>JASWHV010000003.1:21329220-21929220 GCA_030760725.1 Neostapfia colusana
TCGCTCTCCCATGCCGCTTCGTCCATGGAGTGATTACTCCATAGAACTTTGTAGAACCACAACGTACGGTTGCGTGTGGTTCGGGCCTTCTCATCAATAACCTGAACCGGTTCCTCCCGATATGTGAGATCCGGTTGCAGTTCTTCAATATCCTCCAGCTGAATGGTAGTTGATAGCTTAAGACACTTCCTCAGCTCGGAAATGTGAAAGATGTCGTGCACACCGGAAAGTGCTTCTGGTAATTTCAACCGGTATGCTACTGATCCACATCTTTCTATAATCTGGAATGGACTGATGAATCAGGGTGCCAACTTTCCTCTCACCCCGAATCTGTTCACGCCCTTCATTGGAGACACACGTAGGTATACGTGATCCCCGACTTCGAACTGTAATGGGTGTCTTCTCCGGTCCAGATACTGTTTCTGTCGGGATTGGGCGGCTTTTAGGTTCGCTTGAATCAGCCGAACCTTCTCCTCTGCGTTGTTGACAAGATCAATCCCGAAGGTAACCCTTTTGCCAGACTCACACCAATTCAGTGGTGTGTGGCATTTTCTCCCGTATAGCGCCTCATAAGGCGCCATCTTGACGCTGGCTTGGTACCCATTGTTGTACGAGAACTCAGCTAACGGCAAGTGATCATACCAATTCTTGTCGTGGTTGATAGCGCAAGCTCGTAGCATATCTTCTAAGATTTGGTTTACCCGCTCAGTTTGCCCATCCGTTTGCGGGTGGTATGCTGAACTACGAATCAGCTTCGTCCCCAATGCAGCGTGTAGCTGCTCCCAAAAACGGGACACAAATAAAGTGCCCCGATCCGATATGATGGTATGGGGTACGCCGTATAAGCATAGGATCCGTGAGATGTATAGCTCAGCGTACATCTTGGCGTTGTAGTTGGTGTTGACCGGGATGGAATGGGCAACTTTGGTGAGCCGGTCGACGATCACCCACACAGAATCATGTCTCTGAAAGGTGGTGGGTAAACCGATGATGAAGTCCATGCTCACATCCTCCAACTTCCAGGCAGGAACGTGTGGTGGACCGGGATCCGCTCATCCAGGATCGCAGAGGGTGGTGCCACGCGAACAGGTACAAACGTCATAAGGACACAATATATATTACATGGGAAAACAAACTGAACTGTACAAACAGGTACAAACTTCAGTTACAAACTACTATTTATTTTACACAGCGGAAGTCTACTCTGTACAACTCATGCCCGCCTATCTAGCAAAAGTTTGTTGCCCAGCCCTAGGGCAACCCATACTAGCTGCACGTCTCAGCTCAGCGCGGCGTGTACGGCTCCCACTCAGCTGTGGTCCCCGACGGAGGGTAACCCTCGCCGGTGGACTCGTACTCCGAGTCCGTGGGTGGCTCCTCACCTGAAAAACACTTAAGCAGCAACCGTGAGCACACTGGCTCGACAAGACTTAACCGACTCACCTAGGCATGAAACTCTACATGAGGTTTACAAGAAACATAGGACAGTAACATTGCAGCAAATGGACACGCCTACAAGTTCATCCTTAACTCATCTTTTAGCAACAAGTTAATGGTTCAGGAATCTGAAATTTAGTAAGCAATATTTGGTGGCACACAAGTAGCAATACAATTATATCAATCAGCAATATTGAGTCATCACATTTCATACATTAGCTTACGGAACGACTCAGTGAATAAGGGGTACTATTCACCGCGAGGGATGGCGAATCGACTCGATATACACCTGCAGGGACACCCAAAGAGCACGTCACGTACGCCCACCCGTGGAGCTGCACAGCACGCTCACTCGATGTCGTACGGGACAACCTTTCACCCAACAGCCCAAACGTCGAACCGGTCGCACCGAAACGGACAGGAGGTTCCCTACACGGAGCATATATCTATGCCCGTTAGCAGATTTTCACCTTGCTGCCCTCAACCTACACCTATAATTGCTATGCCTCGACGCCCGGAGGTTTAGGCTACATCGGTTTATCGGGGCCCATATATCCGATATGCCTTCGGTACATTCAAACTTGATCAGCATGGGCCGCACACGGATCGGTCCTCAATCGACACGGACAGGGCTGCGCACACAAGACTCCCTCTTGCTGCGCCCTAACCCCTGCCAAGTCTCATTTTCATTACTAAGGTGATCTCACATCACTCGAACCAATCCCGTGTGTCCCAAGCCTAACTCGCGAGTAGATTCCAACTACTCGACTTGTACCGAAGTCCTATGACTCATTAAGCATAGCCTGTCTATTCGAGGTCTTAGACACTACCCTCACTCTTATAGTAAACTTCTGGTTATGCAAGTGGGGTTCCATCCATCCTATACCTAATGTACATTCATACTTCATATGACACATGTAAACAAAGTAAAACTTATAAAAAGGTTAATGAAAACCGGGGCTTGCCTTGTTGCTGCTGGTCAGGGGTTAGTTCTTCTTCTGGAAGCAAGAAGTCGAGTACTTCCGGAGCCTCCTCTCCTTCAGCGACTACACGTTAATAAAATACTACATGTTAATGAATATGCACATGAGTTTATGGTAATGCTTCTGCTATTAGTTCTAATAACCAGTTTCTAACAACTGGAACTCTGTTCAAGAATTTAAAATGGAACTGGGGGTTAGTTGTTTGGGCTGGGACCTAAGCACATGGTTTAGTGCTAAGTGGTCCCCCCCCTTCCATATTAATCCCTCAAGTGGTTAAACAGGACAGGGGTGATCCAGAGCTCCAATGGAGCTGAGAATTTTTGTGTGAGTTCCTTGTCACCAGACAACTCTCTGGATCAAAATTTAGCACTTTTCATTGAGTGGTTTGTTCAGAATAATTCTTTTAGCAAATAAGCAAAGAAGAATTAATTCTGAGGTAACACCCCTGTTCATGCCCAACTTAGTGAACTACAATCTCAATTATAGCTCATGGAGTTTGCATGAATTTTCCTAGCATTTTTGGAGCTAAGATTTGCCCAGAACTGAATTTCCAAGTTTTGGAAATTCTCTGAAAATGTTTCTGTATTCAAATGAACACAGCACCTTCAAATTTGAATTGCTCTGATCAAATCAAGTCCAAACGGTCTGAACCTTTTACAGGGGTCACTAACATCCTAAAGAATATTCTGGTAAAATTTGAGGATTTTCGGATGAACCAAACTCCCTCTAAAATTCTTTTGCTGAAAAGCTTTAAAGAATTTTCCAGAATTAAATAATAGGTTTCATACAAATTCGGTTGCATATTTGGATAGAGCTATGCAAGATGAATCCAACCCAATTTTAATCACTAAATTTGGAGCTTCCTAGCAAAAGTTATGGGGTTCTAAAGTTTGGGGAAATTCTGGAATTTGAATTAACCGGGGAAAAGTTCAAATTCCTGACAGCGGGCCCGGCCCCCACGTGTCACCACCTTGGCTGCGCCACACGGGGCCACAGGACTATTTTCCACGTTGTCGCAGATGATCCGGTGCAATAAAGAATCCCCACGCTGTGTGTCGAGCGACTGACGAGCGGGCCTGGCCGGCTCGTCTTCTTCCTCGCGCCAGCCCCTTTTCCCGCGCCGCCCCCTTGCCGGCACCGCACTGAAGCTTGCCGGGCCTGGCTTCCCGGCCACCTCTCGGCCGGAAACTTGCCGCCTGTGCGTAACTCGACTCGGAGAACACGCTGGTGCCCTCACCGGAGCTCGGCAATGGCCGGAACTATGCCTGCGGCGGTGGCAGAGCCTCTCTCTACTCCGGCGACGTCGCCCGAGCTACTCAGGGCCTTATTTCTCAAGCGGTTTGCTTCTATAGCTCCGCCGTAACATGCTGAGCACGAATATGAGCTCGGTTGGCCATGAAAATGGCCGGAGCTAGGACCTCACCGTCGACCTAGGCCCAATATCGGCTGTGCTCAGAAAACATCGAAGAACCGAAACCCTAGCCCATGGTTCTTGCTGGTTTTTGATCCTAGGTGGTCGTGGCAGGGTGTAGAGCGTGTGTGTGGCTCGGTATGCCCGGTGATGAGCTAACACCCGCGAATTTCCAGATTTGGTATAGATCAGCCTTAAGAACACCGAAACGTTCCCGGGAGAAATTCTCCCCCGACGGTGCGTGAAATGCTGAACGGTAGGGACGAGCAGAACCAGCACCTTATGGTGATCTTTTCTTGTGTTGAGTGTCGGGCACGAGAGCGCCTGGGTTGCTCGGACGCCGGCGATCAGTGGGTGGCGAAACACCGAGTGTGCCGCCGTGTTTGTATGCCGTGGAACAGAGAGGATACGGGGAGGTTCACGCAGCCCAGCGGTGCAACCGAACGCTCTGTAGCCGGCGCCCTCATCCCCCGAGCAGGAGGTGGTGCAGTGGTCGCGTTGGGACGGGGTCGACCCCGTGCGCTGGCGCCCGCAGAAGTGTTCGACCGCGTGACTGAGTCGGTTTAACTCCCGTGTGGCTGACCAGTGGGCCCCCTTCTCCCCTCTAATTATTTCTCCCCCTTCTGCTGTAAATATCCCCAGCTACTAAACATTGAATGGGATACTTAGCCCCCAAGTATTGGTTTGAATTTGAGTTCTCAAATTTAAACTTTGTTGGGTTAAATTTGCTTCATGTTTAAACTGAAATTCAAATTCAGTTTTGAATTCTTGCAAATTTAGCTCCCGACAAGATGAACTCCAATGGGGATGGAAATTGGTAGGCTAACTCGGAAAAATGTGCTGAGTTTGAATATGAAGCTAACTTTTGAATTTGAGTGATGAAAGTTGCTGCAATTTGAATTTACACTCAAATTGGCCTCTTTTTCAAATACCTCAAAAAGTGTTGGATTTACATGAAATTTGGCTTGAACCTTCCCAATACTTTTTAAGTTCTAGGGGTGAGCTCAACCTCTCATGTTCATGTGTAGAAATCCTACTTTGTGAAAGTGAAGACCTTCCCCTCTAATCACTCTTTTGATGGAGGTTACTTGCTCTTCACAATGTTTCCTAAGATATCCACAACAAAAACTGTGGTGTTGTTAGGTGAAGAAAAGTTTTTGCAAGTCCCTTTCCTTAGGCTTTTACATCCCTACCCCCTTAAAAGAATCTCGTCCCGGAGATTACAAAAGAAAAGACAGCGATGTAACAGGGACTTACCCGTGTTAAGATGCCATGAACTCCGGGTAATTTGAGCGAAGGAACGTCGCTTCTTCGGCGGTGTGGTTGCTCCAGAGTGTCTTGTAGAACCACAACGTTCGGCTACGTGTGGTTCGGGCTTTCTCATCAAGAATTGCCACCGGATATTCATCATATGTCAAGTCCGGTTGCAACTCGCCGATGTCTTCGGCAGTAACAGCAGTGGTATGTTTCAGACATTTCCTCAGCTGTGAGACATGTAAAATGTCATGGACACCAGCAACAGATGCCGGTAGCTCCAGTCTATACGCCGCTGGTACACACTTCTCGGTGATAGCATAGGGTCCAATGAAATGGGGAGCGAGCTTCCCCTTGACGCCGAACCGGTGCACGCCTTTCATTGGAGACACGCGGAGGTACACGTGTTCACCAACGTCAAAGTGCAACGGTCTACGCCTCTTATCAGCGTAGCTCTTCAGCCGGGATTGAGCGGCCTTCAAATTAGCTTGGATCGTCCGAACGCGCTCTTCGGCGTCGTTCACCACATCAATCCCGAATGTGACCCTCTCACCAGACTCGCACCAGTTTAATGGGGTGCGGCATTTACGACCGTAGAGAGCCTCGTAGGGTGCCATCTTGATACTCGCCTGATAGCCGTTGTTGTACGAGAATTCCGCCAATGGTAGGTGATCATCCCAGTTCCTACCATGGTGGATGGCACATGCTCTCAACATGTCTTCCAGAACTTGATTCACCCTCTCTGTCTGGCCATCTGTCTGAGGGTGGTAGGCGGAGCTTCTAATCAGTTTAGTACCCAAAGCAGCATGCAACTGCTCCCAAAAGCGAGATACAAACAACGCACCTCGGTCCGAGACTATAGTCTTGGGTACACCGTGCAAGCATAGAATCCTGGCGATATATAACTCCGCATACCGGTTGGCATGGAAATGTGTATGCACGGGGATGAAGTGAGCTGACTTGGTTAGTCGGTCAACGATTACCCAAATGGAATCATGTTTGTTGGATGTTAAGGGTAATCCCACAATGAAATCCATGCTCACATCTTCCCATTTCCATGCTGGAATTTTCAGGGGTTGCAACAGCCCTGATTTCCTCATATGATCAGCCTTCACTCGTCTACACATAACGCACTCGGATACGTACTTCGCTACCTCCCGCTGCATCCGTGTCCACCAAAATTTCTTTTTCAAATCTTGGTACATTTTGTTGCTGCCCGGATGAATGGAGTATTTAGACAAGTGAGCTTCATCGAGGATATTTTTCCTTAACTCCATATCCCGGGGTACGACTATGCGGTCATTGAACCATAGCGTCCCCTCATCATCCTTCCGGAAACACTTGACCTCCCTGTTGTCTATCCGTCTCCGGAGATGTGCCATGCCTTTGTCAGTCTTCTGAGCTGCAATGATGTCGTCCCTAATAGTAGGGATGAGGGCAAGGTTGTACAACGATCCATAAGGAACCAAGTATAAACTTGGCTCTTCCTCCTCCACCGGTGTAATGGTGAGGTGATGGACATGTGATTTTCGACTCAGCGCGTCGGCAACCACATTCGCTTTGCCGGGGTGGTAATGAATCTCAATTTCATAATATTTGATCAATTCTAACCACCTCCTTTGCCTCATGTTCAGCTCCTTCTGGGTGAAAATGTATTTCAAGCTCTTGTGGTCGGTGTAGAGATGCACCAGATTCCCCAGGAGATAGTGCCTCCACATTTTTAGCGCCAAAACCACTGCAGCAAGCTCAAGATCATGAGTCGGGTAGTGCTGCTCATGGTTCCGAAGTTGGCGTGAGCCATATGTGACCACGTGTCCTTCCTGCATCAGCACGCAACCGAGCCCAATACCGGACGCGTCACAATACACGTCGAAGGGCTTTGTTGTATCCGGCTGAGCTAAGACCGGGGCTTTGGTGAGATGCTTCACCAATGCTTGGAACGCTCCTTCACACGCCGTGTTCCAAACATATTTCGTCCCTTTCTTCAGCAATTCTGTCATCGGCTTAGCGAGCTTGGAGAAGCTTGGAATGAATCTCTGATAGTATCCCGCTAACCCGAGGAAGCTTCTGACTTCATGAACTGAAGTGGGAGCTTTCCATTTCGGTACTTGCTCTATCTTGCTTGGGTCAACTGCAATGCCTTCCTCTGAGATGATATGTCCCAAGAATGGCACTTGGCTGATCCAAAACTCGCACTTACTGAACTTGGCGTAGAGCTTGTGGTCTCGCAATCGTTGAAGAACGATCCTGAATTGTTCGGCATGTTCGGCTTCTGTCTTGGAGTAAACCAAGATATCGTCGATGAACACAACCACAAACTTCTCCAGCTCCGGCATGAACACCGAGTTCATGAGATACATGAAATGTGCCGGAGCATTTGTGAGACCAAAGGACATGACGAGATATTCATATAATCCATATCTCGTCGAGAAGGCCGTCTTCGGGATATCCTCCGCCCGGATCTTTATCTGATGATATCCAGAGCGAAGGTCCATCTTCGAGAACACACTTGCACCCACAAGTTGATCAAACAATATGTCGATGCGGGGCAGTGGATACTTATTCTTGATGGTGACGGCGTTGAGCGGCGGTAGTCCACACACAGCCTCAAGGTTTCATCCTTCTTCTTTACGAACAGCGCCGAGCATCCCCAAGGCGAGGAACTCGGCCTAATGAAACCCTTGCTCAACAGATCATTGAGCTGTTCTTTCAGTTCAGCTAGCTCATTTGGAGCCATTTTGTATGGTCTCCGTGATATGGGCGTAGTCCCGGGTGCAAGCTCGATCTTGAGCTCGACATCCCGCTCAGGTGGCATGCCCGGAAGATCATCCGGGAACACGTCGGGGTACTCCCGGACTATGGGGATGTCCTCCAACTTGAGAGCTTCAGTATTATTGATTGCTGAAACCTGCCGGACTGGATTATCTAACACGAGGGATTGTGGACGGTGCAATGGGGAGTTGAGGTGAACCGTCCGTGTTAAAGTTTCCAGGACAGCACCATGGTAGCTTAGCCATGACATTTCCAAGATTGCATTAATCTTCTGCCCCTCAAGGATAATCATAGTGGTGGGATATATCTTCCCACCTAAGCACAGTGGTGCTTTCAGAACCATCATCGTTGCCGAAATCATTCCTCCCGGTGAGCAGATCATATAAGAACACTCGGTTGGAAAGGCTTCCAGCTGATGCTTAACCACATATGATGCACTTATGAAGTTGTGAGTTGCACCAGAATCAAAAAGTATGATGATGGCTTGATGGTTGAGAGTAAACGTACCCGCCAACACGTTGTCTCCCTCTGGGGTGTCCTCATTGTCGAGGTTGCGGACGCCCCCAGTCCGCTGACCAACCTTCTTCACCGGAGGTCGGCCTCGAGCACCGCCCTGGAACTGGGCTTGGCCGCTGCTCTGCTGCCCCTGGGGACAGTCCTTCGCGAAGTGGCCTGCCTGGCCACACCTGTAGCAAGTGAAACGGGGCGGTCCCCTGCTGATCGATGGACGGAAACCCGGGGCGCGTTGTGGCGGTGGAAACGCCCGGGGTGCCGTCTGCTGCTGCTGCTGCTGTCTTGGTGGTGGCATCGGCGGACGGAATGGAGGTGACTGAAACGAACGTCCCCCGAACCGCTGAGGTCGCGCCGGTGGGTGCCACTGCTGCCTGGATGGCGTCCGATACACCATCCGGTACTTCTGGGGAGCACCACTCTCACCGCTGGGTGGAGCGCTGCGCTTCCGCTGCTCAGCTGCCAACTCCCGCTGAGCGTCCTCTTGCATGATCGCGGCATTGACCAGGTCATTGAAAGTGCCGCAATTCCACTGAACGAGATGTGTCTTCATTTCGGGGTGTATTCCCCGATAGAAGTGCTCCCGCTTCTTCTCCTCAGTGGAGATATAGTCTGACGCGTATTGCGCCAGATGGTTGAAGGCACGGGAGTAGTCATGGGCACTCCTCCCACCCTGCTTCAGCTCCAAGAATTCTTGGAACTTCCTCTTCATGATCCCGGGAGGGATGTGATAGGCGCGGAACGCCTCCCGGAACTCTTCCCACTCCACGGTATGGCCAGCCGGACGTGAGGCGACATAGTTCGCCCACCACGCGCCAGCGGCACCGTGAAGCTGCTGCGCTGCGAACAGAGTCTTCTGCCGCTCCGTGCATTGGAGCAGCCCGAACTTAGACTCGATAGTCCACAGCCAGTTGTCGGCCTCCAGTGGTTCTTCAGCTTCGGTGAACACTGGAGGGTGCGTACTCATGGAATCCGAGTACGACACCTCACAGGGCTCAGGGGGCCCCCTCTCTTGACGTCGCCCCGCCTCGGATGTATTCTGCATGATCGTTCGGAGCAGGTCGGTCTGCTCCTCACGACCACCCACCAGTGCTGCTATCACATCCGCTAGGGTAAGCGGAGGCGGCGGTGGTGGCTGCTGCTGTGGGGTACTGTCGTAGGTCGGTGGCTGGGAGTCATCGCCTCCCTGCTGGCTAGAGCCACCAACCTCGTGCGTGGTCCTAGTACGAACCATCTGCAACCATACGACAATAAACATCAGTCCCGCAACATATTGCATGCAGTCCAATAAAATAGGCGTAAAAACATAATGACAATAAAACATGCGATACGTCTCGTGTGTAGATAATGTAATAACTTTGCACAAGCTACACCATTACCAGACCAAATACAAACTAGTTACATGCAACTTGATGAATCTCCTCTTTGGAAGCTCACCACAACTAGGTTTGGTCACTACGAGATATTACTATCGCTTTATCATCACGTAAACCACCCTTTTATCTTCAATCCGACACAAACATGGTCTCTAGTAAAAGGAACTTGAGTGAAATCTATACCCAAGTCTTTCACTAGTTGAAGATAACCTCTCATGAGTATGTTCTACCCCATTGGAGGTATTCAAACCACCTCTAGGGTACAACAATCTCTCCCATGAATTCAACTGTCATGCCTCTATCAGGATGACCAGTTTCTACATATCCAAGATTTTGATCTGGTTCTGGGCATTTTCATGACTCAAGTTGAATACCAAAGTTAAAGTTAACTTCAGTATCTTTCCAACTAGTATAATTGCCCTCAGATCTGCTCTGGTTAAAAAGTTATGGTAATTCAAAGTCAGCAGAATTTCTGGAAGAATTTTAACAGCACCTCCCTTGGAAAGTTGCTGTTTTCAACTCTGGTTTCCACTGAATTCTGTGCTGAAATTTCAGACACTTTGAATTACATTAATGTAACACATCTTCTACCCTTTCTAAATATGTATCATATGAAAATTTTTTATTTTTCTACTAGGAGTTATGTTTGAAAAAACAGAACAGTCCAGAGAGTGTTTAACTCTGTCCTGATCCTGGACAGTCTACATCCCTCTGGGTTTTAAGCCATCTTAAGGTGAGTTTCAGCTCTGGAAGTCTACAACAAGTTGTAGAGTACTCAAATACCTTTGCAGAACTACATACCACACCTCCCTGGGCTAAACGACCAGTGAGTTATGCCCTGTTTGAAGATCAGCAAACTTGCTGCACCAAAACAGAGCACTCTGTTTTTCATTCCTTTGGCTATCCTGCCCCACTATCACATTCCTATACCCAACCAGGGCCCTAAATGTTGAACCTAGTGATTTTGATTCCTTGTTATCATTATTTTTCATGCATATGCCTATGATATCTCGGTACTACGTTCCTCATAAAAGAAAATCCTAACCGGATTATACCGGCATATACGTCTCAAGTGTGGCACTAAACGGTCTCTCGCACACGTTTACTACACGGATACATACGTGGTTAGTACCTGCAGAAGACCACACAATAATGGTGCACTCAATGGTTGTTTTCATTTCAGGCAGGATCATATTAAAAGTAAATACAAACGCCCGTATCATTGTCATACGACCGTCCTTGAGTTAGGTCACGTCTCAAGGTACGTGATCGTGTTTCAACACAACACGACGGGGAACCTCAGTATGTCATGAACGGGTCGTCACGGTTGGGAATGTTATCAACTCAACAGATACCACCTACTGCCCTGCAGGGCACGCCGATGGCAAGCGCTGCGTATGTCCTCCTGGGCTATTTCCAGACGAACACACTCCCGCGTTACTGACCACGCGATGGGTCTCCACTTACTTGCCTAATGCACGCTAGGGATCAGCGTTTCATATGAACTCAGGAACATGAAGAGTCCAAGAGTTTCATATTGACGTCTCACATCAAGCTGTGAGACCTATCCCTGAACCACGTTCCTCGTCAGGGGGAGCTAACCGAAATTGAACCGCTTTCGGTGGCGTTCCTTACCATTCTTACCAAAGCGTAGGTGCGTCGTTACATAATTAAAATTC
The DNA here is from genome assembly GCA_030760725.1 of Neostapfia colusana. Classification (NCBI taxonomy): domain Eukaryota; kingdom Viridiplantae; phylum Streptophyta; class Magnoliopsida; order Poales; family Poaceae; genus Neostapfia; species Neostapfia colusana. The sequence continues at coordinate 21,340,643 of JASWHV010000003.1, forward strand.
AGAATTATAACACATAGGTTAGTCCTTGCCACTTTAAGTAACTATGCTAGTATAGTCCTTACTTGGGCAACTACCGAATCCTCACCATACCTAAGTTTTCCCGTAATACCGTCCTTAAGTACTGTGCTATCCCCAATGCAGCTCTGATACCAGGCTGTGGCGGACCGGGATCCGCTCATCCAGGATCGCAGAGTGTGGTGCCGCGCGATGCGACACCCGGCAGCACACTTCATAAGGACACAATATATATTACATGGGAAAAATAACTGAACTATACAAACAGGTACAAACTTCAGTTACAAACTAGTATTTATTTTACACAGCGGAAGTCTACTCTGTACAACTCACGCCCGCCTATCTAGCAAAAGTTGGTTGCCCAGCCCTAGGGCAACCCACACTAGCTGCACGTCTCAGCTCAGCGCGGCGTGTACGGCTCCCACTCAGCCGTGGTCCCGGACGGAGAGTAACCCTCGCTGGTGGACTCGTACTCCGAGTCCGTGGGTGTCTCCTCACCTGAAAAACACTTAAGCAGCAACCGTGAGCACGCTGGCTCAACAAGACTTAACCGACTCACCTAGGCATGAAACTCTACATGAGGTGTACAAGAAACATAGGATAGTAACATTGTAGCAAATGGACACGCCTACAAGTTCATCCTTAATTCATCTTTTAGCAACAAGTTAATGGTTCAGGAATCTGAAATTTAGTAAGCAATATTTGGTGGCACACAAGTAGCAATACAATTATATCAATCAGCAATATTGAGTCATCACATTTCATACATTAGCCTACGTCACGACTCAGTGACCAAGTGGTACTCTTCACCGCGAGGGACGGCGAATCGACTCGATATACACCTGCAGGGACACCCAAAGAGCACGTCACGTACGCCCACCCGTGGAGCTGCACAGCACGCTCACTCGATGTCGTACGGGACAACCTTTCACCCAACAGCCCAAACGTCGAACCGGTCCCACCAAAACGGACAGAAGGTTCCCTACACGGAGCATCTCTCTATGCCCGTTAGCATATTTCCACCTTGCTGCCCTCAACCTAAAGCTATAAATCGGTGTGCTATGCCTCGACGCCCGGAGGTTTAGGCTACATTGGTTTATCGGAGCCCATATATCCGATATGCCTTTGGTACGTTCAAACTTGATCAGCGTGGGCTGCACACGGATCGGTCCTCAATCGACACGGACAGGGCTGCACACACAAGACTCCCTCTTGCTGCTCCCTAACCCCTGCCAAGTCTCATTTTCATTACTAAGGTGATCTCATATCACTCGAACCAATCCCGTGTGTCCCAAGCCTAACTCGCGAGTAGATTCCAACTACTCGACTTGTACCGAAGTCCTATGACTCATTAAGCATAGCCTGTCTATTCGAGGTCTTAGACACTACCCTCACTCTTATAGGAAACTTCTGGTTATGCAAGTGGGGTTCCATCCATCCTATACCTAATGCACATTCATGCTTTATATGACACATGTAAACAAAGTAAAACTTATAAAAAGGTTAATGCACACCGGGGCTTGCCTTGTTGCTGCTGGTCAGGGGTTAGTTCTCCTTCTAGAAGCAGGAGGTCGAGTACTTCCGGAGCCTCCTCGCCTTCAGCGACTACACGTTAATAAAATACTACATGTTAATGAATATGCACAAGAGTTTATGGTAATGATTCTGCTATTAGTTCTAATAACCAGTTTCTAACAACTGGAACTCTGTTCAAGAATTTAAAATGGAACTGGGGGTTAGTGGTTTGGGCTGGGACCTAAGCACATGGTTAAGTGTTAAGTGGTTTCCCCCCTTCCATATTAATCCCTCAAGTGGTTAAACAGGACAGGGGTGATCCAGAGCTCCAATGGAGCTGAGAATTTTTGTGCGAGTTCCTTGTCACCAGACAACTCTCTTAATCAAAATTTAGCACTTTTCATTGAGTGGTTTGTTCAGAATAATTCTTTTAGCAAATAAGCAAAGAAGAATTAATTCTGAGGTAACACCCCTGTTCATGCCCAACTTAGTGGACTACAATCTCAATTATAGCTCATAGAGTTTGCATGAATTTTCCTAGCATTTTTGGAGCTAAGATTTTCCCAGAACTGAATTTCGAAATTTTGGAAATTCTGTGAAAATGTTTCTGTATTCAAATGAACACAGCACCTTCAAATTTGAATTTGCTCTGATAAAATCAAGTCTAAATGGTCTGAAACTTTTACAGGGGTTCACTAACATACAAAAGAATATTCTGGCAAAATTTGAGGATTTTTGGATGAACCAAACTCCCTCTAAAATTCTTTTGCTGAAAAGCTTTAAAAAATTTCCAGAATTAAATAATAGGTTTCATGTGGCGGACCGGAATACGCTCATCCAGGATCGCAGAGGGTGGTGCCGCACGATGCGACACCCAACAGCACACGTCATAAGAACACAATATATTACATGGGAAAAACAACTGAACTGTACAAACAAGTACAAACTTTAGTTACAAACTAGGGTCTTTATTACATAGCGGAAGTCTACACTATACAACTCACGCCCGCCTATCTAGCAAAAGTCGGCTGCCCAGCCCTAGGGCAACCCACACTAGCTGCACGTCTCAGATCAACGCGGCGTGTACGGCTCCCACTCAGCTGTGGTCCCCGATGGAGGGTAACCCTCGCCGGTGGACTCGTACTCCGAGTCCATGGGTGGCTCCTCACCTGAAAAACACTTAAGCAGCAACCGTGAGCACGAGGGCTCAAAAAGACTTAACCGACTCACCTAGGCATGAAACTCTACATGAGGTGTACCAGAAACATAGGATAGTAACATTGCAGCAAATGGACACGCCTACAAGTTCCTCCTTAAATCATCTTTTAGCAACAAGTTAACAGTCCAGGAATCTGAAATTTAGTAAGCAATATTTGGTGGCACACAGGTAGCAATACCATTATATCATAACAGCAATATTGAATCATAACATTTCATTCATTAGTCTACGTCACGACTCAGTGACCATGTGGTACTCTTCACCGCGAGGGACGGCGAATCGACTCGATATACACCTGCAGGGACACCCAAAGAGCACGTCACGTACGACCACCCATGGAGCTGCACAGCACTCTCACTCGATGTTGTACGGGACAACCTTTCACCCAACAGCCCAAACATCGAACCGGTCGCACCGAAACGGACAGGAGGTTCCCTACACGGAGCATCTCTCTATGCCCGTTAGCAGATTTCCACCTTGCTGCCCTCAACCTACACCTATAAATCGGTGTGCTATGCCTCGACGCCCGGAGGTTTAGGCTACATCGGTTTATCGGGGCCCATATATCCAATATGCCTTCGGTATGATCAAACTTGATCAGCGTGGGCCGCACACGGATCGGTCTTCAATCGACACGGACAGGTCCGCGCACACAAGACTCCCTCTTGCTGCGCCCTAACCCCTGCCAAGTCTCATTTTCATTACTAAGGTGATCTCACATCACTCGAACCATTCCCGTGTGTCCCAAGCCTAACTCGCGAGTAAATTCCAACTACTCGAATTGTACCGAAGTCCTATGAATCTTTAAGCATAGCTTGTCTACTCGAGGCCTTAGACACTACCCTCACTCTTATGGAAAAATTCTGGTTATGCAAGTGGGGTTCCATTCATCCTACACCTAATGCACATTCATACTCCATATGACACATGTAAACAAAGTAAAACTTATAAAGAGGTTAATGCAAACCGGGGCTTGCCTTGTTGCTGCTGGTCAGGGGTTAGTTCTTCTTTCGGAAGTAGGAAGTCGAGTACCTCCGGAGCTTCCTCGCCTTCAGCGACTACACGTTAATGAAGTACTACATGTTAATGAATATGCACATGAATTTATTGTAATGCTTCTGTTACAAGTTCTAATAACAAGTTTTTAACAACTGGAAGTCCGTTTAAGAATTTAAAAATGAAACTGGGGCTAGTGGTTTGGGTTTGGACCTAAGCATATGATTAAGTGCTAAGGGGTTTTCCCTCTCTTCAATATTAATCACCTCAAGTGGTTACCCAGGACAGGGGTGGTCCAGAGCTCCAATGGAGCTGAGAATTTTGTGTGAGTTCCTTGTCACAAGAAAACCCTGTGGACCAAAACTTAGCACTTTTCATTGATTGGTTTGTTCAGAATAATTCTCTTAGCAAATAAGCAAAGAAGAATTAATTCTGAGATAACACCCCTGTTCATGCCAAACTTAGTGAGCCACAATTTCAATTATAGCTCATAGAGTTTTCATGAATTTTCCTAGCATTTTTGGAGCTAAGATCTGCCCAGAACTGAATTTCCAAGTTTTGGAAATTCCCTGAAAATGTTTCTGTATTCAAATGAATACAGCACCTTCAAATCTGAATTGCCCTGGTCAAATCAACTCCAAATGGTCTTAAACTTTTACAGGGGTTCACTAACCTCCTAAAGGATATTCTGGCAAAATTTGAGGATTTTTGGATGAACCAAACTCCCTCTAAAATTCTTTTGCTTAAAAGATTTAAAGAATTTTCCAGAATTAATTAATGGGTTTCATACAAATTGGGTTGTATATTTGGACAGAGCTAGGCAAGATGAATCCAACCCAACTTGAATCACTAAATTTGGAGCTTCCTAGCAAAAGTTATGGGGTTCTAAAGTTTGGGGAAATTCTGGAATTTGAATTCACCGGGGAAAAGTTCAAATTCCTGACAGCGGGCCCGGCCCCCACGTGTCACTACGTCGGCTACGCCACACGGGGCCACAGGACTATTCTCCGCGTTGTCGCAGATGATCCGCTGCCACAGAGAATCCCCTACTGTGTATTGAGCGTCTGACGAGCGGGCCCGGCTGGCTTGTCTTCTTCCTCGCGCCAGCCCCTTTTCCCGCGCCGCCCCCTTGCCGGCAACTCACTGAAGCTCGCCGGGCCCGGCTTCCCGGCCGCCTCTCGGCCGGAAACTCGCCGCCTTGGCCTAATTTCGTGTGCTGAACCCGATGGCACCAACTGCTCCTGCCGGCGGTGGCTAGCCGGCGACGGTGCAGCGGCTCGGGCTCACTTCTGTTATGTCACCCGGCCAACTTAGCCCGCCAAAACCTCGGTGGAAAGGCTCTACAGCACCCGGGGATCTTAGAGAAGGTCGACAAGGCCATGCAAAGGCTCGGGGAGAGCTCTAACCTAGCTGTCACCGTGAGCCCGACCCTCCCCGCCATAACCGCGGTTGGAAAACCGGGAAATACGCCGGCTACTGCTAAAATCAAGCTAGGTTTGCGAAGCAAACTTGGGCGCCATCAAGTCTAGCTCCTGTGAGTGCAGTTTGATAAACTCTAAGCAAGTATATGTCAGTAATTTGTGGGTTGCTTACCCGAAAGTGGCTCTGCACCGTTCGGAGGGAAATCTCAAATTTCTCTACCGATGATCCACGGTTGATCCTGAGCCTCGGGCATGAGTTGCCTGGACGTCGTGCGCTTCCAGAAATGGCCTAGCTTGGCCGTGACACGCCGCGGTTGGAGCTATCCATGAGAGCACTTGCTTTGGTCCTATGGCGGCCGCAAGGGAACTCGATTTGCCCCGGTGTGTGGAGGCGAAACTCACGTAGGAATGGTGTGGGGATGTTGGAGGAGAGCCCGTGGTGCGGTTTGGCTGCTCAACCGAAGCTTTGCACGCGAGCGAGGGTGGCGATCAACCGAGTGGACGGCGTCGTCAGCTTGGGCTGTTTCTCGCGCGAGGGGAAAAAGAACAGCGACGTTCTTTGGTACCGTGGGATAACAGAGGCACGGCATTGGGGGCAAAGACGTCAGGCAGCTCTCCAGAGCACGGGAGATCCAGAGGAGGTGGCTGCCGGCAGCTCCTCGGTGTCACCCGCAGAGGCGTCGGCTGCTCGGTTTACTTCGCGTGGCAGGTAATCAAACAACGACCGTGTGCTTCACTGAGGACTTTTTGCAATTGTTTAGTTTCCCCCAATGACAAGTGGGTCCCACTAGTCAGTGCTCCCCCACCTCTCAAAAGATCTCCAAAAATTTGGCAAGTGATGAATTCAAATGTTTGGAGTTTCCAGCTGAGCTACATTTGTATGGTTGGGCAAATTTCCCCCAAATTCAAATGTATATTTGAATTCTTTGCACATTTGGATCCTTTTTGGAAAAATGGGTAACAAACCTTTTCAAAAATTATTGAAACTTTGCCTCCCCACTAATTTGGACCTAAGGAATCCAATTATGCACTTTGATTCTTGTGTTAGCTACTGCAACCAAGAGTTTGAATACAACAGTTTTGAATCACCATATTGTCCTTCCCTCATTTGAATTTTTGAGTTGGACATTAGTTCAAATCCTGATTTTCAAACCCCTCCCATTGCACTGGAGTACTTCAACTCAGTGGTCTTAATCCAACTAGTGTGCAAACATGTAAATGACTCTAAGTTGGTTTTTGAACACCCTCTCATGTTTTATCATATGTGTAGAAATCCTACTTTGTGAAAGTGTAGGCTTTCCCCTCTAATCACTCTTTTGATGGAGGTTACTTGCTCTTCACAATTCTTCACGAGATATTCACCACAAAACTGTGATGTTGTAAGGTGATGAAATTTTTTTTGCAAATCCCTTTTCTTGGGCTTTTACATCCCTCCCCCTTAAATGAATCTCGTCCCGAGACTATAAAAGGAAAGATAGCGATGTAGTAGGGACTTACCCGTGTTGAGAAGCCATGAGCTCCGGGTAATTTGGGCGAAGGAATTCCTCGCTCTCCCACGTCGCTTCTTCGGCGGTGTGGTTGTTCCAGAGTATTTTGTAGAACCACAACGTTCTGCTACGCGTGGTTCGGGCTTTCTCATCAAGAATTTCCACCGAATACTCATCATATGTGAAATCCGGTTTCAGCTCGCCGATGTCTTCGGTAGGAACAGCAGCTGTATGCTTTAAACATTTTCGCAGTTGCGAAACATGGAAAACGTTATGGACACAAGCAAGGGATGCCGGTAGCTCCAGTCTATATGCCGCTGGCCCACACTTCTCGGTGATAGCATAGGGCCCAATGAAACGGGGAGCGAGCTTCCCCTTGACGCCGAACTGGTGCATGCCCTTCATCGGAGACACACGGAGGTACACGTGTTCACCGATGTCAAAGTGCAACGGTCTACGCCTCTTATCAGCGCAGCTCTTCTGCCGGGATTGAGCGGCCTTCAAATTAGCTTGAATCATCCGAACGCGCTCTTCGGCGTCGTTCACCACATCAACCCCGAATGTGACCCTTTCACCGGACTCACACCAATTTAAGGGGGTGCGGCATTTGTGACAGTAGAAAGCTTCGTAGGGTGCCATCTTGATACTCGCCTGATAGCCGTTGTTGTACGAGAATTCCGCCAACGGTAGGTGATCATCCCAGTTCCTACCGTGGTGGATGGCACATGCTCTCAACATGTCTTACAGAACTTGATTCTCCCTCTCTGTTTGGCCATCTGTCTGAGGGTGGTAGGCGGAGCTTCTAATCAGTTTAGTACCCAAAGCAGCATGCAACTGCTCCCAAAAGCGAGATACAAACAATGTACCTCGGTCTGAGACTATGGTCTTGGGTACGCCATGCAAGCATAGGATCCTGGCAATATATAACTTCGCATATCTGTTGGCATGGAAATGTGTATGTACGGGGATGAAGTGAGCTGACTTGGTTAGTTGGTCAACGATCACCCAAATGGAATCATGTTTGTTGGATGTTAAAGGCAATCCCACAATAAAATCCATGCTCACGTCCTCCCATTTCCATGCTGGAATTTTCAGGGGTTTCAACAGCCCTGATTTCCTCATATGATCAGCCTTCACTCGTCTACACGTATCACACTCGGATACATACTGCGCTACCTCCGGCTTCATCCGTGTCCACCAAAATTTCTTTTTCAAATCCTGGTACATTTTGTTGCTGCCCGGATGAATGGAGTACTTAGACAAGTGAGCTTCATCGAGGATCTTTTTACTTAACTCCATATCCCGGGGTACGACTATGTGGTCATTGAACCATAGTGTCCCCTCCTCATCCTTCTGGAAACATTTGATCTCCCCATTGTCTATCCATCTCCGGAGATGTGCCATGCCTTTGTCAGTCTTCTGAGCTGCAATGATGTCCTCCCTAATGGTAGGGATGAGGGCAAGGTTGTACAACGATCCATAAGGAACCAAGTATAAACTCGGCTCTTCCTTCTCCACCGGTGTAATGGTGAGGTGATGGACATGTCATTTCCGACTCAGTGCATCGGCAACCACATTCGCCTTGCCGGGGTGGTAATGGATCTCAATCTCATAGTCCTTAATTAGTTCTAACCACCTCTGCTGCCTCATATTCAGCTCCTTCTGGGTGAAAATATATTTCAAGCTCTTGTGGTCGGTGTAGAGATGCACCAGATTCCCCAGGAGATAGTGCCTCCACATTTTCAGCGCCAAGACCACTGCAGCAAGCTCAAGATCATGAGTGGGATAATGCTACTCATAGTTCCTAAATTGGCGTGAGCCATATGCGACCACACGTCCTTCCTGCATCAACACGCAGCCGAGCCCAATACCGGACGCGTCACAATACACGTCGAAGGGCTTTGTTGTATCCGGCTGAGCTAAGACCGGGGCTGTGGTGAGATGCTTCACCAATGCTCGGAACGCTCCTTCACACGCCGTGTTCCAAACATACTCCGTTCCCTTCTTCAGCAATTCTGTCATCAGTTTAGCGAGCTTGGAGAAGCTTGTAATGAATCTCCGATAGTATCCCGCTAACCCGAGGAAGATTCTGACTTCATGGACTGAATTGGGAGCTTTCCATTTCAGCACTTGCTCTATCTTGCTTGGGTCAACCGCAATGCCTTCTGCTGAGATGATATGTCCCAAGAATGGCACTTGGCTGATCCAAAACTCGCATTTGCTGAATTTGGCGTAGAGCTTATGGTCTCGCAATCGTTGAAGAACGATCCTCAAGTGTTCGGCATGTTCGGCTTCTGTCTTGGAGTAAACCAAGATATCATCGATGAACACTACCACGAACTTGTCCAGCTCCGGCATGAACACCGAGTTCATGAGATACATGAAATGGGCCGGAGCATTCGTGAGACCAAAAGACATGATGAGATATTCATATAATCCATATCTCATCGAGAAGGCCGTCTTTGGGATATCCTCCGCCTGGATCTTGATCTGGTGATATCTAGAGCGAAGGTCCATTTTCGAGAACACACTTGCACCCACAAGTTGATCAAACAATATGTCGATGCGGGGCAGTGGGTACTTATTTTTGATGGTGACGGCGTTGAGCGGCCGGTAGTCCACACACAGCCTCAAGGTTTCATCCTTCTTCTTCATGAACAGCGCCGAGCATCCCCAAGGCGAGGAACTCGGCCTAATGAAACCTTTGCTCAACAGGTCATTGAGCTGTTCTTTCAGTTCAGCCAGCTCATTTGGAGCCGTTTTGTATGGTCTCCATGATATGGGCGTAGTCCCGGGTGCAAGTTCAATCTTGAACTCGACGTCCCGCTCAGGTGGCATGCCCGGAAGATCATCCGGGAACACGTTGGGGTACTCCCGGACTACGGGGATGTCTTCTAACTTGAGAGCTTCAGCATTATTAATTGCTAAAACTTCCCGAACTGGAGTGTCTAACACCATGGAATGCGGACGGTGGAATGGAGAGTTTAAATGAACCGTCCGTGTCTAAGTCTCCAGGACAGCGCCATGGTATTGTAGCCATGACATCACTAAGATTGCATCAATCTTTTGCCCCATAAGGATTATCAAGGTGGTGGGATATAGTTTCCCACCTAAGCACATAGTTGCCTTTGGGATCATCATATTTTCTGAGATCTTCCATCCCGGTGAGCAGATCATATAAGTGCAGTCGGTTGGGAAGACTTGCATTTGATGCTTAGCCACATAGGATGCACTTATAAAGCTGTGGGTTGCACCAGAATCAAACAGTATGATGATGGCTTGATTGTTGAGAGTAAACGTACCCGCCAGCACGTTGTCTCCCTCTGGGGCGTCCTCATTGTCGAGGTTGCGGACGCCCCCAGTCCGCTGACCAACCTTCTTGACCGGAGGTCGTCCTCGAGCACTGCCCTGGAACTGGGCTCGCCCGCTGCTCTGCTGCCCCTGGGGACAGTCCTTCGCGAAGTGGCCCGCCTGGCCACAAGTGAAGCAGGTGAAACGGGGCGGTCCCCCGCTGATCGGTGGACGGAAACCCGGGGCGCGTTGTGGCGGTGGGAACGCCCGGGGTGCCGTCTTCTGCTGCTGCTGTCTCGGTGGTGGCATCGGCGGACGGAACGGAGGTGACTGAAAGGGACGTCCCCCGAACCACTGAGGTCGCGCCGGTGGATGCCACTGCTGCCCGGATGGTGTTCGATACACCATGCGGTACTTATGGGGAGCGCCATCCCCACTGCTGGGTGGAGCGCTGCGCTTTCTCTGCTCAGCTGCCAACTCCCGCTGAGCATCCTCTTGCATAATCGCGGCATTGACTAGATCGTTGAAGGTGCCGCGATTTCACTGAACGAGGTATGTCTTCATCTCGGGGTGTAACCCCCGATAGAAATGTTCCCGCTTCTTCTCTTCAGTGGAGATGTAGTCTGACGCATATTGCGCCAGATGGTTGAAGGCATGGGAGTAGTCATGGGCACTCCTCCTGCCGTGCTTTAGTTCAAAGAATTCTTGGAACTTCCTCTTCATTATTCCGGGAGGAATATGATAGGCGCGGAATGCCTCCCGGAACTCTTCCCACTCCACGGCATGGCCAGCCGGACGTGAGGCGACATAATTCGCCCACCACGCACCAGCGGCACCGTGAAGCTGCTGCGCTGCGAACAGAGTCTTTTGCCGCTCCGTGCATTGGAGCAGCCCGAACTTGGACTCGATAGTCCGCAACCAGTTGTCGCCCTCCAGTGGTTCTTCGGCTTCTGTGAACACTGGAGGGTGCGTACTCATGAAGTCCGAGTACGACACTTCACGGGGCTCACGAGGCCCTCTGTCTTGACGCCCCCCCCCCCCCCCGCCTGGGACGTATTCTGCACGATCATGAGGAGCAGGTCGGTCTGCTCCTCACGACCACCCACCAGTGCCGCTATCACATCCGCTAGAGTAAGCGGAGGCGGCGGCGGTGGCTGCTGCTGCGGGGTGCTGTCGTAGGCCGGTGGCTGGGAGTCATCTCCTCCCTGTTGGCTAGAGCCACCAACCTCGTGCGTGGTCCTAGTGCGAACCATCTGCATCCATACGACAATAAACATCAGTCCCGCAACATACTTCAATGCAGTCACATGAAATAGGCGTAACAACATAATGACAATAAAACATGCGATACATCTCGTATGTAGATAATGTAATAACTTTGCACAAGCTACACCATTACCAGACCATATACAAGCTAGTTACATCCAACCTGATGAACCTCCTCTTTGGAAGCTCACCATAACTAAGTTTGGTCACTACGAGACATTACTATCGCATTGTCATCACGTATACTACCCTTTTATCTTCAATACGACACAAACATGGTCTCTAGTAAAAGAACTTGAGTGAGACCAATACTCAAATCTTTTAATGGTTGAAGATAACCTCTCATGAGTATGTTCTACCCCATTGGGAGTACTCAAACCCCCTCTAGGGTACAACAACCTCTCAATTGAGTTCAACTGTCATTCCTCTATCAGAATGACCAGTTTCTACATATTCCAGGTTTTGATCTGGTTCTGGGCAGTTTCATGACTCAAGTTGAATACCAAAGTTAAAGTTAACCTCAGTATATTTCCAACTAGTATTAATTTGCCCTCATATCAGTTTTGGTTAAAAAGTTATGGTAATTCAAAGTCAGCAGACTTTCTGGCAGAATTTTAACAGCACCTCCCTTGGAAGTTGCTGCTTTCAACTCTGGTTTCCACCGAAATCTGTGCTGAAATTTCAGAAACTTTGAATTGCAAAGATGTAACACATCTTCTACCCTTTCTAATGATGTATCATATGAAAATTTTAGATTTTTCTACTGGGAGTTGTACTTGAAAAAAACAGAACAGTCCAGAGAGTAACTCTGTCCTGATTCTGGACAGTCTACATCCCTCCGGGTTTTAAGCCATCTTAAGGTGAGTTTCAGCTCTGGAAGTCTACAACAAAGTTGTATAGTACTCAAATATCATTCCAGAACTATATACCACACCCCCTGGGCTAAAATACCTGTGAGTTATGCCCTGTTGAAGATCAGCAAACTTGCTTCCCAAAACAGAGCACTATGTTTTTCAGTCTTTTTGTAACTACACTCATCACTATCCAATTTGTCTACCCAACCAGGGTCCTAAATGTTGAACCTAGTGATTTTAATTCCTTGTTATCATTATTTTGCATGCATATGCCTATGATATCTCGGTACTACGTTCCTCACAAAAGAAAATCCTAACCGGATTATACCGGCATATACGTCTCAAGTGTGGCACTAAACGGTCTCTCGCACATGTTTGCTACACGGGTATATACGTGGTTAATACCTGCAGAAGACCACACAATAGTGATGCACTCAAAGGTTGTTCATTTCAGGCAGTTCCATATTTAAAAGTAAATACAAACGCCCGTATCATTGTCATACGGCCGTCCTTGAGTTAGGTCATGTCTCAAGGTACGTGATCATGTTTCAACACCACACGACGGGGAAACTGAGTATGTCATGAACGGGTCATCACGGTTGGGAATGTTATCAACCCAACAGATACCATCTACTGCCCTGCAGGGCACGCCGATGGCAAGCGCTGCGTATGTCCCCCTGGGCTATTTCCAGACGAACACACTTTCGCGTTACTGACCACGCGATGGGGTCTCCACTTACTTGCCTAATGCATGCTAGGTATCAGCGTTTCATATGAACTCAGGAACATGAAGAGTCCAAGAGTTTCATATTAACGTCTCACACCAAGCTGTGAGACCTATCCTTGAACCACGTTCCTCGTTAGGGGAGCTAACCGAAATTGAACCGCTTTCGGTGGCGTTCCTTACCAATCTTACCAAAGCGTAGGTGCGTTGTTACATAATTAAAATTCAGAATTATAACACGTAGGTTAGTCTTTGCCACTTTAAGTAACTATGCTAATATAGTCCTTGGGCAAACTATCGGATCCTCACCGTACCTACGTTTTCCCATAATACAATCCTTATGTACTGTGCTATCCCCAATGCAGCTCTGATACCAAGCTGTGACGGACCAGAATCCGCTCATCTAGGATCGCAGAGGGTGGTGCCACACGATGCGACACCCGACACCACACGTCATAAGAACACAATATATTACATGGGAAAAACAACTGAACTGTACAAACAAGTACAAACTTCAGTTACAAACTAGGGTCTTTATTACACAGCGGAAGTCTACACTATACAACTCACGCCCGCCTATCTAGCAAAAGTCGGCTGCCCAGCCCTAGGGTAACCCACACTAGCTGCACGTCTCAGCTCAGCGCGGCGTGTACGGCTCCCACTCAGCCGTGGTCCTCGATGGAGGGTAACCCTCGCCGGTGGATTCGTACTCCGAGTCCGTGGGTAGCTCCTCACCTGAAAAACACTTAAGCAGCAACCGTGAGCACGAGCGCTCAATAAGACTTAACCGACCCACCTAGGCATGAAACTCTACATGAGGTGTACCAGAAACATAGGATAGTAACATTGCAGCAAATGGACACGCCTACAAGTTCCTCCTTAATTCATCTTTTAGCAACAAGTTAACAGTCCAGGAATCTGAAATTTAGTAAGCAATATTTGGTGGCACACAGGTAGCAATACCATTATATCACAACAGCAATATTGAATCATAACATTTGATTCATTAGTCTACGTCACGACTCAGTGACCAAGTGGTACTCTTCACCGCGAGTGACGGCGAATCGACGCGATATACACCTGCAGGGACACCCAAAGAGCACGTCACGTACGCCCACCCGTGGAGCTGCACAGCACGCTCACTAGATGTCGTACGGGACAACCTTTCACCCAACAGCCCAAACGTCGAACCGGTCGCACCGAAACGGACAGGAGGTTCCCTACACGGAGCATCTCTCGATGCCCGTTAGCAGATTTCCACCTTGCTGCCCTCAACCTACACCTATAAATCGGTGTGCTATGCCTCGACGTCCGTAGGTTTAGGCTACATCGGTTTATCGGGGCCCATATATCCGATATGCCTTCGGTACGTTCAAACTTGATCAGCATGGGCCGCACACGGATCGGTCCTTTATCGACACGGACATGGCCGCGCACACAAGACTCCCTCTTGCTGCGCCCTAACCCCTGCCAAGTCTCATTTTAATTACTAAGGTGATCTCACATCACTCGAACCAATCCCGTGTGTTCCAAGCCTAACTCGCGAGTAGATTCCAACTACTCGACTTCTACCGAAGTCCTATGAATCATTAAGCATAGCTTGTCTACTCGAGGCCTTAGACACTACCCTCACTCTTATGGAAAAATTCTGGTTATGCAAGTGGGGTTCCATTCATCCTACACCTAATGCACATTCATACTCCATATGACACATGTAAACAAAGTAAAACTTATAAAAAGGTTAATGCAAACCGGGGATTGCCTTGTTGCTTCTGGTCAGGGGTTAGTTCTTCTTCCGGAAGTAGGAAGTCGAGTACCTCCGGAGCTTCCTCGCCTTCAGCGACTACACGTTAATGAAGTACTACATGTTAATGAATATGCACATGAATTTATTGTAATGCTTCTGTTACAAGTTCTAATAACAAGTTTTTAACAACTGGAAGTCTGTTTAAGAATTTAAAAATGAAACTGGGGCTAGTGGTTTGGGTTTGGACCTAAGCATATGATTAAGTGCTAAGGGGTTTTCCCTGTCTTCCATATTAATCACCTCAAGTGGTTACCCTGGACAGGGGTGGTCCAGAGCTCCAATGGAGCTGAGAAATTTTGTGTGAGTTCCTTGTCACAAGAAAATCCTCTGGACCAAAACTTAGCACTTTTCATTGATTGGTTTGTTCAGAATAATTCTCTTAGCAAATAAGCAAAGAAGAATTAATTCTGAGATAACACCCCTGTTCATGCCAAACTTAGTGAACCACAATTTCAATTATAGCTCATATAGTTTGCATGAATTTTCCTAGCATTTTTGGAGCTAAGATCTGCCCAGAACTGAATTTCCAAGTTTTAGAAATTCTCTGAAAATGTTTCTGTATTCAAATGAACACAGCACCTTCAAATCTAAATTGCCCTGGTCAAACCAACTCCAAATGGTCTGAAACGTTTACAGGGGTTCACTAACCTCCTAAAGGATATTCTGGCAAAATTTGAGGATTTTTGGATGAACCAAACTCCCTCTAAAATTCTTTTTCTGAAAAGTTTTAAAGACTTTTCCAGAATTAATTAATGGGTTTCGTACAAATTGGGTTGTATATTTGGACAGAGCTAGGCAAGATGAATCCAACCCAATTTGAATCAATAAATTTGGAGCTTCCTAGCAAAAGTTATGGGGTTCTAAAGTTTGGGGAAATTCTGGAATTTGAATTAACCGGAGAAAGTTCAAATTCCTGACAGTGGGCCCGGCCCCCACGTGTCACTACCTCGGCTACGCCACACAGGGCCACAGGACTATTCTCCGCGTTGTCGCAGATGATACGGTGCCACAGAGAATCCCCCCACTATGTATTGAGCGTCTGACGAGCGGGCCCGGCCGGCTCATCTTCTTCCTCGCGCCAGCCCCTTTTCCTGCGCCGCCCCCTCGCCGGCAGCTCACTGAACCTCACCAGGCCCGGCTTCCCGGCCGCCTCTCGGCCGGAAACTCGCCGCCTGGGCCTAATTCGTGCGCTGAACCCGATGGCACCAACTGCTCCGGCCGGCGGTGGCCCTAACCTAGCCGGCGACGGTGCAGCGGCTCGGGCCCACTTTGGTTATGTCACCCGGCCAACTTAGCCCGCCAAAACCTCGGTGGAAAGGCTCTACAGCACCCGGGGATCTCAGAGAAGGTCGACAAGGCCATGCAAAGGCTCGGGGAGAGCTCTAACCTAGCTGTCACCGTGAGCCCGACCCTCCCCGCCATAACCGCGGATGGAAAACCGGGAAATACGCCGGCTACCTCTAAAATCAAGCTAGGTTTGCGAAGCAAACTTGGGCGCCGTCAAGTCTAGCTCCTGTGGGTGCAGTTTGATAAACTCTAAGCAAGTATATGTCGGTAATTTGTGGGTTGCTTACCCGAATGTGGATCTGCACCGTTCGGAGGGAAATCTCAAATTTCTCTACCGATGATCCACGGTTGATCCTGAGCCTCGGGGGTGAGTTGCCTGGACGTCGTGCGCTTCCAGAAATGGCCTAGCTTGGCCGTGACACGCGGCGGTTGGAGCTGTCCACGAGAGCACTTTCTCTCGTTCCTATGGCGGCCACCAGGGAACTCGGTTTGCCTCGGTGTGTGGAGGCGAAACTCACATAGGAATGGTGTTGGGATGTTGGAGGAGAGCCCGTGGTGCAGTTTGGCTGCTCAACCGAAGCTTTGCACGCGAGCGAGGGTGGCGATCAACCGAGCGGACGGCGTCGGCAGCTTGGGATGTTTCTCGCGCGAGGGGAAAAAGAACAGCGACGTTCTTTTGTACCGTGGGATAACAGAGGCACGGCAGTGGGGGCAAAGACGTCAGGCAGCTCTCCAGCGCACGGATGATCCAGAGGAGGTGGCTGCCGGCTGCTCCTCGGTGTCACCCGCAGAGGCGTCGGCTGCCCGGTTTACTTCGCATGGGAGGTAATCAAACAACGACTGTGTGCTTCACTGAGGACTTTTTGCAATTGTTTAGTTTCCCCCAATGACAAGTGGGTCCCACTAGTCAGTGCTCCCCCACCTCTCAAAAGATCTCCAAAAATTTGGCAAGTGATGAATTCAAATGTTTGGAGTTTCCAGCTGAGCTACATTTGTATGGTTGGGCAAATTTTCCCCCAAATTAAAATGTATATTTGAATTCTTTGCACATTTGGATCCTTTTTGGAAAAATGGGTAACAAACCTTTTCAAAAATTATTGAAACTTTGCCTCCCCACTAATTTGGACCTAAGGAATCCAATTATGCACTTTGATTCTTGTGTTAGCTACTGCAACCAAGAGTTTGAATACAACAGTTTTGAATCACCATATTGTCCTTCCCTCATTTGAATTTTTGAGTTGGACATTAGTTCAAATCCTGATTTTCAAACCCCTCCCATTGCACTGGAGTACTTCAACTCAGTGGTCTTAATCCAACTAGGGTCCAAACATGTAAATGACTCTAAGTTGGTTTTTGAACACCCTCTCATGTGTTATCATATGTGTAGAAATCCTACTTTGTGAAAGTGTAGGCTTTCCCCTCTAATCACTCTTTTGATGGAGGTTAGTTGCTCTTCACAATTCTTCACAAGATATTCACCACAAAACTGTGGTGTTGTGAGGTGATGAAAAGTTTGGGGAAATTCTGGAATTTGAATTTACCAGGGAAAAGTTCAAATTCCTGATAGCGGGCCCAGCCCCCACGTGTCACCACCTCGGCTGCGCCACACAGGGCCACAGGACTATTCTCCGCGTTGTCACAGATGATCCGGTGCAACAGAGAATCCCCACGCTGTGCGTTGAGCGACTGATGAGCGGGCCCGGCCGGCTCGTCTTCTTCCTCACGCCAGCCCCTTTCCCGCGCCGCCCTCTCGCCGGCACCGCACTGAAGCTCGCCGGGCCTGGCTTCCCGGCCACCTCTCGGCTGGAAACTTGCCGCCTGTGCCTAACTCGACTCGGAGAACACGCTGGTGCCCTCACCGGAGCTCGGCAATGGACGGAACTATGCCCGCGGCGGTGGCAGAGCCTCTCTCTATTCCGGCGACGTCGCCCGGGCTACTCAGGGCCTTAACATGCTGAGCACGAATATGAGCTCGGTTGGCCATGAAAATGGCCGGAGCTAGGACCTCACCGTCGACCTAGGCCCGATATCGGCTGTGCTCAGAAAACTTCGAAGAACCGTAACCCTAGCCCATGGTTCTTGCTGGTTTTTGATCCTAGGTGGTTGTGGCAGGGTGTAGAGCGTGTGTGTGGCTCGGTATGCCCGGTGATGAGCTAACACCCGCGAATTTCCAGATTTGGTATAGCTCGGCCTTAAGAACACCGAAATGTTCCCGGGAGAAATTCTCCCCCGACGGTGCATGAAATGCTGAACGGTAGGGACGAGCAGAACCAGCACCTTATGGCGGCCGTTTCTTGTGTTGAGCGTCGGGCACTAGAGCGCCTGGGTTGCTCGGACGCCGGCGATCAGTGGGTGGCGAAACACCGAGTGTGCCGCCGTGTTTGTATGCCGTGGAACGGAGAGGATACGGGGAGGTTCACGCAGCCCAGCGGTGCAACCGAACACTCTGTAGCCGGCGCCCTCATCCCCCGAGCAGGAGGTGGCGCGGTGGTCGCGTTGGGACAGGGTCGACCCCGTGCGCTGGCGCCCGCAGAAGTGTTCGACCGCGTGACTGAGTCGGTTTAACTCCTGTGTGGCTGACCAGTGGGCCCCCTTCTCCCCTCTAATTCTTTCTCCGCCTTCTGCTGTAAATATCCCCAGCTACTAAACATTGAATGGGAGACTTAGCCCCCAAATATTTGTTTGAATTTGAGTTCTCAAATTTAAACTTTGTTGGGTTAAATTTGCTTCATGTTTAAACTGAAATTCAAATTCAGTTTTGAATTCTTGCAAATTTAGCTCCCAACAAGATGAACTCCAATGGGGATGGAAATTGGTGGGCTAACTCAGAAAAATGTGCTGAGTTTGAGTATGAAGCTAACTTTTGAATTTGAGTGATGAAAGTTGCTGCAATTTGAATTTACACTCAAATTGGCCTCTTTTTCAAATACCTCCAAAAGTGCCTCAAAAAGTGTTGGATTTACATGAAATTTGGCCTGAACCTTCCCAAGACTTTTTAAGTTCTAGGGGTGAGCTCAACCTCTCATGTTCATGTGCAGAAATCCTACTTTGTGAAAGTGAAGACCTTCCCCTCTAATCACTCTTTTGATGGAGGTTACTTGCTCTTCACAATATTTCCTAAGATACCCACAACAAAAACTGTGGTGTTGTGAGGTGAAGAAAAGTTTTTGCAAGTCCCTTTTCTTGGGCTTTTCTAGAACGCCCAGTGGTTGCAGCAGTCTCGGTTTCCGCATATGATCTGCCTTCACCCTTCGACATGTATCACACTCGGACACGTACTTGGCGATCTCCCGCTTCATCTGTGTCCACCAAAACTTGCTTCTGAGTTCTTGTTACAGTTTGTTGCTGCCGGGGTGACTAGAAAACTTTGATAAGTGAGCCTCATCAAAGATTTTCTTCCGTAATTCCGGGTTACGGGGTACGACGATCCGGTCCTTGAACCATAGGACGCCGTCTCTGTCCTTCCGGAAAGATTTCAGCTCCCCACTGTCTACACGTCTCCGCAAATGCGACATGCCCTTATCATGTTTCGGAGCTGCCACTATCTCTTCACGGATGGTGGGGATCAAAGCTAGGTTGTAGAGAGCTCTGTGTGGAACCACATGCAGTGGTGGTTCACACTCTTCCAACGGTGTGATGGTCAGGTTGTTGACGTGTGACTTGCGGCTCAGCGCATCCGCCACTACGTTTGCCTTGCCGGGGTGATAATGGATCTCTATTTTGTAATCCTTTATCAACTCTAACCATCTTCACTGCCTCATGTTTAGCTCTTTATGAGTGAATATGTACTTGAGGCTCTTGTAGTCGGTATATAAATGTACGAGGTTACTGAGTAGGTAGTGCCTCCACATTTTCAGTGCAAGTACCACGGCAGGGAGCTCCAAGTCGTGAGTTGGATAATTCTGCTCATGGTTTCTAAGCTGCCATGACCCATACGCGACCACTCTTCGGTCTTGCATCAGCACACATCCGAGCCCAATGCCGGATGCATCGCAGTCACATCGAACGGTTTTGTTGTGTCTGGCTGCACCAAAACCGGTGCTGATGTTAGGTGCTTCACTAATGCCTTGAACGCTGCTTCACATGCTGGACTCCAAACATATTTGGTAGCCTTTTTCAGCAGCTCCATCATAGGCTTGGCAATCTTCGAGAAGTTCGGAATGAACCCCCGATAATATCCAGCGAGCCCGAGGAAACTCCGTACCTCGTGAACAGTTCTCGGGGATTTCCAATTCAGCACTTGTGTGATCTTACTCGGGTCTACAGCGATACCCTCCGCTGAGATGATATGCCCGAGAAAAGGCACTTGCGATATCCAGAATTCACACTTGCTGAATTTCGCGTATAGCTTGTGATCCCGCAGCCGTTGCAAGACTATATGCAGATGTTTCTTGTGATCTTCCTCCGACTTGGAATATACCAGGATGTCGTCGATGAAGACCATGACAAACTTGTCCAGCACCGGCATGAATACCGAGTTCATCAAATACATAAAGTGAGCTGGAGCATTTGTGAGGCCGAAGGACATGACCAGGTACTCATAAAGTCCGTACCTCGTCAAGAAAGCCGTCTTTGGAATATCGTCAGCCCGTATTTTAATCTGATGGTACCCGGATCTTAAGTCCATCTTGGAAAAGATCTTTGCTTCGACCAACTGATCAAACAACATGTCGATCCGTGGCAACGGGTACTTGTTCTTGATGGTTACGGCGTTTAGTAGACGATAGTCCATGCAAAGCCGCAACGTCTCATCCTTCTTCTTCACAAATAATGCCGAACAGCCCCATGGTGAGGAGCTCGGCCTAATAAAACCCTTCTCCAGCAGGTCCGTTAGCTGGGTCTTCATTTCAGCCAACTCCTTAGGCGCCATCTTGTACGGCCTTCGGGATATTGGCATGGTTCCCGGTGCAAGTTCAATCTTGAACTCCACCTCTCTATCGGGCGGCATCCCCGGTAAATTATCCGGGAACATGTCAGGGAACTCTTGGTCAACTGGAATATCTTCCAATCTGATAGTTTTGGAATGATAGACACTTGGAAGTTTTATTTCTGGACTGTCCAGAAATAAGGAGTGAGATCCGTGCACTTCTGAGCTCAAGTGCACGATTCGAAGGACGGTGTCTAAAACAGCACCGTGGCGGGTTAACCACGACATCCCTAGGATGACATCGACCTTCTGTCCCTCTAAAATTATGAGAGACGTAGGGTACACTCTACCCGCTAAGCATAATGGTGCTTTGGAAACCATTACGCTTGCTGAAATCTTCCCACCCGGTGAACAAATCAAATATGGACTATCGGTGGGTAGTATTGGCAAGTTGTGTTTAGCAATGAAAGCTTGGCTAATAAAATTGTGCGTGGCGCCAGAATCAAACAACACTATGGCGGGATGCTGGTGGAGTTGGAACATACCCGCAAGGATTGGCTCACCCTCCGGCACGTCCTCTATGGCAAGTTGGTGGATGGTGCCGGGCCTAGGGTTTGCCCGCCGCACATTAGTAGGATTACGGGGCTGATTCCTCCCCGGAAGTTGCGGTGTAACTCCGCCGCCTTGCCTCTCCGGATAACTGCTTGCGAAGTGTCCTGGATGACCACATCTGTAGCATGTGGCCGCTGCTTGTCCGGTGCTTGGAGGACGAAAGCCCAGCATGCGCTGCTGAGGTGCATACGCACGCGGCATCGCCCGCTGCTGCTGATGTTGTTGCGGAGGTAGTACTGGCAGTGCCGGCCTGAATGCCGGTGAAGAATATGGCCGACTGCGGAATGGCATCGACCTCTGTGGTGGCTGCCAGCGTGAACCTGATGGTGAGCGATTCACGATCCGAAATTTCTGAGAAGGACCGCCTCCTTCTCCGCCGCTTTGCGGCGCGCTTCGCTTTCTTTCCACCGCCGCTAACTCCTTGCCGGAGTCCTCCTGAACAATTGCAGCATCAATTATGTCATTGAGGCTGCCGCGATTGAACATCGCCAGCTTGTCCTTCAGGAGCGGGTTAAGCCCCTGGTAGAAGTGGTCCCGCTGCTTCTCGTCAGTATCGGCGTGATACAACACATAAAGCGCGAGATCGTTGAACGTCCTGGAGTATTCCAGCGCGTTCCGGCTCCCTTGCTGCAGGTGTAGAAACTCCTGCGTCTTCCTCTTCATGAGACCCGGCGGTATATGATAGGCCCTGAAGGCCGTCCGGAACTCCGCCCAGGTCATAACTCGGTCGTTGGGCTGTGAAGCACAGTAGTTCGCCCACCATGCGCTCGCGGATCCCTGGAGCTGTTGGACTGCGAACTGAGTCTTGCGCTGCTCACTCACTTGGAGCAGCCTGAACTTCATCAACATCGTGCGGAGCCAGTTGTCCACATCGATGGGTTCATCCACCCTTGAGAATACCGGGGGATAAGTCGCTAAAAAGTAGGAGTAGGAGCTCTGTTGGCGCTCCTCACGATCTTGACGCCTCTCTGATCGAGACGTATTGGAAATGAGGGTCTGCAGCAACTCCGTATGCTGCTGATGAGAGCCTGCCATTGCTGCTACAATATCCGCCAAAGTAACCGTTGCCGGTGGCGGTTGTTGCTGTGGTTGCTGCTGCTGTTTCTGTCCCGAGGAGTCCTCGGGAGGCTGTTGGGAGGTTTCTCCCCCTTGACTAGAACCCCCAACGTCCGGGTTGGCACGAGTACGAGTCATTCTGAAATTCAAAACAGCAGCGATCAGCACATGTCATACTTAAAAATCCCATATGAAACAGTAGGTATTTGAAGTGACGCATAAACTTTATACAATATACATTATTCTTGGGTCTCTGAGAAGTCGTGCTCATGTCGTCACTACTTATACATACGCTACTGCCTACACGACATGTCACTGGTTACAAAAGTTTGGGTCACATTATTCCGGTTGCCCTACTTGGCAACGGTAACCCCATACTAGGAGTAGAACTTGACCTCCTGTGGGTCGTCCTCCTCCGGTACCTCTGCTGGTGGCTCTGGATCTACAACCTCCTCTCCCATCTCAGGTTCTCCCATTGCCGGAAGACCCAAGACCACCGGTATGCCCAATACCGGAGGTATGAGGTCCTGCAACGCGTGAACCTCGTCCATGGCCTGGTTGTAGTATTCTTCCCAGCCTTGCCCTTCCTCAATAGCGTCGTCCCGCTCTTGAGTAAGGACCTCGTTCTGCTGGTTCAGAGCCTGCACTTCCTCTTGCAACGCCGCGATGTCAACACGGCTTTTCTTCCTTGCCTTCTTCAGGCGATGCAACTGATTATGCTGTTCATTCAGTCGCTTAATCGTTGGAAGGAGCACATTGCGGAGTGCGCTGTGAGAACTCTCGAAATGGTCTCCATGGCTTGTGCTCTCCTTGAGCATTGTGGCGAGACACTCCGTATGAACAGCTTGGCTGTCCATCACGGCCTTTCCCGCCCTCATTTGGAGGCTGAGGTTTGCCTCTGCGGGGCTGTACCTTGGGCAACCCGGATCGGTTGCCTCCATATACCTACCTTCCCACACGTGATTAGCCCATCCCTCCACCGGAACGAACGCGTATGGAGTGCCCTCCATAGCCCTCACGTGTAGTTGGCAGAAACGCGACAAGGTGTCACGGGCTGCCACTTGCCACATCCCCTCCGGTTGTCTACCTCTCACCATGACGGTGAACGGCGCCCAACCGTGTGGCGTAGGCCCTGCAGGAACTTAGACATGGATCGTCCACATCTTGTTCCCCTCCTCGCCTTCTTCCTTGGAGAAGTACTGCGGCATCTAGTTGTACCCGAAATATTGAAGCATCTGCCTCAATGCTTCCGGATAGCCGCTGTGGTGAGAACAGTGAGATTCCACCCACCCGTTCTCGAACTGTTTATCTGCTGTCATCTGTAAAAACATATTTGAGAAATATCAAATATTTATTTGAGCATTAAACCATTGAGTTACAACATAAAACCTGTCATTGAACTCATAAGACTTGGAATCCTAGTTCAAATTCAAACAAATTTGACTACTGATCTGCTGTCCAACATGACAGCCCTGACCAGTTTCCATTTCAACCTGATTTAGGCCCTGCTAAAGGCAAAACCAATTCTGGAGCTCAACATAAAAGTTAAGTTAACTTCAATAGCTATCCAGAAAGTATTTGCTTGGCCTATGATCTGTCCTAGTTCAACAGTTATGAGATATCAAAGTTAACAGAATTTCTGGCAAAATTTGGACAGCACCTCCCTGCTTTAGGTACTGATTTGATCCACGAATTCCAGTTAATTCTGCTCCCAATATGACAAAAGTTGTAACCCATCTCATAATATTTCCAGAACTACCTCATTTTCTATTTTTAGATTTTTATGCAGGCAGTTATGCTCAATTTACAGAGAGTTTACAGAGAGTGTTTGCTCTGCCCTGTTTTCTGGACAGTTTCAACTCTACTGCATTTTTCGATTGGTTAAGGGATGAAACACCTCTGGACCTCAACAGAAAAGTTGTAAAGCTCTTCCAAAGCTTTCCATACATGTATCAGATGGCCCCAACCTCGAAATAACCCAACCTCTAACCCCTGATTAACTTTAGCCTTAATTCAGCTAAAAACAGGGTGCTCTGTCCTTAGCCTAAAAGTTGAAAACTTGTTAACTTTGAATATCCTGATTAAGGGAAAGAGTTACATCAAGTTTTACTGCTTTGGATTAAAACCTTCAAGTTTTATAATGAAGTCGCTCATTTAGTGGAGTGTGACGTCGATGCGTCACCAGATCATATCGGTACTACGTCCTCACAAAGAAAAACCTATACCAGACTTAGCCGGCTTCGTTATTTCAGTGGCACTAAGCGTCACTCGCACACGGATACTACACGTCTACCGTCTCGTGGTTAGACTACCTGCAGATAACTCACACAATCGTCAGGCTCGGCTGCACACCGAGCCCGGTATCCATACAGTTCGTACACCCGGCCGTCATCACTTGCCCAGATGTTCTCAAGCCAAACACGCCTTGAGCTACGTGTTCACGTTACTGAACACATGACGGGGTGTCCCAAATTGCACCACGCAAGCCAGGGACAGACGTTGCTCGAATACCCCAAACGACATGAAGCGTCGTAGAGGATACTAAAGCGGGTCAGGTTACCTGCCAACCGTGGGGCTCCACCCTTCAGCTTGTGCGCACTGGTCGACAGCGCTTACGTACACCCCCCAAGATAAAAAGCGTCCCGAAATGCACGATTTTCCGACATAAGCAAATAGGTTAGTATGCCACTTTCTATACACTAATAACATCCTTATATGGGCTATTAACTCGTTCCTCACTGGATTTTTGAAAAAGATGACCTTTGTAGTGCGTTAAACCTCAAGCGAGCTCTGATACCAACGCTGACACGACCCCACGATCTTGTCGAGCCAGGATCACGCTGAGGGGTGCTGCGTTGCACAGCACCGGATAACACACATCAAAAGTACAAAGCGGAAGCAAAGTTTTATTCTATAAACAGGTTTATGAACATTTTTACAATAAAATATGTTCAGTCTACACTCACGGGCGTAGACTACGCATCGAGTTCACGTTCAGCTCGTGAGCGTGTCCCCGCTAGCACGCACGCACACTAACACGGCGGCGTGCACGACTCCCACTCGACGGGATTCCCCTCCTTGGGTTCCGTCTCCTCCTCGGGAGTCCCTTCCTCATAGAACCCTGCAATAGCTTCAAACACAAGCAGTGAGCACGAAGGCTCAACAAGACTGACCAGTCTCTCCTAAACATGGAACTTCTACATGAGGGGTGATATGTACAGGAGATAAAAAAGGTTGCAAGGACTTGCCTAATTAGTGGAACCTTACTTTCAAATTTTAGCAGCAGGTTGTGGAGAACCTTACTCTAAGGCACATGAGAGAGCCACAATCAAACAAGAAACGCATTTCTCTCATGTACTTTGCCCAAAGTTGAAAAGAACTTTAGTTAGCTCTAAACTACAACAAATCATTAACAATCAAAGTCCATCTTTCAATCAGCAACATTTTAACATGTAACTAGCCTATTCTTTCTATGTCACGGTACAGTGAACAAGTGGTACTCACTGACCGTGAGGGACGGTGATTATAATCAATTTACACCTGCAGGGTTACCCGAATAACCCGTCACGTACGCCCATACTCGATGTTGCCTACAGCAACCATCACGGACGTCGTACGCAACACCCTTTCACCTGTTAGCCAAATGTTGAACCGGTCCAATCGTCCCGAGCAAGAGGTCTCTGCACGCGCATCTCACTGCCGCCAGCCGATTTACACCTCGAGCTCTCAACCTACCCTCTGAACGACCAGCTATGCCTCAACACCCAGCTACCCGAGTTACATCTGTTTCCCGGTTCCCATATAGCTGGTAGGTCTTTGGTACTGTTCTAGCTTGTTCAACAGGCCCGCACACGGCTCGGTCCTCAATCGACACAAGCGGAGCTATAGCACCTAGGCCCCAAAGTCCTGCTGCCCTTACTCTCCGCTCGGTCTCATTTTTCTTGCCATGTGTTTCATTTGCTATCTCTACCCAAGTCGAGTGCCTCTAGCCTATTCTCGCAAGTAGTTCCAACTACTCGACTTGTACCAAATCCTACACTATCTTAGCATCGCAGTAGCTAAACGGGGTTTCAATCCTAATCCCAACCCACGGTTCTCTGGGCTATGCATTTGGGTTTTCAAACAAGACTCTAATGCAGGAATTCATGGTACTCAAAGTAAGTTCTCAAAACAATAAAAGTTTGTAAAAGGTTAATGCAAACCGGAGCTTGCCTTGCTGCTCTTGGTCGTAGGCTAGCTGCTCTTCCGGAGTAACGAAGTCTAAGACTTCAGGTTCCTCCTCGACCTTAGCGGCTACATGAGATAACAAGTACATGTATTAATTTAAATGCATTTGAATTGAATTAAAACTTGTGAAGTTTATAAGTCTTACTAGACAGACCCAATGACTCTGAAATTTTTAATGTGGTTTGTTTAAAACCTAAACAGAGACTTGGCCAAGTTTTATTTGCAGCAAAGCTCATTTGAGCCCTCTACAAATAATTATGTACTTGACCTTAATTAGAGCTCTTAGGGTTTTCTAGCAATTTTCATGGAGTAAGCCATGACTTTCTGAAAACTAGATTTTCATAGGGTTCTAATGGAGTTGGTCGCACTTAATTTGAAGGTTCCTAGCTAAATATATGAGCTAAACAATTTCAGAGAAATTCTGAAAATGTTTCTGAACATTTTCTATTTTCTCTGGAACAGTTTTATTAATCACACCATTAGGTGGATCAAATCAGCTCAAATGGATCTGAAATTTTTATGGTAGCTCATGGATATTTTGGTGAACATTCCAGCAAATTTTCAGAATTTTCCTCCAAAGGATTCTCCAGTTAAAATTCTAAACAGTTTAAATTTTGAAGAATTAATTCTGGAGAAATAAGGATTTTCATGAAGTAAAACTTCATTTTATGGAAATTACTCAGAGAGCTGAATCCAACAAATTTTGTTTCACTCGATTTGGAGTTTCCTAGCCAAAGTTCTGAGGATTTGAAGTTTGAATGAAATCTGAAAATCGGGAAAAGTTTAAATCTACCGGTGGGTCCACGGGGACACGTGTTGGGCGCTGGAGCGACGGCACACCGGAGTCCACGGAGTTTTTGCGTGCCAGCACACCGGATCCGGGCCGCAGATGATTCCAATTTAAAATTCGAGCCGCTGACACGTGGGCCACCCGGCTTCGTCTACCTCCCGACTCCCGCGTTCGGCCGCCGCGAGGCCTCGCCGGGGAGCTCGCCGGAAGCCACTGGTGGTGCTCCAAACTTCATGATTCTGGCCGCCCCTGCCTACGTCCACTCGGGGAACATGATTCCGGGCTCAGTTCGTCATGAAAATGGCCGGCACATGGTCGGCGACGAGCGGCAGCTTTGGGAGAACTTCGGCCGTGTCGACCGACCTCCCTAGCACCCCAACCGATCAAGCTAAGGGTCATCGAGCACCAGTGGACCCTAGGAAAGGTCGACATGAGCTCCACAGAGCTCGGGAAGGGTTGTATTGGGCTGTCACCGTGCGACCTCAGCAGGAAATCGGGATTTTTTCTAAAACTCAAAGAACAGCGGTTTCCCTCCACGGATCTTCGCGGTTTCTGTTCCTATGGACTCGTACGGGCACCTAGATGTGATCCCCTCCATGAGAGGATGAGTGGTGCGGTGTGGACTACGAATTCTGCGAATCGTTCGAGCTCCCTTTTTGCACACCGTCGCGAAATCATGAAATTCGGCGTGAGCAGTCTATGTCATGCCGCCGGAGCTTGTGGTAATGAAAGAGGGATTGAAGGCGAACCTTTTTGCTGTTCACAGCTCGGCGAACGGTAGGCTGTGGTGGCCGGACGGATCGTTCCCGGGAAATGAAAGATCGTCGCGGGGAAGCTCCGGAAGGACTGCTCCGGGCCCGGAACCGGCGCGAGGGTGTCCAGGGAGACTTGGCGCACCCGGTGCTGGTCTCAGATCGCCGGGAGGATCACTGGATCGGCCGGGCGATGAGGGACCGAGAGCTCAACCGAGCGACGAGGAGTTTCAGCTTTCTGGGTGGGAACACGACGGGGCAGTGGTAAGATGCACCGGCGACCGCTCGGGCGCGTAGATAAAGGCCCCGAGAGGCGGTATCCTCGCCGTTTCTTCGCCGTGGCGGCAGCTCGGTCGGGCGCGAGTAACCGAGTTCAGTCTTCAGTCGGTTGAATTCTCTCCAGTGGCTGACATGTGGGTCCCATTTCCCTTTTAACCTCTGAACTTAACTCCATATTACTGTTGTAAACAGTAATCCCCACAATGCCCATGGTGATTTGAATTATCTCCCCTTGAGCCATTTGAATTGGTTAGAATTCAAACTGGGTTTGGTTTGACTAGATTTCAGCACATATTCAGTTTGAAATTCAAATAAAATTTGAATTTGCTAAACTTAGCTCATGTCAAGATCAACTCCAAATGGAGTGAAAATTGGTGTGTGAGCTCACAAAAATGTGCTGAGTGAGAATATGCTTCCCATTTTTTAATTCATGGGATAAAAACAGTTTGAATTTGAATTTGAGTTCAAACCACCCTCTTTCTAGCTATACCCAAAAGTACCTCAAAAAGGTTTTAAATTTGGGTGAAACTTGGCATGGACATTCCTAGCAAGGTGTAGGATTTTTCATATGCCCAGCCCCTAGATGATGCATGTGGGAAATACCACTTTTGCATTTTGTGAGTTTATTCTCTAATGAGCATGTTGATAATGGTTACTTGCTCTTCAAATGCGTTCATCAACTTTCTTCAAATGAGGTGTGTGTGTGTGGTGATGAACACTTTGAATGCGTCAAAAACTGAGGCCTTTACATGTTTTGGTGGTTATGGCTGATATCATTTTGCTATGGTTTACAACATGCTTATGTGAGGTGCTCACGTAAGATGTAGTTTCGGAACTAACGAGAGTCAAGTCGATGACTTGTGCTCGGAAGTATTGGTTGTTTATTAATGTGCAGGTGTTGCTTGAGTTCAAGACATGGCTGGTGACGGGATCCATCGAACTAGTCTTAGGGAGAAGATAAGGTTCAACAACCAAGTTCGGGAGGAATTGTGGTTGAGTTGATCGGGAGGTTGCGCAATATGTTTGAATCAAGAACAATGCATATGAAGATATCTTGGACGTCGTTGCAAGATGTTTGCACGTGTGCAAGGAGTGAATGAACGTGGCTGCATGGTTCCAAGGTGTGATGAAGAGATGTGGAAATAAAGAATTGGTCGGAAAGGTCCAACCGACTAGGTTATGGACTCAGGCTGCGGTTTGAGTCGTGTTTGACTCAAATATGGAAAGTTTTGAGTTGGTTATGATAGGATTTCGTGTGGGTCACGAATTTGAGTTATTTTAGGAATGTTGGATACGTTCCTAAGATGTTTGGAAGTCTTAAGATTGCTTCTATCTGCGTATAGAAGAGTCCTAAGCAGTATTGGAAAGTTACAGTTTGAATCCAAGTAGGAGTAGGAGTCCTAGTTTGAGTTGAGTTGACCTTCGGGCTGGTTATATAAGCAAGGGAGGCCAGAGCTCGTGGGGCACGACTTTGGGGCTGTTCATCTTGTGTTTTGATAAATAAAATTTGTATTCTAAAGGAACTTTTGTGCCTTGTTCGTCTGACTTGTTTCAGACAAGTTTTTCTCGTCGAGTTTCTGTTCAACACTACCTTGCTTCGGTGGTTTTATCATAACTCGAGTTTTACAGATCCAATTGATGTAATTCTTTTTGGGTTGTCTATCATCTGTGAAAATTGCACGGTCATTTAATTTGTGGTTTCTGATCTACACGAGTTTCTTTGCAGTATTTCAGAACTGTTTTTCTCGCGTAGGACAGATTGACCTTTGTTCGATCTTTCGATCGTAACTTGAGTTTCTCTCAACGGATTTTCATGATTCTTGTTGTGAAGTCTTCATGACTTGATTCTATACAATCTATACTAGTTTTGTCACAGTTGAACACGTTTAGATTAGTCGTACACACGGTTTCTTTAACAGATCGGTTTTCTGCTGAGGGGTGTTTTGTTGCTTCCGCTGAAAAGTTTTTATCTACCATTCAGCCCCCCCCCCCTCTGGTAGCTTTACACATGTACTTCGATCCTACAATTGGTATCAGAGCCTGGTTGCTCTAATCTTTGTGATTTGCACGTCTTTTGACTAATCATCATGGATAAATACTCCGCCAAACCTTGTGTGTTTAGTGGTATTGATTTTCAGGTTTGGAAGGCACGCATGAAAGCTTTCATCCTGGCACAAGGCTTTGCAATATGGGAAAAGGTGTACAAGCCTTACGATGTGTCTTCAAATAATCAAGTCATGGCTACAAACATGAGAGATGTCGACAACAACAAGGCTCGGAACTTGATCATACAAGGACTAACTCAGAGCAACTTCGACCGTGTTGCACACCTCCGATCGGCGTACGATGTGTGGAGAGCACTTTGTGACTACCACGAAGGATCCAAAACGATCAAGGAGGTAAGACAGGATATGTTCAAGAAAGAATACATGCACTTTGAGATGCAACCCTGTGAGTCCATTGATGACCTCTTTTCTCACTTTAATAAAATTCTTAGCAACTTGCGTAGCGTCAATGTTAACTTTTCAGATGCTGAAAATGCTAGGCAATTACTAAGTGCATTAGACATGTCAATTTAGGAGATGAAAGTAACATTCATATGTGAATCCACTGTCATGAGTACTCTTACATTAGATGTGTTTTATTCTAAGCTAAAAACTCATGAAATTGATATTATATCACGTAGGAACCCAAATAAGACTATTGTATTTGTCTCACAATGTGATATGCCTAGCTCCGGCCAATCATCTAGAAATACACTTGCTTTGCTGTCTTCACTAACCCTAGAACAGATTGAGGAGTTTCCAGAGGAGGAGCTAGTACTTCTTTCTACTAGGTTCTCAAAAGCATTGCAAAATGTGAGAACTAGAAGGAGAGGAAGCTCCGGACCTCAACGATGCATTGAATGTGGTAAGACAGGACACTTTCGTACAGATTGCCCTAACCTTTCAGGTCCTTCTAACCGTGATGAAAAGCAGAATAAAGTCAAGTCCTCTTTTAGAAACACCAACAAGAAAAAGAAGGGTTTTACAGGACGCAAACTAATAAACAGTTTCATCACCGCACTTCAAGAACTTGGCTCGAGTGATGTAGACATTGGAAGTGATGAAGATGATCTAGCAAACTTGTGCTTCATGGCGGGCAAATCAAAATCAAGTATGGAGGATGCAGAACACAACAGTGACAACGAAGAGGTATGTTCTACTTGCGAAGAAATGTGTGATGCTATTTCTCGTGCCACTATTATTGTTAAGAAAAAGGAC
The DNA here is from genome assembly GCA_030760725.1 of Neostapfia colusana. Classification (NCBI taxonomy): domain Eukaryota; kingdom Viridiplantae; phylum Streptophyta; class Magnoliopsida; order Poales; family Poaceae; genus Neostapfia; species Neostapfia colusana. The sequence goes on from JASWHV010000003.1 coordinate 21,372,371, forward strand.
AAAAAGCTTAGGGACAATGCTGTTAAAATTGAGTCACTAGAATCTGAAATTAATTGTTTAAAATCCTTGATTTCTAGTGATGATTCTTGTTCCTCATGTGATTTAATATATGAACAATTGTCCTCTCTAAGAAGTGCACACATCTCCACACTTGATAAACTTGAACTTGAAATCGAAAAGAACAAAAAGCCTGCTGCATTTAATGATAAAAACTTGAAAGATGCTTGTTGTTCTACAATTGATTTGCATAGTTCTACTTGCGATGATCTTGATAAGAAACTACAAGATGCTATGAAAGAAATTTCTATATTGAACAATGCTTTACGTTCTCCCTGAAGTTAAATATTGTTCCAATTGCAAATTAAAAAGAAAAACTTCTTGTAAAAATTGCCTTGATCTATCAAATAAACTTGATAACATGCATAAGACATTATATCGGTTTTGTAATGGGAATAAGAACCTAAACTTGCTGCTGAATTCTTCCAAGTCTTGCAATGATAAAACCGGTTTGGGTTTTGATTCACATGCTCATGCTAAGGAACATCCACCTAAAATTGTAAAATCATTAGGAAGCGGTTTGATTCAAACAGTTCCTAAACAAAAAGAAGTGGTTTTTTAATCTGCAGGAGTGTTGTCGCATTCGGGTTCAAATAAGTATACTGCATGCTCATTTAGACATGAACACAAAGTTAAATTTCATTGTACCTATTGTGGTAGAGATGGTCATGTCATAGATTTTTGTTATAGACTAGCTAAACAACATAAAAAAGAAAGAATGCAAGCTAGATCCTATAACTCTCATTCAAAATTTGCTGCACATACTAAACCGAATGTCAGGAACACGCAACCTGCTGTTATGAGTCAGAAATATTCAAAGTTTACCTCCGGAGCTTCATTTTTTACCTCCGGAGCTTCAGTTTTTGCCTCCGGACCTTCTGTTTTTGCCTCCGGAGCTACTGATTTTCGTGCTACACAAGTAACACCTCATAGGTCAGTAGTTAAGAACAAAAAATCTCAAACTTTGACTCATAAACCTGCTGTTTTATCTTAGATTTCGCATGTTATTCCTGCTGGACATCGTGTGACTCAGTACTGGATTCCTAAATGCCTTTTAACTAACCCCAGTATTGAGCATCGATGTATTGTGCTTCTATGTAGGTTACATGCTTGAGGAAGGAGAACATTTGGGTTGTGGATTCAGGTTGCTCATGCCACATGACCGGTAACAAAGAACGGTTCTCCTCTCTCTTTTTTGTGTCACGTGTAGAGAATGTTACTTTTGCCGATAATTCTTCAACTCCTATAATTGCTAAGGTTCGGTTAGAGTAAATGATCACTACACTTTGAAGGATGTGACACTTGTCAAAAATTTGAAATACAACTTGCTTTCTGTTTTACAATTGCTAGATGAAAATCTGGAAATTATTTTCAATAAAATCTGCTGCAAAGTTGTAGATTCAAATAGTGAGCTTGTTTTTAAAATGTCTCGGTTTGGAAGAGTTTTTAAAGCTGATTTTGATATGTCTTCCTCTAAGCATAGATGTCTAGTTGCAAATGATTCCAAAGATTTATATTTTTGGCATCGTAGACTTGGTCACGTAGTCTTAGATCATCTCACGCGTGTTAGTGCTCTTGATTGCATACGTGGGCTGCCTAAGCTTAAAGGGGACAAAGAAATTGTGTGTTCTTCTTGTAGACATGCTAAGATGGTTGCAGGTTCACATGCTCCTCTCACAATGACCATGACAACTGGACCGGGTCAACTTTTACACCTTGACACCGTAGGACCTTCACGTGTTCAATCCTTTAGAGGTAAATGGTATGTTCTTGTGATTGTTGATGACTATTCTAGATACTCTGGGGTTTACTTTATGGCATCTAAGAATGAAGCTTTTAGTCACTTTAGAACTTTATTTCTTAGATTATCAATTGATCACCTAGGATCTTTAAGAGCAATTAGAAGTGATAATGGAACCAAATTTAAAAATCAATCGTTTGATCACTTTTGTGCTGAAAATGCAATAGATCATCAATTTTCTTCACCATATGTACCTCAACAAAATGGTGTTGTAGAGAGAAAGAACAAAATCTTAGTTGAGATGGCTAGGACTATGCTTGATGAATATCAAACTCCTAGGAAATTTTGGGCTGATGCAATTGCAACCGCTTGTTATATCTCAAATCATGTTTTCTTGCGTGCTAAGCTAGGTAAAACACCATATGAGCTCAGGTTTGGACATAGTCCTAGTGTCACACACTTTAGGGTCTTTGGTTGCAAATGCTTTGTTAAGAAGCATGGTAATCTTGATAAATTTGAAGCTAGATCTGTTGATGGCATGTCTCTTGGTTATCCATCTCATACAAGAGGCTACCGTGTGCTTTTACTTGATACTAACAAAATTGTGGAGACTTGTGAGGTTTCTTTTGATGATGCTAGCTCAGGTACTAGTTCAAATATTGCAGGTCCGGATCCATATCCGCGGGGGGGGGGGGGGGGGGAGTATTTTCGTTAAAGAAGAGGAAGAAGTGGTGCTGCTGCCCGAAAATTCAGCAGCTAATGACATCGTTCCAGCTCCTGATCTTGATTCACAGCCAGCACCGACGATCACCATTGCTGGTCCAGATCCTCCTCACGTCACAAGCTCATCTATTTGTGATGAACATGAAGAAGAAGAAGCTTTTGAAGTGTCCACTCCCCTCCAGATTCTCAAAAGTCATCCTCCACAATAAATTATTGGAAGCTTGCATGAACGATTACAAGATCCAGGTTTTTCGACCCCAATTCTCATGCTCATTCTGCTTTTGTTGCTTCTTTTGAATCCAAAGATATATCACACACACTCACTAATGAATCTTGGATTATTGCCATGCAAGAAGAGTTAGAAAATTTCGAAAGAAATTATGTTTGGAAACTTGTACCTCCACCTCAAGATCACACTTTAATTGGAACTAAATGGGTGTTTAAAAATAAACAAAGTGAGGATGGGGTTGTGGTTAGGAATAAGGCTAGGTTGGTTGCTCAAGGTTTCACACAAGTTGAAGGTCTAGATTTTGATGAAACTTTTGCTCCTGTTACTAGATTAGAAGCCATAAGAATTTTGTTAGATTTTGCTGCATCTAAAGGTTTTAAGCTATATCAAATGGATGTTAAAAGTGCTTTTCTTAATGGCTACATAGATGAGGAGGTTTATGTCAAACAACCACCTTGTTTTGAAAATCCAGATTTTCCTAATCATGTTTACAAACTGTCCAAAGCCTTGTACTGTCTCAAACAAGCCCCCAGAGCATGGTATGATAGGTTAAAAACATTCTTACTTGAAAAGGGGTTTACCATGGGCAAGGTTGATAAAACTCTTTTTGTGGTTAAGCATGGCAGTGACTCATTATTCGTTCAAGTGTATGTGGATGATATTATCTTTGGTTGTGCTTCTCATGATCTTGTGTCCATGTTTTCAGCTATGATGAGTTCAGAATTTGAGATGAGCATGATGGGAGAACTCACGTACTTTTTGGGGCTGCAAATCAAGCAAACCAAGGAGGGTACCTTTGTGCATCAAACAAAGTATACAAAAGATCTCCTAAGGCGCTTCAACATGGACAAAAGCAAGCCTCTTCGGACACCAATGGGAACAGCAACAACACTTGAACTTGATGAAGATTGTGATCCCGTTGATCAAAAAGAATATAGAAGCATGATCGGATCACTTTTGTATCTCACAGCATCAAGACCGGACATACAATTCAGCGTATGTCTTTGTGCACGGTTTCAAGCCTCTCCACGTGCTTCACATCATCAAGCTGTCAAAAGGATTCTCAGGTACTTACATGGAACTCAAGAATTTGGCATTTTTCTTCCTTCTTCCTCAACTGTTACTTTGAAAGCTTTTTCCGATGCTGATTTTGGGGGTTGTAGGATTGATAGGAAAAGTACTTTTGGTGCTTGTCATTTTCTTGATAATTCACTTGTTGTCTGGTCCTCTAGAAAACAAAGTTCAGTTGCACAATCCACAGCCGAATCTGAATATCTAGCTGCTGCTAGTGCTTGCTCACAAATTCTTTGGATTGTTCAAACACTTAAGCACTATGGGGTTGATCTAGATAGTGTTCCACTGTTTGGTGATAACACTAGTGCCATTTGCATTGCTAAAAACCCCGTGCAACATTCTAGAACTAAGCACATTGACATCAGGTATCACTTTCTCCGTGATAATGTCAAAAAAGGGAACATTGTGCTTCACCATGTAGATGCCGAACAACAATTGGCTGACATTTTTACAAAACCTTTGGATTTCACTCGTTTTTGTTACATTCGTAGTGAAATAGGGGTTATGCATCCTCATGGCTTAAATTGAGGGAGAATTTTGAAACTTGGGAAGTCTATGTGTGAATCTGAAATTAAAATAATATGAGCATAGTATTTCATGCATATATGACTTTGTGATTCCTTTTCATGCTGAAAGTTCTTACTACATTACTCGTGTTATACATTTTGTAGTTTTTACCATGTCTAGTAATTGGAATAATTACTTACACTAAATCTGGTCATGGTCGAACTTTCTTGCTGTTTTGAACTTGTTGCATGCTCACAAGTCCTCTTAATCATAAAGAATTAATCAAGTAATCAATTCACATGTTGAGTTTTTATGTTCAAATAAAAAAATGAGAAAAGATCAATAGAATATGCATGCATCGCACTTCTTCTTTTGAGATGGCTTATCATTGCACTTAGATATGAACTTGAAAGGAGTTTTGTATGACTAAAACCATGTCCTTAAGCTTCTGACTGTCAAATGACATAGGCTTGGCTGGTTAGAATAAGGCTGATGTTGCATATAATCTCTTGCAAATGTCATAAGATCAAAATTTGTTCTTTAAATGTTAAATAAAATGCAGCAACAAGTGTCATGCTTCTAGGTCTTGAAATAGTTAAGTTTGTGAGATCATGACTTGTTTAAATTGAAAATTACACTTGATCTCTAGCATGGCTTACACTACTTTATGTATCTCATTGATGTGATAGTGTAAGTTACTTGATAGTATGATTTGGATGAGCTTTGTTTTATATGTATATGTTATAATGTGCTCATAATAAATTAAAATTTCTCTTTTGTAACTTGCTGAATACATTGTCAAAGGGGGGGGGGAATTGATCACACATTGCACACATTCACAAGTGTTTTGGCACGATTCTTCTCAGGGGGAGATTTTTTGGTATTTTTGTTTTTCTGCTCATTTTATTTCTGATTTACAAAGGGGGAGAAATTGTTTTCAAAACTTTTCATGTGAATAAGCCAATGTTTGGATTTAAGTGGTGTTGTCAATGCATTCATCAAGGGGGAGATTGTGAGACCTATGTGTGCTGAATACATTGGCTTTGACGATAAAAGTTTTGAATACTACCAAAACACCTTTTTAACAAGATCCGACTCTAGTCCGAGCTCCTGCAAGGTCCGACGATAGGTCCAACTTGTTTTGGGTAGCTCCGGCAAGGTCCGACGTAAGGTCCGACTTGCTTTGTCTAGGTCTGACTTATTTTGGCTAGGTCCGACTTGTTTTTGCTAGCTCCGGTGCTAAGTCCGACTAGCTTTGGTAAGTTTCGTGCTAGGTCCGACTAAGCTTTAGTAAGCTCCGGCGCTGGGTCCGATTAGCTTTGGTAAGCTTCGGTTCAATGTCTGATTAGCTTTGGTAAGGTTCGGAGCTTGATTGCAATGGTTCTGCTTTTAGCTTGCAATGTTTCGAACTTGCTTTACTCTTATGGAAAGTTTGCTTAGTATTATTTTACTAAGTTTTTGGTGTGTTTTGGTGGTTATGGCTGATATCATTTTGCTATGGTTTACAACATGCTTATGTGAGGTGCTCATGTAAGATGTTGTAGTTTCGGAACTAACGAGAGTCAAGTCGAGTACTTGTGCTCGGAAGTATTGGATGTTTATTAATGTGCAGGTGTTGCTTGAGTTCAAGACATGGCTGGTGACAGGATCCATTGAACTAGTCTTAGGGAGAAGATGAGGTTCAACAACCAAGTTCGGGAGGAATTGTGGTTGAGTTGATCGGGAGGTTGCGCAGTATGTTTGAATCAAGAACAATGCATATGAAGGTATCTTGGACGTCGTTGGAAGATGTTTGCACGTGTGCAAGGAGTGCATGGACGTGGCTGCATGGTTCCAAGGCGTGATGAAGAGATGTGGACGTAAAAAATTGGTCGGAAAGGTCCAATCGACTAGGTTATGGACTCAGGCTGCGGCTGAGTCGTGTTTGACTCAAATATGGAAAGTTTTGAGTTGGTTATGATAGGATTTCGTGTGGGTCACGAATTTGAGTTAGTTTAGAAATGTGGGATATGTTCCTAAGGTGTTTGAAAGTCTTAAGATTGCTTCTATCTGCGTATAGAAGAGTCCTAAGCAGTATTGAAAATTTACAGTTTAAATCCAAGTAGGAGTAGGAGTCCTAGTTTGAGTTGAGTTGGCCTTTGGGCTGGTTATATAAGCAAGGGAGGCCAGAGCTCGTGGGGCACGACTTTGGGGCTGTTCCTATTGTGTTTTGATATATAAAATTCGTATTCTAAAGGAACTTTTGTGCCTTGTTCGTCCGACTTGTTTCAGACAAGTATTTCTCGTCGAGTTTCTGTTCAGCACTACCTTGCTTCGGTGGTTTTATTATAACTCGAGTTTTACAGATCCAATTGATGTGATTCTTTTTGGGTTGTCTTCAAAACTTGATTATCTATCATCTTTGGAAATTTCACGGTCATTGAATTTGTGGTTTCTGATCTACACGAGTTTTTTTGCAGTATTCCAGAACTGTTTTTCTCACGTAGGACAGATTGACCTTTGTTCGATCTTTCGATCGTAACTTGAGTTTTTCTCAACGGATTTTCATGATTCTTGTTGTGACGTCTTTGTGACTTTATTCTCTAAAACCTATACTAGTTTTGTCACAGTTGAACACGTTTAGATTAGTCGCTCACACGGTTTCTTTAACAGATTGGTTTTCTGCTGAGGGGTGTTTTGTTGCTTCCGCTGAAAAGTTTTATTTACCATTCACCCCCCATCTGGTAGCTTTACACGTGTACTTCGATCCTACAGACTCCCCAGCGCCGCCACGCACCGCCGCCCCGAGCTCCTCTGTCCTCCCCGCCACCCCGGCGCCACCGCCCCACGCTCTCCCGGCCACGCCGCCGCCGCGCGCCTCCTCGCGCCGTTCTGGCGCCACCGCCCTGCGCCGCCCCGCCGCCGCCGGTAGGCCCAAGCCCGCCCCGCTTCGCCGCGACTTCGAGGTACATTTTATCTAGCAATTAATTTAGTTAATTTAGTTTGTTTAGTAATTAATTTAGTTTATTTAGTTCATTTAGTAATTAATTTAGTTCGTGTAGTAATTAAATTAGTTTATTTAGTTCATTTACAAAGTAATTTAGTTCATTTATTTCATTTAGTAATTAATTTAGTTAATTTAGTAAGTAATTAGTTCATTTAGTTCATTTAGTTCTTAATTTATTTTTGAATTAATTAGTTTAGTTAATGATTTAATTTATTACTTAATTAGATTACTTAATTTTGGTATAATTGAGTATTAAGTTAGTTTTATATTTCTTTAAAAAATTTGAGTTAGTTGACTGTTAAGTTAGGAACTTTAGTTTAATTTGATTGCTTGAGTGTATAATATCGATATATAAATAAACTGGCTTCGGGCCGGCTCAGCCCGACACAGCCCATATATGGCCTGACACGGGCCATTTAAAGGTCAATGACCATGGCCGCCGCCGAGACAACCGTTGAGAACCGTGTGGTTTCGATCAAGAAGCGCCGTTGGTGCCATGGCCATGGCCGTTGCCGTCGTAGCCAACTAGTTTAGCACTTCTTAGGTTTCTGTGAAGCCAACCGATCATGTCCCAATAACTTTTGTCCATCAATATCAGAGAACAAGGTCCTTGGAGTTCCTACGCCGCTCGCCGCCGTCGCCGAGTACTCTCCGGCCATTTTTAGCCTAATCGCCCTCGTTTTTTTATCCTGTCTCACGTTCTTACCTCTATCTCGTAAATCACTCCAAAAAGTAAGATTAACGTAATCTATACAATATGTGTCACCCAGTTCGCACCGACCCGTCTCACATGCATTACGCGTGTGAGGCGTGTAGGTTCAGAATTGTCCCTTTTTGAATAGCCTAGGAGTGACAGAGGGGGCGTGCTTATGACGAGACGCGGGGTCTAGATTCGGACAAAATTTCGACGGCGTAACCCTAACATTGTCCGCTGCACCATTATCAAGCGTGTAGTTGGAGAACAGCGAGGTTATGCTGCCAAAATTTTGAATGGATACGGACCCCGCATCTAGTTATAAGCGCGCTCCTCTCGGTCACTCTTGGGTGGGTTTAGGACCTATCCCTTCCAATAGATGTAAAGTGAACATAATTTCTCTAGCTTTATACTGTAAAGTAAAACATGGGTGAAGACCGCAGTTGGATGTATACTGGTTGGAAGAGCGTATCTGGTGGTCACTCACATGAGTGGTTCGTTAAGACAGATGCTTTTGTAGATCGAGCATTTTCATTGTCAAATACCAATAAGGTGCGGTGCCCATGTACGAAATGCCGGAATACCAAGTTTTTGGGCAAAGTGGAACTGTTGATACATTTGTGTCGAAATGGTTACATGCCATGTTATGAGGTCTGGACCTTTCATAGCGAGATACCTTCTAAAGCTGTACAAGAAGTGGAAGAGGACATTGATGATATTACGGGGGATGATAGGATGGATGAGATGCTAGAAGCTATATAACTAGACCTTACGGAGGATCCACCTACAACGGAGGTTGAAGTGTTCTTCGAGCTTCTCAAAGCTTCAGAACAGCCGCTGCATGAACACACGGAAGTGACCCTCCTCACTTTCATGACTAGACTTATGGCATATAAGTCTAAAGTATTTCTTTTTAATAACTATTACAACGACCTCATCAAATTGATTAGTGATATCCTTCCACGGCCCATAAAGTGCCTAAATATATGTATCACGCGAAGAAATTGCTTTTGGGTCTTGGTATGAAATATGAGAAGATTTATGTGTGTCCAGACAACTGCATGCTTTTCAGGAAAGAACATGCGAAAGAGAAGAAATGTTTGCAATATGGTGATTTGAGGTATGTCGAAGTTGTTAATGAAGATGGTGAAAATGTTACGACAGAAGTGGCATGTAAGCAACTTCGATATTTGCCTGTGACACCTCGCTTGAAGCGTTTGTTTCTTTCAAAAAAATTACCAAACACATGAGATGGCACAAAAAAGGTATATGTCAGAACAAAGAAGTCATGACGCACCTGTCCGACGGTGATGCATGGAAGGCGCTGGACCGGTTTGATCTAGAGTTCGGTCGTGATACGAGAAATGTTCGGATTGGGTTGGCGACAGATGGAACCGTTCAGTACAAACGCTTCACCGTACTCCTGTTGGCATGTCTTTGTTATTCCGTACAATTTACCACCGGCCCTCTGTATGAAGTATGAGGTCATGTTGCTTAGCCTCATTTTACCTAGGCCGGATCTTCCTGGGTCACGTCTAAACGTGATGTTGAAATAGCTGGTCAAAGAATTGAAAATTTTGTGGACAGGAGTCGAAGTGTACGACAATTACAAGAAGCAGCAATTCAACCTTCGAGCTGCTTATTTATGGTCCGTCCATGATTTTCTGGCGTATGGCATGTTTTCTGGATAGAGCACTCACGGTCGTTTGATGTGTCCAATATGTGCTTCTGACTCTGACAGTTTCCGACTTACTCATGGAGGAAAGATATGTTACTTTGATTGTCACAGACGTTGGCTTTCCTTCGAATCACATGTTTAGACAAGAGAGTATTGTATTCAGAAAGGACACCGTTGTCACTAAAGGACCACCGAAACATCTTAACGGGTCGGAAATGTCTGATATGTTGGATAAACTGTTACCAGATAAAGATCATCCTGGACATTTTGTCAGTTTCGGAGATGATTACAATTGGACTCATATATGTCGACTATGGGAGCTACCATATGTGAAGTCGTTGATACTAATGCACAACATTGATGTCATGCATCAAGAGCGTAACATGGGGGAATGTATCATAAGCACATGCATGAACATGACAGACAAAACGAAAGACAATATAAAGGCTCGGAAGGATCAGGCTGAGCTTTGTAGCCGTTCAACTCTTGAGCTTTCTGAAAGTGGTGGTAAACCACGTGCTTCCTTCTATCTTCGACCCAAATAAAAGAAAGAAGTACTCAAACGGTTGAAAAGTTTGAAATTCCCAGATGGTTACACAGCTATTTTGAAACGAGCTGTGAATGTGAAAACGAGAAAACTAACTTGGTTGAAGAGTCATGATTATCACATAATCATGGAAAGCCTTCTACCTGTTATGTTTTGGGGCTATTTTGACAATGCGGTGTGGAAGGTGCTAGCCGAGCTTAGCCACTTCTATAGACAGCTCTGTGCTAAAGAAATCATGATAGAGATGATGATTAAGTTAGAGAAGGAGATACCGGTATTATTATGTAAGATGGAAAAGAATTTCCTCTAGGCTTCTTCAATCAAATGCAACATTTCCTTATTCATCTTCCATATGAAGCTAAAGTGAGCTGTCCCGTGCAATATAAGTGGATGTATCATATTGAAATAGTGCTAAGATATCTAAAACCAATGATTCGTAACAGGGCAAAGGTAGAAGGGTGCATTGCCGAAGCATTTACTCTTAAGTAAGTAGGATATTATTCATGTGTTTACTTTGTAGAGGAACACAATATCAATACTTCGGCAATGCAATACAATATGGATGATCAACCTCCTTATAGCGATCTCTCCATTTTTGCAACAAGAGGCACTACAGTTGGTAATTGCAATTCCTACAACTCTACCTCAGAAGAAAGGAATGCTTCTTTCCTCTACATGTATGCTAATATAGATGAGGTGGACAAATATTTTGAGTAAGTGTTTGTCCTACATTTATGCTACTCATCATAAATGGAACAGATCTGTTCTAAAAATTTTCTTTTTGTACAAAGAGTTTCACAAACAGAATTGGACACATAAACATCAACCTACAAGCAAACAAGTAGAAGCGATGCGACGAGATGGAATAAACGGAAGACCTAATTTCCTATCCTAGTTTCATGATCATGTAACATTTTCTTATAACTTACGAGTATTTACAAATTTTTCTTATAACTTACGAGTATTTACAAAGTTTTCTTATAACTTCATATTTTGGACACTGCATGAAAGATGCCAACATCCATGAAGACTTGCGACAACTATCCTACGGATTGGTTAAAGTTAAAAGTTACGTCGATATGACGTTAATGGCTTCCGATTCGGTACAACTCAATTTGAATCTCATCGTCCAATCGAGGCAACGTCAAATACCGGATTTATGACGAGGTCAATCGACTCTCAAGGTCGTGAAACTAATTACTATGGGATCATTAAAAAATTCTTGAATTTGCTTTCATTGGTAATAAGGATCTTCGAGCAGTATTCTTTGACTGCGATTGGTTTGATAACAATCATGGAATTCGACAAAACCAATTTGGCATGGTGGAAGTCAAACACAAGGAACGGCAACGAGCATATGATTCATTTGTTCTTGCTCACTAAGTGGAGCAAGTGTATTATCTACCTTATCCATGCAAAAAACTCGAAGCTTGGTGGGTGGTACATAAGGTGAATCCTCGTGAGCGGTTATACACTCCAAGAGATGATGGATACCATGATACTAATGAAGTTGATGAGGTTTACCAAGAAGAAGAGTTGCCAGAGTTGTTCATCGTCGAGCCTGGTGTAGGACTTGATGACTTGGTTGGAGACCCTCAAGATGTCGAGACTTATGATATGCAGAAATGAAAACAAAAACAAAATCTAGTCCAAACTCTTAGAAAAGAAGATTGATGGTCTGGTTTACATAGTAGGGTACATGATTGTGACGTTGATGAATTTTGAAATTGATGAAGTAATGTTTTCTTCACTAACTTATCATGAATTTTGTATATTACCTTAGTATATTTATCAGATACTCGTTGCATCAGGATGTCGTCATCAAATGGAAAGGGGAAGGGGGGAAGGGGGTGAGAGGGGTCCTCACCTAGCCCCAAGACTTGGCCTTCTCAAGTACCTCATCGGGTGCAAGCAGACGCTCTCAGCTGATGAGGCACCTTCTAGACTTTCCGGTCCGAGTTTTGGCCTTGCAGCGCATGGAGAGAAATTTCAGTTGACAATCACGTTATTTGACATTGCATTTATCAATTATTTTTTCTTATGAATCATTTATTTTTGCAGTCCGACTCAGAGTCTTCTGAGTCGGAGCCAGAGGTTGGGGCTACCAATACCTCGGAGCCGGCTATGCAGCCCTCGGAGCCAGCTACGCAGCACTCGGAGCCAGCGAGCATGGATCCTTCGGGCTCCAGTGGTGACCAGTCATCTGGGTCACCGTATGTGGTGCCGCCGACGAGGCGACGCATAAGGAGGACCCACTTTGCTGCTCCTCCTCCTATTCCTCATCAGCGGATCACCATTCGTCCACTAGGAGACAGGTAAACAAATTGTATACTAATAAATATTGGACGTTGTCTGCCGATACATAATAAGTTAACAAATTTTGCAGATCTTGGCACGACTATTCATTCATGGGCCAGGGACACCACAGGCAGGTTAACGGTGTCATCGGGGCTTTAGTGCGGTTGCACTATACTGGTGTGATCGACGGTGTCCCTGCTTTGTCGTTGGACGACTACGCTCGTGTCCCTCACGAGGCCCACGGCACCCTTTAGGGGGCCGTGTGGAAAGATTTTATAGTAAGTTTAAATTTTTGCAATTTTTACACTCAATTAAATTGTTAATGCGGATTAATCAAATTTTTGTTTTCTTAAAGCTGCGGTACCAGCTAGAGGACTCGAGCGGGAGCATGATGGAGCACATGACTGCCGTGTTCCACAACAATGCTCGGAAGCTCGTGGTGCAGTTGTTCTCGTACGCCTGCATCCAGGCGATCAACGAGTACAACAAGCGGCATCAGCAGCAGCAGGGAGGGGGTCCGTTTAGGAAGGACTCCGACACGTACTTGACCGAGGATCAGTACGCGTGATGAGTGGTTTAGGCCTGATCTTCCAAAAGGTAGGTCGATTGAAGTGGAGATCTCGACGTTGATGATCTGAGGCACTCAAGCAGACCCGAATTACCCCTGCAATCACTACACCTCTGCTCCGTTGGTTATCAACCGTGCTTCACATGGTTGACCTTGCCAAGAAGGCTATCCCTGCAGGTGCAACCAAGAACACAAGCAAGAATGATGAAGATGCAATCTGAAATTGCGAATTTGGGGTCTCACAAACCGTAGAACGGCAAGATTGTTTAATCTAAGCAAAACCCACCCAATATGGCCGGCGGCTACAGTATTTAAAGGCTAGGGTTCATCCATAAGACCCTTAGATGCGTCCCTAATGGACTCATACGGGATACAAGACCCAAAAGCCAAATACAGTGGTGCAGCACCGGACAGAACTCTGAATTCGACTTATTTCGACAATTCCCAATGACTCCTGGTGAATTTTAATGTGGGAGCAGAACCATTGGAAAGTTTATCTTCTCATCTTTCCATGCATATGTAGAACGTAGAAAACGAAGTCCTATGCATCCTGCCCGTCCGTTTTAAGATGGATTGCTCCTGGACTCCGAGTTGAACTCGAGTCTGAGTTGGCGACTGTTTCCATCAACTTGTGGACGTCCCATCTGGTTCTCCACGTCCCCAAATCCTCCTCCCTTTACTTGTTGATCATGTCCCTGGTTCCTAATAACAATTAAATCATTAAATAGCAATCCATTCAAAAACTCACATGGGTAGGAAGTTAGGAACGAGTTCACCTGCTGATTTAGTAACTGTGCTCGTGCTCTTGTGATTGGTCCTTGTATATCAATGTGAGTATCCACTGTTGTGATGTCCTTATCATCCTCCCCCTCTTGAATCGGAGTCGTCCTCGACTCAAGATCATCTTCTTCTCCCAAGTATGGTCATAAATCTGAAATGTTAAATGTGGGACTAACCCCAAAATCGGGAGGTAACTCAAGCTTATATGCATTGTCATTGATCTTTTCAACAATCTTAAAAGGGCCAGTAGCACGTGGCATAAGTTTAGATTTTCTCAAGTGAGGGAATCGTTCTTTTCTCAAATGTAGCCATACCAAGTCCCCTGGTTCAAGTTTTACTTCTTTTCTATCTTTACTACCAGAAATTCTATACTTCTCATTCATCCTTTCAATATTTTTCTTTGTAGTTTCATGCATCTTAAGAATGAATTCAGATCATTGTGTAGCATCCAAATTTATACTTTTAGGAGGCAAAGGTAATAAATCAATAGGAGCACGGGGATTGAAACCGTACACTACCTGGAATGGGCTTACCTTTGTAGTAGAGTGAACTGACCTGTTGTAAGCAAATTCTATATGTGGTAAACAATCCTCCCAACCCTTTAAATTTGTTTTTAAAACAGCCCGCAACATAGTGAATAGAGTACGATTTACTAGCTCAGTTTATCCATCGGTTTGTGGGTGACATGTGGTTGAAAACAGCAGCTTGGTTCCCAATTTCTACCACAAAGTTCTCCAAAAATGACTTAAAAATTTTGCATCACGACACCATGTAAACGAATAATTTCCGTCATAAACAAATCAGCAATGTGTGAGGCATTATCATTCTTATGACAAGGTATAAAATGTGCCATTTTGGAGAAACGATCAACAACCACAAAAATACTATCCCTCCCCCTCTTAGTCCTAGGCAATCTTAAAACAAAATCCATGGAAATATCCTGCCAAGGTACACTAGGAACAGGAAAAGGCATATAAAGACCATGTGGGTTAAGTCGAGACTTAGCTTTATTGCAAGTAGTGCATCGTGACACGTAGGGCTCAACATCACGTCTCATCTTTGGCCAAAAGAAGTGTGTGGCCAGCACGTCCTCCGTTTTCTTCACTCCAAAATGTCCCATCAAACCTCCTCCATGTGCTTCCTGCAATAGTAATAGGCGAACCGAACTAGCAGGAATACATAGCTTGTTAGCACGATAGAGGAGGCCCTCCCGTAGTACCTATTTATTCCAAGTTCTTCCTTCTCCACAATTTTCGAAGGAATCTTTGAAGTCCAAATCTGTAGGATATAATCCTTTTATTGTTTCCAAACCAAATATTTTATAATCTAGTTGGGACAGCATGGTATAACGTCTAGATAATGCATCTGCAATAACATTCTCCTTCCCTTTCTTATGCTTAATGATGTATGGAAATGATTCTATGAACTCAATCCATTTAGCATGTCATTTATTTAGATTGGTTTGACACTTAAGATACTTCAAAGATTCATGATCGGAATGTATGACGAACTCCTTAGACCAAAGGTAATGTTGTCAAGTTTGTAGAACTCCCACTAAGGCATACAATTCCTTATCATAAGTAGAATAATTCAGAGAAGGACCATGCAATTTTTCACTAAAGAATGCAATGGGTTTACCTCCTTGTATGAGAACACCTCCAATACCAATGCAGCTTGCACCACATTCTAGCTCAAATGTCTTGTCAAAATCAGGAAGTTGTAGCAATGGTGCTTGTGTAAGCTTTGATTTGAGAACATCAAAAGCTTGTTGCTGCTGTTCGCTCCATCGAAACTGCACTCTCTTCTTCGTTAGTTCATGGAGAGGTGCTGCAGTGGTGCTGAAATCCCGCACAAAGCGTCGATAAAAACCTGCAAAACCAAGAAAACTGCGCACCTGCGTGACGGTCGATGGAGTTGGCCAGCTAATGATCGCCACAATTTTTGCCTCATCTAACTCAATTCCCTGTGATGAAACGACATATCCAAGAAACGAAACTCGATTGGTGCAAAAGACACACTTTTTGAGGTTACCATACAAACGTGTATCTCTCAAGACACTGAAAACAGCACGTAAATGATCAAGATGTTCGTCATATGACTTGCCGTAAATGAGGATATCATCAAAGTAAACCACCACAAATTTTCCAATAAAATCATGTAAAACCTCGTTCATTAATTGCATAAAGTGCTAGGTGCATTAGTTAAACCAAAAGGCATGACTAACCACTCATAAAGTCCAAACTTGGTTTTAAATGCAGTTTTCCATTCATCTCCTAGTGCCATGCTATTTGGTGGTAACCACTACGCAAGTCAATTTTTGTGAAAATAATAGCACCACTCAATTCATCAAGCATGTCATCTAAGCGAGGAATAGGATAACGATATCGAATGGTGATGTTATTAATCGCTCTACAATCAACACACATGCGCCAGCTGCCATCTTTCTTAGGAACCAAAAGAACAGGAACAGAACAAGGACTAAGGCTTTCACGAATATACCCATGATTCAAAAGATCTTGAACTTATCGCTGAATTTCCCTTGTCTCTTCTGGATTCGCCCTGTACGCCGCACGATTTGGCAAACTTGCCCCTGGAATCAAGTCGACGTTATGTTCAATGCTCCTCATAGGTGGTAATCCAGGGGGTATCTCGGGGGGGGGGGGGACACATCCGCAAAATCCTACAAAAGGTTAGCAACAGCAGGGGGCAATGCAATGGACACTTCATGAATTGAAAACATAGCTTCTTTGCATACTAAAGCGTAGTACATCCCCTTGGTATTAAATAAATCAGCAAGGTCAGATTTAGTTGTGAGCCACGAAGGTGATTTTAACTTAATTACTTGCTGTTTTTCAGAGTCTAGTGATTTTGTTGCCTTATCATCACGTGTTTTACTTTTCTCAAAATGTACAATTTCAGCAGGAGTCATAGGAAGCAAAGTGATTTTCTTTCCTTTATGCATCAGAGTATATTTATTAGTTCTACCATGATGAATAGCATCCGTATCAAATTACCAAGGACGTCCCAACAAAAGAGAACAAGCATCCATAGGTACGACATAAAAATCAGCAAAATCATGGTAAGAACCAATCAAAAAATGTACCCTCGCTGTTTGTGTTACCCTAACCTTACCGCTGTTGTCGAACCACTGAATGTGGTATGGATGAGGGTGTGCTCTTGTTGTCAACCCAAGTTTCTTGACCACATCCGTGTTCACCAAGTTATTGCAGCTGCCTCCATCAATTATAGTGTGCACGCGGCAGTCCTTGACGATGAGAAACATGTGAAAAAGATTGTGTCGTTGTAGCTTGTCATCCGCCTCAACTTTGGAGCTCAAAGCACGCTGCACAATTATGCTTCTATAATTTTCCGTTGCTGCAGTACCAAGTACCTCTTCATCTGTGCTATAGTGGTCATCTTTTGGTCCTGCAACGTTAGTAGCAAGAGAATATTCATCTTCAACATCCGAAGTACTATCATACCCACCATCATCTCGTGCTATGTATGCTCGTTTGCTAGGGCAATCTTTCATCACCTAACCAACTCCCTGGCAGCGGTGACACTTAATGTTGGAAGTTCGACTCGTGGAAGGAGTGGAAGACGTAGGCTTGAATGGTGTCGTCTTGCTACCCTCCGCCGCGCGAGGAAATGGAGCAGTACATGAAGTTCGTTGGCCACCATTGGATGGTGTAGTGGCAGTAGGAAAACTCGAAGATGGTGCTGTTTTGGATGGTGTAGATGTCGAACGCGGTGTAAATGTGCTCCTCATGCATTGGTGCTGCTGCTGTTGGTGGCCTTGCAATTCTTTTTCTGCCAACATAGCCAGCTGAAATAATCTGTTAACAGTATCATATTCCTTATAATCAACAATGTCCTAAATTTCACGCCTCAACCCCACATAAAAACGAGCTATTTTATCATCCATGTCCTCTACTACTCCACAGCGCAACATACCCTTTTGTAACTCTTGAAAATACTCCTCTACGGACATGTTACCTTGGTCTAAGCGCTGCAATTTTTTGCGAAGGTCCCGCTGAAAAGAAGGAGGAACAAAACGAATACGCATAGATTCCTTTAATCTATCCCATGTTGGAGGATCAGTTCTAGTTTTAACAAGTTCATTCCACCATATGATAGCAAAATCCTTAAACTCACTAGTGGCTTGATGACCTCTATGTTGTTCAGGAACAAGGTGGGCATTAAATTTCTGCTCTACTGTCATCTCCCAATCAAGATATGCCTCAGCATCATAAGCACCAGAAAAAGAGGGTATAGTAAATTTGACTTCAGAAAAAGGATCATCAAGAGGGCGATTAAAATTGTTATGACGATCATTGTAATTATAACGATTATTACCTCCCATACCTCGTAGATAACGTGGAATTCATGGTTGATTGTTATGATCTTCCATATTATAAGCATCGTCTTCACGATCTTCAGCGAGAGGCAGCCGCGCCTCAAGAGTATCCATCCGAGCAACAAGATCAGCAAGTTGGCGATTCAAGGTCGTCAATGATGCCTCTGTTGATGCTTGGGTTTTGGTGAACATATCTGTCATTTCCCTCATCATGTCATGCAACTCAGCATGTTGAACATATTCATCATCCATTTTATCTTCTACCATTGTTAGTAGTAAACAAAAGACAACAAAAATATGTTATCCTTATCAACTACGAAGGATAGTGGCAATGTGAAAAGTGGAGGGAAGGAAACAATCTCTCTCTCTCTCTCTCTCAAGCGTCTTACCACGTTCTTACAAGTGTTCTTACCGACACAGCAGGTGGTAAACGGTGGACGGTGAGAACCAATGAAGCATGGAGTCATTGCAAAGGTACCTGTTCTGCTCAAGAGGAAAATGGAGCTTGGATGGCACAATATAGTGGCTAATAAGCAAAGAAAATCGTTAACACCAAAACAAAGTTGAATAAGTATTTAATGTAGGAACTGTTGCTGGTTAACAAGTGTTCTAGGCCTAGCACAACACAAGGCGGTAGAGAGGCAAATAGAAGATCAGGAAGATATAAGCAATAAGTACAGCACAAGTGTATAGGCCAACTGTTTCAAGTGTGTGCTGTCAATGCTTTAATATCTGTGCTCTCTTCACGATTTTTTTCTTTTTTAATATTTTTCTGATATTTTTTGTTTACCTGAGAGCACAAAAATAGGAAGCACACAACTTTGCAGCTCAATTGGATGTAAGATGTGGCCTATAGAAAATCAGGAAGATTCTTTAAAATTTGTGCTGAAACTTCGGAGGCCGGATAGTCTATCTTCCGAGGGGAATTTGGCCAAACAAATTTCACCGAACACGACGAAGCCATGGAGAATAGGTTGTGAAATTTCTAGTAGATCAATTTGAAATAAAAAATCGCCCGATTTCGAGTTGGTATGCAAAAGTTATGGCCGTTTTAAGATAGGCTACCCGAGTTACTGTTTTTTATGTTGATTCAAACTCGGTTTTGAAAAAGATCTCGCAATAGGATGTGAAAAGCAATCAGAATTTAGCAACGACGGCTGATGGGATGTTGTGTGATGAATCAAGGAGGACTGGCACAATGGTTTGTCACCTGTTCTAGTGCTGGCGATGCGGAAGTTCACGCAAGGCGGCTAGCTAGGGCAAACCGATGATCTTGGTGGCTCGGTTTGTTGTTTAGGGATTGTGGAATAGGTGAGCAGCAAGAAAAACAAGGAAGAAAAAATGATAACTACGACCCAAAAACACAAAGCTAAACCAGCAACAAGACTCGACCACATGAATGCAAACTCAACAATGCAAACTGAAAAACGAAAACTTGCAGGCACTATAGTCTAGGAATCGGTAACACGATATGTTTTTTTTGTGGCCTTTTCCGTGGACTCTAGGTATGAAAAACAAAAACTAATCTAGTGGGAAATCAAAGTACCTCATGGTCAACCTGAAATCTGATACCAAATGATGAGTTGTTTATGCCCGATCTTCCGAAAGGTAGGTCGATTCAGGTGGAGAACTCGACGTTGATGATCCGTGGCACTCGAGCAGTTCGAACACCCCTGCAATCACTACACCACTGCTCCGTTGGTTATCAACCGTGCAGCACATGCTTGACCTCGCCAAGAAGGATAATTCCTGGAGGTGCAACCGGGAACACGAGCAAGAACGTAGAAGATGTGACCTGAAAATCACGAAGTTGGGGATTCACACAAACCGTAGAGCGGCACCTGTTTATCTAAGCAAAACCCACCAAATATGGCCGGCGGCTGCAGTATTTAAAGGATAGGGTTCGACCATAAGACCTTTAGACGCGTCCCTAATGGACTCATACGGGATACAAGGCCCCAAAGCCCAATACGGTGGTGCAGCACCGGACAGAACTCCAAATTCAACTTGTTTCGACAACTCCCAATGACTCCCGGCGAATTTTAATGTGGGACTAGAACCATTGGAAAGTTTATCTTCTCATATTTCCATGCATGTGTAGAACATTAAAAACGGAGTCCGTATGCATCCTGGGCGTCCGTTCTAAGATGTACTGCTCCTGGACTCCGAGTTGAACTCGAGTCCGAGTTGGTGACTGTTTCCATCAACTTGTGGACGTCCCATATGATTCTCCACGTCCCCAAATCCTCCTCCCTTTACTCGTTGATCATGTCTATGGTTCCTAATAACAATTAAATCATTCAATAGCAATCCATTCTCAAAATCACATGGGAAGGAAGTTAGGAACGAGTTCACCTGCTGAGTTAGTAACCGTGCTCGTCCTCTTGTGATTGGTCCTTGTATATCAATGTGAGTGTCCACTGTTGTGATGTCCTCATCATCAACAATGTCCTGAATTTCATGCCTCAACCCCCATAAAAATGAGCTATTTTATCATCCATGTCCTCTACTACCACACAGCGCAACATACCCTTTTGTAACTCTTGATAATACTCCTCTACGGACATGGTACCTTGGTCTAAGCGTTGTAATTTTTTGCGAAGGTCCCGCTGAAAAGAAGGAGGAACAAAACGAACACGCATAGATTCCTTTAATCTATCCCATGTTGGAGGATCAGCTCTAGTTTTAACGAGTTCATTCCACCATATGATAGCAAAATCCTTAAACTCACTAGTGTCTTGACGAACTCTATGTTGTTCAGGAACAAGGTGGGCATTAAATTTCTGCTCTACTGTCATCTCCCAATCAAGATATGCCTCAGCATCATAAGCACCAGAAAAATAGGGTATAGTAAATTTGACTTTAGCAAAAGGATCATCAAGAGGGCGATTAAAATTGTTATGACGATCATTGTAATTATAATTTATTACCTCCCATACCTCATAGATAAAGTGGAAGTTGTGGTTGATTGTTATGATCTTCCATATTATAAGCACCATCTTCACGATCTTCAGCGAGAGGCAGCCGCGCCTCAAGAGTATCCATCCGAACAACAAGATCAGCAAGTTGGTGATTCAAGATCGTCAATGACGCCTCTGTTGCTGCGTGGGTTTTGGTGAACATATCTGTCATTTCCCTCATCATGTCACACAACTCAGCATGTTGAACACATTCATCATCCCCTTTATCTTCTGCCATTGTTAGTAGTAAATAAAAGACAACAAAAAGATGTTATCCCTATCAACTACAAAGGCTAGTGGCAATGTGAAAAGTAGAAGGAAGGAAACAATCTCTCTCTCTCTCTCTCAAGCGTCTTACCATGTTCTTACAAGTGTTCCTACCAACACAGCAGGTGGTAAACGGTGGACGGTGAGAACCAATGAAGCATGGAGTGATTGCAAAGGTACCTGTTTTGTTCAAGAGGAAAAAAGTGGAGCTTGGATGGCAGAGTATGGTGGCTAATAAGCAAAAATCGTTAACAGCAAAACAAAGTTGAATACGTATTCGATGTAGGAACTGTTGCTGGTTAACAAGTGTTCTAGGCCTAGCACAACACAAGGCAGTAGAAAGGCAAATAGAAGATCAGGAAGATATAACCAACAAGTACAGCACAAGTGTATAGGCCAACTGTTTTCAAGTGTGTGCTGTCAATGCTTTAATATCTGTGCTCTCTTCACTATTTTTTCTTTTTTTTTAATATTTTTCTGATATTTTTTGTTTACTCAAGAGCACGAAAATAGGAAGCACACAACTTTGTAGCTCAATTGGATGTAATATGTGGCCTATAGAAAATCAGGAAGATTCTTAAAAATTCGTGCTGAAACTTCAGAGGTCGGATAGTATATCTTCCGAGGGGAATTTGGCCAAACAAATTTCGCCGAACACAGCAAAGCTGCGGAAAGTCGGTTGTGAAATTTTGAGTAGATCAAGTTGAAAAAATCGCCTGATTTCGAGTTCGTATGCAAAAGTTATGGCCGTTTTAAGGTAGGCTATCTAAGTTAATGTTTTTTATGTTGATTCGAACTCGGTTTTGAAACAGATCTCGCAAGGATATGAAAAACAATTGGAATTTAGCAACGACAACTGATGGGATGTTGTGTGATGAGTCAAGGAGGACTGGCACAATTGTTTGTCACCTGTTCTAGGGCTGGTGATGCAGGAGTTCACGCAAGGCGGCTATCTAGGGCAAACCGATGATTTTGGTGGATCGGTTTGTTGTTTAGAGATTGTGGAATAGGTGAGCAGCAAGAAAAACAAGGAAGAAAAAAACAATAACTATGACCCAAAAACACAAAGCTAAACCAGCAACAAGACTCGAACACACGAATGCAAACTCAACAATGCAAACTGAAAAACGAAACTTGCAGACACTATGGTCTAGGAATCGGTAAACACGATATGTTTTTTGTGGCTTTTTCTGTGGACTCTAG
Organism: Neostapfia colusana; assembly: GCA_030760725.1. Classification (NCBI taxonomy): domain Eukaryota; kingdom Viridiplantae; phylum Streptophyta; class Magnoliopsida; order Poales; family Poaceae; genus Neostapfia; species Neostapfia colusana. Next base: position 21,395,040 of record JASWHV010000003.1, read on the forward strand.
GTATGAAAAAAAAACTAATCTAGTGGGAAATCAAAGTACCTCACGGGCAACCTGAAATCTTATACCAATTGATGAGTGGTTTAGGCCCGATCTTCCGAAAGGTAGGTCGATTAAAGTGGAGATCTCGACATTGATGATCCGAGGCACTCGAGCAGACTCGAATTACCCCTGCAATCACTACATCTCTGCTCCGTTGGTTATCAACCGTGCTTCACACGCTTGACCTCGCCAAGAAGGCTATCCCTGCAGGTGCAACCGAGAACACAAGCAAGAACGATGAAGATGCAATCTGAAATTGTGAATTTGGGGTCTCACAAACTGTAGAACGGCGAGATTGTTTAATCTAAGCAAAACCCACCGAATATGGCTGGATGCTACAGTATTTAAAGGCTAGGGTTTGGCCATAAGACCCTTAGACGCGTCCCTAATGGACTCATACGGGATACAAGGCCCAAAAGCCCAATACGGTGATGCAACACCGGACAGAACTTTGAATTCGACTTGTTTCGACAATTCCCAATGACTCCTGGCAAATTTTAATGTGGGACCAGAACCATTGGAATGTTTATATTCTCATATTTCCATCCATATGTAGAACATTGAAAACAGAGTCTGTATGCATCCTAAGCGTCCGTTTTAAGATGGACTGCTCCTGGACTCCGAGTTGAACTCGACTCAGAGTTGGCGACTATTTCCATCAACTTGTGGACGTCCCATCTGGTTCTTCACGTCCCCAAATCCTCCTCCCTTTACTTGTTGATCATGTCCATGGTTCCTAATAACAATTAAATCATTAAATAGCAATCCATTCTCAAACTCACATGGGTAGGAAGTTAGGAACGAGTTCACCTGCTGATTTAGTAACTGTGCTCTTGCTCTTGTGATTGGTCCTTGTATATCAATGTGAGTATCCACTGTTGTGATGTCCTCATCACGCGGAGGTATGTTATTATTGTTAACTATTTCCAATAACTACTTATGTTAATAGTAGTTGATGAAATACTAAATATGTGCAGGTTAGTATTAGCTGGTTAGAGAGCCAGCCCGATGCGTACCGAGCTCTTTGTCGGTACTGGGCTAGCCAGGACTTCATCAGTAAGTCCGCGAGAGCTCGAGCCTGCAGAGGAACAGATGGCCAGCGCATCTATGGCGGTGATGGCTATGTGTGTATGACTAAACTCATGGTAAGTATATTTTAATGTTCGTTCATGTGTTGATAATATATTTCTTCAACTAACACGTATCTACAGGAGCGAGAAACCAGTCAGGAGCCGACACCGACTAAGGTTTGGAAGAGAGGTCACGGGGGAAGTGACCCTTCCCAGCCTGGGCAGTGTAGTCAGGTCGCGGCTGATCGACTGGTAAGTTTTCAAAATTTATCAATTTAATTATAAGTAATACTAGTACTGACACACTTGCATCATTTATTTTTTTAGGAAAAGTACGCGCAGGAGGTGAAGAAGATACACGGCGAAACCTACAATTGGGAAAATGCGCCAATCGAGCCTAGAGCCGTGTAGGCAAGTGGCGGCGGAAAGGCCCATGGACGGTGAGTTAGTCAACTGTTTCATTTTTTAACTTCCTTCTTCTACTTATTATTTTTCTATCTTTCGTAAGTTTGCCATTTTCGATGGAGTTGTCGACTCGAGGGTGGCGCAACCTTCGAGAGGCACTCCATTGACAGAGGCTTCATCCGTTGAACCGTCGATGCAAGGACCCGACGGTCTCGACTAGCCCAGATCACGCTAAGAGGTGCTGCGTTGCACAACACAGAATAACACACAAAAAGCTATAAAGCGGAAGAAAAAGTTTTATTACATAAGACTGTTTATGAACATGTTAACAACAAAATACGTCAAGTCTACACTCATGGGCGTAGACTAAGCAAAAGAGTTCACGTTCAGCCTGTAAACGTGTTCCAACTAGCACACATGCACACTAACACGTCGGCGTGCACGACTCCCACTCGACGGTGTTTCCCTCTTGGGGGTCCGTCTCCTCCTCGGGAGCCTCCTCCTCATAGCACCCTACAAACGCTTTAAACACAAGCAGTGAGCATGATGGCTCAGCAAGACTAACCCGTCTTACCTACACATGAAACTCTACATGCTGGGTTTGTAGTGTATAATGGAATGTAAGTTACAAAAGACACGCCTATTGAGTTGAACCTTACTTTCAAGTTTTAGCATCAAGATGTGGAGAACCTCGTGCTAATACACATAAAAGAGCCGCAATCAAACAAGTAATACATTTCTCTCATGTGCTTTGCCCAAGGTTGAAAAGAACTTTAATGAGCTCTAAACTACAACAAATCATTAGCAACCAAAGTACATCTTTCAATTTGTAACCTTTTAACTAACACTAGCATGTTCTTTCTACATAACGGTATAGTGAACAAGTGGTACTCACTGACCGCGAGGGACGGCGATTATAATCGTTTGACACCTGCAGGGTTACCCGAATAACCCGTCATGTATGCCTGTACTCGATGTTGCCTACAGAAACCACCACGGACGTCGTACGCAACCACCTTTCATCCATCAGCCAAGTGTTGAACCGGTCCTATCATCCCGAGCAAGAGGTCTCTGCGCGTGCATCTGCAGTGCCACCAGCTGATTTACACCTCAAGCTCTCAGCCTACACTCTGGACGACAAGCAATGTCTCAACAAATCGCTACCCGAATTACATATGTTTCCCGGTTCCCATATATCTGGTAGGTCTTCGGTACTGTTCTAGCTTGTTCAACGGGCCCGCACATGGCTCGGTCCTTAATCGACACAAGCGGAGCTATGGAACCCAGGCCCCAATGTCCTGCTGCCCTTACTCTCCGCTCGGTCTCATTTTTCTTGCCATGTATTCCATTTGCTATGTCTAACAGAGTGGTGTGCCTCTAGCCTATTCTCGCGAGCAATTCCAACTACTCGACTTGTACCAAATCCTACACTATATTAGCATTGCAGTGGCAACTCGAGGTTTAAAACTAAGCCCAAAACCGTGGTTTTCTTGGCTATGCATTTGAGTTTTCAAACAAGACTCTAATGCATAATTGAAGTGGATACCCAAAATAAGTTCTCAAAACAATAAAGTTTATAAAATGGCTAATGCAAACCGGAGCTTGCCTTGCTGCTGGTCTTATGCTAGCTGTTCCTCCGGGGTGATGAAATCCAACACCTCCAGCTCCTCTTCAACCTTAGCGACTACATGAGATAACCATATATGCGTGTCAATTTAAATGTATATTAGTTTTGAAGTTGATATTGTATAGTCTATAAGTATAATTAGACAGTACTAATGTCTCTGAGATTTTTACTGTGGTTTGGATACAACCTAAGCAGAGACTTGGCCAAATTTCATTTGAAGCAAAGCTCATTTGAGCCCTGCACAAATAAATGTGTATTTGAACTTCACTAGAGCTCTTAGAGTGCCCTAAGAAATTTCATGGAACAAACCATGACTTTCTGGAAACTATATTTTCAGAGGGTTCTAATGGAATTGGTTTCATCTAATTTTAAGATTCCTAGCAAAAGATATGAGCTGAACATGTTCAGAGAAAATCTGAAAAATGTTTCTGGACATTTTTCATTTTCTCTGGATCAGTTTCATTAATCACACCATTAGGTGGATTAAATGAGCTCAAAAGGATCTGAAATTTTTATGGTAGCTCAGGGATATTTTAAGGAACATCCTGGCCAAATTTCATAATTTTCCACTAAAGGATTCTCCAGTTAAAATTCTAAATAGTTTAAATTTGGAGAATTAATTCTCGAGAAATAAACGTTTAATGAAGTGAAATTTGATTTTTTTGGAAAGTACTCAGAGAGCTTAATTCAAAAAAATTTGGTTCCCTCGATTTGGAGTTTCCTAGCCAAAGTTATGTAGGTTTGAAGTTTGAACTAAATCTGAAAATCGGGGAAAAGTTTAAATTCCTGCCGATGGGTCCGGAGCTACATGGCATGCTCTGGTGCGTTGGCACACGGGGTCACAGAATTAAATGCGTGTAGCTGCACTCTATCCTGAGCCATAGAGAATCCGGCACCCGGTTAACCGAGACTGACACGCGGGGCCTGCGGGTTGTCTTCAACCTCGCGCTCGGCTGCCGCCCCCCTCGCTAGAGTGCTCGCTGGAGGGGATTTGCTGTGCGCCAAGCTTCGATATTTTCACTGCCTCTGCCTAATCTCGTATGGGAAACATGGTTCTGAACTTAGCTCGACACGAAAACAACCGGAACATGGCCTGCGATGAGCGGTGGCTTCAGAAGAACTTCGGCTGTGTCGGCCGGGCTCCCTAGCACCCCAAATGCTTGAGCAAAAGGTTGTACAGCATCAGTGCACCCTAGGTGAGGTCTTCATGAACTGAAATGAGCTCGGTAACGGCTCCAACTAGCATGTCACCGTGCGACCTAGGTCAAAAATCGGGAAAACTAGCAAAACTCGGAGAACAGCGGTTATACTCGATAGTTCTCCGATGTTTCTGATCTTATGGACTCACACGGGCGTCTAGAAGTAGTTTACTAAGTTAGGTGATGAGTGGTGCGGTGTGTAGCATGAATTTTGCAAAGTGGTCCGGCAGTCTCTTTTGTACACCAGCGCAAAAACGTGAAATTCCGGTGACGGCAGCCCATGGCATGCAGCTGGAGCTTGTGGTGATGGAAGATAAGATTTAGACGAACATCTTTTTTGTTCACAACTCAGGGAAAGACGGGCTGTGATGGCCGGACGAGGTGTTCTCGTGGCGGCGGCTCGGTCTGAACCGAGGAAGAAGAAATGGCCTGAAGAAGCTCGAGGAAGATCGGTCATGGGCTGAAACCGGTGCGAGAACGTCGAGCAAGGGTCGGCGAACTCGGTTGCAGCCTCAGCTCGGCGTGACAGCCACTGGCTCGACCGGGCGACGGTGGAGCAAAGGTTTCGGTGGAGCGGCGAGGTGTGCTGAGTATTCTGTGCAGGAGAACGACGAGTCACGGGTGAAAACACTCGGTAGCTTCCCAGGGGCGACGATAAGGGCGCTGGGAACGTCGGACGTTAGTCGGGAGCTGGAAGCAGCTGCTGGCGAAGCTCCCGCGCCGTGGCGCTCCCGCACACATGCTCAAGAAACCTAGCAGCGTTCGGTGTAGTCGGTTTGAGCTCCTGAGTGGCTGACAGTGGGCCCAATTTTTGAATTTTGTCCTCAAAAACTCAATTTGCCACTGTTATATAAAATTTAGGACTTCTCTGTCCTCTAAGGTTTATTCAAACTACCAGCTCACCATTTGAATTTGAATAAATCAAAATGTGAAATGGTTTGGATGAATTCACAGCAATTGTGAAACTGAAATTCAAATTTGATTTGAATTAGCCAACCTAGCTCATATCAAGATCAACTCCAAATGGTGTGAAAATTGGTGTGTGAGCTCACAATAATGTGCTGAGTGTAAATATGAATCCCACTTTTGAATTCATGTGATGAAAGGAGTTTGAATTTGAATTTATGTTCAAACTAGCCTTTTTTTAATTGTACCCAAAAATACCTCAAAATGTTTTGGATTTGGGTGAAATTTGGCATGAGTATTCCAAACAAGGTTTAGGAGTTTTTCATATGCTCAGCCCCTATATGATGCTTGTGGGGAATAGCACTTTTGCATTTTGTGAGTTTATCTTCTAATGGCTTTCTTGACGGTGTTTACTTGCTCTTAAAATGTGTTCATATGATTTCCTCAAATGAGGTGAGTGTGGTGTGATGAACACTTTTTAGCAAATGTAAAAATTGGGCCCTTACATTCACCCCCCTTAAAAGAATCTTGTCCCGAGATTATAAGGTAAAAAATGAGAAAGAGGACGGTGGAAAATTACTGGATGTGTGACGTTAAAAAGTTAGGGTAGTTGGAGCGAAGAAAGCCTTCGCTCTCCCATGTCGCTTCATCCACGGAGTGATTACTCCAGAGGACTTTGTAGAACCACAACGTACGGTTGCGTGTGGTTCGGGCCTTTTCATCAATAATCTGAACCGGTTCCTCCTGATAAGTGAGATCCGGTTTCAGTTCTTCGATATCTCCCAGCTGAACGGTGGTTGAAAGCTTGAGGCACTTCCTCAGCTGAGAAATGTGAAGGACGTCATGCATACTGAAGAGTGTCACTGGTAATTCCAGTCTGTATGCAACTGATCCACATCTTTCCAAAATCTGGAATGGAATGATGAATCAGGGTGCCAACTTTCCTCTCACTTCGAATCTGTTCACACTTTCATTGGAGATACACGTAGATACACGTGATCCCCGACTTCAAATTGTAAAGGACGTCTTCTCCGGTTCGCATACTGTTTTGGTCGGGATTGGGTGGCTTTTAAGTTCGCTTGAATCAGCCAAACTTTTTCTTCCGCATTATTGAGAAGATCAATCCCGAAGGTGACCCTTTCGCCAGACTCGCACCAAGTCAGTGGTGTGTGGCATTTTCTCCCGTATAGCGCCTCGTAAGGCGCCATCTTGATGCTGGCTTGGTACCCATTATTATACAGAAACTCGGCTACCGGTAAGTGATCATCCCAATTCTTACCGTGGTTGATAGCGCAAGCTCATAACATGTCTTCTAATATTTGATTTACCCACTCGGTTTGCCCATCTGTCTGCGGGTGGTACGCTGAACTCCGGATCAGCTTCGTCCCCAATGCAGCATGTAGCTGCTCCCAAAAACGAGACGCAAATAAAGTGCCCTGATCCGAGATGATAGTACGGGGTATGTCGTATAAGCACAAGATCCGTGAGATGTACAATTCAGCATACTTCTTGGCTTTATAGTTGGTATTAACCAAAATAAAATGGGCAACTTTGGCAAGCCGGTTGACGATTACCCACACTGAATCATGCTTCTAAAATCTGGTGGGTAAACCGATGATGAGGTCCATGCTCACATCCTCCCACTTCCAGGCAGGAATACCCAGCGGTTGTAGCAGTCCCGGTTTTCTCATATGGTCAGCCTTCACCCTACGGCATGTATCACACTCGGACACGTATTTTGCGATCTCCCGATTCATCCGTGTCCACCAAAACTTGCTTCTGAGTTCTAGATACATCTTGTTGCTGCCGGGGTGAATAGAAAACTTTGACAAGTGAGCCTTGTCAAAAATTTTCTTCCTCAATCCAGGTTACGGGGTATGATGATTCTGTCCTTGAACCACAACACGTCATCTCCGTCTTTCCAGAAACACTTCAGCTCCGCACTGTCTACACGTATCCGAAAATGCAACATGCCCTTGTCATGTTTCTGAGCTGCTGCTATCTCTTCACGGATGGTGGGGATAAGAGCTAGGCTGTAGAGAGCTCCATGTGGAATCACATGTAATGGTGGCTCGTTCTCTTCCAACGGAGTGATGGTCAGATTATTAACGTGTGACTTGCGACTCAGCGCATCCGCCACTACGTTTGCCTTGCCGGGGTGATAATGGATCTCTATTTTGTAATCCTTTATCAGCTCCAACCATATTCGCTGCCTCATATTCAACTCCTTCTGAGTGAATATGTACTTGAGGCTCTTGTGGTCGGTATATACATTCACGAGGTTACCGAGTAGATAGTGCCTCCACATTTTGAGTGCGAGTACCACGGCAGCGAGCTCTAAGTCATGAGTTGGATAATTTTTCTCATGATTCCTGAGCTTCCGTGATCCATACGCGACCACCCTTTGGTCTTGCATCAGCACACATCCGAGCCCAATGCCGGATGCATCGCAGTACAAATCGAACGGTTTTGTTGTGTCTGGCTGCGCCAAAACTGGTGCTGATGTTAGATGCTTCACTAATGCCTTGAACACTGCTTCACATGCTGGACTCCAAACATATTTGGTAGCCTTCTTCAGCAGCCCGGTCATAGGCTTGGCAATCTTCGAGAAGTTTGGAATGAACCTCCGATAATATCCCGCGAGTCCGAGGAAACTCCGTACCTCGTGGACAGACCTCGGGGACTTCCAATTCCGCACTTGTGTGATCTTACTCGGGTCTACAGCGATGCCCTCCGCTGAAATAATATGCCCGAGGAAAGGCACTTGCGATATCCAGAATTCTCACTTGCTGACTTTCGCGTATAACTTGTGATCCCGCAGCCTTGGCAAGACTATACGCAGATGCTTCGCGTGTTCTTCCTCCGACTTGGAATATACCAATATGTCGTCGATGAAGACCACGACAAACTGGTTCAGCTCCGGCATGAATACCAAGTTCATCAAGTACATGAACTAAGCTGGAGCGTTGGTGAGGCCGAAAGACATGACCAGGTACTCATAAAGCCCATACCTCGTCAAGAAAGCCGTCTTTGGGATGTCCTTAGCCCGTATTTTAATCTGATGGTACCCGAATCTTAAGTCCATCTTGGAAAAGATCTTTGCTTTGACCAACTGATCAAACAACATGTCAATCCGTGGCAATAGGTACTTGTTTTTGATAGTCACGGTGTTTAGTGGACGATAGTCCACGCAAAGCCGTAACGTTTCATCCTTCTTCTTCACAAATAATGTCGAACAGCCCCATGGCGAGGAGCTCGGCCTAATAAACCCTTCTCCAGCAGGTCCATCAACTGTGTTTTCAATTCTGCCAACTCCTTTGGCGCCATATTGTACGGCCTCCTGCATATCGGTATAGTTCCCGGTGCAAGTTCAATCTTGAACTCTACCTCTCGGTCAGGCAGTGTCCCCGGTAAATCCTCCGGGAATACGTCGGAAAACTCACGGACTACTGGAATGCCTTCCAATCTGATAGTGGTGGATTGGTATACACTTGGAAGCTTTATTTCTGGACTATCCAGAAATAGTGAATGTGACTCGTGCATTTCTAGGTGTAGATGCACAACTCAGAGGACGGTGTCTAAAACAGCACCGTGGCAGGTTAACCACAATATCTCTAATATGACATCGACCTTTTGTCCCTCTAAAGATATGACAGACGTAGGGTATACTCTACCCCCTAAGCATAATGGCTCTTTCGAAACTATCATGCTTGCTGAAATTTTCCCACCCGGTGAACAAATCAAATAAGGACTTTTGGTGGGTAGTATTTGTAAGCTGTATTTAGCAATAAAAGCTTGCCTAACGAAATTATGTGTGGCGCCTAAGTCAAATAAAACTATAGTGGGATGCTGGTGGAGTTGGAACATACCCGCAAGGAATGGTTCTCCCTCCGGCACGTCCTCTATGGCGAGTTGGTGGACAGTGCCGGGCTTAGGGTTTGCCCGCCTCACATTAATGGGGTTCCGGGGCTGATTCCTCCCAAGAAACTGTGGTGCCACTCCGCCGCCTTGCCTCACGGGGCAGTTGTTGGCGAAGTGCCATTGGTGACCGCATTTGAAGCATGCAGTTGACGGCTGGCCCGTGCTTGGAGGGTGAAAGCCCGGCATGCGCTGCTGAGGTGCAAACGCACGCGGCATCGTCCACTGCTGCTGTTGTTTATGCGGAGGTGGTGCTGGTAATGCTGGTCGGAACGCTGGTGGTGAATGAGGCCGACTGCGAAATGGCATCGGTCGCTGCGGTGGCTGCCAGCGTTGACCCGATGGCGAGCAATACACCATCTGGTATTTTTGGGGAGGACCACCTCCCTCTCCGCTGCTCTGCAGCGCGATTTTCTTCTACTCCGCTGCCGCTAACTCCTTACCGGAGTCCTCTTGAACAATCGCAGCATCAATAATGTCATTGAGGCTGCCGCGATTGAACATTGCCAGCTTGTCCTTCAGGAGCAGATGCAGCCCCTGGTAAAAGTGGTCCTGCCACTTCTCGTCAGTATCGGCGTGATATGATGCATAGAGCGCGAGATCGTTGAACGCCCTGGAGTAATCCAGCACGTTCCTGCTGCCTTGCTGCAGACGGAGGAATTCTTGTGTCTTCTTCTTCATCAGACCCAGCGGTATATGATAGGCCCTGAAGGCCGTCCAGAACTTCGCCCAGGTCAGCACTCACTCGGTGGGATGCGAGGCACAAAAGTTTGCCCACCAAGCGTTCGCGGACCCCTTAAGTTGTTGGGCCGCAAACTGCGTCTTCCACTGCTCACTAACTTGGAGCAGCCTGAACTTCATCTCCATCATGCGGAGCCAGTTATCTGCATCGAGAGGTTCATCCACCCTTGAGAATATCGGGGGACGAGTAGCCAGAAAATCTGAGTAGGAGCTTTGTTGACGCTCCTCTCGGTCTTGATGCCTCTCTGGTCGACACGTATTCGCGATCAAAGTTTGTAGCAGATCCGTGTGCTGCTGATGTGAGCCCGCCATGGCCGCAACGATGTCGGCCAATGTAACTGTTGGCGGTGGCGGTGGCTGTTGTTGCTATTGTTGCTGTTGCTGTCCCGAGAAAGCCTCGGAAGGCTGTTGGGAGGCCTTTCCCCCCTGACTGGACCCACCAATCTCAGTGTTGGTCCGTGTACGAGTCATTCTGAAATTGAAAACAGCAACGATCAGCATATGTCATTCTTAAAAATTCCATGGAAAGCAGTAGATATGGCAGTGACACATGAATAAAATTGCACAACCGACATGTAAAGCATAAACTTTATACAAGATACATTATTCTTGGATCCCCAAGAAGTCATGCTCATGTTGTCACTACCTATACACATACTACTGTCTACACGACTTGTCACCTGTTACAAAAGTTTCTACACACCACCCTCGCTGCCCTACATGGAAACGGTAAACTCACTACTCGGAGTAGAACTCGACCTCCTGCAGATCGTCCTCCTCCGCTATCTCTGCTGGTGGCTCAGGGTCCATGACCTCCTCTTCGGGTTCAGGTTCCCACATCGCCGGGATATCCAAAACCACTGGTACTGCACCTACCATCGGTAGGCCCACTACCGGAGGTACGAGGTCTTGCAAAGCATGCACCTCGTCCATGGCCTGGTTGTAGTCTTCTTCCAAGTCCTGCCCCTCCTCAATAACGTCATCACGCTCTTGGGTAAGGACCTCGTTCTGCTGGGTCAAAGCCTGTATCTGCTGCTGCAAAGCCGTGATGTCGACCAGGGTTTTCTTCTTTGCCTTCTTCACACGATGCAACTGATTGTGTTGTTCATTCAGTCGCTTGATCATCGGAAGGAGCACATTACAGAGTGCGCTGTGGGCACTCTTGAATTGTTCTCAGCGGGTGGTGCTCTCCTTGAGTTCCACGGCAAGTCGAGCTGTATGGACAGCTTGGCTGTCCATCACAGTCTTCCCTGCTGCCAAATGGAGGCTGAGGTTCGCCTCCGCTGGATTGTACATTGGGAAACTCAGATCAGTTGCCTCAAAGTACCTCTCCCTCCACAGGTGATTAGGTCGTCCCTCTACCGGAACAAGCGCGTATAGAGTGCCCTCCATAGCTCCCACATGTAGCTGGCAGAAACGCGACATGGTGTCGCAGGCTGCCACTTGCCACATCTCTTTCGGTTGTCTACCTCTCACCGTGATGGTGAACGGTGCCGAACCAATTGGTGTAGGTCCTGCTGGAACTTCGACATGGATGGTCCATGTCTTGTTCCCCTCCTCGCCTTCTTCCTAGGCGAGGTACCACATCATCTCCACGTACCCAAAATATTGAAGCATTAGCTTCAACAGTTCTGGACAACCATTGCGTTGAGAACAGTGGGATACCACCCACCCGTTCTCCATTTGTTTATCCTCTGCCATTTGTAGAAATTGTAACACCTTCAAATTCATTACCATGCATTGCATACATTTTTCATATAGAGAAGCATTTGAAAAGAAGTAGAAATGGAGAAAGAACCCTAAAAATGGAAAAATAACCATAGAAATGGAGAAAGAACCATAGAAATGGAGAAAAGAACCATATAAATGGAGAATGGAATATAGAAATGGAGAAAGGAACATAGAAATGGAGAGGGGAATATAGAAATAGAAAAGGGGACATAGAAATGGAGAGAAATAGAAATAAGATAGCTGAAATGAGCCATTCCCAAATTTCCCACAAAATTTCCAAATTCCCCAATTCCCCAAGGGGGGTAATTTCCCCCAAATTTGGGGGAAATTTATCCCCAATGTAGCCGCAGCCTAAAGGGGGGGAATCCCCCTTATAAATACAACACCCAGCCCCCCCACCTGGCTGCAGCCCCCTCCTCCTTCCAAGTCGCCGAGTTGGCCACCGCCCCTGCCGGAGTTTGGTCGCCGGTGAGCCCCGCCGTCTAGCAAGGCCGACAAGCCCCGCCATCGAGCCCGTCGTCAAGCCCCGCTGTCGACCCCCGTCGTCGAGACCCGCCGACGAGCCCCGTCACGCCTCGCCGTCGCTGGAAAAGAAGCCCGACGATCTGTCCTACCCTAATCTTCCATAGAAAAATCCCCCGCTGCTGCCGTTGCTAGGAGAAAGGCCCTGCCACAAGGAGGAAGTGAGGTAGGTCTTCATTGCCCATCTTACGACGTCACCGCTGTTTCTGCGCATCCGTTTTCTTCGTCTCCTTCGAGAAGAAACTTTTGCGTGTCGACAGATCGTGTTTTCATCAATTTTTGATGGTGGAATTGATCTAGATCTTGTGTCAAGGTCATCACCACGTACACACTTGATCCCTACACCCTTGTTCATCATAAAACCCCATGAAAGCCCATTAAAACATGCAAGAACACGTACAAACTGGATTTAATAAAACTGCACTATATGATTTGCATTCATCTACCCCATTGCATCTTGAGTAAAGTTTGTGCATGATGATTGATTGCTGTGAATTTTGTATGTGTGTGGTCGTGTGTATAAGGACAAGCTCAAGAGGCCGTCTATGAGGAACTACAGCACCAAGATTTTGAGACGCTTGAGCAACACGAGCCATGAGAGTAAGTGCCCCTTGACTATATTGATCCCATGTTTTGAAACTGTTTTGTTTGCAAAAACGTGTATGCTTGAGTCAACTTGATGGGACACCCTTTTCTAGGAGTTTACTAGTTTTGTTAACCATCCTTGTCGCTAGGAAAGTTAATGAGTCGGGTATGGTCGTTTTTCCTTTTTGCTTCACTTAATTTACGGGATACGGAAAGCTGAATTAAAACATGGTTAGCTACTGCACTTATATGAATAATGATGATAAGAACTTGATGATGTTAATAAGCATGGAATCGGGGAGATCTAGGGAATCTTGGTTCATGGATGTTGCTGAATGAGATGGTGGTTTACTTCCGTAGATCTAAGGACCGGTTCATGCCAGCACATGCTAGGAAAACAGTGCCACCACAAGGCCAAATATGGGTGCGGCTTAGCTGACTAATTAGGTGTGTTGCTAGCTTGTTATGGACCGTTGGATGGCGCGGGGAATGGGAGTCGAGAGGGACTGCCCTAGAACTTCATGGCACAAGAGGGGGCCCGTGGGTGGGAGAATGGAGATTCAAGCCTGCCGGTGAAACCTCAGTGGGCCCGTACCTTCTAGTAGCCCCTTTGTAAAGGCTATTTTGTGATCTCTTGTCCATAAACCGACGGTTGTGTACTGATATAATGGAGGGTCTCTAGTCGCCGACGGGTGACGAAATCACGAACTTGTGGGTAAAGTGGTGCCACCTCTGCAGAGTGTAAAACTATCATGATAGTTGTGCTTTCTGTCACAAGCACCTGGCCAACTTCCATGATTAGAGGCAAAAAATTGGGATGTTTATTCGGTATGGTTATGGTATGGTCATTGGGACTGGTTTCGGGACTGTTTTAGGTCATTACAATGAAATTGGTTTCGGCTATATAAATATGAGATGGTTATGAATATTTATGAGTATGAGATGAACTTGAGAAAGATTAATGGCTGGATGAGACTTGATAAATGGTGAATTATGAAGAGAGAATGTTGCTGAATTACTTGATTATGATGGGATGAATTTCACCTAGAAATAGTTGCTGTTTTTAACATGTTTGTGAAATAAAATTTGATTGCTGCAATGAGCCTTTTTATTGCCTACCTTGTTGTTAGCTACATGTCATACTTTTCCCACACTTGCTGAGTACGACATGTACTCACCCTTGCATTACCACATATACATCAGCTACAGGAGAAGAGTACTTTGAGTAACATGTGGAGTACTAGGCATGCGCACTACCGTCAACATGCCTGTGGAGTTGAAGTTGGAGCCTGCTGTTTTAGTCACTTTCCGCTGTCGTTTAGAGTCTTCCGCCGCAAGAATAAGTTATAGATTCATGAGTGAGACAATGAGTCGATGTAATAAATTACTTAAACACTATTTATTCATGGTTATATTCTGAATTCAGTTTGTGGATTACATGTGTATGTGTAATGAACATCCTGGGCACACATATGCATTCACTTGGTTCTATTTTCGAAACCGGGTGTCACAGAAACATATTTGAGAAAGGTCAAATATTCCTTTGAACAGTCAATCATTGTGTTATAACATAAAACATGTCATTGAACTCATAAAACATGGAAACACAAATCAAACTTTGAACAAATTTGATTGCTGGTCTGCTGCCCAAACTGACAGCCCTGACCAGTTTCCTTTAACCTGATTTAGACCATGCTAAAGGCAAAATAAGTTTTGAAGCTCAACATCAAAGTTAAATATAACTTTAATTTATTTCCAGAATGTATTTGCTTGCCCTCAGATGAATCCTGATTCAAAAGTTATGAGATGTCAAAGTTGACAGATTTTCTGGAGAGAGTTGGACAGCACCTCCCTGATTGAGGTACTAAATTGATCCAAGAATTCCATTTAATTATACATTGAATTTGGCAAAACTTTATGTTAAAAAGTTGTAACTCATCTAATTAACTTTTCGGAGCTACCTTATTTTATATTTTTTGATTTTTATGCAGGAAGTTATGCTCATTTTACAGAGAGTTACAGAGTGTATTTGCTCTGCCCTGTTTTCTGGACAGTTTCAACTCTACTGCATTTTTTGACTGGTTAAGGGATGAAACACCTATGGATATCAATAGAAAGTTCGTAAAGATCTTCCAAAGCTTTTCAAAAATGTATCATACGACCCTAACATCGAAAGAACTCGACCTCTAACCTCTGTATAACTTCAGCATTATTTCAGCTGAAAACAGAGGACTCTGTCCTTAATATCCTATAAGTTGAAAACTTGTTTACTTTGAACATCCTGGTTAAGGAAAAGAGTTAAATCAAAGTTTTAGTGCTCTGTATCAAAACTTGCAAGTTTTACAATGAGGTTGATCATTCGTGGGGTGTGACGTCGAAGCGTCACCAGTTCATGTCGGTAGTATGATCCCCACAACGAAAAACTTATACCGGACTTAGCCGGCTTCGTTAGTTCAGTGACACTAAACGTCTCTCGCACACGTGTGCTACTCGTCTACTGATCCGTTGTTAGACTACCTGCAAATAAACTACACAATCGTCAGGTTCGGCTGTGCACCGAACCCAGTCCCAATACAGTTCATACAACTGTCAGTCATCACTCGCACGGTTGTTCTCAAGCAAACCACGCCTTGAGCTACGTGTTCACGTTACTAACCACGTGGCAGGGTCTCCCGCACTTGCCCGTAGCACGCCAGGGAAGAGCGTTGCTCGAATATCCCAAACGACATGAAGAGTCGTAGAGGATACTAAAGCTGGCTGGGTTACCTGCCACCCGTGAGGCTCCACCCTTAAGCTTGTGCGCACTGGTGGACAGTGCTTACATGCACTCCCAAGACATATGACGTCCCGAGATGCATGATTTTCTGACATAAACACGTAGGTTAGTATTGCCACTTGCTATACACTAATAACATCCTTATATGGGCTACGAACTTGTTCCTCACCGAGTTTTTGAAAAATTAACCTTTTTAAGTGTGCTAAACCTCAAAGAAGCTCTGATACCATGCTGTGAGGACCCGACGGTCTCGACTAGCCTAGATCACGCTTAGGGGTGCTGCGTTGCACAGCACCGGATAACACACAAAAAGGTACAAAGCGGAAGCGAAAGTTTTATTACATAAGAGTCTTTATGAACATGTTTACAACAAAATACGTCAAGTCTACACTCACGGGCGTAGACTAAGCAAAATAGTTCACGTTCAGCCCGTGAACATGTTCCCACTAGCACACACGCACACTAACATGGCGGCGTGCACGGCTCCCACGTGACGGTGTTTCCCTCTTGGGGGTCCGTCTCCTTCTAGGGAGCCTCCTCCTCATAGCACCCTGCAAACGCTTCAAAGACAAGCAGTGAGCATGATGGCTCAGGAAGACTAACCCGTCTTACCTACACATGAAACTCTACATGTTGGGTTTGCAGTGTATAATGGAATGTAAGTTGCAAAAGACACACCTACTGACTTGAACCTTACTTTCAAGTTTTAGCAGCAAGTTGTGGAGAACCTCATGCTAACACACATAAGAGAGCCACAATCAAACAAGAAACACATTTCTCTCATGTACTTTGCCCAAGGTTGAAAAGAACTTTAATTAGCTCTAAACTACAACAAATAATTAGCAACCAAAGTATATCTTTCAATCAGCAATCTTTTAACATGACACTAGCCTGTTCTTTCTACGTCACGATATAGTGAACAAGTGGTACTCACTACCGGTAAAGTTTTCATGAAGTGAAACTTGATTTGTCGGAAAGTACTGAGAGAGCTGAATCCAACAATGGTTCACTCGATTTGGAGTTTCCTAGCCAAAGTTATGTGGGTTTGAAGTTTGAACTAAATCTGAAAATCGTGGAAAGTTTAAATTCCTGCCGGTGGGTTCAGGGCTACGTGTCACGCTCTGGTGCGTTGGCACACGGGGTCACAGAATTAAATGCGTGTAGCCGCACTCGATCCCGAGCCACAGAGAATCCGGCGCCCGGTTAACCGAGACTGACACGTGGGGCCCAAGGGTTATTTTCAACCTCGCGCTCCAGCGCTCGGCCGCCGCCCCCTCGCGGAGTGCTCACAAAAGGGGCTTTGTCATGCGCCAAGCTTCGAGATTTTCGCCGCCTATGCCTAATCCCACATGGGGAACACGGTGCTGACCTTAGCTCGATACGAAAACAACCGGATCATGGCCGGCAACGAGCGGTGGCTTCGGAAGAACTTCGACCGTGTCGGCCGGACTCCCTAGCAGCCCAAATGCTCAAGCAAAAGGTGGTACAGCATCAGTGAACCCTAGGGAAGGTCTTCATGAACTCAAATGAGCTCGGTAACGACTCCAACTAGCATGTCACCGTGCGACCTAGGTAGAAAATCGGGAAAACTAGCAAAACTCGGAGAACAGCGGCTATACTCGATGTTCTCTGAAGTTTCTGATCCTATGGACTCGCATGGGCGTCTAGAAGTAGTTTACTAAGTTAGGTGATGAGTGGTGTGGTGTGTAGCACAAATTTTGTGAAGTGGTCCGGTGGTCTCTTTTGTACACCGGCGCAAAAACATGAAATTCCGGCGACGGCAGCCCATGGCATGCAGCCGGAGCTTCCGGTGATGGAAGAGAAGACTTAGACAAACCTCTTTGCTGTTCACAACTCGGGGAAAGATGGGCTGTGATGGCCGGACGAGGTGTTCTCGTTGCGGCGGCTCGGTCTGAACCGAGGAAGAAGAAATGGCCCGAAGAAGCTCGAGGAAGATCGATCACGGGCTGGAACCGGTGCGAGAACATCGAGGAAGGGTCGGCGAACTCGGTTGCGGCCTCAGCTCCGCGTGACAGCCACTGGCTCGACCGGGCGACGGTGGAGCAAATATTTCAGTGCAGCGGCGAGGTGTGCTGAGTATTCTGTGCGGGAGAACAACGAGTCACGGGTGAAAACACTCGGTAACTTCCCAGGGGCGACGATAAGGGCGCTGGGAACGTCGGACGTCGGTCGGGATCTGGAAGCAGCTGCTGATGAATCTCCCGCGCCATGGCGCTCCCGCACACACGCGCGAGAAATCGAGCAGCGCTTGGTGTAGTCGGTTTGAGCTCCAGAGTGGCTGACAGTAGGGCCAATTTTTGAATTTTGTCCTCAAAAATTCAATTTGCCACTGTTGTATAAAATTTAGGAATTCTCTGTCCTCTAAGGTTTAGTCAAACTACCAGCTCGCCATTTGAATTTGAATAAATCAAAATGTGAAATGGTTTGGATGAATTCACAGCAATTGTGAAACTGAATTCAAATTTGATTTGAATTTAGTCAACCTAGCTCATGTCAAGATCAACTCCAAGTGGAATGAAAATTGGTGTGTGAGCTCACAAAAATGTGCTGAATGTGAATATGAATCCCACTTTTGAATTCATGTGATGAAAGGAGTTTGAATTTGAATTTAAGTTCAAACTAGCCTTTTTCTAATTGTACCCAGAAATACCTCAAAAGGTTTTGGATTTGGGTGAAATTTGCCATGAGCATTCCTAACAAGGTTTAGGAGTTTTTCATATGCTGAGACCCTATATGATGCATGTGGAAAATACCACTTTTGCATTTTGTGAGTTTATCTTCTAATGACTTTCTTGACAGTGTTTATTTGCTCTTCAAATGTGTTCATATGATTTCCTCAAATGAGGTGAGTGTGGTGTGATGAACACTTTTTAGCAAATGAAAATCGAGTGGTCGTCTGTCGCAGAGGGACTTGGAGTTCTGTGCCACGGAGGATAGGCTTGCGCGCACCCAAGAGGAGCTCGGCAGGACGAGGGCCGTCCAACAGTACCAGGCCAACCTTATGGCTCAGATGCAAGCAGCGGTGGAGTTAAGTAATTTAAATTACTGTATTTTAAATTTTTAACATTTCAGTAATATATATGTGTTCTAATATGTTGCAATGACAGGCTTTAGCTCGATAGAGTGGCTAGGAGCTCCCTTTTCCTTCGTGGCCACAACCGCCACAGGTGCCCTCGTCATAGCCGCCCCCAGCACAGGTACAAATGGCACTGTATAAACCTTTAATACTATTTAATACAGTGAGGGAGATAAAGTGATAGAGAGAGGGGGAGAGATAGTGAAAAAGATAGAGGGATGGGAGAGGGGGATGGGGAGATGGACAATGAGAGCGAGAGAGAGAGAGCAAGAAGGGAGAGGAGGATGGGGAGAGGGACAAAGAGAGCGAGAGAGAGAGAGAAGGGAGAGGGGGATGGGGAGAGGGACAACGAGAGCGAGAGAGAGAGAAGGGAGAGGGGGATGGGGAGAGGGACAACGAGAGGGAGAGAGATAGAAGGGAGAGGGGGATGGGGATATGGACAACGAGAGTGAGAGAGAGAGAAGTGAGAGGGGGATGGGGAGAGGGACAATGAGAGCGAGAGAGAGAAGGGAGAGGGAGGTGGGGAGAGGGACAACGAGAGCGAGAGAGAGAGAAGGGAGAGAGAGATGGGGAGATGGACAACGAGAGCGAGAGAGAGAGAGAGAGAGAGAGAGAGAGAGAAGTGTGAGGGGGATGGGGAGAGGGACAACGAGAGCGAGAGAGAGAAGGGAGAGGGGGATGGGGAGAGAGATAACGAGAGAGAGAGAGAGAGAGAGAGGGGAGAGGGGGATGGGGAGAGGGACAACGAGAGCGAGAGAGAGAGAAGGGAGAGGGGGTGGGGAGAGGGACAACAAGAGCGAGAGAGAGAGAGTGAAAGAGGAGTACTGAGAGTGAAAGAGAGAGAGAATGAGGGAAAGAGAATGAGACATGTCTAACTTTTATTTACTCTGTAGGGTTCACCATGGAGGCGCAGACTCCATCTCCGCAGCTACCGGCAACGGGAGGGACGTGCGAAGACGACGTTCACGGCTCCGGAGGTAGTCGTAAGGGGAGTGTGTAGCCGTTATATGTTTTTAGATTTTCTTGGACTTTATGAATGAACCGTCGAATCTGTATTGTATTGTTTTGTCTGTGTGAATGTCTGTTTGATTTGTCTTGGCTGGCAACTATGCCAGGGCAGCTAGTTTCACTTTTTTAAAAAAACTTAAAACTATAACTTACGACGGCCTGTATACAGGCCGTCATAAGTTAGCCCATGCTACTTACGACGGCTGCTGTAGCCGCCGTAAGTAAGCCCAAATTACTTACAATGGCCTGGACCTAGCTTTCGTAAGTAACATAGTTACTTACGACGGCCGGGTTCAGGTCGTCGTAAGTGGTATGTCCCAGCCCACTATGTGGCCCAGACGCTTACATATGACAGCTACAGGCCATCGTCGTAATGTGAGGGACCCGACCCGATCACGTGGTTGTGCCGCTCGCCCGGGAATCGCATTGGGTGGTGCCGTGATATGTGGCACCCAACAGCACACATATAAGGAAACACGTATTACATAAATCAAAAGCGGAAGCTTACAAATGTTCTTTATAAATAATTTACATCAAATAACTACAGTGGAAGACTATAAACATCTCACGTCGAGTAACTACTAAGAACGGGAGAAGATGTCCAGCCCGCGGACTCTTCTCGCTAGCAACATGAAGATAACTGCAGCAGTCGGGTCCTCCATGTCTTAAACGACTCAGAAGTCTCCGAGTCTCACCGGACAACCTTCTCATAAGCACCGATGTTAACCTGCAAAACCACTCATATAGCAAGTGTGAGCACATAAACTCAGCAAGTCTGACCCGTCTCACCTAAACATGTAACTCTACATGCTAGAATTTCAATGTGTAATAGGAAGGTAAGTTGCAAAAGACACGCCTATTTAGTTGGCTCTTACTTTCAATTTTTAGCAGCAAGTTATGGAGAACCTCACGCTAAGACACATGAGAGAGCCGCAATCAAGAAGAAACACATTTCTCTAATGTGCTTTGCCCAGGGTTGAAAAGAACTTTAATTTGCTCTAAACTACAATAATTCATTAGCAACCAAGGTATAGCTTTTAATCAGCAACTTTTAACATGACTCTAGCCTGTTCTTTCTACGTCACGGTACAGTGAACAAGTGGTACTCACTGACCGCGAGGGACGGCAATTATAATCGATTTACACCTGCAGGGTTACCCGAATAACTCATCATGTACGTCCGTACTCGATGTTGCCTACAGCAACCATCATGGACGTCGTACGCAACCACCTTTCATCCGTCAGCCAAATGTTGAGCCGGTCCCATCGTCCCGAGCAAGAGGTCTCTCTACGCGCATCCGCAGTGCCGCCAGCCGATTTACACCTCAAGCTCTCAACCTACTGTAACACCCTCAAATTCATTTCCATGCACTGCATACGTTTTTCATATAGAGCAACATTAAAAAATAAGTAGAAATGGAGAAAGAATCATAAAAATGATGGGAAATGGAAAAAAAGCTAGCTGAAATGAGCCAATTCCAATTTGTCTAAATGCGTTGTCGACACATCCCCAGGCCGCGGGACATGTGGCGCCCGCGGAGCTCACCCCTGCGGAGGGGGGTGAGGTCCGGCACCGCGGGACACGTGGCGCCCGCGGAGCTCACCCCTGCGGAGGGCGGGGGTGAGGTCCGACACCACGGGACACGTGGCGCCCGCGGAGCTCACCCCTGCGGAGGGGGGTGAGGTCCGGCACCGCTGGACACGTGGCGCCTTCGGAGCTCACCTCCGCGAAGGAGGGGAAGTCCGGCACCGCTGGACACGTGGCGCCTTCGGAGCTCACCTCCGCGGAGGAGAGGAGGTCCCGTACCGCTGGATCCGTGGCGCCTTCGGAGCTCACCTCCGCGGAGGAGGTGAAGTCCAGCACTGCTGGACACGTGGCGCCCTCGGAGCTCTCCACTGAGGAGAAGGGAGGTCTGGCACCGCTGGACATGTGGCACCCTCAGAGCTCGCCTCTGAGAAGAGGCGAGGCCTGGCCTCGCTGGATACGTGGTGCCCTCGGAGCTCGCCTCTGAGGCGGGGGCGAGGCCCGGCTCTGCTGGCCACGTGGCAGGCCCAGAGCTCGCCTCTGAGGAGAAGGGTGACCCGGCCTCGCTGGGCATGTGGCGTTTTTGGAGCTCACCCCTGCGGAGGGGGGCGAGGTCTCTAGCCGGTTTTTCAACTGTGCGCGGGGGTACCCGGTACTGAGGGTACCGACACAATTTCCCCAAATTTTCCCCACATTGCTGCCACACATAACTGAAAAGATAAGTTTGTTAAGATCCAAAACATATTGAATAGGACTCTTATTTGAGCTCCAATTGGAGTAGGACTCTTTTTCCCCTTATAAATAGAACCCAAAACCCCTTTTGGCCGTAAACCCTTTCCCTTTTTCTTCCTCCCAAGTCGGCGACTTGGAGGCCCTAGTCCCCCCAACTCGCCGAGTTAAACCCCCCCTCGCCGGAGTTTAGTCGCCGGTAAGCCGCCGACGAGCCCCAACACGCCTCGCCGTCGCCGGAAAAGAGCCGACGATCATAAGGGAAGTGAGGTAGGTCTTCTTTACCCATCTTACGACGTCGTCGCTGTTTCTACACATCCGTTTTCTTAGCCCCTTCGAGCAGAAACTTTTACGTGTCGACAGATCACGTTTTGATCGGTTTTTGACGGTGGAATTGATCTAGATCTTGAGTCAAGATCATCACCACGTCCACACTTGATCCCTACACCTTTGTTCATCATAAAACCCCATGAAAGCCCATTAAAACATGCAAGAACACGTACAAACTGGTTTTATAAAACAGCACCATAGGATTTGCATTCATCTACACCATTGCATCTTGAGTCAAGTTTGTGCATGATGTTTGATTGCTGAAAATTTTGTATGTGTGTGGTCGTGAGTAGAAGGACAAGCTCAGGAATCCATCTACGAAGAACTACAGCACCAAAACTTCGAGACGCTTGATCAACAAAAGCCACGGGAGCAAGGCAAGTGCCCCTTGACCATATTGATCCCATGTTTTGAAACTGTTTTGTTTGCGAAAACTCGTATGCTTGAGTCAACTTGATGGGACACCCCTTTTATAGGAGTTTACTAGTTTTGTTAACCATCCTTGCCACCGGGAAAGTTGATGAGTCGGGTATGGTCGTTTTTCCTTTTTGATTCGCTTAATCCACGAGATACGGGAAGCTGAATTAAAACATAGTTAGCTACTGCACTCATATGAATAATGATGATGAGAACTTGATGATGTTAATAAGCATGGAATCGGGGGAGATCTAGGCAAGAATTGTTCGTGGATGTTGCTGAATGAGATGGTGGTTTACTTGTCGTAGATCTAAGGACCGGTTCATGCCAGCACATGCCAGGAAAATAGTGCCACCACAAGGCCAAATATGGGTGCGGCTTAGCTGACTAATTAGGTGTGTTGCTAGCTTGTTATGGACCGTGGATGACGCGGGGAATGGGAGTCGAGAGAGGACTGCCCTTGGAACTGTATTGCACAAGAGGGGGCCATGGGTGGGAGACTGGTGGTTCGAGCCTGCCGATGAAACCTTAGTGAGTCCATACATCTAGTAGCCCCTTTGTAAAGGCTAATTTGTGATCTCTTGGCCATACACCGACGGTTGTGTACTGGTATAATGGAGATTTTGCAGTTGCCTACGGGTGACGAAATCACAAACTTGTGGGTAAAGTGGTGCCACCTCTACAGAGTGTAAAACTATCATGATAGCCGTGCTTACGGTCACAAGCACCTGGCCAACTCACATGATTAGAAGGGAAAACTTGGGATGGATATTCGGTATGGTTATGGTATGGTCATTGGGATTGGTTTTGGGACTGATTTGAGTCATGAAAATAAGTTTGGCTTCGATTATATGAATATGAGACGGTTATGAATGCTCATGAGTATGAGATCAACTTGAGAAAGGTTAATGGTTGGCTGAGACTTGATAAATGGTGAATTATGATGGAGAAAATGATGATGTTTTACTTGGTTATATTGGGACAAATATCACTTAGAAATAGTTGCTTTTTATCATGTTGTAAAATAAAATTTGCTTGCTGCAATGAGCCTTTTTATTCCTACCTTGGTGTAAGCTACATATCATACTTTTCCCGCACTTGCTGAGTATGACATGTACTCACCCTTGCATTATCACATAAACATCAGCAACAGGAGAAGAGTATTTCGAGGACCATGTGGAGTACTAGGCGTGCGAACTACCGTAAACATGCCTGTGGAGTTGAAGATGGAGCCGCTGCTATTTAGTTATTTCCGCTGTCGTTTAGAGACTTCCGCTGCAAGAATAAGATAGACAATTATGAGTGAGGCAATTAGTCGATGTAATAAAGTACTTAAACACTATTTATTCTTGGTTATATTCTGAATTCAGTTTGTGGATTACATATGTGTGTGTGATGAACATCCTGGGCACACATATGCATTAACTTGGTTCTGGTTTCCGGAGCCGGGTGTCACACCTACCCTCTAGATGACCGGCTATGCCTCAACACCCAGCTACCCGAATTACATAGGTTTCCCGGTTCCCATATATCCAGTAGGTCTTTGGTACTGTTCTAGCTTGTTCAACAGGCCTGCACACGGCTCGGTCCTCAATCGACACCAGCGTTGCTATAGCACCCAGGCCCCAACGTCCTGCTGTCCTTACTCTCCGCCCGGTCTCATTTTTCTTGCCATGTGTTCCATTTGCTATCTCCAACCGAGTGGTGTGCCTCTAGCCTATTCTCGCGAGCAGTTCCAACTACTCGACTTGTACCGAATCCTACACTACCTTAGCATTGTAGTAGCTAATCGAGGTTTGAAAACCTAAGCCCAAACACAGGGTTTTCATGGCTATGCATTTGGGTTTTCAAACAAGACTCTAATGCATAAACGAAGTGGATACTTAAAGTAAGTTCTCAAAATAGTAAAATTTATAAAACGGCTAATGCAAACCGGACTACTAGGACTATGGTTTCGTGGTTAGAACCTGCATAAGTTACACACAATCATCGGGTCCGGCTGCACACCGAACCCGGTCCCAATACAGTTTCATACATCTGTTCATCATCCCTCGCACGGGTGTTCTCAAGCCAAACACGCCTTGAGCTACGTGTTCATAT
Source organism: Neostapfia colusana (assembly GCA_030760725.1). Classification (NCBI taxonomy): domain Eukaryota; kingdom Viridiplantae; phylum Streptophyta; class Magnoliopsida; order Poales; family Poaceae; genus Neostapfia; species Neostapfia colusana. The sequence continues at coordinate 21,419,765 of JASWHV010000003.1, forward strand.
TACTAACCAGGTGACAGGGTCTCCCATACTAACCCATAGCACGCAAGGGAAGGGCATTGCTCGAGTACCCCAAACGACATGAAGAAACATAGAGGATACTAAAGAAGGCCGGGTTACCTGCCACCCGTGAGGCTCCACCCTTCAGCTTGTGCGCACTGGTGGACAGCACTTACTGTGACACGCAGTTCTGAAAATAGAACCAAGTGAATGCATATGTGTGCCCAAGATGTTCATCACACATACACATGTAGTCCACAAACTGAATTCAGAATATAACCATGAATAAATAGCGTTTAAGTACTTTATTACAATGACTCAACGTCTCACTCATGAATATCTAACTTATTCTCGCAGCGGAAGACTCTAAACGACAGCAGAAAATGACTAAGACAGCAGTCTCCAACTTCAACTCCACAGGCATGTTGACGGTAGTGCGCACACCTAGTACTCCACATGTTCCTCGAAATATTCTTCTGCTGTAGCTGATGTATATGTGGGAATACAAGAGTGAGTACATGGCGTACTCAGCAAGTGCGGGAAAAGTATGACATGTATCTTACAACAAGGTAAGGAATAAAAAGGATCATTGCAGCAAGCAAATTTCGTTTCACAAACATGGTAAAAACAGCAACTATTTCTAGGTGAGTTTAATCCCAATATAACCAAGTAATTCAGCAACATTCTTTCAACATAATTCACCATTTATCATGCTTCAACCAGCCAATAATCTTTCTCAAGTTCATCTCATACTCATAAATACTCATATCCATATCATTTTCATATAACCGAAATCAAATTCATTGTCATGACTCAAAACAGTCCCAAAACCAATCCCAATGACCATACCATAACCATACCGAATAACCATACCAAGTTTTGCCTCTAATCATGGAAGTTGGTCAGGTGCTTGTGACCGGAAGCACGGCTATCATGATAGTTTTACACTCTGCAGAGGTGGCACCACTTTACCCACAAGTTCGTGATTTCGTCAACCCATCGGCGACTAAAAAGAACCTCCATTATACCAGTACACAACCGTCGGTGTAAGTCCAAGAGATCACAAAATAGCCTTTACAAAGGGGCTACTAGGATGTACGGACCCACTGAGATTTCACCGGCAGGCTCGAATCTCCATTCTCCCACCCACAGGCACCCTCTTGTGCCATGCAGTTCCCAAGGCAGTCCCTCTCGACTCCCATTCCCCGTGCCATCCAACGGTCCATGACAAGCTAGCAACACACCTAATTAGTCAGCTAAGCCGCACCCATATTTAGCCATGTGGTGGCACTGTTTTCCTGGCATGTGCTTGCATGAACCGGTCCTTAGATCTACGGCAAGTAACCACCATCTCATTCAGCAACATCCACGAACCAAGCTTGCCTAGATCTCCCCGATTCCATGCTCATTAACATCATCAAGTTCTCATCATCATTATTCATATGAGTGCAGTAGCTAACCATGGTTTAATTCAGGTTCCCGTATCCCGTAAATTAAGCAAAGCAAAAAGGAAAAAACGACCATACCCGACTCATCAACTTTCCCGGCGACAAGGATGGTTAACAAAACTAGTAAACTCCTATAAAAGGGTGTCCCATCAAGTTGACTCAAGTATACAAGTTTTCGCAAGCAAAATAGTTTCAAAAACATGGGATCAATATGGTCATGCGGCACTTGCCTTGCTCCCGTGGTTCGTGTTGCTCAAGTGTCTTGAAATCTTGGTGCTGTAGTTTCTCGTAGACGGCCTCTTGAGCTTGTCCTTCAACTCACGATCACGCACATACAAGATTTACAGCAATCAATCATCATGCACAAACTTTACTCAAGATGCAATGGGGTAGATGAATGCAAATCCTATAGTGCAGTTTTATAGAACCAGTTTGTACGTGTTCTTGCATGTTTTAATGGGCTTTCATGGGGTTTTATGATGAACAAGGGTGTAGGGATCAAGTGTGGATGTGGTGATGATCTTGACACAAGATCTAGATCAATTCCACCATCAAAAATCGATCAAAACATGATCTGTCCACACGCAAAAGTTTCTGCTCGAAGGGGGCGAAGAAAACGGATGCGTAGAAATAGCGGCGATGTCGTAAGATGGGTAATGAAGACCTACCTCACTTTATTCTTGTGGAAGGGCCTTCCTCCTAGCAACGGCAGCAGCGGGGGATTATTCCGCGGGGAATTATGGTAGGGCAGATCGTCGGGCTTCTTCTCCGGCGACGGCGAGGCGTGACGGGGCTCGACAGAGGGCCTCGACGACGGGGCTCGACAATGGGGGCTCGACGGCGGGGCTTGACAGTGGGGCTCGTCGGCGACAAAACTCCGGCAGGGGGGCTCGACTCAGCGACTTGGGGGGGGGCAGGGGGCAACTCGGTGAGATGGAGGGGGGAGTTGCGGCCAAAGATGTAGGGGGGCCTGGGGGTTGTATTTATAAGGGGGAAAAAAGAAGAGTCCTAGCTCAATTGGGACTCAATCAAAGAGTTCTAGTGCAATTGGGACTCAACCAAAGAGTCCTAGGGGTTTTCCCCCCTCTAGGGTTGTGGCCAATTTGGGGGCAAATCCCCCCATATGTGGGGGAAATTCCCCCTTTGGGGAAGATTTGGAATTTTGGAGAAATTTGAAATGACTCATTTCAGCTATCTTATTTCCATTCCTATGTCCCTTTCTCCATTTCTATATTCCCTTCTCCATTTCTATATTCCCTTCTCCATTTCTATGGTTCTTTCTCCATTTCTATGGTTCTTTCTCCATTTCTACTTCTTTCTAAATGCTTCTCTACATGAAAAATGTATGCAATGCATGATAGTGAAATTTAAGGGTGGTACACTTACATGCACCCCAAAGACATATGAAGTCCCGAGATGCATGATTTTCTGACATAACACATAAGTTAGGTTGCCACCTTCATATTAGGCTAATATAGTAGTCCTTATGTTGGCCTAATACCGTTTCCTCACCGTATCCGAAGTTTTTGTCGTAATACAATCCTTATTCCGTGCGCTATTACCAATGCGGCTCTGATACCACGCTGTGAGGGACCGGACCCGATCACGGGGTCGTGCCGCTCGCCGGGGATCGCATTGGATGGTGTCGTGATACACGGCACCCAACAGCACACATATAAAGAAACATGTATTACATAAATTAAAAGCAGAAGCTTACAAATGTTCTTTGTAAATAATTTACATCAAATAACTACAGCGAAAGACTATAATTATCTCATGTCGAATAACTACTAAGCACTCGGGAAGATGTCCAGCCTCAGAACTCTTCTCGCTAGCAACACGAAGACAACTGCAGTGGTCAGGTCCTCCATGTGTTAAACGACTTGGAAATCTCAGAGTCTCACCGGACAAACTTCTCATAAGCACCGATGCTAACCTGCAAAACCACTTATATAGCAAGCATAAGCACATAGGATCAGCAAGTCTGACCCGTCTCACCTAAACATGTAACTCTACATGCTGGAATTTTAATGTGTAATAGGAATGTAAGTTGCAAAAGACACGCCTATTTAGTTGGCTCTTACTTTCGATTTTTAGCAGCAAGTTGTGGAGAACTGCACGCTAAGACACATGAGAGAGCCGCAATCAAACAAGAAACGCATTTCTCTCATGTGCTTTTTTAGGGTTGAAAAGAACTTTAATTTACTCTAAACTACAACAATTCATTAGCAACCAAGGTATAGCTTTCAATCAGCAACTTTTAACATGACTCTAGCCTGTTCTTTCTATGTCATGGTACAGTGATTAAGTGGTACTCACTGACCGCGAGGGACGGCGGTTATAATCGATTTACACCTGCAGGGTTACCCGAATAACCCGTCATGTACGCCCGTACTCGATGTTGCCTACAGCAACTATCACAGGTGTCGTAGAAACCACCTTTCATCAGTCAGCCAAATGTTGAGCCGATCCCATTGTCCCGAGAAAGATGTCTCTGCGCGTGCATCTGCAGTGCTGCCAGATGATTTACACCTCAAGCTCTCAACCTACCCTCTGGACGACCGGCTATGCCTCAACACCCATCTACCCGAATTACATCGGTTTCCCGGTTCCCATATATCCGGTAGGTCTTCGCTACTGTTCTAGCTTGTTCAACAGGCCCTCATACGGCTCGGTCCTCAATCAACACAAGTGGAGCTATAGCCCTAACGTCCTGCTGCCCTTACTCTCCGCTTCTCATTTTTCTTGCCATGTGTTCCATTTGCTATCTCCAACCGAGTGGTGTGCCTCTAGCCTATTCTCGCAAGCAGTTCCAACTACTCGACTTGTACCGAATCCTACACTACCTTAGCATTGCAGTAGCTAATCGAGGTTTGAAAACCTAAGCTAAAACCCAGGGTTTTCATGGCTATGCATTTGGGTTTTCAAACAAGACTCTAATGCATAAACGAAGTGGATACTTAAGTAAGTTATCAAAACAATAAAATTTATAAAACGGCTAATGCTAACCGGAGCTTGCCTGTTTTGCAGGGTAGTAGTATATAATAGAAGTTAGTGATCTTCGATCCCTTGATCCCTGTGAATTGCTCAACTGATCCATATGTCAAGGGACGACTCCGTCGAAGTCCTTCGTCGTGAACCCTATCGACATGTATATGCACAAATTTTATAATGCAATTCAGGAACTTAAAGACTTGAAATTTTTAAAAATAGGGACAGGGGTTGGAGTTCTAAGAATGAGTTTGGGGTCCTGTTGTGTATAGGAATCAAGGAAAAACTACTTGTTCATAAGAAGTCCCATTAACATTTTCTATGGGTCCTAATGGACATGTAAGATGAGCTGCTATGATTTGGATATAACTACAGATTCTGAGCTCCAATGACTTCGAAATTTTTACAGGAAGTCATACCCTACACAGAGACTTAGCTTGCCAAATTGAACCTAATGTGGAAGGAAATGGTGTCTCCCATAATTCCCACATTAATCCATATGTTTTTCTCACATATATGAGATTGGAGAACAATGAAAGGAAGATCCAAGGCACAACTTGAGCTGAAAATTTACATGAGAGTTCCTGGTCACATGAAAAGATTATGTACCAAAATTTAGCATATTTCACTGAGTGGTTTATTCAGAACATTCCTTAAGCAATTAAGCCACAAGTAATTAATTCTAAAGTAACTCCAATGTTCATGCCCAACTTAGTGAACTAAAATTTCAATTATATTTCATAGAGCATGCATGAATTTTTCTAGTATTTTTGGAGCTAAGAATTGCCCAGAACTGATTTTACAAGATGGGATCATTTTCTGAAAAAGTTTCTTGACAACTTAGAGTACAGCAGATTGCACTCAGAAAATTCCTACTCAATATAACTTCAAATGAGCTAAAAATTTGCTATAATGTCAACAATATCCAAAGGAATATTCTGGCAAAATTTGAGGACTTTTGGATGAACCAAACTCCCTCTAAAATTCTTTTACTGAGGAGATTCAAAGAATTTTCCAGAATTAATTATTTACTTTCATACAAATTGGATTGCATATTTGGATATAGTTTTTCAATCTGAATCTAACCAAATTTGAATCACTAAATGTTGAGGTTCCTACACAAAGATATGATTTTTACAAGAATCGGGGAAAATCTGAAAATGGGCTCTGTTCTATTTTCCAATTTTCAGAGACATAAAGAATTAATACCTCATTTGACCAAGCAAATGAGGTCCAATGCCTCTGAAATTTTTACTGGAGTTCAAGTATATTTTTATGGATGTTCTTCCCAAAATTGGGAATTTTCGAAATAATATAACTCCTAGAATAAATCCTACAAGATTTTCTTATATGAATTAACGAGCCAAATCCGGCGATTTTCATAAATATTGGGCTGCACCCCTGGATAGTACTCTCTGAGAGGAATCCAACAAAATTTATTTAGGAATTTTCAGACACTCCTACCCAAAGTTGTGGCTGTTCAAAGTTTGAATTGAAATATGGAATTTCTAGAAATGTTTAAATGTCTGCTAGTGGGTCCCACCCGACAGTGTTCTTCCTCCTCGCGCCAAACAGGGCACAGCGGCGGTGCCCTCCGGTGAGGGTCGTCGGAAGGGCCTTCCGGGCCACCACCCGACCTCACTCTCGCCGCCCTCCCTTAATTTGAGACGCTGAACACGTTGGCAAGGTCTCCGGTGGCCGGCGACCACCGGAAACCATCGCGCACCGGTCACAGCTCTTCCTAGGGTTCCGGCGAGGTCGGGGAAGCTCATTTCTTCACCAAATGATCCGCTCTCTGGCTCTAGAGCACCAGGGAAATGTGTAGAAGGTGGACATGGAGGCTAAACGAGCCAAGGAGCGCTCTAACCACATCGGCACCGTGCAGCCGACGGGGTCCGGCAGTGTTTCCTCGACAAGAACTCAGAATTCTCGCTCTGCCTTAATTTCTCGACCTAGAATCGATGGAGGAGACGCGTTAGCTAGTGAGAAAGCTCTGTGCGAAGTTTGAAACACTAACAACATGAATTGACAATGATTTTTTGCAATTCCCTACCTCGGTGTCGATTTGTGCCGCCCGGGAGAAAACCTCAGAATCCTCCTCCGACAAGCCATGGCTAGGACTGAGTTTCGGGCGTGAGCAGCTAGGATCGCCAGTGCACCAATGAGTAAGATCGCTTGGGCTTGATCTGCCTCGGTGTGGCCTGTCCACAGTGACCGAGCTCGTTTCCTTCAATGTTCACTCGGGAGCAGCGGCAACTTTTCCGTTTTAGGTGCCAGCGAGCACGGGACCATGGAGGAAAGGTGCTAGCCGTCTAGAGCACGCGTTGGCGAAGCTTTTTCGTGTGGAAAGCTCGAGCAACCGGGGCTCGGTGGTGGTGTGTGATCGCGAAGAACCGAGGCGGCTGTGTTCTTTGCGGGAGCCAACCACCGAGGGCAAGAGCGAGTGGAGGAAGTGAAATAGCTTCGGTGCACACTCTGTGGATGTAACACCCTCAAATTCATTTCCATGCATTGCATACATTTTTAATGTAGAGAAGCATTATAAAAGAAGTAGAAATGGAGAAAGAACCCTAGAAATGGAGAAAGAACCATAGAAACGGAGAAAGAACCATAGAAATGGAGGAAGGAACCATAGAAATGGAGGAAAAAACCACAGAAATGGAGAAGGAATATAGAAATGGAGAATGAGGCATAGAAATGGAGAATGTAAATGTAGAAATGGAGAACGGGACATAGGAATGGAGAGGGGGATGTAGAAATATAGAATGGGACTTAGAAATGGAGAGGGGAATGTAGAAATGGAACAAGTGACATAGAAATGGTGAGGAATGGGAAAAAGATAGCTGAAATGAGCCATTCCCAAATTTACCAAAAAATTTCCCAAAATTTCCAAATTCCCCAATTCCACAAAAGGGGAATTTTCCCCACATGTGGGGGGAATTTTCCCCAAATTGGCCGCACCAATTAAGGGGGATACCCCTTGGCCGCAGCCCTTAAGGGGGGAAACCCTATTCCCCACCTTTAGGACTCTTTGGTTTAGTCCCCCACCTCTAGGACTCTTTGGTTAAATCCCCCACCATTAGGACTCTTTGTTTCCACCTTTAGGACTCTTTGGTTGAGTCCCATCTTGCTAGGACTCTTTGTTTCCACCCCTAGGACTTTTTGGTTGAGTCCCATCTTGCTAGGACTCTTTGTTTCCACCCCTAGGACTCTTTTGTCCACCTTATAAATATAACTCCCACCACCTGGACGCACCCCTCTCCCTTTTGGTTGTCCCCCTGCTGCCAAGCCCCCTTCCTTGCTGCCAAGTCCCCAAGTCCCCCCCTTGCCGGAATTTGGCCGCCGTCGAGCCCCGTCGTTGCCGGAGAAGAAGCCCGACGATCTGTCCTGCCCTAATCTTCCATAGAAAAATTCCCCACTGCTGCCATTGCTAGGAGGAAGGCTCTGCCACCAAAAGGAAGTGAGGTAGGTCACCATTACCCATCTTACGACGTCTCCGCTGTTTCTACGCATCCGTTTTCTTCGCCCCCTTTGAGCAGAAACTTTTACGTGTGGACAGATCGTGTGTTGATCGATTTTTGATGGTGGAATTGATCTAGATCTTGAGTCAAGATCATCACCACGTCCACACTCGATCTCTACGCTCTTGTTCATCATAAAACCCCATGAAAACCCATTAAAACATGCAAGAACACGTACAAACTGGTTTAATAAAATAACACCATAGGATTCGCATCCATATACTCCATTGCATCTTGAGTAAAGTTTGTGCATGATGTTTGATTGCTGTAAATTTTGTATATGTGTGGTCATAAGTAGAAGGACAAGCTCAAGTGGCCATCTGCGAGGAACTACAGCACCAAGACCTCGAGACGCTTGAGCAACAAGAGCCACGGGAGCAAGGCAAGTGTCCCTTGACCATATTGATCCCATGTTTTTGAAACTGTTTTGTTTGCGAAAACTCGTACGCTTGAGTCAACTTGACGGGACACCCTTTTATATGAGTTTACTAGTTTTGTTAACCATCCTTATCGCAGGGAGAGTTGATGAGTCGGGTATGGTCGTTTTTCCTTTTTGCTTCGCTTAATTCACGGGATACGGGAAGCTGAAATAAAACATGTCTAGCTACTGCACTCATATGAATAATGATGATGAGATCTTAATGATGTTAATGGGCATGGAATCGGGGAGATCTAGGCAAGCTTGGTTCCTGAATGTTGCTGGATGAGATGATGGAACTTGCCGTAGATTTAAGGACCGGTTCATGCGAGAATATGCCAGAAAAATAGTGCCACCACAAGGCGAAGTATGGGTGCGGCTTAGTTGATTAATTAGGTGTTTTGCTAGCTTGTTATGGACCGTGGATGGTGCGGGGAATGAGAGTCGAGGAGGACTGCCATGGGAACTGCATGGAACAAGAGGGGGCCCGTGGGTGGGAGAATGGTGATTCGAGCCTGCCGGTGAAATCTCAGTGAGTCCATACATCTAGTAGCCTTTTTGTAAAGGCTATTTTGTGATCTCTTGGCCATACACCGACGGTTGTGTACTGGTATAATGGAGGTTCTGCAGTCGCCGATGGGTGACGAAATCATGAACTTGTGGGTAAAATGGTGCCACCTTTGTAGAGTGTAAAACTATCATGATAGTCGTGCTTCCGGTCACAAGCACCTGGCCAACTTCCATGATAAGAGGGAAAACTTGGGATGGTTATTCGTTATGGTTATGGTATGGTCATTGGGATTGGTTTTGGGACTGTTTTGAGTCATGACAATAAATTTGGTTTTGGTTATATGAATATGAGATGGTTATGAGTATGAGATAAACTTGAGAAAGATTAGTGGCTGAATAAGACTTGATAAGTGGTGAATTATGATGAGAAAATGTTGCTGAATTACCTGGTCATGTTGGGATAAATTTCACTTAGAAATAGTTGCTGTTTTTACTGTGTTTATGAAATAAAACTTGCTTGCTGCAATGAGCCTTTTTATTTCCTACCTTGTTGTAAGCTACATGTCATACTTTTCCGGCACTTGCTGAATACGACATGTACTAACCCTTGCATTACCACATATACATCAGCTACAGGAGATGAGTACTTCGAGGACCATGTGGAGTACTAGGTTTGCGAACTACCGTCAACATGCCTGTGGAGTCGAAGATGGAGCCTGCTGTCTTTAGTCACTTTCCGCTGTCGTTAGAATCTTCCGCTGCAAGAATAAGTTAGAGATTCATGAGTGAGACAATGAGTCGATGTAATAAAGTACTTAAACACTATTTATTTGTGGTTATATTCTAAATTCAGTTTGTGGATAACATGTGTATGTGTGATGAAATCCTGGGCACACATATGCATACACTTGGTTTTATTTTCGGAACCGGGTGTTATAGATTGGTATCAGAGCCACGTTGACCATAGGATGCAAGCCTAGGTAGAATGGACACTCTAAAACACATAGGAACACCCCTCTAAACTGCTATTTTTGAAAATTGTTTGCTGCTGCACTTTTCTTGTCAATTCAGCCACTGCAAAGTGCTATTTTCAGCCCCTCTTTTCTCTTCTTTTGGACAGCAACACCTTTGCTTTCTTTCTCCATAGCTTCTGAAGTTTTGGAGTTATTTCTTTCTTCTCTAAAGTTTCTGATGTCTTATTTATAGATGCTGGTGATCAGGAGCACGGCACGCATAAGTACTCGTCCACCACCACGTGGGAGTGCACTTAACCCCATTGAGGTGTCTGATGGACCATATTGGGAGGAAGTGAAGATGGAACCTCATGATGAAGAGGAAGGCAATATCTCTATGCATGAGGAAGAGGACCCGGAAGAGGTGGAACCATTCGAAAACGACATGGAAGATGATCCATAAGAACGGCTTTGGTACGCACCTCAGGAGGACTTTCACGCGGGCTTACATCCCGTGGAGCCTCATGAAGCCATATCAGGAGGAGATGAATCTGAGGAGGAGTCACCCCTTGCTGAGGCTAATAATGGAGGTGATGAACGGGCCAACCGTTCATTTCAAGAATTTTGGTCCGACGGAATGGAAGGAGGACACATATCCAAGGAGCTCAAAGAATTTCTAGATTGCTGCAGCTTATATCCGGAGTATCTCCTCAAGAAAGTCCCTCGTCTCGGACATGAAGAGTGGAAGGCTGAAGTAACCATCCTATCTAACGGTAGGGTTTTCATTCGGCACTTCGCACCCACATGAAGAGCTACAAGGGCAGAAGCTATCGATGATGCTGCATGGGATGCACTCACCGGACTGTTCTACGCCTTCCGTGAGCAGCTGGAGGACACCACTTTTGAGCTGTACCCGTATCGGAAGAGTGGTACAAGGGAGATCATTGGACCCCATGAAGGAGCTCTTTCCAACCCACAAACTTCTGACAAGTCTCAGAGGTTGCTCGTGGAGTTAGGAAACCGCTATGCAAGCGCACAATAAGAGATCCGTTACCTCCGCAAAAAGCTATATTTGCTGGAAAAACAAGAGGAAACTCGTGCCAACGTGGAAGTAGATGGTGCACCAGCGTCATCTATCCCTACATGGACTGCCGACTCACCTTGGCATGCGCCCATGTATGGACCACCCCCGTCACAAGGCGATAACAGCACCGGTTCTCACGATTAAGTTTAGGATTCCCATTGAATAAGCTGTGATAGAAACGTTTAGATCGTAGTAAGTCAAATAGGAGTGGCGTGCAGAAAGTTTTATGATTGCTTGTGTTTGTGTGCTGGTGTGAGTTGTGGGACGCTTCGGCGAATGTCCACATCCACACATAGTAGAGAGATGTGAGATGCGTCAACACTTGTTCACATCCTCATATAGGCTGAAATTAGTAAAGGAGTTGCATAGTTCATATACCTTGATGCATATAGTTGGGAAATCTTTTCTCTCAAATCTGAATTCTAGCTCCTACTAATATAGTATGTCTGAAAGTAAGCTTTAAAATAAGGAGGATAGACTTTCTTGCCAACCTTATTGTCTGGGGTTCTCAAGGGATTGACATAATACTTGGAATGGATTGGTTAAGCAAGCACAACGGAATGATTCAATGTGCTCAGAGGATCGTGCAGTTGACGAGTGAGCACGGTACTCGTATTGAGTTCGAGGCATGCCAACCTACAACCGAGAAGGCAGTGCTGAACCACATCGAAGAAGCGACATTGGAAAGCATTACGGTGGTTCAAGAATATTCAGATGTGTTCCCGGAAGAACTTCCAGGTATGCCACCCGGGACATTGATTTTGCCATTGATTTAGTATCCGGAACTGCACCTATAGCAAAGAGGCCATATAGGATGCCTGCTAATGAATTAGTGGAGCTCAAGAAACAAATTCAGGAGCAGCTAGATAAGGGTTTTATACGCCCAAGCTCGTCACCATGGGGAGCCCCCGTGCTCTTCGTAGACAAGAAGGATGGGACCCAAAGGATGTGTGTGGATTATAGGTCTCTCAATGAGGTGACGACCAAGAATAAATACCCGCTGCCCCGTATAGAGGACCTGTTTGACAAAATGAAATGTGCCTGAATTTTCTCCAAGATTGATCTTCGATCGGGATACTTCCAGCTAAAGATTAAGCCCTCTGACATACCCAAGACTGCATTTCAAACACGGTATGGTTTGTTTGAATATACCTTTATGTCTTTTGGGTTAACGAATGCACCCGCATACTTTATGTACCTCATGAATAAGGTCTTTATGGAGTACTTGGACAAGTTCGTCATGGTTTTCATCGACGATATCATGGTGTATTTGAAAAGCGAGGAAGAACACGAAGAACACTTGAGATTGACGTTGCAGAAACTGCGAGAGCATCAACTGTATGCCAAGTTCAGCAAGTGTCAATTTTGGCTAAAGGAGATATCGTTCCTATACCACATCATCTCCGAGGGAAGAGTATCGGTTGATCTCGGAAAAGTGGGAGACGTTTTAAAGTGGAACCAACCGCAGAATGTGCGAGATATTCGGAGTTTTCTTGGGATGGCTGGATACTACCGCCAGTTCATCAATGATTTCTCCAAAATAGCGAAGCCTATGACTGAATTGCTAATGAAGGGAAAAGCATTTCAGTGGACACCAGCATGTCAAGAAAGCTTTGAGGAGCTCAAGAAGAGACTAACCACAGCGCCGGTTTTGGTATTGCCGGACGTGAGCAAAAGCTTCGACATATATTGTGATGCATCAAGACATTAGATGTGTGCTCATGCAAGGAGGACAATGCATCGAAACAACTAAAGAAACATGAGCTGAATTACCCCACACATGACTTGGAACTTGCAGCCGTGGTACATGCCTTGAAGATTTGGAGGCATTATATCCTTGGCCACCGATGTGAGATCTATACGGATCACAAAAGACTCAAGTATATATTCACGCAAACGGATCTGAATTTGAGGCAACGTCGATGGTTGGAACTCATCAAGGATTATGATGTTGGAATCAACTATCACCCCGGAAAGGCCAATATAGTAGCTGATGTGTTGAGCCGAAAGGGAGAATGTCACCAACTCACGGTTCGGGAGCTGCCACCCGAGCTGCGCAAGGAGTTCGAACGGTTACATCTCGGGTTCTTGAACGAGATGGAAGTGATAGAACTGAACTCCTCGCTGGAACAAGAGATACGAGATAGCCAAACAATGGATGAGGAAATCAAGGAAATCAAGGAAAGAATCCGACAAGGCATAGAAAAGGATTTCAAGGAAGACGAGAAAGGCACGCTTTGGTATTAAATCTCACTACGGAAAACCCTCGTAGAGCCGACTTCTCTATCCTTTCAGCATCTGCATCAGACGGTGAGGTATGCCTCGACACCCAGGTTAACATGTTACATCGGTTTCATGGGTCCCATATAGCCAGTATGCATCCAGTACACAACTCAAACTTCTCCAACGGGCCGCACACGAGATCGGGCCTTAATCGACTCAGACATAGACTAGGTTCACAGGACCACGTCCTTGAGCCTTCCATCCACTGCCCGGTCTCCATTCCCAACAATGAGGATCAATTCCCAACTCTTCCGATTGATCCCCCTTAATCCCGGTTCACGAGTAGGAAACTGCCTACTCGAGTTATGCCTCTTTTAATCCATTTTTGTTAACTGGAGATCAGCAGTTATAATCAATTGATAATCTACTCTACATTGTACTCCAGAGTTTTTCTGGGTCATGCATTTGGAGTTTCATACCATCTAGACTTAATGCAATAAACTGAATGCTAGACAATATAAAGTGAATACAAATAAAAACTTGTAAGTTTTGATGCAAACAGGCGCTTGACTTTGTTTTGCAGGGGACTTATGTATATATGAAGTTCAGTTAGTGAAGCCCACTTGAGGCTTGATCACTCGCGTCCCTCCTTCTTTGATCTCCACTCTAATTGCTTCAGCTTCTTCACATAGATGCTACACGTAATGAATATGCATATGGATTTAATTGTAAAGATTTTGCTAACAGTTCTAATGACAAGTTTAAAATCTGGAACTCTGTTTAAGAATTTAAAATGACACTGGTGCTAGTGGTTTGGGTTTGGGTCTAAGCAATATGATTAAGTGCTAAGTGTTTTCCCCCTCTTCTATGTTGATCATCTCAAAAGGTTAAACAGAACAGGGGTGATCCAGAGCTCCAATGGAGCTGAGAATTTTCATGTGAGTTCCTTGTCACAAGAATCCTCTGGACAAAAAATTAGCACTTTTCCTTGAGTGGTTTGTTCAGAACAATTCTCTAAGCAATTAAACAAAAAGGAGTTAATTCTGAAGTAACTTCCATGTTCATGCCAAACTTAGTGAACTACAATTTCAAATATGGCTCATAGGACTTGCATGAATTTTCCTAGGATTTTTGAAGCTAAGAATTACCTAGAACTGAATTTCCAAGTTTTGGAAATTCTCTGAAAATGTTTCTGTATTCAATTAAACACAGCAACTTCAAATCTGAATTGCCCTAACCAAATCAACTCCACATGAGCTGAAATAGTTACAGGAGTTCATAACATCCTAAGGAGTATTCTGGCAAAATTTGAGGAATTTTGGATGAACCAAACTCCCCAAAAATTCTTTTTCTGAAAAGCTTCAAAGAATTTTCCTGAATTAAATACTGAGTTTCATACAAATTGGGTTGCCTATTTGGATATAGTTTTCCAACCTGAATCCAACCCAATTTGAATCACAAAATTTGGATCTTCCTAGCAAAAGTTATGAGGATCTAAAGTTTGGGGAAATTCTGGAATTCGAATTAACCGGGAAAAGTTCAAATCTCTGACAGCGGGTCCGGCCATCTCATGTCAACTCCTTGGCTAAACTACACGGGGCCACAGGGCTATTTCCTGCACTGTCACAGACGATCCCGTACAACAGAAGATCCCCCACCGGTTCACTGAGCGGCTGACATGTGGGCCCGACCACTTCGTCTCCTACCTCTCGCTCCCGCGCCCGCGCGCCACCGGGTTCGCCGGAGAAACACTGAACCTCGTCGTCCGACCAGCTCCCGCGTTCTCCCTCGCCGCTAGGGCCTAATTCCACACACTGAATACGATGGAACCACTTCCCCCGACCGGCGGTGGCTCTAACATAGCCGGCGATGGTGCGGCGGCTCAGCTCACCTTCGGTAGCGTCGGCCAGCTATCCTAGCCCGCCAAAAGCTCGGTGAAACGATGCTACAGCACCGGTGGATGCTAGGGAAGATCGGCCAGGTGGTGAAACAGCCCGGAGATGGCTCTAACCTAGCTTTCACCGTGAGCCCGATTCTCCCCGCCATAGCCGCCGTTGGAAAAGTGGAAAATACACTGTGCACAGTGGGTTACATGCGTCGGTTGCTAAAAGGTAAATGATCGCCGGCTAGTTCAGCTTGTGTGTGCAAGATGTGACAACCTAACAACGAGAATAGAGGTCAAATTTGAAGTTACCGTGACGGAAGGTCGATTTGTGCCTGCCGGAGGAATTTTCTCAAATTCGCGCTCGGTAGTTAGAGTCATGGCTTGAGCTTCGGAGACCAGCACCACAGGGTCCTAGCGGCGTCCGAGGCCACTCTTGCTCGGCCGTGAAAGACTCTCTGCCGAGCTGTCCATGTGCGACCTCCGTTCGATTGCGGTTCGGCCGCCGCGGATGATCGGTCTAGAGCTCGGGAACAACGGTACTCGGCTTGTTTGTGCGTCAAGAAGATGGGAACTGGGCTCGCGGTGCCGTTTAGAAGCTTGGGGTGGAGGTGCATGCACGTTTTCCCGGTTTTCCCCGTTGCTCCCGAGAGCACGGGGTGAGTTCTATGCTCGGTGTGTTTCTCGCGAGGGGGCAGGAGGCAAAGGGCGTTTGGCTCAGCTGTGTGGGGAGTAAATCACGTTGAGGAGGGGGTGAACTGCTGCACAGTTGCCAGCGCGAGAAACATGCACAAGGAGGTGGCGGCAGCGCCCTCAGTGGCTCCGGGAGAAGCTCCTCGTAGTCTTGAAAACAGAGACTAGAGAGGACTTTGGTTGCTTTGTGTGCAGGTTACAATTATCCCTATGACATGTGGGTCCCACCAGTCAGTGCCCCCTTATCCCTCAAAAGATCTCCAAAATTTGGCAAGTGACCAATTCAAATGTTGGGAGTTGAAAACTGAGCTGCATTTGGATAGTTGGACAAATTCCATCCAAATTCAAATGTATATTTGTATTCTTTGCACATTGAAATCCTTTTTGGAAAAATGGATAGCAACCCTTTTCAAAAGTTAATGAAACTTTGCCTATCCACTAATTTGGACCTAAGGAATCCAAATATGCAATTTGATTCTTGTGTTAGCTGCTGCAAACAAGAGTTTGAACACAACAGTTTGAATTACCATTTTGTCCTCCCTCATTTGAAATTTGAGTTGAACATTTAGTTCAAACTCTGATTTTTAAACCATTCCATTGCACCTGAGTATTTCAATTCTGTGGGTTTAACCCACCTAGGGTCCAAACATGCAAGTAACCCTAAGCTAGTTTTAGAAGAATCTCTCATGTTTTATCATATGTGGAAAAAAGTTTAAACCAGCTCCCTTTTTTCATACACATGACACCAATCTTAGTGCAAACTCAAGTTTCTTTGTATTCATATTTTTGGGACATTTACATTCCTCTCTCCTTAAAAGGGAACCTCGTCCCGAGATTACAGAAGAAAGATGAGGCGGAAAGTAATTACAACGTCTATGACAAAAGTTCCGGATAGTTCTTGTGGATGTAATCTTCACTCTCCCAAGTCGCCTCTTCTGGGGTATGATTACTCCACAGGACTTTGTAAAATTCCAAAGTCCGATTTCAAGTGATCCGGGTCTTCTCGTCGATAATCTTGATGGGCTGCTCGGCGTAGGTGAGATCCGGTTGTAATATGTCCATGTCTCCCGAAAGAATCTTTGTCGGCTTCTTCAAATACTTTCTCAAGTGTGAGACATGGAAGATGTCGTGGATGCCCGATAAAGATGGTGGAAGCTATAGACGGTAGGCTACCGGTCCACACCATTCTGTAATAATGAACGGACTCACAAAGCGAGGAGCTAGCTTTCCTTGACCCCGAATCGATGAATTCCCTTCATCGGGGATACTCGGAGATAGACGTGATCTCCGACTTCAAAATACAAGGGTCGGCGTCGCTGGTCCGCATAACTCTTCTGGCGAGATTGAGAGGCTTTGAGGTTTGCTTGAATAAGCTGGACCCGCTCTTCGGCATCTTTTACAAGACCAATGCTGAAAATCACCCTGTCGCCGGATTCACACCAATTGAGTGGCGTGCGGCACTTCCTGCTATAAAGTGCTTCGTACGGTGCCATTTTAATACTGGATTGGTAACCATTGTTGTAGGAGAATTCCGCTAATGGCAAATGGTTATCCCAATTCTTTCTTTGATCTATGGCACATGCTCTCAGCATATCTTCTAAGATCTGATTCACCTTTTCCGTTTGACCGTCGGTCTGAGGATGGTATGCTGAGCTTCTAATTAACTTTGTTCCTAGAGATTCATGTAGTTGCTCCCAGAAATGAGCAACAAATATAGAACCTCGATCGGATATGATGGTTTTGGGAACTCTGTGTGAGCACACAATTCTTGAGAGATACAACAACGGTATATGCAGCCACATTATTCTGTGCCTCAAGCGTTCTTGCCGCAGCAGAATACAACTAGTGTCCGTGCTCAGAGCAACCTGGAACCGACTGAGAAACCGTGCTTCACGTCCGGTTATTTGAGTCACATCAGTAGAAAATGTCCAGAAAGGATACGTCAAAGCGGAAATACACCGGAGCAGGGTATAATTCAACCCTGTGCTCAGCTCCAAGGAACAGCACCAAAGTCCGGGTGTACTTATCATACAGCTCTAGAGGATGTGCCGGACGGGGCACCTGTGCTAGCGGGAATATTCACCCTCAATGAACTACCCGTATTGATTTTATTTGACTCTGGAGCCACACACAATTTCATCAGCAGGTCATTTGTGTGCAAAGCTGAGCTCTCCACCTCTACACCAAAAGATCACTACCTTATCCGCTCACCCGGTAGAAATATAGCTGCTAACGAAGTGGTGATCAAAGAACCCTTGTGCTTAGGTGGAAAATTATACCCCACAACCCTCATTGTGTTAGAGGGGCAGAAGATCGATGTGATCTTAGGAATGGTGTGGATGAACTACCACGGGGCTGTTCTTGACATCGGTCCACGGATTGTTAGTTTGGACTCTCTGATCTACGGTCTCCAAACACTCATACTTGAAGCCGTGGATTCTAAAAATCCAGTGGTGTACCACAGTGTGAGCATGAAACTGAAGGATATTGCGGTGGTCCGTGAGTATCCAGATGTGTTTCCCGACGATCTTCCAGGGATGCCGCCTAAAAGGGACGTGGTATTCAAGATCGAGTTAGCACCGGGAACTACACCAATATCTTGGAGGCCGTACAAAATGTCTCCGAAGGAATTAGCTGAACTGAAAGAGCAGCTAAAGGACTTAATGGACAAATGGTTCATCCAGCCAAGCTCATCACCATGGGTCTGTTCAGCCCTCTTTGTGAAGAAAAAGGATGAATCATATCGGTTATGTGTGGATTATCGGCCGCTGAATATAGTGACGATCAAAAATAAATATCCACTACTGCGGATCGATATATTATTTGATCAGTTGGTGGGTGCCAAAGTATTCTCCAAGATGGACTTGAGGTCCGGTTATCATCAGATAAAAATCAGAGCGGAGGATACCGAAGACGGCTTTCTCGACTAGATACGGGCTCTATGAGTATCTAGTCATGTCTTTCGGGCTAACAAATGCACCCGCACATTTCATGTATCTCATGAATTCTGTATTCATGCCAGAGTTGGATCGGTTCGTCGTGGTTTTCATCGACGACATTCTCGTATACTCCAAATCGGAGGAAGAGCACACCAAACATCTCCATATTGTGCTCCAACGGTTACGAGAACATAAGCTGTATGTCAAGTTCAGCAAGTGTGAATTTTGGATCAGCAAAGTACCATTCTTAGGCCACATTATTTCAGCGGAGGGTGTGGCCGTAGATCCAACCAAAATTGAGCAAGTCTTGAAGTGGGAGTCTCCGACATCTGTTCATCAAATCCGCAGTTTTCTAGGACTACGGGGTTACTATCGGAGATTTTTTCCCAGCTTCTCGAAGGTGGCTAAACCCATGACATATTTATTGAAGAAGAGCAGCAAGTATGTATGGACGGAGGCCTATGAAGAGGCATTTCAAACTTTGAAGAAATATCTCACAACGGCACCAGTTCTAGCCCAACCGGATACAACAAAACCATTCGATGTTTATTGTGATGCCTCAGGCATTGGACTTGGCTGCGTCTTAATGCAAGATAGACGCGTGATCGCGTATGGGTCTCGTCAACTCCGCAACCACGAGCAGCACTAAGAATTGAAGTACTCAGGTGCAATGAAAAGGTTTAAAAATCAGAGTTCGAACTAAATGTTCAACTCAAATTTCAAATGAGGGAGGACACAATGGTAATTCAAACTGTTGTGTTCAAACTCTTGTTTGCAGCAGCTAACACAAGAATCAAATTGCATATTTGGATTGCTTAGGTCCAAATTAGTGGGTAGGCAAAGTTTCATTAATTTTTGAAAAGGTTTGCTATCCATTTTTCCAAAAAGGATTTAAATGTGCAAAGAATTCAAATATACATTTGAATTTGGATGGAATTTGTCCAACTATCCAAATGCAGCTCAGTTTTCAACTCCCAACATTTGAATTGGTCACTTGCCAAATTTTCGAGATCTTTTGAGGGATAAGGGGGCACTGACTGGTGGGAACCACATGTCATAGGGATAATTGTAACTTGCACACAAAGCAACCAAAGTCCTCTCCAGTCTCTGTTTTCAACACTACGAGGAGCTTCTCCCGGAGCCACTGAGGGCACTGCCGCCACCTCCTCGTGCATGTTTCTCGCGCTGGCAACTGTGCAGCGGTTCACCCCCTCCTCAACGTGATCTACTCCCCACACAGCTGAGCCAAACGCCCTTTGTCTCCCCCCCTCGCGAGAAACACACCGAGCAGAGAACTCACCGCCGCTCTGTCGAGAGCAACCGGTAAAACCGGGAAAACGTGCGTGCGCCTCCACCCCGAGCTGCTAAACGGCACCGCGAGCGCATTTCCCATCTTCTCGACGCACAAACAAGCCGAGTACCATCGTTCCTGAGCTCTAGACCGATCATCCGCGGTGGCCGAACCGCAACCGAACGGAGGTCGCACGTGGACAGCTCGGCAGAGAGTCTTTCACGGCCAAGCAAGAGTGGCCTCGCACGCGCTAGGATCCTGTGGTGCTCATCTACGAAGCTCAAGCTATGACATTAACTACCGAGCGCGAATTTGAGAAAATTCTTCCGGCAGGCACAAAAAGACCTTCCGTCACGGTAACTTCAAATTCGACCTCTATTCTCGTTCTTAGGTCATCAAATCTTGCACACACAAGCTGGACTAGCCGGCGATCATTTTCCTTTTAGCAACCGACGCATGAAACCCACTGTGCACGATGTATTTTCCACTTTTCCAACGGCGGCTATGGAGGGGAGAATTGGGCTCACGGTGAAAGCTAGGTTAGAGCCATCTCCGGGCTGTTTCACCACCTGGACGATCTTCCCTAGCGTCCACCGGTGCTGTAGTGTCGTTTCACCGAGCTTTTGGTGGGCTAGGATAGCTGGCCGACACTACCGAAGGTGTGCCGAGCCGCCTCACCGTCGCCGGCTATGTTAGAGCCACCGCCGGTCGGGGGAAGTGGTTCCATCATGTCAGCGTGTGGAATTAGGCCCTAGCGGCGAGGGAGAACGTGGGAGCTGGTCGGACGATGAGGTTCAGTGTTTCTCCGGCGAGCCCGGCGGCGCGCGGGCGTGGGAGCGAGAGGTAGGAGACAAAGTGGCCGGGCCCGCATGTCAGCCGCTCAGTGAACTGGTGGGGGATCTTCTGTTGCACGGGATCGTCTGTGACAGTGTGGGAAATAGCCCTGTGGCCCCGTGTGGTTTAGCCGAGGAGTTGACACGTGTTGGTCGGACCCTCTGTCAGAGATTTGAACTTTTTCCGGTTAATTCGAATTCCAGAATTTTCCCAAACTTTAGAACCTCATAACTTTTGCTAGGAAGCTCCAACTTTAGTGATTCAAATTGGGTTGGATTCAGGTTTGAAAACTCTATCAAAATATGCAACCCAATTTGTACGAAACTCAGTATTTAATTCTGGAAAAATCTTTAAAGCTTTTCAGCAAAAAAAATTGAGGGAGTTTGGTTAATCCAAAATTCCTCAAATTTTGCCAGGATATTCCTTAGGATGTTAGTGAACTCCTGTAAAAATTTCAGCTTATTTGGAGAGTATTTGATCAGGGCAATTCAGATTTGAAGTTGCTGTGTTCAATTGAATACAGAAACATTTTCAGAGAATTTCCAAAACTTGGAAATTCAGTTCTGGGTAATTCTTAGCTCCAAAAATCCTAGGAAAATTCATGCAAGTCCTATGAGCTATAATTGAAATTGTAGTTCACTAAGTTTGGCATGAACGTGGAAGCTACTTCAGAATTAACTCCTTTTTGCTTAATTGCTTAGAGAATTATTCTGAACAAACCACTCAAGGAAAAGTGATAATTTTTGGTCCAGAGGACTTTCTTGTGACAAGGAACTCACATGAAAATTGTCACTCCATTGGAGCTCTGGATCACCCCTGTTCTGTTTAACCTTTTGAGATGATCAACATAGAAGAGGGGGAAAACACTAGCACTTAATCATATTGCTTATACCCAAACCCAAACCACTAGCACCAGTGTCATTTTAAATTCTTAAATAGAGTTCCAGATTTTAAACTTGTCACTAGAACTTGTTAGCAAAATCTTTACAATTAAATCCATATGCATATTCATTACGTGTAGCATCTACGTGAAGAAGTTGAAGCAATTAGAGTGGAGATCAAAGAAGGAGGGAAGTGAGTGATCAAGCCTCAAGTGGGCTTCACTAACTGAACTTCATATATATATATATATAAGTCCCCTGCAAAACAAAGGCAAGCCCCGGTTTGCATCAAAACTTACAAGTTTTTATTTGTATTCACTTTATATTGTCCAGCATTCAGTTTATTGCATTAAGTCTAGATGGTATGAAACTCCAAATGCATGACCGAGAAAAACCCTGGAGTACAATGTAGAGTAGATTATCAATTGATTATAACTGCTGATCTCCAGTTAACAAAAGTGGATTAAAAGAGGCATAACTCGAGTAAGCGGTTTCCTACTCGTGAACCGGGATTAAGGGGGATCAATCGGAAGAGTTGGGAATTGATCCACATAGTTGGGAATGGAGACCGACCAGTGGATGGAAGGCTCAAGGACATGGTCCTGTGAACCTAGTCTATGTATAAGTCGATTAAGACCCGTTCTCGTGTGCGGACCGTTGGACAAGTTTGAGCTGTGTACCGGATGCATACTGGCTATATGGGACCCAGGAAACCGATGTAACATGTTAACCTAGGTGTCGAGGCATACCTCACCGTCTGATGCAAATGCTGAAAGAATAGAGAAGTCGGCTCTACGAGGGTTTGCCGTAGTGAGACTTAATCCCAGTCGGTGGGACCGGTTCGACATTTAGGTGTCGTGTGAAAGGTTTCCACGTACGACGTCAGTGATGGTTGCTGTGTGCAACGTCGAGTACGGGCGTATGTGTCGTGTCAGTCGGGTGTTTTTGATTGCAATCACCATCGCTCGCGGTAGTGAGCATATTTGTTCTCTGTGTCGTGACGTAGTAATAAACTGGTAAAAGTTAATAATGCGTCGTGAGTAATCCTCATAATAGAAATGAGGAATGATCAACACTTTCACTAACCTTATTTTCCACTTTGGGCTAGTAGCGTCGAGGCAAAGCGTTTCTTGTTTGATTGTGGAGTCTCGACGTTGATGGCGCAAGGTCTATATGAGTCTAGGGTAGCTCACTAAAGTTATTTTCACCTCGGGCAAGTGACATCAAGATAAAGAGTTTCTTGTTTGATTGTGGAGTCTTGATGTAAATTGCGCGAGGGCTAAAAAGTGGCTTAAAACTTGAAGTAAGGACTATCCTTTAGCTCAAGAGCATCTTTTGTGCAAACTGCTATATTCAGCCCTCTATTTTCAGCATGTAGAGTTTCATGACTAGGGTGACGGTTAAGTCTTGCTGAGCTTCGTGCTCACGGATACTGCATAAGTTGTTTTGCAGGTAATAACTATACGCTGATATGTACGGGTGTCTGATGAGACTCGGAACTCTCCAAGTGGTGAACTCATGGCAATCCCCTGCCGCTGCTATTGTGATAGTGTTGCTAGCGAGAAGGGTCCGCGGGCTGGACACCTTCTCTGTTGCTTAGCATAGGTATGAGACGTGAGTTGTATTCGTCTTCTGCTGTAGATTATTTTGAGAAGTATTTGTAAAATTTGCCTTTTGTAAGCTTCCGCTTGATTTATGTAATATGATGCTTTATTATGTGTGATGTTGGGTGCCGCATCGCACGGCACCACCCAATGTGATTTCCGGGCGAGTGGCACGGCCCCGTGATCGGGACCGGGCCCTCACAGGCATGGTCATTGGGATTGGTTTTGGGACTGTTTTGAGTCATGACAATGAATTTGGTTTTGGTTATATGAATATGTGATGGTTATGAATATTTATGAGTATGAGATGAACTTGAGAAAGATTAATGGCTGAATGAGACTTGATAAGTGGTGAATTATGATGAGAAAATGTTGCTGAATCACTAGATCATATTGGGATAACTTTCACTTAGAAATAGTTGCTGTTTTACGATGTTTATTAAATAAAACTTGCTTGTTGCAATGAGCCTTTTTATTTCCTACCTTGTTGTAAGCTACATGTCATACTTTTCCCACACTTGCTGAGTACGATATGTACTCACCCTTCCATTACCACATATACATCAGCTACAGGAGATGAGTACTTCGAGGACCATGTGGAGTACTAGGTGTGCGAACTACCGTCAACATGCCTGTGGAGTCGAAGATGGAGCCTGCTGTCTTTAGACCCTTTCCGCTGTCGTTAGAGTCTTCCGCTGCAAGAATAAGTTAGAGATTCATGAGTGAGACAATGAGTCGATGTAATAAAGTACTTAAACACTATTTATTCGTGGTTATATTGTGAATTCAGTTTGTGGATTACATGTGTATGTGTGATGAACATCCTGGGCACACATATGCATACACTTGGTTCTATTTTCTGAACCGAGTGTCACAGTGGAGATGATCAGACCGAGCAAAAGATCGTGGGCAAGCAGGAGCCGGCACTGGGCGGATGTCGGCAACGGCTAGCGCCGGCGCGCTGTCGGGCACGCACTCAACCGAGAGGAAACAGAGGCGGTTGTGAAGTGTGTGTGGATGACATGTGGGTCTCAGCACTCTCATTTGATTTCCCTCACTGTGCTTTCAGATTTCCACGCAAACGTTGTCCAAATCTCACCAAATATTTAGGATAGGCCAAACATGATGTGAGGAGTTTGAATATGAAATCAGATTTCAAAATTGAGCACATTTGGTCCAGTTTCCAAATTCAAATTTGAATTTGAATGTGCTCTCAAATAATCCTTTGGAACAAATAGTAGATTATCTCCAAAATTCTCCAAATTTGGAACTTAAGCTCTTTACTACCTAAGGAATGCAGTGGTGATCTCACATATAGGCCTTTGGACAATCTGAACATGGATCCTTTTCAAAGATTCAAAATGGGGTTTGAATTTCCCTCCCATCTACTCATAGCGAATGTGCACATGAGTTAGATTTTTGGGAGTGAAATTATATTCCTAGGTTAACATGTGTTTAGTATGAGCTAAAGAAAATTTTTAACTCCCCCACATGTCCATGTTTGTGTTCATCATTTCATGTGACACAAACTCAAGTTATTCCTTTGCCTTAACTTTGTTTCATAAGTTTAAATCAAACTTTACAAAAGTTAGGGCTGTTACACGTAAGTTACTTAACTTACGACGGTGGCCATCGCAAATTACTTAACTTATGACCAAATCCTAACAACGGCTAAAAACCATCGTAATTAGGCTTAAACCGTCGTAATTAAGCTAATTACGATGGTTTGGACCTTACTTACGACGGTTTTAGCCATCGTAAGTGAGTCGAATTGCTGTAGTGGTAGAAATGCGTCTTGTCCCGCGGCGCCGCACTGTTGCTGCCGCAGAGCGTCGCGCCACTGATCTCTACTGCCAGGCATGCCTGTACCGGGGTACGTTGGATTGCTTGCCTGGGGAACACGCGTACTTTAAATGCGCGATAGGACAGAACACCTGCCTCTTTACACCTTGGTTATCTGCCCGTTGCTTGTCGGTGCGGCGTCCGAGTGGCTGGCTCCCGGGACACGCGTCATCACCGGAGCTGTCTTGCGGAGTAGGGAGGGGTCCGGGATCGTTGGACACGTGGCAACGCCGGAGCTCTCCCTGGCAGGAGGGGAGGTCCGGAGCTGTTATGCACGTGGCCACACCGGAGCCCTCCATGGCGGGAGGGGACGCTTGGAGTTGTTGCCCACGTGGCAGCACCGGAGCCCTCCCATGCTGGAGGTCGGGCCCGAAGCCGTAGGACACGTGGCACCTCCGGACGCCTAGAGTTGTTTCCTACGTTGCAGCACCGGAGCCCTCCCAAGCTGGAGGTCGGGCCCGGAGCCATAGGACATGTGGCACCTCCGGGGCTCTCTTCGGCGAAAGACCTGGCTCGGAGATTCTGTACACGTGGCAGTGCCGGAGCCCTCCCTGGCGGGAGATCGGGCCCGGCACCATCAGACACGTGGCGGCTCCGGAGCCATCCTCGACCGGTAGTGAGGCTCAGAGGCTGCAGACACGTGGCAGCCTCGGAGTCCTTAGCAGGTGGTCGGACCCGAGGACTAGGGAACACGCCTTCTCATGAGTGCTCTCTAGCTCGCGGTTGGGCGCAGCCTGCAGGCTGGGTCCCTGTCTTCTGCATACGTGCTGATGTATGTCTTATTTTGCTCTTACACGGGGGGGGGGGGGGTACCCAATCTTGAGGGTACCGACAGTTTCGCAGTTGACGAGACCCATATGCGACCACACACACTTCTTGCATAAGAACGCAGCCGAGACCGATGCCGGATGCATCGCAATAGACATCAAATGGCTTCGTCGTGTTCGGCTTAGCAAGAACTGGAGCTGTTGTGAAATGTTTCACCAGAGTTTTGAATGCGGCTTCACATGCTGCATTCCACACGTATTTGATGCCCTTTTTCAGCAGCTCCGTCATTAGTTTAGCAATTTTTGAGAAGCTCAGAATGAACCTCCGATAATACCTCGCTAAACCTAGGAAACTTCGGACCCCGTGGACAGATTTGGAAGATTCCCAATTTAGCACTTGTTCTATTTTGCTTGGTTCCACGGCAATGCCCTCTGCTGAAATAATATGGCCTAGAAAAGGCACTTGATCAATCCAGAACTCGCACTTGCTAACCTTCGCCTATAATTTGTGCTCCCTTAACCGCTGTAGCACGATAAGCAAATGTTCAGCATGTTCTTCTGACTTGGAGTAAACCAATATGTCATCGATGAATACCACGACGAACTTGTCTAACTCCGGCATAAACGCTGAATTCATCAAATACATAAAATATGCTGGAGTATTGTTTAAACCAAATGACATGACGAAGTACTCATAAAGTCCGTATCTTGTCGAGAAAGCTGTCTTCGGTATGTCCTCCGATTGGATTTTGATTTGATGATATCCAGGCCGAAGATCCATCTTCGAAAATACCTTTTCACCCATTAGTTGGTCGAACAAAATGCCAATGCGGGGCAAAGGATACTTGTTCTTTATAGTGAAAGCATTTAGAGGACGATAATCAACACATAGCCTTAACGTTTCGTCCTTTTTCTTAACGAACAACGCAGAGCAACCCCAAGGTGATGAACTTGGTATTATGAAACCCTTGCTCATGAGTTCATTCAGCTGCTCCTTCATCTCCGCTAGCTCGTTAGGTGCCATATTGTAAGGCCTTCGTGAAATAGGTGTTGTTCCCGGCGCCAGTTCAATCTTGAACTCAACGTCCGTTCGGGCGGCATGCCCGGTAATTCATCGGGAAACACATCAGGGTAATCACGTACCACTGGAATATCTTCAAGTTTAATCGTTTCCGTTTGCTGCTGTAGACGTCTGGCATTTCTTGATCTTTGCTGTCTAAAAACAGCTTGTGTTGTCCGTGAATCGGCAAGTCAATCTAAACAGTTCGGTTACCAATATTAAGAATGGCACTGTGATGATTTAACTAAGACATCCCCAATATTACGTCTATCTTCTGCTCATCCAACATAATCAGCGATGTTGGGTATATTTCTCCTCCCAAACATAAAGCTGCTCGGTTCACAATCTGATTGACCGAGATATTTCCTCCCGGTGAACGTATAAGATAACTAGTCGTGGGAGTATTGGTATATAGTTGGTGCTGATCCACACATGATTTGCTGATGAAATTGTGGGTAGCACCGGAATCAAAAAGTATGAGCACGGGTACGTCTTTGATAGTGAACATGCCCGCTAACACCGGTGCTCCCTCCGGGACATTCTCAATAGCAAGATGTTGCACACTCCCGGATTGCAATGCTGTTATGTCTAGTTGAGCACATGGCGGCATACCACCTGATGATGATGGTTGTCCGCTGTTCAACAACTTTGCCCAACATTCTTGAGTAAAATGCCCAAAACGGTGGCAATAAGAACAAGGATATTTCTCCGGTTCTTCACTGACTTGCGGTTGAGAAGTTGATGTACTTGGCTGCAGCAATGAGGCACCAGAAATCAATTGTTGCTGCGGCGGTGGTGGTGCTTCAAGAAGTTGATCTTACTGGTGGCCGCCATATTTCACCGGATGATGTGCGATACACCAAACGGTATTTACGATGAGCAATGGTTGTGTCTTCTTGCACAACACTCCGGTCCCTCTTCTCTGCTTGACACTCAAGTGTCGCCTGTTCTTGCAGCATGGCAGCACTGACCAACTCGGTGTAATTGCCTTGATTGAACAAAGCCAACCTATCCTTTAATATGGCACTCAGGCCATGGAAAAAATAATTACACCTTGCAACTTCGATCATCACATAGTCGGGAGCATATTGTGCCAATGGTTGAACCATTTGACATAATCGAGGACAGTCATATCCCCTTGCTCCAACTTCCTGAATTCCTCCCGCTTGGTCTTTATAAAACCCGTAGGAATGTGACGAGCAAGAAATGCTTCACGAAATTCCGTTCATTTCATTTGATGGCCTTCCAGAACAGTGGTGAGATATTCGAACCACCAATTTCCTGCGGCTCATGGAGTTGTTGGCTGCAAATAATGTCTTCTGATAATTATCACACTCAAACACTCCAAATGAAGTCTAGCAATTCTCTTTTGAAGCTTAGTTCAAATGAAGAGCTCAGTAACTAATATGTTTTTCCAACTTCCATTTTTAGCTAAAAGTTAGTTCATGAATCATTTCTCAGAAGAAAGAAAATTATCAAGTGTAGTACGGTGGTGATGCACTGTAAGTGAGATATGACGGTACTACGTTTCCTCACAAAAGAAAATCCTAACCGGATTACACTGGCATATACGTATTCTTGGGTGGCACTAAGAGCGGTCACTGGCAAACGTGTTCTACTCATACTACGGTTTCGTGGTTAGTACCTGCATAAGTCACAGACAATCATCAGGTCCGGCTCCACACCGAACCCGGCTCCATAACAGTTTCATACACTCGTCCGTCATCACTCGCACGGGTGTTCTCAAGCCAAACATGCCATAAGCTACGTGTTCACGTTACTAACCACGGGACGGGTTCTCCCCTACATGCCCGTAGCATTGCCAGGGAAGGGCGTTGCCCGAATAGCCCAAACGACATGAAGAGTCGTAGAGGATACCCAAGCTGGCCGGGTTACGTGCCACTCGTGGGGCTCCATCCTTCAGCTTGTGCGCACTGGTGGACAGCGCTTACATGCACCCCCCAAGACATGAAAAGTCCCGAGATGCATGATTTTCTGACATAATCAAGTAAGTTAGATTGTCACCTTCATAATATGCTAATATAGTAATCCTTATGTGGGCCTAGTACCGTTTTTTTACCGTATGCAAAGTTTTTATCGTAATATGATCCTCAATCCGTGCGCTATTCCCAGCAAGGCTCTGATACCATGTTGTCGAGGCGCGCCCTGGCCTCGGATCACGGGTCCGTGCACGCTCGCCCAGGAATCACATTAGTGATCTTCTATCCATTGACCCTTCTAAATTTTCTCAATTGATCCACACGTCAACGGATGACTCCGTCAAAGTCCTTCGTCGTGAGCACTATCGACATGTATATGCATAATCTTTTATCATGCAATTTAAAGACTTTACGACTTAAACTTGTGGAGTACAGAGGACTGTGTGGAAGTGTTAGGAATGATGTTGTTGCCTCTGTTGTGCAAGGAAATCAAGAAAAACCAAAGCTTCCTTAGGAGTTGCATTATAAACTAACTAAATTTCCTAATGACCATATAAGATGAGCTGAACTGATGTGAAGAAAACTGGAGAACCTGAACTCCAATGATTCTGAAAATTTTATAGGAAGTCCTACATTACACAGGGACTTAGCTTGCCAAATTACAGCTAAAGTGTAAGTATATTGTGTCTCCCATAATTCCCACACTAATCCCAATATTTTTCTCACATACATAAGATTGGAGAACTAGGACAGGAAGAATCTAAGGCTCCACTTGAGCTGAAAATTTGCATGTGAGTTCCTGATCACATGAAAGTATTTTGATCCAAAATTCAAGACCTTTACTTTAGTAGTTCCTCCAGAATAATTCCTTAAGCAGTTCTACTAAAAAGAATTAATTTTGATGTAATGTGCATTTTCATGCCCAATAAAGTGAACTACAGTTTCAAGTATAATTCATAGAGCATGTCTGAAAGTTTCTATGATTTTTGGAGTTATGAATTGCCTAGAATGGATTAAGTTGGAAACCTTTTCCGAAAAAGTTTCTAGACCATTTAGAGTGCAGCAGATTTCACTCAGCAAATTCCTAATCAATTCAACTTTAAATGAGCTGAAAATTTGCTAGTAGGTCAATAATATCCAAAATAATATTCTGGCAAAATTTGAGGATTTTTGGATGAACCAAACTTTCTCAATAATTTTTTTTCAGAAAACCTTCAATGAATTTTCCAGAATTTATTGCTGACTTTGATACAAATTGGGTTTCATATTTGGATAGATCTTTGCAAACTGAATCCAACCAAATTTGAATCATCCAATTTGGAGTTTCATAGACACAGATATGAATTTCCAAAATTTTGGCAAATTCTGGAATTAATTTGCTACTGGAAATCGACTGGGCCCACTGTTCTAAACTACAGCCAATGAGATTCGAGGACACACGGGCCGCAGGGTTCTGCCGCATGCAGTCACAGCCGATTCGAATTTGAATTTATTGCCGCTGACACGTGGGACCGGCAGTGGCTTCGTCTTCCTCCAGCTACCTTCGTGCGCGTGGCTTCCCCTCGCCGGACCGAGGCGGCGCCTCGCTGGCCCTGCGTTTTCAGCCATCTCCCGGCCGGAGACTCACCGCCCATGTGTTTGGGAGGTCGGGGAATCCATCGGTGAGGTTTGCTTGGGCTGCCGGTGGCTGGAAACCCGTTGGCGACATGCGGCGGCCTCGGGATGACTTCGGCGCTGTCGGCCAACCTTTCTAGCCCGCCAAAAGGCTCTACAGAATCGTTGGATGCTCGTGAGGGTCGGCGTCGGCAGTCGGGAGATGGCGCCTGCAGCCACCACTTCACCCCCAGTGACAGCAAGGTTTGGGACAGCCGCCGAACCACAGGCTGGGGCATGTTCCTCTCCCGCCGGTTCGACCAATGGTGAGGCAGGCCCCTTCGCCGGGTCCTAAGGCGGGGCCGCGGCAGTCGAGAGAGCCCCTCCTGCACGAACGGACCTCCAATGCAAAAGCGCGGATCAGAAAGTCGAGTTAATAGAAAGATAATGCGACACGAAGAAAAAGGAAATACCTCTCCTGCCGTCCAATAAGGGCACACGATCCACACGACGAGGAAGCGCTGTCCGGGGAACGAGGAATGGGGCAGCGGAGCGAGAGCCGGAGTTGCCACTTTGGGCCTTTGAGCGCCCAAGGAAGTAGAGTCGCGCCCGACGAGAGCAGCACCCTCCGCCGGATGAAGGTTTGAACAAGATGGGCGCTGGAGATGCCCCTCCTCTTCAGCTCCCGGACTTGTTGAAGGATCGGGTCGAGCCTCCCCATATCCCTCCTCGGGGTCCCCCACTTCCAGGAATCTTGCTCTCGACGAGGCCTGCCCGAGAAGGGCGGAAGGGAGGGAACATCCTTCTTGACGTAGAACCACTGGCACTCTCATCTGATTGGGGGAGGAGGCAGGTGCGCATAGATGAAGTCCGATCGTCCACGGCGCGGTTCGATGACAGCGCCTCCACGAACGGGCAGGCCTTGATTAGACGATGGCCACACGCAAAAGAAGAACCTCCACAATCCAAAGTGGGCAGCCATCCACAAGTACGCTTCACACAAGATGATGAAGAGCGACACTTGAAGAACATCGTCCGACGTCATATGATGGAGCTGCAGCTCGTACTCGTGCAGCAGGCCGCGGAAGAAATGCTGCGCCGGCAAGCCCAGCCCACGCAAGTGGAACGCTCCCAGCAACACGACCTCGCCGCCCCGCGGAATGGGAAACTGCTCCTCCTTGGGGATGCGGATGCCGCGGCCATCACGCTCCAACAACAACCCCATCTCCTGGAGAGCAGCAACACGGCCCTGCCCGAACTCCGACTTCGACAACGAAGACATGGCCGGGGGAGAAGGGAGAATGTGTCGCGCAAGAAGGAGCATAACTTTTCTTCCTCAACAGCGAAGAAACCAAGAGAAAGGGGCCATGTCAGGGCGGAGACGTAGAATGCAGGAAGAAGACGGGGCGTTGTGCAAGACGGAACGGCGAGAAGGAAAGGTTGGCAAATGTGAAGCAGGCGATTGCGGAGAAAATCTGGGGGGCAAGGAAAAAGAATAAGGCAGGCAGGGAAGCGTCCGCGGGCTGACAGCCGCCAAGCGGCAGACGGCCCCTCGTGACCGCCGCAGCCTCGTGGAAACCGCCACCGTAACGTCAATCAACCCCCAGATTAAAAACCAAAAGAATCGCAAGGGAACCAAGTCGGAGTGGCGCCTCCTAGGTAACCCTAAAAGAAACCGCCCAAAAAAGCGCAAGGAGCCCAGTGGGCCGTAACCGTTGGGCGCTATGGCTAGAAATTGGAAACACGCCGCGGGATCTGAGTCGAGCGGCGCCACCTCCACCCCGGAAAAACCAGAAGGCGCGAAGGGTGACACAACCACGGAGGAGAGGTAAGTCTCCAGCTCGAATTAATAGGCTCGAAAGTCCCGGGTTCGAAGGCGGACTAGCGGATGGCTCAGGAGCCGCCCGGGACGAACCCGAGCGATGGGCAAGTGGCATGAAGCAGCCCGCAAAAAGACAATTTCGGGTGGGATGGATCCTCCCGACGCTTCTAAGCTTGTAGCCGAGCCCCAGCACAGCAAGCATCGAGGTAACCCCCCGACGGATTGGCAACGAGCCGCCCAAGCCAACAAAAGAGCTCGAAAACCACGTGCAGGCCTCGAGCTGGGAATTAATGAAATGCGGGCAACGAAGCCTTGACCAGAAAGCCCCACGGCGTGAAGCAGGGCCAAAGGTTCCAGCCATTCAAAACGAAAAAGACGAATGGATTTCACTCGACTCCACCTGATAGGCAGCTCAGTGGGCTCGGGGCTCGACCTTCGAGGTATGCCCCCGATCGACCCGACCCCTCCGAACCACGAACGGTTCGCGGATGGGGGGCGAGGCAAACTCGTCAAGAATGACAACCCGGCCTCTTGAAAGAGGGGACCGGAGGCTCGCCGTAGAACTACAGCGGGAATGACCAACGGTCGTGACCGGCCGCTGAAGGTTCACATGCCGCGGCTATCTAAATAAGTTGAGTACTAATTACTCTTTTTGTTTGTTGTCCCGATCGTGCAGGAGTGAGGCCAATTGAGGTTCATCCCCTGCCCGACCTTGTCACATGTCGCGGCTATCTAAATAAGCCAAGTACTAATGACTCTTTTTGTTTGTTGTTTCGATTGTGCAGGAGCAAGGCCAATTGAGGTTGATCCCCTGGCCAAACACCGACGTCTTCCAGGGGATCGGGGGCCTACTGATGGGGTTCTGTATCCAGACCCCCAAAAAAAGCGCGAGGGCAACCCACAAAGGATAACGACGCAGGCCTGAGTCCGAGCTCGGGAGGAGATGGGACGAGGAGCCCGGGGCCAACCACTGGGCATGATGTAAGACCCACCCTCGAGGCGGTTCCAAAAGGAGACCAAGCCCCGAAGGAAGGGCCCAAGCCTGACCTCGGGTAGGAGCAAAGCAAAAGTAGGCGCTGCCTCTACCGAGTGGAAGGGTAATCAAGTAACCGCCTGGCTCCGGTATTGAATGCCCCACACCTACGACGAGACCAAAGAGAAGTGGAACGCGGGCGCACGTGCGCCTCGATACAGACTACCCCCCCAACGACGGGACGGGAGCAGGTGAGCCGGTAAGCTACGGCAACGGCGACTCCATCGAGTACCTTGTCGAGACATACGATAGGACCGGCCATACGAACGCCCGCAACTTGTCTCCCCGCCACGATATGGAGAAAAGGAGAGAGAAAAAACATAAATAGGAGAAGTTTGCCGGTTCATGAGGACAGACTCACACTTGTAAGAATAACCCTCATTCTTGAATAAGAGGAAGAGAGACAACCCGGCTGGACGTAGGTAGAACGCGCGGTACATTCGATTACTAGTCGGAAATCCTAAACACCGACCCCACCACGAATCGTCTCGTTCTTAAAAAAATCAATATAAATGTTTTTCTATTTGTTTTCGACCATTTTTATCCCTAATGGTCAGATGGGTCTTGAACCCATGGATGTAATGGAGCATAACAGTGATGATATCGTTTTATTCCGGTAATAAAACTAGGAGAGACCTGTTATTATAAAACAAATAAAATTAAGAAACGACTCTGGGGAATAGCTAGCAGGAACGTGCCTTTGCGACGTCAATTCTCAAGCAGGCTGCTCTCGCTTAACATTAACGTATCTCGCGCGCAATTTACAGGAAGGCATCATATATGCGCAACGCACAGTA
This sequence comes from Neostapfia colusana, assembly GCA_030760725.1. Classification (NCBI taxonomy): domain Eukaryota; kingdom Viridiplantae; phylum Streptophyta; class Magnoliopsida; order Poales; family Poaceae; genus Neostapfia; species Neostapfia colusana. The sequence goes on from JASWHV010000003.1 coordinate 21,453,888, forward strand.
GGACGAGATAAACACAGTTACGGTAACGAAACATATTAATCACACACGCCACAGAGAACCTGTGCACTCAGCTAGAGAGAAGTGACGCAGCCCGCGTCCGGGGTCCGCGCTCCAGGTATCACACTGGATGGTGTCGTGCGATGCGTTACTCAAAAGCATGCATGAAAAGATGGTAGAACATACGAAAACCATTTATTACTCAAGATAAGATCTTTTACAAAATATTGTACACACTCAGCGAAAAATAAAAGTTGGACATCTACTCATTCTCGACCCTAACTACGCCGAAGAGAAGTTGTTCATCCCGTGAACCCTTCCTACTAGCTTCACTGAAGTTAGGCAGCAGCTAGGTTTCCGATTAGTTAAACGAACCGTGAGGTTCGACGTCTCACCGAACAACCATCTTCATAGCAGGTATCCTGCTACCTGCAAAAACAACTACGAAGCAACCGTGAGCACTAAGGCTCAGCAAGTCTTAACCGTCAATTCTAAACATGTAACTCTACATGCAAGAGTAGTAAGAAGATAGGAATGTGAACTTTGCAAAATAAAACTTGACTAAACTTGATCCTTATATTGATATTCTTATAGCATTCATTTTAGTGGTCCTCATGCCTCACAATACCGGAAGTCCACAATCAAACAAGAAACGTTTATCCTGATGTTGCTAGCCTAAGGTGGAATAAAACTTTAATTGGAAATATATCTAATTCAGTCAAGGTTCGAATACAATGATTGAGCCATAAACAACATGTTAAGAGACTTAGTTCCCCTTCTTACTACGTCACGGCGCGATGGGCAAGTATGCTCAATCCTCTTCCGCGAGCGATGGTGATTCGAATCAATAACAACCCAGAATACAGGACACATACACCCGCCTCAAAAGAATCACTTTTTCTTATGTTGTATGCAACAACCTTTCACGCGACACCCCGACATAGAAAAACGTTTCGCGCCGAGCAGGATGGTCCTCTACGCGGACACGTCGAACTTGCCCGCTAAAGGATTTACACCTCCCGCCTTCTCAACGTCATTCCCATGCGAAGGATGAATTTCTATATCACGGTCCATCGAGTTACATCGATTTCAAGGGTCCCATACCGCACTATATATCCGGCCAGCAGGGCCGCATACGAGCGGTCCTTAAGCGACACAGACAGGGCTAATAACTAACCTCCACATTTGCCTCACCCTCACGGCCCAGGCCCAATGTGGTCTCAAGCATTGTCACACCCATCGCAGGTCGAGACAACCTTGAGCGCTCCATCCTACAGGAACTCCCTGTCCTCATCTCATTTTTCATGAGGGTGCTCTTATCATCAACTTCTCGTGAGTAAACTCCGTTACTCAACCTTTCTCACAAGTATCTTTTTACTACTCGACTTCTACCGGCTATCTACAACATTACCCTAGCCATCTACGACGAGGAAAATCCTACACTAATCCTTCTACTCAAGGATTTAATAGCCATGCAAGTGGGTTTCAAGCATCCTAGACATAATGCACAATATCAAGTCTAATAAACATGAGGTGAAAGTGAAGCAAAATTTAAAACGGTAATTATATGCAAACCGAGGCTTGCCTTGCTCAATGGTTTTTTTAGAGGCTACGAGTTAGTCTTCCACTGGAGAATCCGCCAAACTCGTCATGAGATGGAGATCCTCGCTGCTGAGTCGAGTCCTCATCGAACGTCGACGTTTCGTGAGCTATTAAGATGCAATGCACATATATTTAAAAGTACTTAGAAAATGCTTTAAGAACTGTTGCACAAGTTAACTCACACTTAAGAAGGACGAACAACAGCAAGGTTTCTGTTGTTGGATCTACATCCTTAGAGAGAAATAATGCTAGGTAAAAAGGGAGGTAAAATTAATTACCATGTGATTAAGTCCTCATATGAACCTTAGACCTAAATAATGGTAGCTCAAACTCCAGTAGTCCAATGAACCTGAAAATTTAAGCATGGCTTCAAGGAAAGGTATGTAGGCAGTGCGGACAATTTGAGCTCATGAAATGGCTCAATGTGATCACAATAATTACTTATGTGGTTTTAGCTAATCTGCCTTTACCTCCTAGGTATTAAGCTTTCCTATGTTGAAAAGTAGACTTTTTGTGAAATACAAAATGTCCTAAGTCCATAGGAATTGATTTACCATTTTTGGGGTTTCCTACATGGATATATAGATTTTACAATTTTGGGTAAAAGTCTGAAAATGTTTCTGTCCTTTTTCCTATTTTTCATAGACATAAAAGATTGACACCACATTTGGCCAAGCAAATGAGGTCCAATGCCTCTGAAATTTTTACTGGCGTTCAAGTATATTAGGAAGGATGTCCTGCACAAAATTGGGAATTTTCCAAATAACGGAACTCCTGGAATAAATCCTACAAGATTTTCCTTAAATGAATCAATGAGCCAAATCCAGTTATTTTCATAAATATTGGGATGCACCCCTGGATAGTACTCACTGAGAGGAATCCAACACAATTTATTTGAGAATTTTTTGATACTTCTACACAAAGTTGTGGCTATTGAAAGTTTGAACCGAAATTTGAAAACTGAGAAAAGTTTAAACCGCTGCTAGTGGGTCCTACGCCACAGCTGCATCTTCTTCCTCACGCCAGAGAGCTCAGCGGCGGCACCCTTCGGCGAGGTTCGCTGGAATGGCCTTCCCAGCCGCCCCCGGAGCTAAAACTCGCCGCCTCCCCATTATTTACCACGCTGAGTCCATTTAAGAGGTCATCGGCGGCCGACGATCACCGGAAACCAGCGCGCACCGGCCATAGCTCCGATTGTGTTGCTTTGTGCTGAGGGAAGCTCGATCATCCGAGCTAGAGTGGCTCTGTGTCGGCGGTACACGCTAGAGCACACGAGTGCGTTGCTTTGTGCTGAGGGAAGCTCGATCATCCGAGCTATAGTGGCTGTGGTGGTCAAGAGGAAACAGAGAGCGGGCGCGCGGTGTTTGGGAGCAAACGAGCAAACGCGAGAGCAAGTGGGAAAAACATAGTTTGCTTCGGTGCACTATCCGTGTGGAGGATCAGACCGAGGGGAAGAAAACCGAGAAGCAGGAGTTGGCACCGGCTAGTCTAGGGAGGGGTTGGCGCCGGCGCGCTGTCGAGCGTGCGTGCAACCGACAGGAAAAACAGAGTCGGTTCTCTGTGTTGAGTAGCTGACATGTGGGTCCCAGTCCCTCACTCCTTTCCTCTGTGCTTTAAGATTCCGACATAGATGTTGTCCAAATTTTCCCAAATTTGGAGGGTAGGCCAAACAAAATATGAAGAACTCAAATCTGAACTCAGATTTTTAAATTGAGCAAGTTTGGTTCAGTTTCCAAATTCAGATTTTAATTTGAACTCTCCCTTGATTATTCCTCAGAATAAATAGTATATGAACCCTAAAATTCTCTAAATTTGAAACTTAACCTCTTTAATACCTGAGGAATGTATTGGTGATCTCACATGTAGGTCTTTGGACAATCTGAACATGAATCTTTTAAAAGATTCAAAATTATGTTTAAATTTCCCTCATCTTCTACTCGTAAAGGATGTGCACGTGAGTGAGATTTGGGTAGTGAAATTATTTCCTCATGTTAACATGTGTTAAGCATGGGCTAAATTTTTTTTTAACTCTCACATGTTGATTTTTGGGTTCATTATTTTATGTGACACAATGCCTATTTTCTTCTCCTTAACTTTGATTCATAAGTTGAAATAAAACTTTACAAAAGTTAGCGTTGTTACAAGAAGATACGCCACAAACTTAAACCAATTAAATATGAATAATATGCATAACATAAACGAACTCATCCTAAAAAATCTTGCTTCTTTCTTCGCAACTCAGGCCACATATTCTGACGTGAGTTCATTGCAGAAACAATATTGTAGATAGCATAATGGCAAGAGAGATAACAAAGGCAAAATGAAGAAAATATTTCCCTCCAGTTTTCAATTGATGAACGACATTCTTAGTTCTCCTAACGTGGTCAATTTAAAACCCAAGGGAGTATATGCGTAGATTTGATGAATATGGGTCATTTCTATAAACCAATCAAAACAATGGTCATGAGTTTTACCAAACTTAGCTTTCCCTATGTAGCTAGAAAGTTATTGCTACTTGTTCCCATGGTCAGCTAACCTAGGCAGTTCATCTCGAGGAGTACGATGACTAAAGGTGCTGCCTCAAGAACTGCGCAGAGTGAACATGACGAAGGGATGATGGCATTTCAATGTCTGACATGTCTATGGCTGGTACTTGTTCTGCTATTTCCTCGGTTGTGAAAGGAATGCTGCAATCATGGAATTAAAAAAGGAAACCCATAAGTGCATGAATGATACAAATGTCAGAAACATCAATACACAGTGCATGAACCATGCAGAGAATAGAGACAAATAAGTGCATGAACTAAAAGTCCGGTTTTCTGGAATCACTAACCTTAGGTCATCATCCAGAAGAAATGAATTCGACACAGGATTTTGTGTGTCATTATTCACCATGTCCCTCATTTTGGCAATAACCTGCAAATAATCCACTAGTTTGCTGAAGCCAAAAACATGGCAGCGTGTCACAGCTAGCCAAAAAGAAGGTGAGAACAGACCTCAGCAGATACACTATGAGTAGCGTATTTGTCATCCCAGTACATTGTACACAGACGATATATTTGTCTCACACTTAATGCCTGCCATAAATCAGCGAAGAAAAAAGAAGTTTTAACTGAAATATTATTACCAGAACATAACTTGTATCATATAGAAGTTATGTTATTGAAAATTGTCTATACGGGGCAAATATTCTTCTTCATCTGCTCAAGGGTCTTTTTGCTTTTCTGTGGAATGATCTGCAATTCCATGTAATTTCTATGAAAATACAGCATGAAAAAATATTCCATCATTTAGCTACCTAGTCACAGTACTTAAGTTTTACCAGAAAGTCAACCGCTTGTCTGATGTACTTTAGCTCCTCCCAAGCTGTACCTGCATGCTAAAACGTAGAAGAGAATAGATCACTGTTGGATGTCGATCATGATTATAAATGAGAGCAATATATGCTGCATACCTCTTCTTTAGTGTCTACAATCCATTTCTCCAGTACACACAGCCCAGATTTTACATATTCCCCATTTGAAAATGTGCAACACTCTCGTCGGAGGAGCATGCTGCAAATTAGGAAGAGCAAAATCAACAAAGGTCTTGTTGACCTAAATGTTTTCTGAAATATAGTTGATAAACAGACACTAACCTATTAAACAACTGTACGTTGATGAAGGAGAAAACTTGAGTTACTAGCTTGCGGATGAAAAAAGAAGGCACCTATAGAAAGATACAATTTGAAGATCAGTCGAGAACCATAAAAACAAACATTACTGAATGCGGCGCAGCTGAGAAAGAGGTGCGGCGCAGGCTGAGAAAGAGGTGCGGCACAGGCTGGGTGAGTCTGGTCTCTTGTGTCTCTGCTGCTCTACTGTAGAGTGTAGACTAAAACTGTAGTGTTCTATTGTAGATGACCGTGCTGCTCTATTGTAGACTGTAGTGCTCCTAATGTGCCTCATCTTAATTGCTGCTCCTGTAGGATTCAAAATTGACAACGAATACAATCGAAAGTGCCGGTTCTGCTGATGCTCCCGAGAATGTAGATGTTTATGACCCAATAGTTGATCCTAAACGAAGAGCAAAGTCCAATGATCCTGGATGGAAGTACGGTTATTGGACGGAATTAGGAACAGAGACAAGGTGACATGCAATCTTTGCAAGACCGTGACAACAAGAGGAATCAAAAGGTTGAAAAAACATCTTACAGATGGATATGCTGATACCCTTATGTGCTCCAATACTACAACTGAGATTAGGAAAGAAATGTCAGCTTACATAGAAAAAAATATAAGAACTAGACCAATTTTCCTAGATGATGATGTTGGGCAGCAAAAGCAGGGGCAGGTTGGGGACAGTTCTCAGTCCGTTGTTCAGCCAAGTTCAGTAACAGCTGCTAAAAGGAGGAGAGCCATGTTTGAGGTGAAGATCTTAAAGAGTACACAAGATGCAACAACACAATCACAATCTAGAAAAGTTGCAAGTATGCTCCGAAGAACACCTGAACAAGTTGTGGATGATAGGTGCTCTTCAGGACCACACCAAACCACCATTGAGGCTAGCACAAAGTCTAAGTCTGACAGGAATTATATGAACAAACAATAGGCTTTATGGTTCTATGAGTGTGGTCTACCCTTTAATGCTATAAACTCCCGACAACTTCATATTGCTCGTGAGGCCACAACATAATATGGTTCAGAGTATGTGCCTCCTAGTATGTATAAGATCAGGGAGCTTTTACTTCATGAGTGTGCGAATGATACAAGCAACTTGAGTATAGATGCACACTTATGTTCGACGGGTGGACCGATAGAAGGGGGCATCACTTGATTAATTTTCTTGTCAATAGCCCAGATGGAACATACTTCCTAGAGTCCGTTGATGCATCTGATGAGGCACATGATGCAACTATGCTAGCTGATTTGCTAGAGAAGAGGATTGACCACATTGGTAAAGATAAAGTAATTCAAGTAGTCACAGATAATGGTGCTAACTATAAGGCGGCGGGTAGAATTCTAATGCAGCGGATTCCAACATTGTATTGGACTCCTTGTGCAGCTCATTGTTTGGACCTAATGTTAGAAGACATTGGAAAGTTGAAAGATGCCCATTGGACAAGCCAAACAGATCACCACTTTTACATATAGGCATGGGAGGATTCTTGCAGCAATGAGCGATAAGACATGTGGGATGGACTTGGTAAGACCTGTAACCACTCGGTTTGCCACTTGCTTCCTTACTTTAAAGAACCTATGCTACACAAGCATCGTGATGCCTTCATTGGTCTATTTGTGAGTGAAGCATGGAATCAAAACAAATTAGCAAAGAATGAAACTGAAAACAATATTTGTGACATTATTCTTGCTACGGTGTTTTGGTCCTCAGTTGAACATTGTCTTAGAACTTCGGCACCTCTTCTTATTGTGCTTAGGGTGGTTGGTGCTGATAAAAGACCAGCCATGACTAAGGTTGCAGCTCTAATGAATGTTGCAAAGGAGAAGATAAGTGCTACCTTTCCTACCCAAAACAAGTAAGCCTTGCTGAAAAGAGTCTTGTACATTATTGAGCGTAGATGGGTCTTACAAATAGACCATCCATTGTATGGAGCTGCACTTTTTTAAACCCAGGAAAATCCTTTGCAATACAAAGGAAGATGATAGATATGTGGGTCATCTAAAAAGTTGCTTCAATGATGTGCTTGCAAGAATGGAACCCAATGAAGAAGTTCGGGCCAAGACTGATGAGTATGCAATGCATTATCAAGACCAACGAGGGCCCATCTTCTCAAACGTCATGGCACAACAACAAGTTCAACTAAAAAGCCCTCGTAGGTATTGGTGTTTTGCTTGCTAGTTTCTCCATATTAATTCTATTCCTAGTTTGTAACTAATATGTCCTTGCATTTCTTATTCTAGTTGACTGGTGGTGTTCATATGGTGGTCAAACCTTTGAATTGCAAAGATTTGCAAAACGTCTAGTTAGCCTTTGTGCTTCATCATCTGGTTGTGAGCAGAATTGGAGTACCTTTGAATTTGTAAGTATTGAAATCCAGAATCCATACATTAGAGTTGCATAATCCATATACTCATTTAGCTTCTCATTGCTGAATTTATAAATGCACACAAAAAAGTAAACGTTGCTACACAAGAGGTTAAATGACTTAGTTTTTGTTTTATACAACCGGAAGATGCAAAGTAGGTTTCAAAAGAGGAGGGGGAAAGCTGGCCCAATTTATGACCCATTGGTCATTGAAGATTTTGATTGGGACAATGAATGGATAGACTCATCGATTGTTCACACCGATAGGGATAATGCTGGTATTCTTGACCTCACATGAAATCATATTGATGAGGCTGTTGGAGCATCAAGCTCGCTTCAAGGTCGTAATCTTCCAAGACAAGCTAGCAGCATAAACACCTACCAAAGGCGTGCAAGAATGAGGGCACAAGATGTTGAGGAAGGTGAAGAAGATGCTAATGATTCGGATTTGGAGGAAGATCCACATGATGACATGGATGTGACTGATAGTGATTAAGAATCGGGTGGAGATGACGGTGGAGAAGAAAATAATCCTACAATTCCCGATAAGTTTGAGGATGGATATTGAGACTTGAGAGTTTGAGAGATGAGATCATGGGACTTGAGAGTTTGAGAGATGTTAAACTTTTAGTCTATTATGTTAGCTTATGTTGAACTACATCTATTTGCTAAATACTACTTTCATCCTTATTCATTTAGAATTTCTTCATTTTTCTATATTTATATATTACTAATGCGTCGTCTTATGCCTTATCGCTTAAAAGGTAAAAAAGGGCGTCGGTCGCCTTATGTCGCCTTACCGCTTTAATAACTATGGCAGGGACGCGCGCGGAAGGCCGACAGTGCAGGGTAGGAGGAGGGACGCGCGCGGCGAAGGCCGACGATGCGTGGTAGGAGGGCAAGGACGCGCGCGGAAGGGAAGGTCAACAACTCTGGGTAGGAGGAGGGACGCGCGCGGTGAAGGTCAACGGCGCGGGGTAGGAGGGAAAGGACGTGCACGAGGTGAGAAGGGATGCGCGCGACGGAGGTTGGCGACGCAGGGTAGGAGGGTGGGAATGTGGGTGGTGAGGCTCACGGCGCAGGGTACGCACGGTGAAAACAGCAAGCCTGACAGCGCCAGAGGCTCAGCTTCAGCAACACTAGGGTCGACGACAGGGGCGGTGCCCAAGCCAGCGACGAGCCACCAGGATGCATAGAGGCCGGATCTGTTGATGGCGGCTGCGGGGGGTGCAGAGGCGATGGAGGTGCCATGAGGCCCGCAGACATGGATCCAACAACCCTCGGCGGCCAGGACCTGGCGGGCACGGGTCCAAGGGCCCCCGGCGGCCAGATCCCGACAGGCACGGATCCAGCAGCCCTCGGCGGCCAGAGCACGGCGGACGCGGATCCAGCAGCCTCGGCGGCCAGAGCTCAGCGGGCGCGGATCCAGCAGCTCCCGGCGCTAAAGGAGAGGGGGAGGGGGCGCCCCCAAATCCCGCGGTGGTGGTGCTATAGGAGGGGGAAGGGGGAGGTGCCCCCATTTCCGGCCGCACCGGCGCTGGAGGAGAGGGGGAAGGGGGTGGCGCCCCTAATCCCGGCCACGGCGGCGCTGGTGAAGCGGGAAGGGGGCAGGGGCGCAGCCAGGGCCCAACCAAGGCAAGGGCGGCGGCGGATCTGGTTGGCGCCGCCACCAGAGAGGAGGAAGGCGGCTGGCGGCGGAAACATGGCCCGTGGAGAGTTGCCACGGGAGGAGCGCGGAGATGGCGTCGATCTCGGACGGGGAGAGCGGTTTGTGCGAGGGCTTGAAGGACGATGCCACCGGCGCCGGCGAGCGACGGCGCAATGCGGACCAGCGAGCGCGGCGGCAGCGCCTTGGCTCGACTCGGGAACCGCTCAAGAGGTCGGCGGCCGCGTTCGGAAGGTCGGCCGCGCCGCTCAAGAGGCTGTTGGCGGCACTCTGGTGGGTCTAGAGGCGCGGCGGTGGCCCGCTGGTAGGGCTACAGCGGCGCCCGCTACATGGGAAGAGGAGCAGGCGGCTGATGGTGGGAGAGAGGCGGCGGCTGGTGGTGGGAGAGAGGAGAGAGACTAGGGTTAGGGTTTTAGTTTTTCTAGCCTGATACTATATTGGAAGGGAATAAACTAGACTTTCTATTGATAATGCCAAGGGGTTACATATATAGGGTACAAGCTAGGGTTTAGATGTCCTCCTAGCTAATGATCAAACTACCCTTGACACACACAATACACGCACAATTTAACAAGTGTAATGCAGTATTTATGTTTACTTGAAAAACAAAATCAAGAAGGACCTGATCTCTTATGTCAGAAAAGCTGCAAAAAGGACGAGTCAGACCACCTGATATCTCTCTAGACCATGTTAACATTCCAAACCCTTGTACGATTGAAACTATACTCACTGTAAATCATGTAATAATAGTATGCTCAACTGGAAATGGTGAATATACTGTTTTTGAATTTGGCAGTTTGCAGGGAATAAATATAATATTGTATGGAGTGACTTACAAAATTTTTATGTAGCCTATCCATCAGTGAGTCCAAAAATTTTATGATCCGATCCCAATGAGTACTTATTGGTTGGTGTAAAGTCACGTCAGGTGATCTTGACCTCCTTCCAGTGCCACCTCGAGCAAGCTTCGGTGCCTTTTTTATCAATATAATAGAAAGTTGAACATGCTGCTTTCCAGTATGAATAGATAAAATGTACAGCCTCTAGCAAACATTATTTTTTTCCTAAAAGAGGGTTTCTACTAAACTGGAATCACTGGATACAGATAGCAATCCACACTGAACTACTAAACAATTTACCTGAATGCAAAGGCTTAAAAGAGGTGATATCTCTTTCTTCAGATTGTCACGAATTAAGCCAAATATCTTCTCTAAAGAAGCTGTAACTTGTTGCTTAAATAACATGGCTGGGTATCGAGCATCAATATGTGACATGCTTGTCGGTTGTCCAAAGGCTTTCAAATATTGGAATGTCTGTATGAAAAATTAGACATAATAGAAAGTAAGCTCAAGAATGTAATAATATCTTTTTTATCAAATGTGAATAAAATTTCTTGTGACCATGAGGTCACGGGTTCAAGTCCTGAAAACAGCCTCTTGCAGAAATGCAGGAAAAGGCTATATACAAAAGACCCAAGTGGATCGGACCCTGCGCAAGCGAGAGTTACATGCAACAGGCTGCCCTTTCTTTTTTTTTTAATAAAATTTCTTCAATAAAATCCCCAGGATCCACTATTGCGTCTGCTGACATGTTTTGAATAGAGTTCCTCCTCCCCATTTTGGGAAATCCTCCCATCTGCCATGCCAGAAACCAGCTCATTTTCTGGTATATTTCAACCAAACATGCTCTCTGTATTTTCTGGCACTCTTCTCACGTTTTGTATGTTTCTTAATATCCTTTCAAATTTGACTAATTAAATCTAGTGCTGATTAGTACAAATAATACTTAAGGAAGAATTTAACTTGTAAGCAGGCTTGTTAATCAACGTCTGGACGCCTAGGCGCCCGGCAGGCGCCTGGACGCCCAGGCGCCCGCCTAGGCGCCCGGCCAGGCGGTGGACGGCACCGGCGGGGCGAGCGGCGGCGGCAGGGGAGGCGGCGGAGGCAGCGGTGGCAGAGGCGGAGATGGAGTGAGGAGGCGAGGGTGGAGGCGCCAGGCGGACTGAGGGGGCGGGCTGAGGGGTGAGGAAGCGGCCCAGTTAGTGTGAGCCGTCGGATCTCATCCGACGGTCCACATTTTAGATGAACACATATAAATACTACCCCTACCCTAACCCTACCCATTTTTCCTCACCCCTCTCTCTCTCCTTTGCAAAAGCGGCGGCGGCAGCTCCACCGACGGCAAGGCGGCGGCCGTGGTGGCGACAGGAGGGCCCGCCGGCGGCCGTGGTGGCGACGAGAGGGCCCACCGGCGGCCACAGCGCAGCGGCGGGAGGTCTCGGCCTGTTCAGCGGCGGCGGCGGCGCCAGAAACAGCTGCGGCAGTGACGGAAACTGTGGCGGCCAGGCGAGGCGGCTGGCCATGGCGTCCGGGCCGGAGCGCCTGGACGCCTAGTCGCCGACTAGGCGTCGCCTAGGCGACGACTTGAAAACGCTGCTTGTAAGCTGGCTCCAGGAGATAAAATAAACCTGAAACCATGTAATGGCAATGTGGCTGACTCTACTATAATATGCAAAGAACACCTGACACAGAGAACTAAAATACAAGACGATGTGCTTGCATATAATAGCACCAGACAGCATTGACCAATATCATTTCCACAAAATGTTTGCATTAATATCGATTTAATTACACATTGGTTAGAGTTCTGGTTTAACATAAAGAATCTCTTAGTTGAGAACAAAAGAGAGCCACAAAATGCAAACTGACAATTAAACAAGCTGGGTGGATAGGAACTGACTTTATTTGCCTTTTCACTAGGGTGAGTATCTGAAGGAGATCGAAATGGTGCTGTGATGAATCCTTTGGACCTTAGGTTTCTTTGCAACATGCATAGAAGAGCAGAAGTATTGGCTAGAAAGTACGGCAAAATGTCGTTCTCATTTTCTGTCTGCAAAAACAATGCTGAAGACAATAACCAGAAAACTAAAAGACATTATATGTGGATATAAAACAGGATGTTAACCTTCAGAATGGTATTGATTGTGTGAATTATGAAGTCAAAAATAGTTGTTCTTTCAGTCTCAAAGACTCCCCAATGGAGAAGACATCTGTATATGATACAAGCTGCAACTGGTTTTCCCTTCTTGAATCCCATATCATCTTTGATGCACTGTTGTAGCACTTCATGACAATCCTGAAAGTGTCATTTTTTGTGGTGAATGTGCTTAACTTTATTCAAAATTTTTCATCATGGGGATGACTAACAGAGAAAAATGTACAAAAGTGTGGTCCATTTTGAAAGAGAGATATTCAACCTCATGTCTATCAGAATTCATCCTTGATCTTCTTAATTCTGTCATGTTTTCTAGGAGAGGTGCCAGTTTTACAGTTGAGGATTCCTGAGACACAATCTCATTTTATTAGAGAGATAATTGTGGCTGTATTGGATGATCAGAATAATGAGGTACAGGGATGATTATATAGAGGTATTAGGTGAGGGGAAAAGACTAAACTATCCCTAACCTAATCTCTCACTAATGACTAATATGCCCCTGTGACACACGCATAATTACAGTGTCTAACACCCCCTCCCCCCCAGTCACAACATCTAGCTACTGCAGATGTTGAGACTGGGCCGAAACTCGGAGAACAGCGACGACGGGAGGCCCTTCGTGAAGATGTCGGCGAACTGCGTCGTCGTCGGGACATGGTGTACCCGAACCTCGTCGCGTGCAACCCGCTCACGAACAAAGTGGAGGTCGATCTCCACATGCTTCGTGCGCTGATGCTGGACCGGGTTGGTGGAGAGGTACACTGCGCTGACGTTGTCGCAGTAGATGAGGGTGCTCCTGGCGACGGGAGTGTGGAGCTCCTGAAGCAGCTGCTGGAGCCAGGAGGCCTCAGCCACGCCGTTAGCCACGGCGCGATACTCCGCCTCAGCACTCGAGCGCGACACCCCAGGCTGTCGCTTCAAGGACCAGGAGACGAGGTTACCGCCCAGGAAGACGGCGTACCCAGAAGTAGAACGTCGTGTGTCCGGGCAGCCTGCCCAGTCAGCATCGGTGTACACGACCAGCTTGGAGGCTGTGTCACATCGAAAGAGGAGACCGTATTCGATGGTACCTCGCAGGTACCGAAGAATCCGCTTCACAGCGGTGAGGTGCGGCTCCCTAGAGTCATGCATGTGGAGGCACACCTGCTGAACTGCATACGAGATATCCGGCCTGGTGAAGGTGAGGTACTGAAGAGCACCTGCAAGACTCCTATAAGTAATGGGGTCAGAGACGGGTGTCCCGTCGATAGCGGAGAGCTTCGCCTGAGTATCCACGGGAGTGGAGCACGGCTTGCACTCAGCCATGCCCGCTTGCTGGAGGATATCCAGGCAGTACTATCGCTGGTGAAGGAATAAGTCGCCTGGTCAGTCCTCAACCGCAATGCCCAAGAAGTGGTGGAGACGGCCCAGGTCCTTCATAGCGAACTCCTGTTGTAAAGCAGAAATGGTGCGCCGAAGCAGAGCCAGACTAGACGCTGTTAGTACAACGTCATCAACGTACATAGGAGGTAAGCAGTGTCACTGCCACGTCGATAGACAAACAGCGAAGTCTCTGACATAGCTTCGACGAACCCCTGTGAGACGAAGAAGGAGGCGAACCGGTTATACCAGGCTCGTGGTGCCTGCTTCAGTCCGTACAGGGATTTGTTCAGCTTACAAACCATGTCTAGGTGAGCTGAATCAACAAACCCTGCCGGTTGACTGCAGTACACCGTCTCGGTCAGTGTACCGTGGAGGAAGACATTCTTGACGACCAACTGGTGGACAGGCCAAGAACGCGAGAGAGCCAGCGATAGAACGGTACGAACCGTTGCCGGCTTTACCACCGAGCTGAAGGTCTCATCGTAGTCGACTCTAGGGCGCTGAGTCAAACCCCGGAGTACCCACCGTGCCTTGTACCTCTCCAAGGTACCGTCCGCCTTCTTCTTGTACGTGAACACCCACTTGCATGTGATAACATTGCCACGACCAGGACGGGGAACCAGGTCCCAGGTCCGGTTGGCAAGCAAAGCCTCATACTCTTCCTCCATAGCGCAGCGCCAGTGAGGGTCGGCGAGGGCGCTACGCACGGAAGTAGGTATGGGTGAGATTGAAGAAGAATCGGTCGGTGGAGAAGTCATCGACGAGAAGGCAGCTCCGGCGAAGCGCTCAACTGGCCTAAGACTCCCGGACGCACGTCGAGTCACCATCGGGTGGACGTGACCAGGATCCCTGTGGAGAAGAGGAGGGTTGTACACCAGACGCTCGGGTACAACAACCTTCTCTCCTCTCGGGGCCACGCGTGGTGCAGCTGGAGTAGCGCTCCCCCCCCCCCCCCCCCCGCCCCGTGCTCGTCGCTGGTAGGCAAGTACGGGGTCGGCGAAGCGAGAAGTCGTCGTCGGTGCTGCTCCTGGTGCGTCTGGTGACGTCGGGCTTGCTGCAGGTGATGTCGGGGAAGCTGAGGCCGCGCGTGGCGCAGCTGGTGGCATCAGGGACGCTGGTGCCGCGCGTGGCGCAACAAGTGGCGTCAGGGACGCCGGAGCCACGTAAGGCACAACAGGTGGCGTGGAAGACGCCAAAGTCGTGCGTGGTGCAGCGGTTGGGTAACCTGCAAGAGGTAACCGACAAGGTCGCTGTACAGGAGCGGCCTCGGGGTCAGTAGAGAAGAGGTATTCAACTCAGCGACGGAGTCAGAGGACGGGGTGGAAAAGGGAAAGGAAGATTCATCGAAGACGACGTGTCGGGAGATCAAGATACGACGGGTGGTGGGGTCAAGGCACCTGTACCCCTTATGGTCAGGGGAGTACGCAAGGAAAACACACTGATTCGAGTGAGGCGCAATCTTATGGGGAGTTGTGGCAGAGAGATTTAGGTAGCAAGCGCACCCGAAGATTCGAAGATGGTCGTAAAGAGGATGGGTGCCGAACAAAGCGAAGTGAGGGGTGGAAGCACTAATCGCCTTAGTAGGAAGGCGATTAATGAGGTAGGTGGCAGTGTGAAGCGCCTCCGCCCAGTAGCGAGCAGGGGTAGAAGCCTGAAACATCAGAGAGCACATGACATCGTTGGTGGTCCGAATCATGCGCTCAGCCTTGCCGTTCTGGGGGGAAGTGTACGGGCATGACATGCGCAACTGAACACCGCGAGAAAGCAGAAAGTCACAGAACGTAGAGTTGTCAAATTGGCGCCCGTTGTCGTACTGGACTGCACGGATCGTGCGCCCAAACTGGGTGCACACCCAAGCGAAGAAGTGAGAAAGAGTACCAAAAGTATCAGACTTCTGTCGTAAGGAAAAAGTCCACGAATAGTGCGAAAAATCATCAACGACCACCAAGTAATACTTGCATCCAGAAACACTAAGAACAGGTGAAGTCCAAAGATCACAGTGAATCAAATCAAAGATGTGCTCGACACGAGTGACAGAGTGCGGAAAAGGAAGTCGGACGTGGCGACCCAACTGACAAGCATGGCAAAGAGACTTAGAGTACCTTGAGTACACGAAATCACTGAACTACCAGACAACTTCGACATAGCATCAACACCAGGGTAGCCAAGCCGACGATGCCAAATGGTCGAAGAAGCTGTCGTAGTCAGGGAAAGAGGCGGAGCGGAAGCAGGAAGACGCATCGCGTAAAAGGGACCCGTACTATCACAGCGAAAGAAAATGCGTCGAGTAGTAAGATCCTTCACAGTTACACCATAAGGATCAAACTCAAGGGAAACATGGTTGTCAGTAGTAAAACGACGAACGGAAAGAAGGTGTTGAATGATGTAAGGAGCAACAAGAACATCACGTAGCTAAAACGAATCCGACGAACCCGAGTCACCTACTGAGGTGACTGGAAGAGCCGACCCATTCCCAACAACGATAGATGAAGGATCAGAGGGACAGGAAGGGCGGGTAGAGGAGAGGATACCGACGTCAGGGTTGGTGTGGTACGAGGAACCGGAGTCCACCACCCAGTCAGGGCCAGACGGCGTGAGACCCCGCAGGTAGACCGACGATGTAGAACAGGTCGCGACATGCCCTGGCGGTGGCGGCGCCGGGAAGGAAGACAACACGCTCGAACCCTCGACGGTGGTGCCAACAGAGTAGACAACACCCGATCCAGGTACATCAGCCGATGGCGGCCGAGAAGCACCTCCCAGGGCGGCAGCAGGCCAAGCGGCGCCGTCGTGGGGGACTGCAGGACCGGCGGCCCAAGGGGCGGCTGCAGCTGCTGCGGGCCAGGCAGCGGCGCCGTCGTGGGGCACTGTAGAGGCAATGGCGGCGGGCCAGCCGGCACCGTTGTGGGGGGCTGCAGGACCAGCGGCCCAAGGGGCGGCTGCAGCTGCTGCGGGCCAGGTAGCGGCGCCATCGTGGGGCGCTGCAGAGGTGACGACGGAGGGCCAGGCGGCAGCAGCGGCTCGAGGGGTGGCAGCGCTGGGGGCTGCAGGAGCGCCGACGGCGCATGGTGGCAGCAGGGCGGCCCAGGGCGGCGCGGCTGCGTGGGCGGGGTGCGCACCAGTGGCGGCCGCGGCAGCGCTAGCCGGCGGCGTGGCTGCGCGGGCGCGCAGCACCTCGGCGGCGG
This sequence comes from Neostapfia colusana, assembly GCA_030760725.1. Taxonomy (NCBI): domain Eukaryota; kingdom Viridiplantae; phylum Streptophyta; class Magnoliopsida; order Poales; family Poaceae; genus Neostapfia; species Neostapfia colusana. The sequence continues at coordinate 21,470,718 of JASWHV010000003.1, forward strand.
CGGCTCCGGTCGGCGGCGCACTGGCGAGGCCGGCGGCTGCTCCGGCGGGTGGCGCGCCGGCGAAGGCGGCGGTAGCGCAGGGGCAGTGCGGCAGCGGCGGCTGGGTCATTAGGGTTAGGGTTAGGTTCTAATCCTAATTAATTCCTAGCTCTGATACCATATTAGAGGGATAATTGTGGCTGTATTGGATGATCAGAATAATGAGGTACAGAGATGATTATATAGAGGGATTAGGTGAGAGGAAAAGACTAAACTACCCCTAACCCTAATCCCTCACTAATGACTAATATGCCCCTGTGACACACATAATTACAGTGTTTAACACATTTATTAGTAACTGAAAGGATATATAACAAAGAAAAATGAAAGTCAGATTGCATAACTTACAAAGAATGACCTTGGACTGAATGGGGAACCTGGTAAAGGATGGCTCTGTTAACAAAATAAAAACATTCATTAGAACATATAACTACTTCACCAAAAATCTAATATCTAAATTTTAAAATATATAAATATGTTCAATTGGAAGGATTCATTTATTTTTGAAACAAAAGAAAGAGGTATACGTGTAGAATGAGTAAGAAAAGCTCCATATACCCCAGTTCGATTGTGCCTAGGAGATAAGTTTAATGCCTTCTGTCTCAATAAATGATTCTCAACTTCCAAATTTGAGATCTTACGCTCCAAACTGTTCAAATAATATCCGATATTTTTAGTTAATGGGGTTTAAGAAATAAGAAACTTATGTATACTATTGCTACTGTGAAAAGAGAACAACAAACTGTTTCTGTATAAAGTGCTCAATTCGTAAAAGATACTTCATTTTTGAGAATAGCATTTACATACTGAAGCTTTTCGATATTACTGCAAAAGGAAAGCTTACTTTTGCAAGTTATCCCGTAGATGCAAAAAGTTCTTTTCCACATCATGCAGCTTGTCTATATTGTCATGGCTGCATTTTTGAGCTTTCAATAGCTCTTGTTCCATTTCTGTGTTTTTGGCCTAGATAAAGAAAAATAATCGACACCTTTAGAACAGAAATTATCATACGAAGCCAACATCCCTGAAAATTGGAAAGTATAATGAAATTTAATCTAAATTGTTTTTGAAGTAAAATGATTGACTAAATTTAAAATTTACAGGTGCCATAACACCTTCAGTGAAATATTATCCTCCTTGACTTCTTCCATCTCAGCAATACTGCAGCGGAGAGCTTCTTGATCCTTTGTCAACAACTCTAACTGGTTTTGGAGTGAGGCCATTTTCATGCAATTATTTTTATTTTCTTCATTTGCTACCTCTAGCTCCAACTTTACTGATTCCAAGATTTTAAGAAGCTTAGAGACCTCCAACGTCTTTGACTCTTCAGCGGCAAGCTGCATGCAGACACATGATTATATAACCGATAATCCTCTACAGAAATCAATCAACCTATAAAACATTATTCTATCTGTTAGACTCTGTGGGTAACTCAGGGGTATTTTAGTCTTTAGTACGGGATTAGAGTTAGGGGTAGTTTAGTTTTTTCCCTTCACCTAATTCCTATATATAATGTACCCTCAGGATTATTCATTCAATTCAGTCCAGCTTTATTCCTCTAATATGGTATCATTAACTAGGTAATTAGGATTAGCCTAACCCTAATGGCTTCATCACAGCCGCCGCCTCCCTGGGCCGCCGCCCCTGCCGTGCTCCATGCCGCCGGTGGCGCCGCCCCCTGGGCCGCCGCCGCCGCTGCACCAGCCGCGCCTCACGCCGCCGCCCTGACTGTGCCCCACTACGCCACCCCTGCCGCGCATCACCCTGCCACACCGTGGGACGCCGCCGCCGCCGCACCAGTCGCGCCCCACACCGCCGCCCAGACCGCGACCCACACCGCCACACCCTGGAACGCCGCCGCTAGAGCCGTCACGCCAGCCGCGCCCCACGCCGCCGCCCCCTGTCGCGCCCAATGTTATCCTAAACGGTAAACGGTAGACAGTCGGTGGAGGTCTGTTTACCGTTTAGCCTGTCTAAACGGTGTTTAGACGAATTAAACGGTTTGTATTGTAGCTACACTGTTGCAGCAAGTAAAATATATAACTTTAATCTATAAGTCCCCGTCTTCACAACTAAAGTACATAACTTGCAATAAATCACATGGAGGTTATTTAGATAAATTAGAACCCCATACTCTTATTGAGTTTCAGCTGTCCTGCAACTCTCAAACATGAAAATCTAGCAAGTTATAAAATAAAAGGCTAATAAAAGATGCAACTCACATGTGCCATATGTATACTCTATATTCCTGATATGAGAAAGCGCGCGGGGAGACTGAGCTGCGTGTGCCGCACAGGGACTCAGGTGCACGGGTTTAGAGTATGTGGCAGGGAGATGGTGGGAGAGGACGATCAAGCTGCGCATGGGCGGTGGCTGATGGCGGGCTACTTCTGTTGCGAGCCAAGGGGGCGGGGGCATACCTGGTGGCAGCGGATCGGCGGCAGATCGAATATTACAACAGACTCGTGTCGGCGTAATCAATAGGAGTCTTCGACCGCGTGCAGCTTAATGGGCTGAAAAAACCTGGTTCTCACATTTTCACTTCGCCTAAACGGGTCAAAACGTGTTTAAACACGAATAGAAATCGTTTTGTTTAATCCGTTTACACCGTTTAAACGGTTGTTGACCCATTTAAACGGGTCAACTGTTTAAATGTCCGTTTAGGGCCTAAACTACACAGTAAGTGTCTGTTTACCGTTTAAACACGTTTAAACGGCCGTTTAATACCGTTTAGGATAACACTGGTCGCGCCCCACGCTGCGGCTGCCGCGGCTGTCCCTGTCGCGCCCCACCCCGACGCCATATCTGTCGGCGCGCCGCCACACTGCCGCCCGCCTCCTACTGTCGCGCCGCCTACGGGGTGTTAGTATCTGAAGTATTATTCTCATGGAGAGGATGACACAAAGAGTTGGAAAATTTTTCTTGTTTCATTCCACACACAATGCCATGCCCAACCTGGGAGTTGGGGTTATATATTTATAGCTGAGTCAGTCAAGCATATATCTACATGCTAGTCTAAGATGTTGTCCTACCAAAGGACTAATATGCTGTCCTAACAAGGATTGAGATGCTATCCTCTTGGTCTAAGATGATGTCCTACCAAAGGACCAATATGTTGTCCTAACAATGACTGATATGCTGTCCTCTTGGTCTAAGATGTTGTCCTACCAAAGGACTAATATGTTGTCCTAACAAGGACTTAGATGTTGTCCTAACTAGGGGCCACACAGACTAAGAGTACAAGACTTATTCCATCACGGGGTTCGAGGACCGGCCGGTGCCGCGGCTAGCCAGCGTGCCAGCGCAGGCCTCTGCTGGAGGACCGACCGGCACCATCTTCGGGCTGCCTGGTGCGGGTTTCCGGAGTGGGGCCGCCGCCGCCAAGTCTCCGAGGACCGGACCAGCTGCTGATGGACTTCTTGTAGGTACCACCGGTAAACCCGACACCGCCGTCGTTTTCATGGCGGGTACTACCTCCGGGCCTCACGACTCCACCACCACATCTACCGGCCTCGACATCGACGGGAGCACCACGACCACCGTCCCGCCAGTGATTCCATTTCCAGCCGTTGGCGCCGCTGCTGACAGCGCGACTACTGCCTCCATCTACCGCACCGACGCGACGGATACCTCTGGCATCACCACAGCCCTAGCTGCCTCTTGCGAGCAGGCACTCGCCCTTGCCCTAGAGCAGGAGCATGCCTCTGTGGCCGCTCTATCTCACCAGCTTGAGGAGAGTGCTCACCGACCGATGAGTGCTAAACGAGCCTCCCTCAGACGCTGGTACATACTCAGCTTCACTTGTGGCTGCTCTTCATGCACAGGCCGCCGGGATTCAGAACATCCGAACACTTGTGCCGGTTGTTCTCAGCTCCGAGTCTACCTCATACGCCAGGTGCCATGACCTGGTGCTTCTCACGCTGAGGCTTTTCCGCCTCGACGACCACGTCCTCCAGGATGACTCTTCGGCGGATATCTCATGGATCAGTATGGACAGTCTGGTCCTGTCCTGGATCCTTGGCTCCCTCTCTAAGAAGTTACAGTACATCGTCGGGCAGCGCGGTGGCTGCACTGCTCGTCGGGCTTCTGTTACCCATGTTGAACACATCTTTGATCTTATTCATTGTGATTTGTGGACATCACCTATTACTAGTGTATCGGGCTTTAATTATTACTTGATGATCATTGATGATTTTTCTCACTTTTCGTGAACTTCTCCATTACGATTGAAGTTTGAGACCTTTGTTACTCTTTCTCACTTCTTCGTTTGGATTTCCACGCAGTTTGGGCGCACCATCCGAGCTGTCCAGTGCGATAACTATGCATTTCGTAACTTCCTCTCCGCACATGGGGTACAACTACGCATGTCTTGTCTGTATACCTCTCCTCAGAACGGCAAGGCCGAGCTCGTGATACATGGGGTACTAATGATGTCATGCGCTCCCTGATGTTCCAGGCATCTGTTCTAGCCCGATACTGGACGAAGGCCCTCCACACTACCACACTTCTGATTAATCGCCTTCCTACCAAGGCGATTCGTGCCTCCACCCCCTATTTTGCTTTATATGGCACCGATCCTCTTTACGACCACCCTCGAGTTTTCGGGTGCGCTTGCTACCCTAACCTTTCCGCCACTGTCCCCACATAAGCTTGCGCCCCGCTCGACACGGTGTGTTTTCCTCGGGTATTCCCTTGATCATAAGGGGAACCGGTGCTTAGACCTCACCACTCACCGCCTTTTAATCTCTCGACACTCGTCTTCAACGAGTCCTCCTTTCCCTTCTCCACCACCTCTTCCGGTTCCAACACAGAGTTGGATTCTCTTTTTCCCACTAACCCCGAGGATGCTCCCCAGCTGCCTTGGCCTCTTTCTTCTGCAGGTTCGACACGTGCTACGCCTCAGGTGCCCCCGACGTCACCTGCTGCACCACGTGCGGCATCGACGCCTCCAGCGTCACCTGTTATACCTCGGGTGGCCCCGACATCACCAGCTGCGCCACGCGCGGCATCGACGTCTCCGGCATCGCCCGCTGCACCTCGGGTGACCCCTACGTCACCAGTTTCGCCACACGCGGCCTCGGCTTCCCCGACGTCAGCTGCAGCGAGCCCGACGTCCCCGACGTCACAAGTCGCACCAGGCGCAGTACCGACGGCGACCCCAACTTCTCGCTTCGCCGACCTCGCACTTGTCTACTAGCGACGAGCACGGGATGAGGCCCCAGCTCCAGCTGCGCCACGCGCGGCACCGGAGCCCTCCACGCCAGTCGTCGCGCCACGCGCGGCCACGAGACCCACTCTCGTCTATCAACGACAGGAGCGGGTTGGTGCACCAGCTCCCGCTCGCTCCGAGCGCACAGTGTACAATCCTGCTCCGCTCCATAGGGATGCTGGTCACGTTCACCCGATGGTGACTCGACGTGCGTCCCGGAGTCTTCGACCCGTTGAGCACTTCTCCGGAGTTGTCTTCTCATCGACGACGTATCCACCGCCTGACTCTTCTTCGATCTCGCCCATACCGACTTCCGGCCGTAGCGCCCTCGCCGACCCTCATTGGCGTCGCGCTATGGAGGAAGAGTATGAGACCCTGCTTGCCAACCGGACCTGGGACCTAGTTCCCCACCCCGATCGTGGCAATGTTGTCACGGGCAAGTGGGTATTCACACATAAGAAGAAAGTGGACGGTAACTTTAAGAGGTACAAGGCTCGGTGGGTACTTCAGGGCTTCACCCAGCGCCCCGAAGTCGACTACGACGAGACCTTCAGCCCGGTGGTGAAGCCGGCAACGGTTCGTACTGTTCTGTCGCTGGCTTTCTCGCGTTGTTGGCCCGTCCACCAGTTGGACGCCAAGAATGTCTTCCTCCATGGTACACTGACCGAGACGGTGTACTACAGTCAGCCGACAGGATTTGTTGATTCAGCTCATCCAGATATGGTCTGTAAGCTGAACAAATCTATGTACGTCTGAAGCGAACACTGAGAGTCTAGTATGGCCGGTTCGCCTCATTCTTGGTCTCACAGGGCTTCGTCGAAGCCAAATCGGACACTTCGTTGTTTGTCTACCGACATGACACTGCTTATGTTCTACTGTACGTCGATGACATTGTACTGACAGCGTCCAGTCCGGCTCTTCTTCGACGAACTATCTCTGCTTTACAGCAGGAGTTCGCTATGAAGGACTTGGGCCGCCTCCACCACTTCCTGGGTATTGCGGTCGAGGACTGACTAGGTGGCTTGTTACTTCACTAGCGACAGTACTGCCTGGACATCATCCAGTGAGCGAGCATGGCTGAGTTCAAGCCGTGCTACATTTTAGTGGATATCCAGGCAAAACTCTCCGCTACCGACGGGACACCCGTCACTGACCCCACTGCTTACAGGAGTCTTGCAGGTGCTCTTCAGTACCTCACCTTCACCAGGCCGGATATCTCCTATGCGGTTCAGCAGGTGTGCCTCCACATGCATGACCCGAGGGAGCCGCACCTCACCGCTATAAAGTGGATCCTTCGGTACCTGCGTGGCACCCTCGACTACGGCCTCCTCCTTCGACGTGACGCGGCTTTCGAGCTGGTCGTGTACACCGACGCTGACTGGGCAGACTGCCCGGACACTCGCCGGTGTACCTCTGGCTACGTCGTCTTTCTGGGTGGTAATCTCGTCTCCTGGTCCTCGAAGCGACATGCACGTGGTGTCGAGTTCGAGTGTTGAGGCGGAGTATCGCGCCGTGGCTAATGGCGTGGCTGAGGCTTCCTGGCTTCAGCAGCTGCTTTAGGAGCTCCACAGTCCCGTCACCAGGAGCACTTTGATCTACTGCGACAATGTCAGCGCCGTGTACCTCTCCACCAACCCAGTCCAGCATCAGCGCACAAAGTATGTGGAGGTTAATCTCCACTTTATTCGTGAGCGGGTTGCAAGTTACGAGGTTCGGGTACACCATGTCCTGATGACGATACAGTTCGCTGAAATCTTCACGAAGGGTCTCCCGTCGTCATTGTTCTCGGAGTTTTGGTCCAGTCTCAACATCTGCAGTGGCTAGATGTTGTGACTGCGTGAGGTGTTAGACTCTGTAGTTGTGTGGGTAACTCAGAGGTATTTTAGTCTTTAGTATGGGATTAGTGTTAGGGGTATTTAGTCTTTTCCCTTCACCTAATCCCTCTATATAATGTACCCTGTACCCTCAGTATTACTCATTCAATTCAGTCCAGCTGTATTTCTCTAATACTATCTATACTGGACAATAAACTCCATTGCTTAGAAATGTGAAGACAGATTGATTGTTCAAGAAATATCAAGGAATGAAATAAATGGTAAAAATACATAGTAAATCGAACAATATGGAACTACTCTAAATGCTTTGCTGCTACTATTTTTTTACTGAATTCTTAATTTCTTAGGTTATCACACTCTATGAGAGTATACAACAACAACAAATCTTTTCCTCAAGCACGTTCACGTAGGATAGATATGAATCCTTCCAAATGAGTATACTGTAAATTTATATGGCGAAGCACATAAATTTTTGTAGGTTATGATAACAAAAATCTGTATCACATAGATGCATACCCTTTGCCTCCTCTCTAAAGTGAACCGCAAAGTAAGATCTTCTAAGCTTTTCTCAAGTATGCCTTTTGCTTCACGTAAAGCTCCAGCCTCGTATGCAGCCTTCAAAATGAATTAGATCAGTAACTCACAATAAATTGAACAAAGAGAATCAATTGACCACGTAATTACAACAAATTGTTGGAAATCCGGCACTGGTTCTCATTGTCTAGCAACCCCTCTATTCCTTTGCTTATATATGGTTACATGTGTAGTACTACTAGGACTTGACTCACAATCGCTAGAACTTTTGAAACCTATTCCAAAACTACAACAACTATTTTTATCCGTAGTAGAGGTGAGCATAAAACCTGAATCCGAACTATGGTACCGGAAAACCCGAACCTGAAACCGAAAATCTCTAAACCAAAATCATGAGGTTTACAAAACCTGATAACATGTCAGATATTTTCGGATAATAATGTCCAGTACCCGAAATACCTGATCTCTAGGTTGAGTCGTAGCTTTTCCACATATGGCCCAACGCACTCATGGTTTAGGCCTTACCTTGGATGTAATTGTAATTGTTAGACACTGTGATTATGTGTGTGTCACAGGGGCATATTAGTCATTAGTGAGGGATTAGGGTTAGGGGTGATTTAGTCATTTCCCCTCACCTAATCCCTCTATATAATGGACCCTGTACCCCTCATGATGTATTCATCACATTCAGTCCAGATTTATCCCTCTAATATGGTATCAGCTAGGTAATCAAGGATTAGGGCTTAACCCTAATCCCCTTCCCCTGATGGCTGTGCAGCCGCCGCCGCCACAGCCCCTCCACAGCGCCGCCGCTACAGCGGCCCTGCGCCGCCGCTGCAGCGGCCCTGCGCCGCCGCTGCAGCGGCCCTGCCAGCCGCCGCCGGCCCAGCCACCGCCGCTGCAGCGACCCTGCGCCGCCGCTGCCGCCGCCGCCTTTGCCGGCGCGCCGCCCGCCAGAGCCGCCGCTGCCCCCGCTGGCACGCCGCCTGCCCACGCCGTCGTGCCCCACGCCCACGCCGCCGCGCCTAGGGCCACCGCGCCTCACGCCGCCGCCGTCGCGCCCTGGGCCGCGCCCGCCGGTGCCGCCGCCGGCTCTGCCGCAAGGCACCACGCTGCCGTGCCCTGGACCACTGCGGGCGCTGCTGGATCTGCGCCGCCGCCGCCGCCCGGATTCCGGCCCAATCGGCGCGCGCACGGGGGAGCCGCCGTCGCCTCTAGAGGGGCTGGCGTGACTGCCGCTGCCCCCTGGTCCGCCGCCCCTTGGCCCGCAGCCGCCGTCGCCTCTGGAGGGCCTGACGTGGCTGCCTCCACCCCTGGATCCGCCGCCCCTTGGCCTGCAGCCGCCGCCTCTGGAGGGGCTGGCATGGCCGACGCCGCCTCCTGGTCTGCTGCTGCCGCCGCCCCATTCGCCTCCGCTGCTCCCAACCACGCGTCTCCAGCCCGCGCAGCTGCGCCCTGGGCCGCAGCGCCCTGGGCTGCCGCCAGATCTGCACGCCGGGCCGCTGGCGCTGCCGTCGCCAGCGCCCCAGTCGCGCTGCTCGCCGCCGCCTCGGGGAGGGCTGGCGCGGCCGCCACTGCCCCCTGGCCAGATGCCACCGCATCACCACCCTGGGCCACCGCATAGCCACATCTGGCCCCCACCGCCCATCCAGACACCGCTCTGGGAGGTGCTCCTCAGCCGACATCGACTGGTGTACCTGGATCGGCTGTTGCCTACTCGCTTGGCATGACCGTCGAGGGTCCACGCGTGTTGTCTTCCTTCCCGGCACCACCACCGCCGGGGCATGTCGCGACCCGTTCAACACCGTCGGTCTACCTGCGGGGTCTCACGCCGTCTGGCCCTGACTGGGTGGTAGACTCCGGTGCCTCCTACCACACCACCCCTGATGTCGGTATCCTCTCCTCTACCCGCCCTTCCCGTCCCTCTGATCCTTCATCTATCGTTGTTGGGAATGGGTCGACTCTCCCAGTCACCTCAGTAGGTGACTCGGGTTCGTCGGATTCGTTTCAGCTACGTGATGTTCTTGTTGCCCCTGACATCATTCAACATCTTCTTTCCGTTCGTCGTTTTACTACTGACAACCATGTTTCCCTTGAGTTTGATCCTTATGGTGTAACTGTGAAGGATCTTACTACTCGACGCTTTCTCTTTCGCTGTGATAGTACGGGTCCCCTGTACACGATGCGTCTTCCTGCTTCCGCTCCGCCTCTTGCCCTGACTACGACAGCATCTTCGACCATTTGGCATCGTCGGCTTGGCCACCCCGGTGTTGATGCTATGTCGAAGTTGTCTGGTAGTTCAGCGATTTCGTGTACTCGGGGTACTCATGAGTCTCTTTGCCATGCTTGTCAGTTGGGTCGCCATGTTCGACTTCCTTTTCCGCACTCTGTCACTCGTGTCGAGCACACATTCGATTTGATTCATTGTGATCTTTGGACTTCACCTGTTCTTAGTGTCTTTGGATGCAAGTATTACTTGGTGGTCGTGGATGATTTTTCGCACTATTCGTGGACTTTTTCCTTGCGACAGAAGTCTGATACTTTCGGTACTCTTTCTCACTTCTTCGCTTGGGTGTCCACCCAGTTTGGGCGCACGATTCGTGCGGTCCAGTGCGACAACGGGCGCGAGTTTGACAACTCTACGTTCCGTGACTTTCTGCTTTCTCGCGGTGTTCAGTTACGCATATCATGTCCGTACACTTCCCCCCAGAACGGCAAGGCTGAGCGCATGATTCGTACCACCAACGATGTCATGCGCTCCCTGATGTTTCAGGCTTCTACCCCTGCTCGCTACTGGGCGGAGGCGCTTCACACTGCCACCTACCTCATTAATCGCCTTCCTACTAAGGCGATTAGTGCTCCCACCCCTCACTTCGCTTTGTTCGGCACCCACCCTCTTTACGACCATCTTCGGATCTTCGGGTGCGCTTGCTACCCGAACCTCTCTGCCACAGCTCCCCATAAGCTTGCGCCTCGTTCGACTCAGTGTGTTTTCCTTGGGTACTCCCCTGACCATAAAGGGTACAGGTGCCTTGACCCCACCACCCGTCGTATCTTGATCTCCCGACACGTCGTCTTCGACGAGTCTTCCTTTCCCTTTTCCACCCCGTCCTCTGACTCCGTCACTGAGTTGGATTCCCTCTTCTCTACTGAACCCGAAACCCCTCCTGTACAGCGACCTTGTCGGTTACCTCTTGCAGGTCACCCACCCGCTACGCCACGCATGACTTCGGCGTCTTCCACGCCACCTGTTGTGCCTTACGTGACCCCGGCGTCACTGACACCACTTGCTGCGCCACGCGCGGCACCGGCGTCCCTGACGCCACCGGGTGCGCCACGCACGGCACCGACGTCCCTGACGCCACCGGCTGCGCCACGCGCGGCCTCGGCGCCCCCGACGTCACCCACTGCAGCACGCGCGGCCCCGGTGTCCCCGACGACGCCTGCTGCGCCAAGCGCGGCCTCTGCGTCCCCGACGTCGACTACTGCGCCACGCACGGCCTCAGCTTCCCCGACATCACCTGCAGCAAGCCCGACATCACCAGACGCAGCAGGAGCAGCACCGACGACGACTTCTCGCTTCGCTGACCCCGTCCTTGCCTACCAGCGACGAGCACGGGGGGGTGGCCCTACTCCAGCTGCACCACGTGTGGCCCCGAGACGAGAGAAGGTCGTTGTACCCGAGCGCCCGGTGTACAACCCTCCTCTTCTCCACAGGGACCCTGGTCACGTCCACCCGATGGTGACTCGACGTGCATCCGAGTGTCTTCGTCCAGTTGAGCGCTTCACCGGAGCTGCCTTCTCGTCGACTACTTCTCCACCGACCGACTCTTCTTCGATATCACCCATACCTACTTCCGTGCGTAGCGCCCTCGCCGACCCTCACTGGCGCCGCGCTATGGAGGAAGAGTATGAGGCTCTGCTTGCCAACCGGACCTGGGACCTGGTTCCCCGTCCTGGTCGTGGCAATGTTGTCACGGGCAAGTGGGTGTTCACGCACAAGAAGAAGGCGGACGGTACCTTGGAGAGGTACAAGGCTCGGTGGGTACTCCGAGGTTTCACTCAGCGCCCTGGAGTTGACTACGACGAGACCTTCAGCCCGGTGGTAAAACCGGCGACGGTTCGTACCGTTCTGTCGCTGGCTCTCTCACGTTCTTGGCCTGTCCACCAGTTGGACGTCAAGAATGCCTTCCTCCACGGTACACTGACCGAGACGGTGTACTGCAGTCAGCCGGCAGGGTTGGTTAATTCAGCTCACCCGGACATGGTCTGTAAGCTGAACAAATCCCTATACGGACTGAAGCAGGCACCACGAGCCTGGTATAGCCGGTTCGCCTCCTTCTTGGTCTCACAGGGGTTCGTCGAAGCTAAGTCGGACACTTCGCTGTTTGTCTATCGATGTGGCAGTGACACTGCCTACCTCCTATTGTACGTCGATGACATTGTACTAACAGCGTCTAGTCCGGCTCTGCTTCGGCGCACCATTTCTGCTTTACAGCAGGAGTTCGCTATGAAGGACCTGGGCCGTCTTCACCACTTCCTGGGCATTGCGGTCGAGGACCGACCAGGCGGCTTATTCCTTCACCAGCGACAGTACTGCCTGGATATCCTCCAGCGAGCGGGCATGACCGAGTGCAAGCCTTGCTCCACTCCAGTGGATACTCAGGCGAAGCTCTCCGCTACCGACGAGACACCCATCTCTGACCCCACTACTTACAGGAGTCTTGCAGGTGCTCTTCAGTACCTCACCTTCACCAGGCCGGATATCTCGTATGCAGTTCAGCAGGTGTGCCTCCATATGCATGACCCGAGGGAGCCGCACCTCACCGCTGTGAAGCGGATTCTTCGGTACCTACGAGGTACTCTCGACTACGGCCTCCTCCTTCGACGTGACACGGCCTCCGAGCTGGTCGTGTACACCGATGCTGACTGGGCTGGCTGCCCAGACACACGACGTTCTACTTCTGGGTATGCTGTCTTCCTGGGCGGTAACCTCGTCTCCTGGTCCTCGAAGCGACAACCCGTGGTGTCGCGTTCGAGTGCTGAGGCGGAGTATCGCGCCGTGGCTAACGGCGTAGCCGAGGCCTCCTGGCTCCAGCAGTTGCTTCAGGAGCTCCACACTTCCGTCGCCAGGAGCACCCTCATCTACTGCGACAACGTCAGCGCCGTGTACCTCTCCACCAACCCGGTCCAGCGTCAGCGCACAAAACATGTGGAGATCGACCTCCACTTTGTTCGTGAGCGGGTTGCACGCGGCGAGATTCGGGTACACCATGTCCCAACGACAACGCAGTTCGCTGACATCTTCACGAAGGGCCTCCCGTCGTCGCTGTTCTCCGAGTTTCGGTCCAGTCTCAACATCTGCAGTGGCTAGATGTTGTGACTGCGGGGGGTGTTAGACACTGTGATTATGTGTGTGTCACAGGGGCATATTAGTTATTAGTGAGGGATTAGGGTTAGGGGTGATTTAGTCATTTCCCCTCACCTAATCCCTCTATATAATGGACCCTGTACCCCTCATGATGTGTTCATCACATTCAGTACAGATTTATCCCTCTAATAGTAATGTTACAGGATGACACTAATGTCCTTCAATTTTAGTTATAAACCTCCACTTATTTTTCTGCTATAATGTCAATTTTATTTCTGTTTTGATTCTTGTATTTTTAGTTATGTTTTATTGTTGTATCACTATTCAGGTAATATGGGTAACCCGAACCCGAATTTTTTGGTACCCGAAAAATTGAGTACAATTTCAGATAGTGATTTTAGAGACCCGAACTTTTTAAAACCCGAATTTCCCAAACCGAAATTTCGAGTCATACCGAACGCCCACCGCTAATCCCTAGGACTCTATTTCTTTCCTAAACTACAAACCTAGATAAGGTGAGGACTCCTTGGCTGCACCCGACTAGAACACCTACTCTAAAATGACTAATATTACAAAAACAAGATTAACTCTAACTATAACCCCTTTAATCTTATTTTATTCACAAACTCCAATCTTAACATACCTTAATCAGGAAGACGAACACTCCACCATCACACACACACTTGCACTAATCTTAGGTAAAAAGCACACCTCTTCACCCTAGGATGGCGAACTGTAAAGGCCTCAGTTGCTAGAGTAGCACATCCCTATTTTCCTACAGTGGTACCAGAGCCGACTTGCGTAGTTTTTGGTCTGGATTTTAGATGCGATCTACTGCAGACAAGTTCATATGATGAATTTTTATAGTTCGGCTTTTGGGGTTTGGAATTGGTTAGAGTAGATTGCCATCATATGACTAAAGGATTAGTTTGTGCTCCTTCTCTACTGTGTGCGCAACCTGTCCCTACCGGCTGGAATCACCATCAGGACTAATAGTGTACATAGCTAACAGATTGAGCCAACAGATCACGGTCATGTGTCGCGATCTTCTCGTGGATAACCAGTCACAATGAAAATTGAGACATTCTGAATGGCTCAGATTCGGGTTGATCTGATCAATTCGATGAGATTTTCATAGTGATTTCATAGATGCGATAGTGACATCATTAAGTTGTTTCGCGATAGACATCGTTCTACGCTTAACTTGTTTTTGCATGGAATGATGTGAATGGTATGGCCTAAATATGATGTGATAACCTGTGTGTAAAATTCGTGCAGTCTGCGTGTTGCAAATTTAACACAACCGGGTTGAGGTTGTCACATATTTGTATAACGACCTGCGTGTCGCCCTGTGATGCCTGATCTCTCATGTAATTTATTTGATAGCTATTAGATGTACTAGTTTCTTTTATATTCATTGAGAAACCTCAAGCATGATGGCGATGGTGATCACCATAAGAAGGGAGACATGGCGGTGTAGATCATGATGGAACCATGGTGATGGAGACCACTATGATCCTAAATGTCATACTATTCATATATATGATATGATCGTATGCCTGTGATGTTTTACTATTCTTTTCATGCTTTTTATATGGTGGATGTTTTGTCATGATAGAATAGCTTCCTTCGAAAAAGTTGAGTATTTGATGCCATTTACCTGTAGCTGCACCTATGTTGTTTTGATCGTTGTATGGTAGGTTTGCCAAAGCAAAATACCGTCATCTATCATAATGAATAGGGTGAATGTTGGACATTCACATGCATAGTATTGGTTTACTCAACAAAGCTATCAAAACGGTTTTGGGCTTTATGGCATAGTGTTGGGAGGCGGGGCATTGGATGTCACCCAACAAACAAGAATCATATAGAGATATGATTAGCAATGGTTGCTTACCTATGTCACTAATTTTCTAGCAGTGAAGCCAAAGCTCACTAGGAATTAGTGAATATGGATCTTGGACCACTATATGTCGTTAGAGGGAGGACGATGCTCATATAGTGGTGGTGTCTTTTATTAAACTGTTAATAAAAGATTGGTACATAACATAGTGCTAAAACCTTGCATATTTATTTTCTATTGTAGATCATGTCTGCTAGTAACAATTCCGGTTTCAATTTGCGATCTGTGCTTGAGAAAGAAAAGCTCAATGGAGCTAACTTTATTGATTGGTACCGCAACCTGAGAATTGTTCTCAGGCAAGAGAAAATTGAGTATGTTCTTGAGCAACCATACCCCAATGACCTCCCCGATGATGCAAATGCCGCAACTCGCAGGACTTATGAGAAGCACTGCGATGATGCGCTTAATGCAAGCTGCCTCATGCTTGCCACAATGTCCCCTGATCTACAGAAACAATATGAGCATGCAGATGCTTATTCTATGATTCAGGAACTACGTGGAATGTTTGAGAACCAAGCAAGGGCTGAGAAGTACAACATCTCAAAGTCCTTGTTCTCATGCAAGCTGGCAGAAGGTAGCCCGGTCAGTCCCCATGTAATCAAGATGATTGGTTACATTGAGACTTTGGACAAACTTGGTTCTGAACTCAAGGATGACCTGGCTATTGACGTTATTCTCCAGTCACTCCCACCGAGCTATGAGTCATTTATATTGAATTATCAAATGAATGGCATGGAGAAAACGTTGGCTGAATTGCATGGGATGCTTAAAACAGCCGAGGAAAGCATTAAGAAAAACACCACTCATGTGATGATGGTTCAAAAGGAGAATAAAAAGAGGAAGCGTGTGATGCATCCTAAAGGCAAGGGAAAGGTTCCCAATGAGTCTTCAAGCTCAAAGCCAAAGGGCAAATCAGACCCTTCTCCTAATGATGAATGCTTCCACTGTCATGCTAAGGGGCATTGGTCTAGGAACTGCAAGAAGTACTTGGAGGATAAGAAGAAGAAAGGGAGTGAGACTTCCACTTCAGTTATAAATGTTATAGAAATCAATATTGCTACATCTTCTAGTGAATCATGGGTATTTGAAACCGGATCAATGATTCACACTTGCAAATCGTTGCAGTGTCTAAGTGAGACTAGAAGATTTGCAAAAGGCGAGTTGGATGTTCGGGTCGGCAATGGAGCAAAGGTTGTTGTCATAGATGTCGGAACTTATCACTTGTCATTACCCTCAGGATTAGTTTTGGAATTAAATAATTGTTATTGCATTCCTTCTTTGAGCAAGAACATTATATCTTCTTCATGTTTGGAAGAAGTTAATGGTTATGAGATTATAATAAAGAACAAATGTTGTTCTATTTATTATAATAATATTTTATATGCTCAATGTCCATTAGTGAATGGATTATATGTTCTTGATCTTGAGGATAAAACAGTCGATAACATTAATACAAAAAGGGCTCGACGAAATGATCTAAATCCCACTTTTATTTGGCATTGTCGCTTAGATCATATAAATGAGAAACGCATTGAGAAACTCCATAAAGATGGTTTGTTAAGTTCATTTGATTTTGAATCACTTGACACATGCGAGTCTTGTTTGCTTGGGAAGATGACCAAAGCACCCTTCACTGGTCAAAGTGAGAGGGCAAGTGACTTGTTGGGACTAATACATACTGATGTATGTGGACCAATGAGTTCGGTAGCTAGAGGTGGTTTTCAGTATTTCATTACTTTTACCGATGACTTTAGTAGATATGGATATGTCTATCTAATGAGGCACAAGTCTGAATATTTTGAAAAGTTCAAAGAATTTCAGAATGAAGTACAAAATCAGTTGGGCAAGACAATTAAACTTCTACGATCTGGTTGTGGGGGTGAATATTTGAGCCATGAATTTTATGATCATTTAAAACAATGTGGAATTGTTCCACAATTGACTCCACCTGGAACGCCCCAATGGAATAGGGTGTCCGAGCGGAGGAACCGAACCTTGTTAGACATGGTTAGGTCGATGATGAGCCAGACTGATCTTCCACTATCCTTTTGGGGTTATGCTCTTGAAACTGCTGCGTTTACACTAAACAGAGTCCCAAATAAGTCTGTTGAGAAGACACCATATGAGATGTGGACCGGGAAACGTCCCGGATTGTCTTTCCTCAAAGTTTGGGGATGTGATGCTTATGTCAAACGTTTGACGTCAGACAAACTTACTCCCAAATCAGACAAATGCTTCTTTGTGGGATATTCTAGGGAAACCAAAGGATATTATTTTTATAATAAAACGGAGGGTAAAGTGTTTACTGCTCGCAATAGTGTCTTCTTGGAGAAGGAGTTTCTCTCAAAAGGAGTTAGTGGGAGCAAGGTGCATCTTGAAGAAATTTAAGAAATATCTGAAAATGTTTCGGCACCCTCTAATCCTATATAGAATGTACAATATGTTGTACAACCACTTCATGAAACACCAGCCCCACGAAGGTCTACAAGAGTACGTCGTGCAACTGAAAAGTTGACATCCTAACCACGGAACCACATGACATGGTATTGTTGGACAATAATGAGCATGTGAGCTACACTGAAGCAACAATGGGACCCGACTCTGAGAAATGGCTTGGAGCCATGGAATCCGAAATAGAATCCATGCATGAGAATCAAGTTTGGAACCTGGTTGATCCAATCGATGGTGTGAGACCGATCGATTGCAAATGGATTTTCAAGAAAAAGACTGATATGGATGGAAAAGTTCACATCTATAAAGCATGATTGGTGGCGAAAGGTTTCAAACAAATTTAAGGTGTTGATTATGATGAAACATTTTCGTCCGTCGCTATGCTAAAGTCTGTTCGGATTCTCCTAGCAATTGCTGCATATTTTGATTATGAAATATGGCAGATGGATGTCAAAACAGCCTTTCTTAATGGGAGTCTGACTGAGGATGTGTACATGACACAACCTGAGGGTTTTGTCGATCCTAAAAATGCTAGAAAAAATATGCAAACTTCAAAAGTCCATCTATGGATTGAAGCAAACATCTCGGAGTTGGAATCTACGTTTTGATGAAGTGGTCAAAGGGTTTGGTTTCATCAGGAACGTAGAAGAACCTTGTATTTACAAGAAGGTTAGTGGGAGCGCACTTATATTTCTGGTCCTATATGTAGATGACATATTGTTGATCGGAAATGACATTCCAGTACTAGATGTTGTTAAATCCTCATTAAGGAAAAGTTTCTCAATGAAGGATTTAGGAGAGGCAACGTACATTTTGGGCATAAAGATCTATAGAGATAGATCTAAAAGGTTAATTGGATTAAGTCAAGACACATATATTGACAAGATATTGAATCGGTTCAATATGCAAGATTCTAAGAAAGATTTATTGCCAATGTCACATGGCATCACTCTAAGCAAAAGTCAGTGTCCTTCGACGCCTGATGAGCAAAAGAGGATGAGAGCGATTCCTTATGCTTCGTCTATTGGATCTATCATGTATGCCATGTTGTGTACACGCCCAGATGTATCCTATGCTCTAAGTGTTACGAGCAGGTATCAATCAGATTATGGTGAGGCTCATTGGACAGTTGTCAAAAACATTCTTAAGTACTTGAGAAGAACTAAGGATGTATTCCTAGTGTTTGGAGGTGAAGAAGAGCTCGTTGTAAGAGGTTACACCGATGCTAGCTTCCAAACAGACAAGGATGACTCTAGATCGCAATCCGGTTTTGTGTTCTGCCTCAATGGAGGGGCAGTGAGCTGGAAAAGTTCCAAGCAAGACACAGTAGCAGATTCAACGACGGAGGCGGAGTATATTGCAGCTTCTGAAGCTGCAAAGGAAGCTGTTTGGATCAGAAAATTTATTTCTGAGTTGGGTGTTGTTCCTAGTGCGTCCGGACCTGTGGATCTCTATTGCAACAATAATGGAGCCATTGCACAGGCAAAGGAGCCTAGATCACACAAAAGATCCAAACATATACTACGACGCTATCATCTGATTCGAGAGATTATCGACCGAGGTGATGTGAATATATGCAAGGTGCATACGGATTTGAATATGGCAGATCCGTTGACAAAGCCTCTTCCACAATCAAAGCATGAGACGCACACGAGATCTATGGGTATTAGATACTTACATCAGTGATCCTAGTGTGTAGTGGGAGACATGTGTCATAGCTATGTTTGTGTACTATTTGAGTAACTATTATTCACATTGATCATCAAGTATGTGACTTGTTCGTGAGACTCTTTGTTAATTATAATGTTACTCAAAATGATCCCTAGTCTATATCGTTATATGAGATAATGATAGTACGCAGACTAGCACATGTATTAATTGATGATCACGTTTCACGGATCATAGATACGGAGATATCAAATTAATAATGTGAACACATGTTAGTGAACATGGTGTTGGATAGATCCATTCCGAGACACTGTTGGGATTGTTATTTACATATGTGCCATCAGTTGGTCTTGAGTGATACACCTGCTAGATTCTTTGACCTGAGATCGCCATTGTTTCTCACTATGTGTAGTTGTGCACTTTGAAACTATCAAACGCTACTCCGTAACTGGGTGGTCATAAAAATAGTCTTCAGGTGCATGATGAAGCATGGAATGAGATGTGAGCGGATCAAGATGGGATTTGCCCCTCCTAAATAACAGGAGAGATATCTCTGGGCCCCTCGAGATAGTTGGATTGAAAGTGCATGGCCATGCCAAAATGATTAAAGAGTTAATCATTATGACTAAAAGTTAGTCATAGATTGAATCCACTATTTGATCGAGTGAATGGTCGAGCTATCACAAGGATGGCACGTATCTCGACTTGAGCTTGACTGGTATCGTGTGGCAAAGGAATTAGCATGTGAATGTATCTAGGTTCAGCCGATATGATCTTTATGTACATTCGGGAGTTAGTATGTCCTGCTAGGTACCTCTACTGACTTGTGTTTGAAAACGGTTTTCATTCATAACCGACTGTACATGAACCTAACGGGTCACACACTTAAGGGGATGGAATATTGAAAAACTTGGCTATATGATTGTCTCTAGTGCAAGTGGGAGATTGTTGGTGATATGCCCAAGAGGCAATCATAACAATTCGGATAAAGGCCTGATGGATATTTGATCCATATGAAATTAGGGTACTAATGGGCCTGTGACCTAAAAACCCATTAGCGCGCCTATAAATATGAGGGGTAGGGTTAGGGACAGAGGATACCACCAGATAGCAGTCCCAGCCGCCGCCCCTCACAGGTCAGCCGCCGAAACCCCTGCCGCGCGCACGGTGCTAGCACACCGACGCACGGCGTTCCTCCCTGTACGTGTGGACTCCGTGGAGGCGCTGCTGTTACTGCTGCGCTGATCGGCTACGACGCGCATCTACGATCCGCTGCGCTGCGCGTCTAGTGGTAACGATCCATGACCTTCTTACTCGCATGTTTCCTGGGTGATACGGTAGAATTGCTAGAGTAGCGCATCCCTATTTCCCTACATCAGTTTCTGATACATTCAAAGTGTTCATCACCACACACACACAGCTCTTTTGAAGAAAGTTGATGAACACATTTGAAGAGCAAGTAACCATTATCAACATGCTCATTAGAGAATAAACTCACAAAATGCAAAAGTGGCATTTCCCACATGCATCATCTAGGGACTGGGTATATGAAAAACTTCTACACCTTGCTAGTAATGTCTATGCCAAGTTTCACCCAAATTCAAAACCTTTTTGAGGTTCTTTTGGGTATAGCTAGAAAAAGGGTGATTTGAACTTAAATTCAAATTCAAATTGTTTTTATCCCATGAATTCAAAAGTGGGAGGCATATTCTTACTCAGCACATTTTTGTGAGCTCACACACCAATTTTCACTCCATTTAGAGTTGATCTTGACATGAGCTAAGTGTAGCAAATTCAAACTTTATTTGAATTTCAAACTGAATATGTGCTGAAATTTAGTCAAACCAAACCTAATTTGAATTCTAACTAATTCAAATGGCTTAGAGGTAAATAATTCAAATCACCATGGGCATTGTGGGGATTACTGTATACAACAGCAATATGGAGTTAAGTTCAGAGGTTAAAAGGGAAATGGGACCCACATGTCAACCACTGGAGAGAATTCAACCGACTGAAGACTGAACTATGTTACTCGCGCCCGACCGAGCTGCCGCCACAGCGAAGAAACGGCGAGAACAGCAACTGCTTGCCGCCCTAGGCCGATGAACCGCCTCTCGGGGCCTTTATCTACGCGCCCGAAACTCTTCGCCGCTTGGTTGAGCTCTCGGTCCCTCATCGCCCGGCCGATCCAGTAATCCTCCCGACGATCTGAGACCATACCGAGTGCGCCAAGTCTTCCTGGACACCCTCGCGCCGGTTCCAGGCTCGGAGCAGTCCTTCCCGAGCTTCCCTGCGACAATCTTTCATTTCCAAGTTCAGCTCGAGCCGCCACCGCGGGAACGATCCGTCCGGCCACCACAGCCTACCGTTCGCCGAGTTGTGAACAGCAAAAAGGTTCGCCTTCAATCCCTCTTTCATTACCGCAAGCTCCGGCGGCATGACATAGACTGGTCACGCCGGAATTTCATGATTTCGCAACGGTGTGCAAAAAGGGAGCTCGAACCGATTCGCAAAATTCGTAGTCCACACCGCACCACTCATCCTCTCGTGGAGGGGATCACTTCTAGGTGCCCGTACGAGTCCATAGGAACAGAAACCGCGAAGAACCGTGGAGGAAAACCACTGTTCTTTGAGTTTTAGGAAAAATCCCGATTTCCGGTCGAGGTCGCACGGTGACAGCCCAACACAACCCTTCCCGAGCTCCGTGGAGCTCATGTCGACCTTTCCTAGGGTCCAATGGTGCTCGACGACCCTTAGCTCGATCGGTTGGGGTGCTAGGGAGGTCGGTCGACACGGCCGAGATTCTCCCGAAGCTGCCGCTCGTCGCCGACCATGTGCCGGCCATTTTCATGACGAACTGAGCCCGGAATCATGTTCACCGAGTGGACTTAGGCAGGAGCGGTCAGAATCATGAAGTTTGGAGCACCACAGAGGCTGCCGGCGAGCTCTCCGGCGAGGTGTCGCGGCGGCCGAACGCGAGCGTCGGGAGGTAGACGAAGCCGGGTGGCCCACGTGTCAGCGGCTCGTATTTTAAATCCAGGATCAGTCTGCGGGTTGGATCCGGTGTGCTGGCGCGCAAAAACCCCGTGAACCCCGGTGTGCCATCGCTTCAGCGTCCAACACGTGTCTCCGTGGACCCACCGGTAGATTTTAACTTTTTCCGATTTTCAGATTTAATTCAAATTTCAAATCCTCATAACTTTGGCTATGAAACTCCAAATCGAGTGAACCAAAATTTGTTGGATTCAGCTCTCTGAGTACTTTTCAGCAAATCAAGTTTCACTTCATGAAAATCCTTATTTCTCCAGAATTAATTCTTCAAAGTTCAAACTGTTTAGAATTTTAACTGGAGAATAATTTGGAGGAAAATTCTGAAATTTTATTGGGATGTTCACGAAAATATCTCTGAGCTATCATAAAAATTTCAGATTCATTTGAGCTCATTTGATCCACCTAATGGTGTGATTAATAAAACTGTTCCAGAGAAAATAGAAAAAGTCCAGAAACATTTTCAAAATTTCTCTGAAATTGTTTAGCTCATATCTTTAGCTAGAAACCTTCAAATTAAGTGAGACTTACAAACTTCACAATTTAAAATTCAATTCAAATGGCTTGTTTTCAAAAAGTCATGGCTTGCTCCATGAAAATCCCTAGAACACCATAAGAGCTCCAGTTAAGGTCAAGTACATAATTATTTGTGGAGAGCTCAAATGAGCTTTGCTGCATCTAAAATTTGGCCAAGTCTCTATTTAGGTTGTAACCAAATCAAAAAAATTCAGAGTCATTGGGTCTGTCTAGTGAGACTTACAAACTTCACAATTTAAAATTCAATTCAAATGCATATAAGTTGACACCTATTTATGTTTCTCATATGTAGTCGCTAAGGTCGAGAAGGAAGCCGAAGTCTTAGACTTCGTTACTCCGAAAGAGCAGCTAGCCTACGACCAAGAGCAGCAAGTCAAGCTCGGGTTTGCATTAACATCTTTACAAATTTTTATTGTTTTGAGAACTTACTTTGAGTATCATTATTGCTTGCATTAGAGTCTTATTTGAAAACCCAATTGCAAAGCCAAGAAAAACATGGGCTGGGATTAGCATTGAAAACCCCGTTAGCTACTGCAATGCTAAGTTAGTGTAGGATTCGGTATAAGTCGAGTAGTTGTAACTACTCGCGAGAATAGGCTAGATGCACTCGACTCGGGTAAGAATAGCAAATGAAACAAATGACAAGAAAAATGAGACCAAGCGGAGAGTAAGGGCAGCAGGACTTTGGGCATGTGTGCTGTAGCTCCGCTTGTGTCGATTGAGGACCGAGCCGTGTGCGGGCCTGTTGAACAAGCTAGAACAGTACCGAAGACCTACCGGCTATATGGGAACCGGGAAACCGATGTAACTCGGGTAGCTGGGTGTTGAGGCATAGCTGGTCGTTCAGAGGGTAGGTTGAGAGCTCGAGGTGTAAATCGGCTGGCGGCACTGAGATGCGCATGCAGAGACCTCTTGCTCGGAACGATTGGACCGGTTCAACATTTGGCTAACGGGTGAAAGGTGGTTGTGTACGGCGTCCGTGATGGTTGCTGTAGGCAACATCGAGTACGGGCGTACGTGACGGGTTATTCAGGTAACCCTGCAGATGTAAATCGATTATAATCGCTGTCCCTCACGGTCAGTGAGTACCACTTGTTCACTGTACCGTGACGTAGAAAGAACAGTCTAGTTACATGTTAAAATGTTGCTGATTGAAAGATGGACTTTGATTGATAATGATTTCTTGTAGTTTAGAACTAACTAAAGTTCTTTTCAACTTTGGGCAAAGTACATGAGAGAAATGTGTTTCTTGTTTGATTGCGGCTCTCTCATGTGCATTAGCGTAAGGTTCTCCATAACCTGCTGCTAAAATTTGAAAGTAAGGTTCCACTAATTAGGCGAGTCCTTGCAACTTGTTTTATCTCCTGTACCTATCACCCCCCATGTAGAAGTTCCATGTTTAGGAGAGACGGGTCAGTCTTGCTGAGCCTTCGTGCTCACTGCTTGTGTTTGAAGTTTTTGCAGGGTTCTTTGAGGAAGGGACTCACGAGGAGGAGACGGAACCCAGAAGGGGAACCCCGTCGAGTAGGAGTCGTGCACGCCGCCGTGTTAGTGTGTGTGCGTGCTAGCGGGGACACGTTCACGGGCTAAACGTGAACTCGATGCGTAGTCTACGCCCGTGAGTGTAGACTGACCATATTTTATTGTAAAAATATTCATAAACCTGTTTATGTAATAAAACTCTGCTTCCACTTTGTACCTTGATGTGTGTTATCCGGTGTTGTGCAACGCAGTACCCCTCAGCGTGATCCTGGCTCGACAAGACCGTGGGGTCATGTCAACGTTGGTATCAGAGCTCGCTTGAGGTTTAACGCACTACAAAGGTCCTCTTTTTCAAAAATCCAATGAGGAACGAGTTAGTAGCCCATATAAGGATGTTATTAGTGTATAGAAAGTGACATACTAACCTATTTGCTTATGTCGAAAAATCGTGCATCTCAGGACGCTTTATGTCTTGGGGAGTGTACGTAAGCGCTGTCCACTAGTGCGCACAAGCTGAAGGGTGGAGCCCCACGGGTGGCAGGTAACCCGACTCGCTTTAATATCCTCTACGACTCTTCATGTCGTTTGGGGTATTCGAGCAACGTCTGTCCCTGGCGTGCGTGGTGCAATTTGGGAGATCCCGTCAGGTGGTCAGTAACGTGAACACGTAGCTCAAAGCGTGTTTGGCTTGAGAACATCCGGGCGAGTGATGACGGCCGGGTGTACGAACTGTATGTATATCGGGCTCGGTGTGCAGCCGAGTCTAACGATTGTGTGAGTTATCTGCAGGTAGTCTAACCACGAAACGGTAGACGTGTAGCATCCGTGTGCGAGTGATGCTTAGTGCCACTGAAATAACGAAGCCGGCTAAGTCCGGTATAGGTTTTTCTTTGTGAGGACGTAGTACCGACATGATTTGGTGACGCATCGACGCCACACTCCACTAAATGATCAACTTCATTAGAAAACTTGAAAGTTTTAATCCAAAGCAGTAAAACTTGATGTAACTCCTTCCCTTAATCAGGATATTCAAAGTTAACAAGTTTTCAACTTATAGGCTATTAAGGACAGAGTCCCCTGTTTTCAGGTGAATTAAGGCTGGAGTTAATCAGAGGTTAATGGTTGAGTTCTTTCGATGTTGGGGTCATATGATACATTTCTGGAAAGCTTTGGAAGAGCTTTACAACTTTTCTGTTGGGGTCCAGAGGTGTTTCATCCCTTAACCAATCGAAAAATGCAGTAGAGTTGAAACTGTCCAGAAAACAGGGCAGAGCAAACACTCTCTGTAAACTCTCTGTAAATTGAGCATAACTTCCTGCATAAAAATCTAAAAATAAAACATGAGGTAGTTCTGGAAAGCTCATGAGATCGGTTACAACTTTGTAAACAGAAAGTTTTGGTAGATGGGGAGCAGAATTAACTGGAATTCTTGGATCAAATCAGTATCTAAAGCAGGGAGGTGTTGTCCAATTCTCTCCTGAAAATTCTATTAACTTTAACATCTCATAACTTTTGAATGATCTGTCCAAGCAAATACTTTCTGAAAAGATATTTGAGTTAGCTTTAATTTTGATGTTGAGCTCCAGAATTGGTTTTGCCTTTAGCATGGCCTAACTCAGGTTAAAATGGAAACTGGTCAGGGCTGTCATGTTGGACAGCAGATCAGCAGTTAAATTTGTTTAAATTTGAACTTTGTTTCCAAATTTTCTGGGTTCAATGACATGATTGATGTTATAACTCACTGGTTTACTGTTCAAATAAGTATTTGACATTTCTCAAATATATTTCTACAGATGACAGCGGGTAAACAGTTGGAGAACGGTTGGCTGGTGTCTCACTGTTCTCACCACAGCGGCTATTCGGAAGCATTGGGGTAGATGCTTCAATATTTCGGGTACCACCAGACGCCGCAGTACTTCGCCAAAGGAGAAGGCGAGGAGGGGAACAAGACATGGACAATTCATGTCGAAGTTCCTGCAGGGCCTACGCCACCCGATTGGGCGCCGTTCACCGTCACAGTGAGAGGTAGACAACCGGAGGGGATGTGGCAAGTGGCAGCCCGCGACACCTTGTCGCGTTTCTGCCAACTACACGTGAGGCTATGGAAGGCACTCCATACGCGCTTGTTCCGGTGGAGGGACGGGCTAATCACGTGTGGGAAGAGAGGTATATGGAGGCAACCGATCCGGGCTGCCCAAGGTACAGCCCCGCGGAGGCAAACCTCAGCCTCCAAATAAGGGCGGGAAAGGCTGTGATGGACAGCCAAGCTGTTCATACGGAGTGTCTCGCCGCAAAGCTCAAGGAGAGCACAAGCCGTGGAGACCATTTCGAGAGTGCTCACAGCGCACTCCGCAATGTGCTCCTTCCGACGATTAAGCGACTGAATGAACAACATAATCAGTTGCATCGTCTAAAGAAGACAAGAAAGAAAAGCCGTGTTGACATCGCGTCGTTGCAAGAGCAAGTGCGGGCTCTGACCCAGCAGAACGAGATCCTTACTCAAGAGCGGGACGACGCTATTGAGGAAGGGCAAGGCTGGACAGAAGACTACAACCAGGCCATGGACGAGGTTCACGCGTTGCAGGACCTCATACCTCCTGTATTGGGTACACCGGTAGTCTTAGGTCTTCCGGCAATGGGAGAACCTGAGATGGGAGAGGAGGTTGTAGATCCAGAGCCACCAGCAGAGGCACCAGAGGAGGACGACCCACAGGAGGTCGAGTTCTACTCCGAGTAGGAGGTTACCGTTGCCAAGTAGGACAACCAAAGAAGTGTAAACCGAACTTTTGTAACCAGTGACATGTCGTGTCGGCAGTAGCGTATGTATAGGTAGTGACGACATGAGCACGACTGCTCGGTGACCCGAGAATAATGTATCTTGTATAAAGTTTATGCTTTATCAATATATGTGAATGTTGTGCAAATCATTCATGCGTCACTTCAAATACCTACTGTTTCAAATGGATTTTTTACGTATGAACATGTGTTGATCGCGGTTGTTTTACATTTCAGATGACTCGTACTCGTGCCAACCCGGACGTTGGGGGTTCTAGTCAAGGGGGAGAAACCTCCCAACAGCCTCCCGAGGACTCCTCGGGACAGCAACAGCAGCAGCAACCACAGCAACAACCGCCACCGCCACCGCCAACGGTTACTTTGGCGGATATTGTAGCAGCAATGGCGGGCTCTCATCAGCAGCATACGGAGTTGCTGCAGACCCTCATTGCCAATACGTCTCGACCAGAGAGGCGTCAAGATCGTGAGGAGCGCCAACAGAGCTCCTACTCCGACTTTCTAGCGACTCATCCCCCGGTATTCTCAAGGGCGGATGAACCCATCGATGCGGACAATTGGCTCCACATGATGGAGATGAAGTTCGGGCTGCTCCAAGTGAGTGAGCAGCGCAAGACTCAGTTCGCGGTCCAACAGCTTCAGGGATCCGCGAGCGCATGGTGGGCGAACTACTGTGCTTCACAGCCCACCGAGTTATGACCTGGGTGGAGTTCCGGACGGCTTTCAGGGCCTATCATATACCGTCGGGTCTCATGAAGAGGAAGACGCAGGAGTTTCTATACCTGGAGCAAGGGAGTCGGAACGCGCTGGAATACTCCAGGGCGTTCAACGATCTCGCGCTTTACGCGTTGTATCACGCCGATACTGACGAGAAGCGGCGGGACCACTTCTACCATGGCTTAACCCGCTCCTTTAGGACGAACTGGCGATGTTCAATCGCGGCAGCCTCAATGACATAATTGATGCTGCGATTGTTCAGGAAGACTCCGGCAAGGAGTTAGCGGCGGCGGAAAGAAAGCGAAGTGTGCCGCAAAGCAGCGGAGAAGGAGGCGGTCCTTCTCAGAAATTTCGGATGGTGAATCGCCCAACATCAGGTTCACGCTGGCAGCCACCACAGAGGTCAATCCATTCCTCAGTCGGCCCTATTCTTCACCGGCGTTCAGGCCGGCACTGCCAGCACCACCTCCGCAACAACAACAGCAACAGCGGGCGATGCCGCGTGCGTATGCACCTCAGCAGCGCATGCCAGGCTTTCATCCTCCAAGCACCGGACAAGCAGCGGCCACATGCTAAAAATATGGTCGGCCAGGACACTTCGCCAGCAGTTGTCCGGAGAGGCAAGGCGGCGGAGTTGCACCACAACTTCCGAGGAGGAATCAACCCCGGAACCCCACTAATGCGCGGCAGGCAAACCCTAGGCCCGACACTATCCACCAACTTGCCATAGAGGACGTGCCGGAGGGAGAGCCGATCCTTGCGGGTATGTTCCAACTCCACCAGCATCCCGCCATAGTCTTATTTGATTCAGGCGCCACGCATAGCTTTATTAGCCAAGCTTTCATTGCTAAATACAGCTTGCCAATGCTACCCACCGATAGTCCATATTTGATTTGTTCACCGGGTGGGAAAATTTCAGCAAGCATGATGGTCCCAAAAGCGCCATTATGCTTAGAGGGTAGAGTATACCCTACGTCTCTCATAATTTTAGAGGGACAAAAGGTCGATGTCATCTTAGGGATGTCGTGGTTAACCCGCCACGGCGCTATTTTAGACACCGTCCTCCGAGTTGTGCACTTGAACTCAGAAGTGCACGAATCTCACTCCTTATTTCTGGACAGTCCAGAAATAAAACTTTCAAGTGTCCATCAATCTACAACTATCAGATTGGAAGATATTCCAGTGGTCCGAGAGTTCCCTGACGTGTTCCCAGATGATTTACCGGGAATGCCGCCCGATAGAGAGGTGGAGTTCAAGATCGAACTTGCACCGGGAACCATGCCAATATCCCGAAGGCCGTACAAGATGGCGCCTAAGGAGTTGGTTGAACTAAAGACCCAACTAACGGACCTGCTGGAGAAGGGTTTTATTAGGCCGAACTCCTCGCCATGGGGTTGTTCGGCATTATTCGTAAAGAAGAAGGATGAGACGTTGCGGCTTTGCGTGGACTATCGTCCACTAAACGCCGTAACCATCAAGAATAAGTACATGTTGCCACGGATCGACATGTTGTTTGATCAGTTGGTCGAAGCAAAGATCTTCTCCAAGATGGACTTAAGATCCGGGTACCATCAGATTAAGATACGGGCTGAAGATATTCCGAAGACGGCTTTTTCGACAAGGTACGGGCTTTATGAGTACCTGGTCATGTCCTTCTGCCTCACCAATGCTCCAGCTCACTTCATGTATTTGATGAACTCGGTATTCATGCCGGAGCTGGACAAGTTTGTTGTGGTCTTCATCGACAACATACTGGTATATTCCAAGTCGGAGGAAGATCACAAGAAGCATCTGCGTATAGTCTTGCAACGGCTGCGGGATCACAAGCTATATGCGAAATTCAGCAAGTGTGAATTTTGGATATTGCAAGTACCTTTCCTCGGGGATATCATCTCAGCGGAGGATATCGCTGTAGACCCGAGTAAGATCACACAAGTGCTGAATTGGAAATCCCCGAGAACTGTTCATGAGGTACGGAGTTTCCTCGGGCTCGCGGGATATTATCGGAGGTTCATCCCGAACTTCTCGAAGATTGCCAAGCCTATGACGGAACTGCTGAAGAAGGCTACTAAATATGTTTGGAGTCCAGCATGTGAAGCAATAGTCAAGGCTTTAGTCAAGCACCTAACATCAGCACCGGTTTTGACGCAGCCAGACATAACAAAACCGTTCGATGTGTACTGCGATGCATCCGACATTGGGCTCGGATGTGTGCTGACGCAAGACCGAAGGGTGGTCGCATATGGGTCACGGCAGCTCAGAAACGATGAGCAGAATTATCCAACTCACGACTTGGAGCTCGCTGTCGTGGTACTTGCACTTAAAATGTGGAGGCACTACTTACTCGGTAACCTCGTACATTTATATACCGACCATAAAAGCCTCAAGTCCATATTCACTCAAAAGGAGCTGAACATGAGGCAGCGAAGATGGTTAGAGTTGATAAAGGATTACGAAATAGAGATCCATTATCACCCCGGCAAAGCAAACGTAGTGTGGATGCGCTGAGCCGCAAGTCACACGTCAACAACCTGACCATCACACCGTTGGGAGAGAGCGAACCACCACTGTATGTAATTCCACACGGAGCTCTCTACAACCTAGCTTTGATCCCCACCATCCGTGAAGAGATAGCAGCAGCTCAGAAACATGACAAGGGCATGTCGCATTTGCGGAGACGTGTAGATAGTGAGGAGCTGAAATGTTTCCGGAAGGACGGAGACGGCGTCCTATGGTTCAAGGACCGGATCGCCGTACCCCGTAACCCGAAGTTACGGAAGAAAATTTTTGATGAGTCTCACTTATCAAAATTTTCTATTCACCCTGGCAACAACAAAATGTATCAAGAACTCAGAAGCAAGTTTTGGTGGACATGGATGAAGCGGGAGATCGCAAAGTACGTGTCTGAGTGTGATACATGTCGAAGGGTGAAGGCAGATCATATGCGGAAACCGGGACTGCTACAACCACTGGGCGTTCCTGCCTGGAAGTGAGAGGATGTGAGCATGGACTTCATCGTCGGTTTACCCACCACTTTTCAGAAGCATGATTATGTGTGGGTGATCGTCGACCGGCTCACTAAAGTTGCCCATTTCATCCCGGTCAACACCAACTACAACGCCAAGAAGTATGCGGAACTGTACATCTCACGGATCCTATGCTTGTATGGCGTACCCCGTACCATCGTATCAGATCAGGGCACTTTATTTGTGTCCCGTTTTTGGGAGCAGCTACACGCTGCATTGGGGACGAAGCTGATCCGTAGTTCAGCATACCACTCGCAGACGGATGGGCAAACCGAGCGGGTAAATCAGATTCTAGAAGACATGCTACGAGCTTGCTCTATCAACCACGGCAAGAATTGGCATGATCACTTGTCGTTAGCCAAGTTCTCGTATGGGTACCAAGCCAGCATCAAAATGGCGCTTTATGAGGCGCTATACGGGAGAAAATGCAGCACACCACTAAATTGGTGTGAGTCTGGCGAAGGAGTTACCTTCGGGATTGATCTTGTCAACAACGCGAAGGAGAAGGTTCGGCTGATTCAAGCGAACCTACAAGCCGCCCAATCCCGACAGAAACATGGGGTACCTTTCTACGCACATGGGGTACAGCTACGCATGTCTTGTCCGTATACCTCTCCCCAAAACGGCAAGGCAGAGCCCATGATTCACACCACCAATGATGTCATGCGCTCCCTGATGTTCCAGGCATCAGTTCCAGCCCAATACTAGGTGGAGGCTCTCCATACGGCCACACTTCTGATTAATCGCCTTCCTACCAAGGCGATTCGTGCCTCCACCCCCTACTTCGTTTTATATGGCACCGATCCCCTTTACGATCACCTTCGAGTTTTCGGGTATGCTTTCTACCCTAACCTTTCCGCCACTGCTCCGCATAAGCTTGCGCCCTGCTCCACACGGTGTGTTTTTCTCGGGTATTCCCTTGATCATAAGGGGAACCGGTGCTTAGATCTCACTACCCACCGCCTTTTGATCTCTCGGCACGCCGTCTTCGACGAGTCCTCCTTTCCCTTCACCACCTCTTCCGGTTCTACCACGGAGTTGGATTCCCTTTTTCCCACTGACCCCGAGGCTGCTCCCCAGCTGCCTTGGCCTCTTTCTTCTGAAGGTTCGACACCCGCTACGCCTCAGGTGCCCCCAGCATCACCTGATGCACCACGTGCGGCATCGACACCTCCAGCGTCACCTGCCGTACCTCGGGTGGCCCCGACGTCACCAGTTGCGCCACGCGCGGCAACGACGTCTCCGGCGTCGCCTGCTACGCCTCGGGTGGCCCCGACATCACCAGCTGCGCCACGCGCGGCCTCGGTTTCCCCGACGTCACCTGCAGCGAGTCCGACGTCACTAGCCGCACCAGACGCAGCACCGACGATGACTTCTCGCTTCGCCGACCCCGCACTTGTCTACCAGCGACGAGCGCGGGATGGGGTCCCTGCTCCAGCTGCGCCATGCGCGACACCAGAGCCCTCTACACCAGTCGTCGCGCCACGCGCGGCCGCGAGATCCACTCTCGTCTACCCACGACGAGAGAAGGTTGTTGTACCCGAGCGCCCGGTGTACAACCCTCCTCTTCTCCACAGGGATCCTGGTCTCGTCCAACCGATGGTGACTCGACGTGCGTCCGGGAGTCTCTGACTGGTTGAGCGCTTCTCCGGAGCTGTCTTCTCGTCGACGACGTCTCCACCGACCAACTCTTCTTCGATCTCACCCATACCGACTTCTGTCCGCAGCGCCCTCGTCGGCCCTCACTAGTGCCACACTATGGAAGAAGAGTATGAGGCCCAGCTTGCCAACCGGATCTGGGACCTGGTTCCCCGCCCCGGTCGTGGCAATGTTGTCACGGGTAAGTGGGTATTCACACATAAGAAGAAGGCGGACGGTACCTTGGAGAGGTACAAGGCTCGGTGGGTACTTTGGGGCTTCACTCAGCGCCCTGGAGTCGACTACGACTAGACCTTCAGCCCGGTGGTGAAGTCGGCGACGGTTCGTACCGTTCTGTCGCTGGCTCTCTCGCGTTCTTGGCCCGTCCACCAGTTGGACGTCAAAAGTGCCTTCCTCCACGGTACACTGACCGAGACGGTGTACTGCAGTCAGCCGACAGGATTTGTTGACTCAGCTCATCCAGATATGGTCTGTAAGCTGAACAAATCCCTGTACGGTCTGAAGCAGGCATCGAGAGCCTGGTATAGCCGGTTCTCCTCCTTGGTCTCACAGTGGTTCATCGAAGCTAAGTCGGACACTTCGCTGTTTGTCTATTGACGTGGCAGTGACACTGCTTACCTTCTACTATACGTCGATGACATTGTCTTGACAGTGTCCAGTCCGGCTCTTCTTCGGTGAACTATTTCTGCTTTACAGCAGGAGTTCGCTATGAAGGACCTGGGCCGCCTCCACCACTTCCTGGGTATTGCGGTCGAGGACCGACCAGGCGGTTTGTTCCTTCACCAGCGACAGTACTGCCTGGATATTCTCCAGCAAGCGGGCATGGCTGAGTGCAAGCCGTGCTCCACTCCAGTGGATACTCAGGCGAAGCTCTCCGCTACCGACGGGACACCCATCACTGACCCCACTGCTTACAGGAGTCTTGCAGGTGCTCTTCAGTACCTCACCTTCACCAGGTCGGACATCTCCTATGCAGTTCAGCAAGTGTGCCTCCACATGCATGACTCGAGGGAGCCGCACCTCACCGCTGTGAAGCGGATTCTTTGGTACCTACGTGGCACCCTCGACTACGACCTCCTCCTTCGACATGACGTGGCCTCCGAGCTGGTCGTGTACACCGACGCTGACTAGGCAAGCTGCCCGGACACTCGCCAGTCTACCTCTGGGTATGCTGTATTCCTGGGCGGTAATCTCGTCTCACGGTCCTCGAAGCGACAGCACGTGGTGTCGCGTTCAAGTGCTGAGGCAGAGCATCACGCCGTGGCCAACGGCGTGGCTAAGGCTTCCTGGCTTCAGCAGCTGCTTCAAGAGCTCCACACTCACGTCGCTAGGGGCACCCTGATCTAATGCGACAACGTCAGTGCCGTGTACCTCTCCACCAACCCGGTCCAGCATTAGCGCACAAAGCATGTGGAGATTGACCTCCACTTTGTTCGTGAGCGGGTTGCACACGGCAAGGTTCGGGTACACCATGTCCTAACGACGACGCAGTTCGCCGACATCTTCACGAAGGGCCTCCTGTCGTCGTTGTTCTCCGAGTTTAGGTCCAGTCTCAACATCTGCGGTGGCTAGATGTTGTGACTGCGGGTGGTGTTAGACTCTGTAATTGTGTGGGAGACACAGGGGTAGTTTAGTCATTAGTGAGGGATTAGGGTTAGGGGTAGTTTAGTCTTTTCTCCTCACCTAATCCCTCTATATAATAGACCCTGTACCCTGTTGATTATAATCATCCAACACAGCCCACAATTATCCCTCTATTAGTCCTTCACCGTCAAGTTTGGTGACGAGGTATGTCCTCTGACGACGCACGCGCTCCTTCCAGGTACGCGGTCGGGTAACCCGCCTATGTGTGTGGTCTGCCTCGTTGATCGCTCCCCCAAGAGCACGTCCTCCCGGAGAAGCGAATAGAATCTAAAACCTAAGGCTCTGGATACCAAATATTGGAAATACGGGTGAAAATTCGACTTAAAGGGCTTACTTCATTTCTCAATAATGCTGACTATTTATGGCTTCTTACATATAGAATCCTTCCATATTTAAACTACATTATAGACAGAAACTAATCTTATACCTTACCTAATCTGAGCAGTCTAGATTGACTTAAACTGAACTCTTAGACTTCCAATTCTGTTATGATCCTTTCCTAAACCAACCAGATCAGAACCGAATTCAACTCTATCTAAACTAACTAGAAAACAAGATTAACTCCAACACTAAATACATCCCAGGTATGCAGGAATGAGAAAAATTACTGCCAAGACACGCTTGTCCACAACTATTCACATTTGCGTTTATGTTGGCACGCCAAAACCCTTTTCATGAACCCTATCATATTTCTCAGTCAGTAGCAACTGAATATTTTACATACTGTTGTGCAACTTACATAAGTTTGACATACTTTCTAAACCACCATCAGTGACACTGCTGCAACCATCTGATAAGCTATTTCTTGAGATATATATCCACTTAAGAATTTTTCGATTCAGTACAGTTAATACAGTACATATATCCCATCATGCAAGGAGAACAAATTTACTTGATAAGCTCATTTCTTCTTTTACAAAGCCTTTGTCTCAAGCATGTTGAGGTAGGCTAGATATAGAACTCAAATTGGGTTTTATATCTATATTAATAGCTGGTTTTGATGCTGGCTCGCCAAGCCTATCACAACCCTCCTCCTTTAACCGGGCTTGGGACCGGCTTCTTGATAAGCTCATTTCTCATCATATTTTAAAGATTCAACTAATCTAAGAGGAACTAGGTGGATTTTAATAAAGA
Organism: Neostapfia colusana; assembly: GCA_030760725.1. Taxonomy (NCBI): domain Eukaryota; kingdom Viridiplantae; phylum Streptophyta; class Magnoliopsida; order Poales; family Poaceae; genus Neostapfia; species Neostapfia colusana. Next base: position 21,505,768 of record JASWHV010000003.1, read on the forward strand.
AGAAATAGGCAACCATATCTGCGTCAAAGGGGATTTGAACCTGGGTGGGTATACATCCACACCCTTAACCAATGGAGCTAAGGATCGGTTACTAAGAAGACATTAAACAGGCTTCCAAGCAATTTAAAGTTGGCTTCAACTTCAAGTTTCCAACAAGATAACTGAAGGATACTGTAGATCACAGCTCTTACATGTTTAAGGTCCCGCAATATCCTTTTAGCAAGCTTCTGTCTCCAACAACACTGGATGAGAACTGTTGCCCGCCGGTAATGTTGATGGACATTATAGAGCTTCCACATCCTCCACCAGACCTATACATAAAATTTACATGTTGTCAGTACTCAGTACAGATCAATTACATTCTCAGTACAATAAGCATGTGCACATATATATGCCAAAGGCAGAAAACAACTGTAAATATGCAATAATAATGGACACACGCACATACACATACACACATGCGTCGGGCCCCAAGCACAAGAAGATGACCTAGTCTTCTTCCTTTTTTCCTGCTTAACCTCTCCTATGACCCACGGCTGCCATTTATAGATAAGGCACCTAACAAACCAAAGCAACGAGCTAACAACCCTTCTGATCTAAACAGCCTACTAATTGATACTTATCTAATATAGACTAGATGGTGTGACTTGTGCTTCTCCTTGTGTTGTGGTCTACAGTTCATGTATTTGTTTGCACAGGCTTTTACTTTATTTTATTTTATTTATATTATTTAAATATACTTAATGATGAGCAGGACCTGGATAACAGTAGCAGCTTTCATCTTCTTCAAACGTAGCAATATCTTAGCTGCTAAGGTATACCGAACGCCTGACTGGATGACAAGAGAAGCAGAACGAAGATTCAAATAAGCACAACGGCACAACCATCTTCGAGCATATTTTTCAACTGAAACTGCTGCTGAAAACTGTCTCCTAGCTTCAAGAATGTTTCGTGCTAAACGTCCTGCAGAGCAGCAACAAAAATGGGGTTTATAGTACATAGACAATTTATCCTGTTGGATTGTTAGAATATGGATTCTAGACAAAGAATGGAGTAAGAAAGGATTATATATGGTCATATGGACCCTGCAGGATAAGAATTTGTTGAAATATGGATCAATAAGTTTCTTCCTAATATGTTTCAATAATCCCACCATCAAAAAAGTAGAAAATGACACAGCAGGTTAGTTGTGACATATAGGAGGGCAGGCACAATAACAGATTTAATCTTTGGCGTATCTAATTGGTAAAATGTAGCCTACCCCAACATGCTTGGGATAAAGGCTTGGTTGTTGTTGTATCTAATTGGTAAAATGTAGTAGTCTATGCATTCACAACAAGATTCTATTTATCCGTCTTTGGTAGTTCCAGAACATTTGGAATTAATTAATGCCTGTTGTCGAGAATGAAAAGAGGTATTTTATCTTGTCGAAAGAAATTACTACTAAACAAAGCTTTACATGCAATGTATGAAAACCGTATAAGTATCCTACATACCTCGGCGATATGTTTGCAGAGAAACACAAGCTTTCCAAGTAGAAAGAAATTTCTTGCGAGCAATAAAGGTTTGGAAGTGACTCTGAATGATCCTAGCAGCATTGTCCAAAATCTGTGCACGTCTGGAGTCCAAAACTGCAATCTGGCCAGCCCGGAGAAATACTTTTGTTCTGCCAAGCTGAGAAATATAATCAGACTCACAATAGGGCCTATATCATTCAAATGTTTAATTCCCACGAAAATCATTGCTAACAGCCTATCTCGAGGTGTTTCAGTGCTTCATCCTTTCACCAGAATTTGCACAAATTATGAAGCTATTTGAAGGGCAAGTATGCAAAATTTTGGTTCTGCTTCAAAATGTGCAACTCTCAAATGTCAACCATAGAAGCACATCTCTTCATATGAAACTCATGTAACAATTTTCTTTTTTGTTGTTTTAACCACTTCTAAAATGGAATTCATAGTTTAGAGTGCAAAAAAGTAACTTATGTCCTCGGTATTTACCTAAATAGCACAATTAGATTAGGGAAAAAAGTAATCTCAATTAACAGCCTGGCAATGGGTTACATATATAGGGGGACACAGCTTAAGGGTTAAGCAACCCTAATACCAAAAGACTAAAATGCCCCTACCCCCTATACATGCAGTCTAACACCCCCCCCCCCCCCCCGCAGTCCCAACATCTAGCCACGGCAGATGTTGAGACTGGACCGAAACTCGGTGAACACCATCGAAGGAAGTCCCTTGGTGAAGATGTCGGCGAACTGCGACGACGTCGGTACGTGCAGTACTCGCACCTCCCCGAGAGCCACCCGCTCACGAACAAAGTGAAGATCGATCTCTACGTGCTTCGTGCGCTGATGTTGCACCGGGTTGGTGGAGAGGTAGACGGCGCTGACGTTGTCGCAGTAGACCAACGTACTCCGGGCGAGAGGAGAGTGGAGCTGCTAAAGCAGCTGCTGAAGCCAGGAGGACTCGGCCACGCCGTTGGCCACGGCGCGGTATTCCGCCTCGGCACTCGAGCGGGACACCACGTGCTGCCGCTTCGAGGACCAGGAGATGAGGTTGCCACCCAGGAAGACGGCGTAGACGGAGGTGGACCGACGGGTGTCCGGGCAGCCCGCCCAGTCAGCGTCGGTGTAGACGACCAGCTCGGAGGCAGAGTCGCGTCGCAGAAGAAGGCCGTAGTCGTGAGTGCCACGCAGGTACCGAAGGATCCGCTTCACCGCCGTGAGATGAGGCTCCCGCGGATCATGCATGTGGAGACACACCTGCTGAACCACGTAGGAGATGTCCGGCCTGGTGAAGTGAGATACTACAGTGCACCAGCAAGACTCCTGTAAGTGGTGGGGTCGGCTACCGGGGCCCCGTCGGCCAAAGACACCTTTGCCTGGGTGTCCACGGGAGTGGAGCATGGCTTGCAATCAACCATGCCCGCTCGCTCGAGGATATCCAGGCAGTACTGCCGCTGGTGGAGGAACAGAGCACCCGGGCGGTGCTCGACCGCAACGCCCAGGAAGTGGTGGAGCTGGCCGAGATCCTTCATCGCAAACTCGCGCTGCAGGGCGGAGATCGTGCGCTGAAGAAGAGCCGAGCTGGACGCCGTGAGGACAATATCATCCACGTACAGGAGGAGGTAGACAGTGTCACCCTCACGCCTGTAGATGAAGAGCGAAGTGTCCGACTTGGCCTCGACGAAGCTGAGCGAGACCAGGAAGGAGGCGAAACGGTTGTACCAGGCCCGAGGCGCCTGCTTCAGCCCGTACAGGGACTTGTTCAGCCGGCAGACCATGTCTGGACGAGCTGAATCAACAAACCCTGTCGGCTGACTACAGTACACCGTCTCTGTCAACGTCCCGTGGAGAAAGGCATTCTTGACGTCCAGCTGGTGGACAGGCCAAGAACGCGACAGAGCCAGCGACAGAACGGTACGAACTGTCGCCGGCTTCACCACCGGGCTGAAGGTCTCATCGTAGTCGACGCCGGGACGCTGCGTGAAACCGCGAAGCACCCATCGTGCCTTGTACCTCTCTAGAGACCCATCCGCCCTCCGCTTATGCGTGAACACCCACTTGCCCGTGACAACATTGCCACGACCAAGACGGGGAACCAGGTCCCAGGTCCGGTTGGCAAGTAGGGCCGCATACTCTTCTTCCATAGCCCGACGCCAATGAGGATCGGCGAGGGCGCTACGGACAGAAGAGGGGATAGGCGAGATGGGTGACGAGGCAGGCTCCGGAGGGGTCGAGGACGAGAGAACGACCCCGGAGAAGCGCTCCACAGGTCGAAGGACGCCGGCAGCCCGTCGAGTCACCATCGGGTGAACGTGACGAGGGTCCCAGTGAAGCAACGGAGGGTGGTACACCAGGTCCGCAGGGCGCGAAGAGGACGGTCCACCAATCCGCACTCGTCGATGATAGACGAGAACGGGATCGGGGTACCGCGGTCCGGGGGCCGCAGGTAGTGCGGCTGACGACGGCGAAGACACCGTCGTGGGCGTCGGAGACACGTGAGGCGTGACGGAGGACGCCGGAGACGCTGGGGCCGCGCGTGGCGCAGCAGACGTCGTCGGAGACGCAGGGGCCGCGCGTGGCGCAGCGGACGTCGTCGGAGACGCTGGGGCCGCGCGTGGCGCAGCGGACGTCGTTGGAGACGCAGGGGCCGCCCGTGGCGCAGCGGACGTCGTCGGAGACGCCGGAGCCGCACGTGGCGCAGCAGACGACGTCGGGACCGTCGGAGGGACGGCCAGTGGCGGCAAGGACGCCGGAGCCGCGGGAGGCACGACAGGTGGCGTCTGAGACACCGTGGTCGTGTCTGGCGCAGCTAGAGGAAGACCTGCAGAGGGTAAAAAACACGGTCACTGGACAGGAGCGGCCATAGGATCAGTGGAAAAGAGAGAATCCAACTCGGAGACTGAATCAGGAGAAGACCCAGCGAAAGGGAAGGAGGACTCGTCGAATACGACGTGTCGGGAGACCAAGATACGACGAGTAGTGAGGTCTAGACACCGGTACCCCTTATGATCGGGGGAGTACCCAAGAAAAACACATCGAGTCGAACGAGGCGAGAGCTTATGAGGGGCGGTAGCAGAAAGATTAGGATGGCACGCACACCCGAAGACTCGAAGGTGCTCATAAAGAGGGGTGGTACCAAAAAGGGCGAAGTGAGGGGTGGGAGCACTAATCGCCTTTGTAGGAAGGCGATTAATGAGGAAGGTAGCAGTGTGAAGGGCCTCTGCCCAGTAACAAGCAGGAATAGAAGCCTGGAACATCAGGGAGCGCATAACATCGTTGGTGGTACGAATCATACGCTCGGCCTTGCCATTCTGGGGAGAAGTGTAAGGGCAAGACATGCACAACTGGACCCCGCGGGAAAGCAAGAAGTGACGAAACGCGGAGTTATCAAACTCGCGGCCGTTGTCGCACTGGACAGCCCTGATGATACACCCAAACTGTGTGGAAACCCAAGCGAAGAAGTGAGAGAGTAGCAAACGTATCGGACTTCTGTCGCAATGGAAAGGTCCACGAATAATGGGAAAAATCATCAACAATCACCAGATAATATTTGTAGTCAGAAACACTGAGAACAGGTGAGGTCCATAGATCACAGTGAATCAGGTCAAAAAGGTGCTCCACATGGGTTACAGAATGTGGAAAAGGAAGCCGAACATGGCGACCCAACTGACAAGCATGGCATAAAGACTCATGAGAATCCCTAGTACACGAGATCACTGAACTACGAAACAGCTTCGACATAACTTCAGCACCGGGGTGGCCAAGTCGACGATGCCAAGTAGTCGAAGGAGCTGTCGTAGTCAGGCAAAAAGGCGAGGGCGAAGCGGAAGCAGGAAGTCTCATCGTGTACAGGGGCCCTGAGCTCTCACATCGGAGAAGAAGACGTCGGGTAGTAAGATCCTTCACAGCCAAACCAAGAGGATCAAACTCGATAGAAACATGGTTGTCAGTGGTAAATCGACGAACAGAAAGAAGGTGTTGGATGATGTCCGGAGCAACAAGAACATCACGAAGACGGAAAGACCCCGACAAACCCGAATCACCTACTGAGGTGACCGGAAGGACAGGCCCATTCCCAACAACGATAGAAGAAGGAAAAGAAGGGTGGGAAGAGTGGGTAGAAGAGAGTATACCAGCGTCGGGGGTGGTGTGGTACAAAGCTCCGGAGTCCACAACCCACTCGGGGCTAGGTGGTGTGAGACTCATCGTACTGAAAGAAGACGCAAGTGACTCGCGACCCCAGCCCTGAGCAGGGTCAGAGTGTGGTGCCGACGACTCGGGCCGACCAACTGGGTTTCCCGAAGCCCAGTTGGCTAGAGAGGAGGGCCCAGCAGAGTAGCCTGGTCCACCAGGGGGCAGGGTCCACTGTCCACCAGCAGCGTAGACCGGCCCGCCGGAAGTCGGAGTAGTCACGTAAGCCGGCTGAGGACGTGGTGGGCGAAGTGCCGGGAGACCCGGGGACGGCCCAGGCCACATCGAGATCTGGCCTGTCCACGGGTTGTAGGTGTTAGACACTGTAATTAGGGGTATGGCACAGGGGTATATTAGTCATTAGAGAGGGATTAGGGTTAGGGGTAGTTTAGTCTTTTCTCCCCTCCTAATCCCTCTATATAATCACACCTGTACCTCAGCTTTTCAATCATCTCAATACAATTATCATTAGCCTTCTTTCATGGTATCATTAGCTAGGAATAATCAGGATTAGGGCTAACCCTAATCCTAATGGGCCAGCCGCCGCAGCCCTGGGCGCACGCCGCCGCCACCCCACCCTGGGCCAGAACCACCGCCGCCCCCGAGCAGCCGCCCGCCGCCGCCCCTGAGCAGCCGCCCGCCGCCACCCCTGGTGCGCCGCCCGCCGCCGCCAGGGCGCCGCCAGCCGCCGGATCTGGGCTGCGCACGCAGGGGGGGGGGGCGCCGCCTCCTCTGGAGGACAGCGCGCGGAGGCCGGAGCCGCCGCCACCCCACCCTGGGCGCGGGGAGGGGCCGCCGCCGCCGCCACCTCCGGATCCGGGGCCGCGGCGCCCTGGATCGGGGCGGCCCCGCCCGGATTCGGGCCGCCCCCACCCGGATTGGGGCCGTGCGCGCACGGGGGGGGCGTCACCGCCCCTGTCTGGGCCGCCGCCGCCCCTGGGTGCTCCGCCCCTGGGGGGTCCGCCGGCCCCCTTGGAGGGAGCGCCGCCCCCTGGCTTGCCTGGGCCGCCAACGCCCCTGGGGGCTCCGCATCCGCCCCTGGGGGGTCCGCCAGCCCCACTGGAAGGGGCGCCACCCTCTGGACTGCTGAAACTGGAGGAACAACAGCTTCTGGAGGGGGCGCCGCCTTCCTAGGAGGAGCCACAGCCCCCAGGCCCCTCGCTGCTGGTTCTGCAGCCGCCCACTCCTCGAGAACCGGTCCAGCCGCCGGTGAACCCCTTGTCGGTACCTCCAAAAACCCCGCCACCGCTGTTACCTTCATGGCAGGTACCTCCGCGCTACGGGACGCCACCGGCCTCGACATTGACGGGAGCACCACGGCGATCCCGCCGATTCCGTTCCCAGCTGCCGGTACTACTAGGGAGAACACAGCTTCTTCCTATGGCACCGACACTGCGGAGACATCTGACATCGCCGCAGCACTGGCCGCCTCTCGCGAGCGCGAGCGGGCACTCGCCCTTGCCCTAGAGCAGGAGCGTGCCTCCGTGGCATCACTATCCCACCAACTTGAGGAGAGTGCTCGCCGATCAACGAGTGCTATCCATGAGCCTCCCTCGGACGCTGGTACGTACTCGACTTCGCTTGTGGCCACTCTTCATGCACAGGCCGCAGGGATTCAGAACATCCGGACGCTCGTGCCGGTTATTCTCAGTTCCGAGTCCACCTCATATGCCCGGTGGCGTGATATGGTGCTCCTCACGCTGAGGCGCTACTGCCTCGATGACCACGTCCTCCAGGATGAGTCTTCAGTACAGGTGTCCTGGATCAGCATGGACAGCCTGGTACTATCCTGGATCCTTGGCTCCCTGACAGAGGAGCTACAGTACATCGTCAGGCAGCGCGGTGGCGGTACTGCTCGGCAGGCCTGGCTAGTACTTGAGCAACGGTTTCTAGGGAACCGTGCGACTCGAGCCCTCCACATAAGAACTCGGTTCCAGAACACCGTCCAGGGGGATCGTTCCATCTCCACCTATTGTCGGGAGATGAAGGGCATGGCGGATGCCCTACGTGACCTTGGTGAGCCGGTCACTGACAGCGCTCTTGTCCTTCGGGTCCTTCAGGGCCTAAACGAGCGCTATTGTCACCTACGGACATGGCTACTTCGACTGGAGCCACTACCTACCTTCGAGAAGGTATGGTCTGATCTTGAACTTGAAGAGATCACTGCAGGAGGCTCTACTGGCTCTGGATCTGCCACAGCTTTCTATGGCTCCGGGCAGTCCCCGCGTCCACCCTTACCAGCAGCTGGTGGATCGCCGTCACGTCCACCTTCTACTCCTACCAGTACAGGAGGTGGAAACCGTCGTCGCCGAGGAAAGAACGGCGGCCGTGGTGGCAGCAGTGCAGGCAGCACCCCCATGGCTTCGACTACTGGAAGTAGTGGTGGTACCGGCCAGGGAGGTGCACCCTGGCCCACACCCTACAACCCGTGGACTGGCCAGATCTACATGTGGCCTGGACCGTCCCCAGGTTCTCAGCCTCCACGACCACCGCGTCCTCAGCCGGCGTTTGCGGCTACCCCCGGCTACAGTGGACCAGCCCACAGTGCTGGTAGGCCGACAGCTCAGGCCTATAGTGGGCCTGGCTACTCTTCAGGCGGGCAGTCAGCCCCGACCTACGGAGGCACTGACTACCCTGTTGGGAACTCGGAGCCATCGGCACCCCTTCAGGAGCCACCGTCGACGTGGGATCGACAGTCGCTTGCTTCCTCTTTCAGCACCATGCACCTTACACCACCTGGTGCCGACTGGGTAGTTGATTCCGGAGCATCATACCATACCACTCCTAATTCCGGTATACTCTCTTCCACCCATCCTCCCAATCCCTCTTTTCCTTCATCTATCGTTGTTGGAAATGGGTCCGTTCTTCCGGTCACCTCAGTAGGTGATTCCGGTCTTCCGGGTACTTTCCAACTTAAAAACATTCTTGTTGCTCCGGATATCATTCAGAACTTACTTTCTGTTCGCCGTTTTACCACTGACAACAATGTTTCCATTGAATTTGATCCTTTTGGTTTGTCTGTGAAGGATCTTTCCACCCGGCGACCTCTTTTCCGATGTGATAGCTCGGGGCCCCTATACACACTTCGGCTTCCTACTTCCGCTGCATCACCGCCATTTGCTTTGACTACGACAGCTTCATCTACCATCTGGCATCGCCGGCTTGGCCACCCTGGTGCAGATGCTATGTCGAAGCTGTCCAGTAGCTCAGTTATCTCGTGTTCTAGGGGTACACATGACTCTCTATGTCATGCCTGTCAACTTGGTCGCCATATTCGCCTCCCTTTTCCCACATCTGTGACTCATGTTGAGCACTCATTCGATCTTATACATTGTGATTTGTGGACTTCTCCCATCTCCAGTATATCGGGCTTTAATTACTATTTGGTGATAATTGATGATTTTTCTCACTTCTCCTGGACTTTTCCATTACGATTGAAGTCTGAAACTTTCGTCACTCTTTCTCACTTCTTCGTTTGGATTTCTACTCAATTCGGGCGTACCATTCGAGCTGTCCAGTGCGATAACGGACGAGAGTTTGATAACTCTGCGTTTCGTAATTTTCTCTCCGCACATGGGGTACAACTACGCATGTCTTGTCCGTATACCTCTCCTCAAAACGGCAAGGCAGAGCGCATGATTCGCACCATTAATGATGTCATACGCTCTCTGATGTTCCAGGCATCTATTCCAGCCCGATACTGGGTGGAGGCTCTTCATACCGCCACACTTCTGATCAATCGTCTTCCCACCAAAGCGATTCGTGCCTCCACCCCCTACTTTGCTCTATATGGCACCAATCCTCTTTATGATCACCTTCGAGTTTTCGGATGCGCTTGCTACCCTAATCTTTCCGCCACCGCCCCACATAAGCTTGCGCCCCGCTCGACACGGTGTGTTTTTCTCGGGTATTCTCTTGATCATAAGGGTTACCGATGCTTAGATCTCACTACCCACCGTCTTTTGATCTCTCGGCACGTCGTCTTCGACGAGTCATCTTTTCCTTTTTCCACCACCTCTTCTGATTCCACCACAGAGCTGGACTCTCTTTTTCCTACTGACCCCGAGGCTGCCTCCCAGTTGCCTTGGCCTATTTCTTCTGCAGGATCGACACGAGCTACATCCCAGACGCCCTCGACACCGATTGCTGCACCTCGTGTGGCATCGATGTCTCAAGCGTCACCCGCTGCACCCCGTGTGGCATCGACGCCTCCGACGTCACCTGCTGCGCCACACGCGGCCACGGCTTCCCCGACACCATCTACTGTACCCCAGGAGCCCTCGGCGTCTCCAGCTGTACCACGTACGGCACCAACGGCACCACCAGCGAGTACGACGCCACCAGCCGCGCCATGCGCGGCACCAACGACGTCTTCTCGCTTTGCTGACCCCGCACTTGTCTACCAGCGACGAGCGCGGGGAGAGGCTCCTGCTCCGACGACGCCACGCGCGACATCGAGACCCACTCTCGTCTATCCACGACGAGAGAAGATGGTTGTACCCGACCGGCCGGTGTACAACCCCCCTCTACTTCACAGGGATCCTGGTCACGTCCACCCGATGGTGACTCGACGTGCATCCGGGAGTCTTCGACCAGTGGAGCGGTTCGATAGTACCGCTTTCTCGTCGACGACGACTCCACCGACCGAGCCTTCTTCGATCTCGCCCATACCTACTTCCGTGCGTAGCGCCCTCGCCGACCCTAACTGGCGCCGCGCTATGGAGGAAGAGTATGAGGCCTTGCTTGCCAACCGGACCTGGGACCTGGTTCCCCGTCCGGGCCGTGGCAATGTTGTCACAGGCAAGTGGATATTCACGCATAAGAAGAAGGCGGATGGCACCTTGGAGAGATACAAAGCTCGTTGGGTACTCCGGGGCTTCACTCAGCGCCCTGGAGTTGACTACGACGAGACTTTCAGCCCGGTGGTGAAGCCGGCGACAGTTCGTACCGTACTGTCGCTAGCTCTCTCACGTTCTTGGCCTGTCCACCAGTTGGACGTCAAGAACGCATTCCTCCACGGTACACTGACCGAGACGGTGTACTGCAGTCAGCCGGCAGGATTTGTAGATTCAGCTCACCCAGACATGGTCTGTAAGCTGAACAAATCGCTGTACGGGCTGAAGCAGGCACCGCGAGCCTGGTACAGCCGATTCGCCTCTTTCTTGGTCTCACTGGGGTTTGTTGAAGCTAAGTCGGACACTTCGCTGTTTGTCTATCGACGGGGCAGTGACACAGCTTACCTCTTACTGTACGTCGATGACATTGTACTAACAGCATCCAGTCCGACTCTGCTTCAGCGAACCATTTCTGCCTTACAGCAGGAGTTCGCTATGAAGGACCTGGGCCGTCTCCACCACTTCCTGGGTATTACGGTCGAGGACCGACCAGGCGGCCTATTCCTTCACCAGCGACAGTACTGTCTGGATATCCTTCAGCGGGCAAGCATGGCTGACTGCAAGCCGTGCTCCACTCCAGTGGATACTCAGGCGAAGCTCTCCGCCACCGACGGGACACCCGTCTCTGACCCCACTTCTTACAGGAGTCTTGCAGGTGCTCTCCAGTACCTAACCTTCACCAGGCCAGATATCTCATATGCGGTTCAGCAGGTGTGCCTCCACATGCATGACCCGAGGGAACCGCATCTCACCGCTGTCAAGCGGATTCTTCGGTACCTACGAGGCACCCTCGACTACGGCCTCCTTCTTCGACGTGACACGGCCTCCGAGCTGGTCGTGTACACAGACGCTGACTGGGCAGGCTGCCCGGACACACGACGCTCTACTTCTGGATACGCCGTCTTCCTGGGCGGCAACCTTGTCTCCTGGTCCTCGAAGCGACAGCCCGTAGTGTCGCGCTCGAGTGCAGAGGCGGAGTATCGCGCCGTGGCTAACGGCGTAGCTGAGGCCTCCTGGCTTCAGCAGCTACTTTAGGAGCTCCACACTCCCGTCATCAAAAGCACCCTCATCTACTGCGACAACGTCAGCGCCATGTACCTCTCCACCAACCCGGTCCAGCATCAGCGCACGAAGCATGTGGAGATTGACCTTCATTTTGTTCGTGAGCGGGTAGCACGGGGCGAGGTTCGGGTACACCATGTCCCGACGACGACGCAGTTCGCCGACATCTTCACGAAGGGCCTCCCGTCATCGTTGTTCTCCGAGTTTCGGTCCAGTCTCAACATCTGCAGCGGCTAGATGTTGTGACTGCGGGGGGGTGTTAGACACTATAATTAGGGGTATGGCACAGGGGTATATTAGTCATTAGAGAGGGATTAGGGTTAGGGGTAGTTTAGTCTTTTCTCCCCTCCTAATCCCTCTATATAATCACACCTGTACCTCAGCTTTTCAATCATCTCAATACAATTATCATTAGCCTTCTTTCAGTAGGGTGTGGGCCAGGTCACACCACCCTGACCCCGACCACTGCTACTGCCACCAGTAGTACCAGCACCACCAAGGGTACCGCCAGCACTGGTCGTACCACCTCCACCAGTCCCTCCACCACGGCCACCACGTCGGCCACGATGACGGTTCCCACCACCACCGGAGGTAGCAGGGACTCCTGGTGTAGTAGGTGGACGAGGAAGCTGGCCCCCAGAACCAGCAGGTGGAGGAGGGCGTGAAGACGACCCTGAGCCGTAGAAGGCCGCGGCAGAGGAAGAAGCAGTAGAGCTGCTCTGGGTGATCTCCTCGAGCTCGAGATCCGACCAGACCTTCTCAAAGGTCGGGAAGGGCTTCTCGCGGAGAATCCACGAGCGAACGTGGGTGTAGCGCTCATTCAGGCCCTGAAGAACCTGAAGAACGAGAGTACTGTCCGGGATGGGATCTCCAAGGTCACTGTTAGACACTGTGATTATGTGTGTGTCACAGGGGCATATTAGTCTTTAGTGAGGGATTAGGGTTAGGGGTGATTTAGTCATTTCCCCTCACCTAATCCCTCTATATAATGGACCCTGTACCCTCATGCTGTATTCATCCCATTCAGTCCAGATTTATCCCTCTAATATGGTATCAGCTAGGTAATCAAGGATTAGGGCTTAACCCTAATCCTCTTCCCCTGATGGCTGTGCAGCCGCCGCCGCCACAGCCCCTCCACAGCGCCGCCGCTACAGCAGCCCTGCGCCGCCGCTGCAGCAGCCCTGCCCAGCCGCCGCCGGCCCAGCCGCCGCCGCTGCAGCGGCCCTGCGCCGCCGCTGCCGCCGCCGCCTTTGCCGGCGCGCCGCCCGCCGGAGCCGCCGCTGCCCCCGCTGGCACGCCGCCTGCCCACGCCATCGTGCCCCACGCCCACGCCGCCGCGCCAAGGGCCACCGCGCCTCACGCCGCCGCCGTCGCGCCCTGGGCCGCGCCCGCCGGTGCAGCCGCCGGCTCTACCGCAAGGCACCACGCTGCCGTGCCCTGGACCACTGCGGGCGCTGCTGGATCTGCACCGCCGCCGCCGCCCGAATTCCGGCCCAATCGGCGCGCGCACGGGGGAGCCGCCGTCGCCTCTAGAGGGGCTGGCGTGGCTGCCGCTGCCCCCTGGTCTGCCGCCCCTTGGCCCGCAGCCGCCGTCGCCTCTGGAGGGCCTGACGCGGCTGCCTCCACCCCTGGATCCGCCGCCCCTTGGCCTGCAGCCGCCGCCTCTGGAGGGGCTGGCATGGCCGACGCCGCCTCCTGGTCTGCTGCTGCCGCCGCCCCATTCGCCTCCGCTGCTCCCAACCACGCCGCGGCGCCCAGGGCTGGGACCGCCACAGCTGCGCCCCTCGCCCACGCTTTCGCGCCGCCTGGCGCAGCCGCCACTGCCCCCTGGCTAGATGCCGCCGCATCACCACCCTGGGCCACCGCACAGCCACATCTGGCCCCCACCGCCCATCCAGACACCGCTCTGGGAGGTGCTCCTCAGCCGACATCGACTGGTGTACCTGGATCGGTTGTTGCCTACTCGCTTGGCACGACCGTCGAGGGTCCACGCGTGTTGTCTTCCTTCCCGGCGCCACCACCGCCGGGGCATGTCGCGACCCGTTCAACACCGTCGGTCTACCTGCGGGGTCTCACGCCGTCTGGCCCTGACTGGGTGGTAGACTCCGGTGCCTCCTACCACACCACCCCTGACGTCGGTATCCTCTCCTCTACCCGCCCTTCCCGTCCCTCTGATCCTTCATCTATCGTTGTTGGGAATGGGTCGACTCTCCCAGTCACCTCAGTAGGTGACTCGGGTTCGCCGGATTCGTTTCAGCTACGAGATGTTCTTGTTGCCCCTGACATCATTCAACATCTTCTTTCCGTTCGTCGTTTTACTACTGACAACCATGTTTCCCTTGAGTTTGATCCTTATGGTGTAACTGTGAAGGATCTTACTACTCGACGCTTTCTTTTTCGCTGTGATAGTACGGGTCCCCTGTACACGATGCGTCTTCCTGCTTCCGCTCCGCCTCTTGCCCTGACTACGACAACATCTTCGACCATTTGGCATCGTCGGCTTGGCCACCCCGGTGTTGATGCTATGTCGAAGTTGTCTGGTAGTTCAACGATTTCGTGTACTCGGGGTACTCATGAGTCTCTTTGCCATGCTTGTCAGTTGGGTCGCCATGTTCGACTTCCGTTTCCGCACTCTGTCACTCGTGTCGAGCACACATTTGATTTGATTCATTGTGATCTTTGGACTTCACCTGTTCTTAGTGTCTCTGGATGCAAGTATTACTTGGTGGTCGTGGATGATTTTTCGCACTATTCGTGGACTTTTTCCTTGCGACAGAAGTCTGATACTTTCGGTACTCTTTCTCACTTCTTCGCTTGGGTGTCCACCCAGTTTGGGCGCACGATTCGTGCGGTCCAGTGCGACAACGGGCGCGAGTTTGACAACTCTGCGTTCCGTGACTTTCTGCTGTCTCGCGGTGTTCAGTTACGCATGTCATGTCCGTACACTTCCCCCCAGAACGGCAAGGCTGAGCGCATGATTCGGACCACCAACGATGTCATGCGCTCCCTGATGTTTCAGGCTTCTACCCCTGCTCGCTACTGGGCGGAGGCGCTTCACACTGCCACCTACCTCATTAATCGCCTTCCTACTAAGGCGATTAGTGCTCCCACCCCTCACTTCGCTTTGTTCGGCACCCACCCTCTTTACGACCATCTTCGGGTCTTCGGGTGCGCTTGCTACCCGAACCTCTCTGCCACAGCTCCCCATAAGCTTGCGCCTCGTTCGACTCAGTGTGTTTTTCTTGGGTACTCCCCTGACCATAAAGGGTACAGGTGCCTTGACCCCACCACACGTCGTATCTTGATCTCCCGACACGTCGTCTTCGACGAGTCTTCCTTTCCCTTTTCCACCCCGTCCTCTGACTACGTCACCGAGTTGGATTCCCTCTTCTCTACTGACCCCGAGGCCGCTCCTGTACAGCGACCTTGTCGGTTACCTCTTGCAGGTTACCCACCCGCTACGCCACGCATGACTTCGGCGTCTTCCACGCCACCTGTTGTCCTTACGTGGCCCCGGCGTCCCTGACGCCACCAGGTGCGCCACGCGCGGCACCGACGTCCCTGACGCCACCGGCTGCGCCACGCGCGGCCTCGGCGCCCCCGACGTCACCCACTGCAGCACGCGCGGCACCGGTGTCCCCGACGACGCCTGCTGCGCCAAGCGCGGCCTCTGCGTCCCCGACGTCGACTACTGCGCCACGCACAGCCTCAGCTTCCCCGACATCACCTGCAGCAAGCCCGACGTCACCAGACGCACCAGGAGCAGCACCGACGACGACTTCTCGCTTCGCTGACCCCGTACTTGCCTATCAGCGACGAGCACGGGGGGGCGGCCCTACTCCAGCTGCACCACGTGTGGCTCCGAGACGAGAGAAGGTCGTTGTACCCGAGCGCCCGGTGTACAACCCTCCTCTTCTCCACATGGATCCTGGTCACGTCCACCCGATGGTGACTCGACGTGCATCCGGGTGTCTTCGTCCAGTTGAGCGCTTCACCGGAGCTGCCTTCTCGTCGACTACTTCTCCACCGACCGACTCTTCTTCGATATCACCCATACCTACTTCCGTGCGTAGCGCCCTCGCCGACCCTCACTGGCGCCACGCTATGGAGGAAGAGTATGAGGCTCTGCTTGCCAACCGGACCTGGGACCTGGTTCCCCGTCCTGGTCGTGGCAATGTTGTCACGGGCAAGTGGGTGTTCACGCACAAGAAGAAGGCGGACGGTACCTTGGAGAGGTACAAGGCTCGGTGGGTACTCCGGGGTTTCACTCAGCGCCCTGGAGTCGACTACGACGAGACCTTCAGCCCGGTGGTAAAGCCGGCGACGGTTCGTACCGTTCTATCGCTGGCTCTCTCACGTTCTTGGCCTGTCCACCAGTTGGACGTCAAGAATGCCTTCCTCCACGGTACATTGACCGAGACGGTGTACTGCAGTCAGCCCGCAGGGTTTGTTGATTCAGCTCACCCAGACATGGTCTGTAAGCTGAACAAATCCCTATACGGATTGAAGCAGGCACCGCGAGCCTGGTATAGCCGGTTCGCCTCCTTCTTGGTCTCACAGGGGTTCGTCGAAGCTAAGTCGGACACTTCGCTGTTTGTCTATCGACGTGGCAGTGACACTGCCTACCTCCTACTGTACGTCGATGACATTGTACTAACAGCGTCTAGTCCGGCTCTGCTTCGGCGCACCATTTCTGCTTTACAGCAGGAGTTCGCTATGAAGGACCTGGGCAGTCTTCACCACTTCCTGGGCATTGCGGTCGAGGACCGACCAGGCGGCTTATTCCTTCACCAGCGACAGTACTGCCTGGATATCCTCCAGCGAGCAGGCATGACCGAGTGCAAGCCTTGCTCCACTCCAGTGGATACTCAGGCGAAGCTCTCCGCTACCGACGGGACACCCGTCTCTGACCCCACTACTTACAGGAGTCTTGCAGGTGCTCTTCAGTACCTCACCTTCACCAGGCCGGATATCTCGTATGCAGTTCAGCAGGTGTGCCTCCATATGCATGACCCGAGGGAGCCGCACCTCACCGCTGTGAAGCGGATTCTTCGGTACCTACGAGGTACTCTCGACTACGGCCTCCTCCTTCGACGTGACACGGCCTCCGAGCTGGTCGTGTACACCGATGCTGACTGGGCTGGCTGCCCGGACACACGATGTTCTACTTCTGGGTATGCCGTCTTCCTGGGCGGTAACCTCGTCTCCTGGTCCTCGAAGCGACAGCCCGTGGTGTCGCGTTCGAGTGCTGAGGCGGAGTATCGCGCCGTGGCTAACGGCGTAGCTGAGGCCTCCTGGCTCCAGCAGTTGCTTCAGGAGCTCCACACTTCCGTCGCCAGGAGCACCCTCATCTACTGCGACAACGTCAGCGCCGTGTACCTCTCCACCAACCCGGTCCAGCATCAGCGCACAAAACATGTGGAGATCGACCTCCACTTTGTTCGTGAGCGGGTTGCACGCGGCGAGATTCGGGTACACCATGTCCCGACGACGACGCAGTTCGCTGACATCTTCACGAAGGGCCTCCCGTCGTCGCTGTTCTCCGAGTTTTGGTCCAGTCTCAACATCTGCAGTGGCTAGATGTTGTGACTGCGGGGGGGTGTTAGACACTGTGATTATGTGTGTGTCACAGGGGCATATTAGTCTTTAGTGAGGGATTAGGGTTAGGGGTGATTTAGTCATTTCCCCTCACCTAATCCCTCTATATAATGGACCCTGTACCCTCATGATGTATTCATCCCATTCAGTCCAGATTTATCCCTCTAATAACGAAGGGCGTCAGCCATACCCTTCATCTGTCAACAATATGCAGTAATGGAGAGATCACCCTGGACAGTGGAACCAAAGCGGGCCCGGATATGGAGAGCTCGGGTCGCTTGGTTCCCCTGGAAGCGAAGCTCGAGGACCTGCCAGGCCTGACGAGCTGTACCGCCACCCTTCTAGGCGACGATATCCTGAAGCTCCTCAGAAAGTGTGCCGAGGATCCATGCAAGGACAAGACTGTCCATGCAGATCCACGAGTCGTCCAGTGGGCAGTCATCTCGCAGCACATGGTCTTCCAGCCGAAAGCGTCGCAGCGTCAGAAGAAGCAAGTTGCGCCAACGAGCGAAGGATGTAGAGTCTGAGCTGAGAACAACCGGGACAAGAGTCCGGATGTTCTGTATGCCAGCCGCCTGGGCATGTAGAGCAGCGACGAGAGACGCCGAGTAGGTAGTATAGGCAGCACCATCTCCTAGAGTATCTTGTGTGTCGCTCCACTGTGCGGGCGGAGACTGCTCGAGCTGACGTGTGAGAGAGGCCGCAGCAGCACGTTCCTGCTCCAAGGCGAGGACGAGCGCTCGTTCCCGCTCACGCGAGATGGCCAGGGCAGTCGCGACGTCGGAGACGTGCGAAGAGGACTGTCCCCCGGATCCAGCAGGAACAGCATGCCCAGCGGCGCTCACAGCAGGACCAGCGGCGAAACCCGGCGGCCAGGCGGCGCTGGGGAGGCCGAGGGACCCGCCTGCTGCCGGGCCGCCCACACCAGAGCCAGGCCCGAGGAGTCCAGCTGCTGTGTGATCGGGGGAGAAGACACGAAGACCAGCCGCAGGGCTGGGAGCCCCGGATCTGGCGGCGGCGCCCCCAGGAGAGGTGGCGGGACGGCCGGCGGTGCCAGGCCCGGTTGCGGCGGGCGCAGGGAAGAGGGCGGCCGGGTCGGCGGGGTCAGGGGCGCTGAGCCTAGAAGTGGCCGCGAACGGGCAGAGAGGAGGGGGCGGCGGAGTCGGCGTACCCGCGGCGGCCGCGCCCAAGATCGCGGCGGCCGCGCCCGAGGCCGCGGCGGAGGCGGCGCCCGTGGCTGCGGCGGCGGCGGCGCCCGTGGCCGCGGCGGTGGAGGCGCTCGTAGATGCCATCGGGAAGGAGGGCACGGCGGCGCGAGGGGGGGGCGCGCGGCGGCCGCGAGGTGGGGCGCGCGGCGGTGCGAGGGGGGGCGCTCGCGCGGCGGCCGAGTGAGGAGAGAAGAAAAATCTGATACCAAATTAGATTAGGGAAAAAAGTAATCTCAATTAACAGCCTGTCAATGGGTTACATATATAGGGGGACACAGCTTAAGGGTTAAGCAACCCTAATACCAAAAGACTAAAATGCCCCTAGCCCCTATACATGCAGTCTAACAAGCACAAAAGGAAAAAGGAAAGCAATAATGAGAAATGGCAAACAGAGGAGTCGTATGTGCTACTTGAATGATTGAGTATAGTCGAACAGTTTTCTGGTGTTGGAATAGACTCAACACGAAAGGACCAATGTTTTTAAGTCGCCTAATCAACCCTAGTCGCCTAAGGGGTGACTAGGACGACTAGATCGATTAGTCATCGACTAGGGCGATTAATCGACCCTAGTCGACCCCTAGTCGACCTCTAAGTCGTACTGATTTTTCTTTAGAAGTTTCTAGTCGATACTATATATATATATATATATATATATTATAGAATTACAACTTTAGTCCAGCAACATTAGAACTTTAGGTTCAACAACATTAGATTAGAACTTTAGGTTCAACAACATTAGAAACAAAGACGGTAAAATTTTTTGGAAACAGTTTAGATCAGCAACAGTTCAGTCAATAAAAACAGCAATAGGTAAATAGAGACAAACATTAGCAATTAAGTTCAGTTCAGACAATTAAAAAATGGCAACGGCTAAATAAAACAGACAAACTGCAACAATTAAGTTTAATTCAGTAATTAAGTTCAATTCGGACAACAAAAAACAACAAAAGCTAAATAAAAGAGACAAACATAGCAATTAAGTTCAGTTCTGATCGTCCTGATCGAGTCAAACACCCTGATCGTGCCCTAGTGAGTGATAAGGAAGACTAATCGCGATTAGTCGGACAACTTGAAAACAGTGGAAATGACACTTATCCCTAAGAAATGACACTTATCCCTAACACAATGAAAATAAAACTTCAATAGTCCTCGGCTGGATAGAATCGGGTTACCATACTTCAAAGTTCTCAAGGTTTATTTGCTTTAGGATTCTCTCTGTCAATGATCTCTCATCAAGCCTGCAACGGGAAATAGAATGCTATACCAATGATCATTCAATCCACAATAACATACTAATAGAACTTTCAGCAAAATGGAAACATATCAAAAACAATATGGCTAATAGAGCACCGAAATGTGCAGGAATGAAAGAAGGTTATATCAGAGAATATTTACAATATGAACTTATTTTCATAAATAATGTCAAAATACTAGACTCCAACACCAAAGCATAGATGTTTCAATCAGCATGTCTAATCTCTGGTTGTGCCCATATTATGCCAATAGATATTTCACATGATTCAAATTTCAGACCGACTTAGTTCTATGGAGCACTTTTAAGCAACATTCTAAACCAGTATTTTTTAGATGACTAGTTGTAAATGAGCTGATGATCTATCAAAACTTATAAGTGGCAATGGGAAAGCTAATAGTTTTTGTAATTCAGCTCTGGAAGTGATCCCAGTACCCCAAAACGTGACATCACAAACTGCTCACAGAACCCAATATGGTGTAAGAGCTTGAGATGTCAAGTTTGAGTACAGGCAGGCGTAACTAAAATCAAAGTTAGAGTCGACTCCTTCCACTTCTGAGGCCTAAGCCTACACGTGACGGAGTGTGGAAGTACAAGTGAATTTGTCCGCTTTCCCCATCAGCTCATGCCTTTGGTTGAGTTGGTCGGTGTTAAGCTACTATGCGCCGACCAGTTTACCTCAAAAGCTTAAGCTAATGAGGAAGGGTGGGCAATTCACTTATATTTCAACACTCCCCCTCACGTGCAGGCTCTCTTGGGCCGCAAACGTGGATTAGGAGTCGGTTGTAATTTATTTTAATAAATAGCACCCACTAGGATTTGAACTCGAGACCTCTAGCCCTGATACCATGTTAAACTACTACGCACCGACCAGTTGACCCCAAAAGATTAAGCTGATGGGAAAGGGTGAACAATTCACTTATATTTCAACAGTCGGTCATGGCAGCCCAATAATCTGAACTTGTTAGTAATATGTTTTAGCACTATCAAGTTAGAAACGGATAAGCAAGAAGATTATAAAGGAGCCTTTAGATACTATGGACTATAGAAACCATATGCACTATATCATAGTAATGAATTTTACAGGATACCATTGGTATGAGCATAGTTTTTAAGGTGTCGCTTAAGTGGTAAGGCGCCCAGGGAGGCCAAGCCGTCTCCGTCGCCTTGGATGCCTGAGTAAGGTGTCCGTAAGGCGTTGGGGCGTCCTGGGGTGTCCTTGATAAGGCGACGCCTTACCTCCCTGGGTAGGTTAAGTGCTCAGCCCAGCCCCATAATAGAGGAAGAGTCGGGTTAGGTCAAGTGATCCTACAACTCCGATGAGTTCAACGATGTATATTGAGACAAATTTAAGAGATTGGAGTGTTATCTAGTACACCAGTACTACTATCTATTAGTTATGTTGGGGTTTTAGTCTATTATGTTGGTTTATGTTGAACTACTTCTACTTGCTAATTGCTACTTTTATCCTTATATATTTGGAATTGGGGAATGTATTCCTACATTTTTCTAGGTTTACATATTACTAAGGCGTCACCTTGCCTTATCGCTTAAATGGTAAAAAAGGGGTTAGTACTCACCTTATTTCACCTTACCGTCTTAATAACTATGGGTAAGAGGGGCAAGCCAAGTAAATGCACGGCTAGTACATGTAGCAGCAAGAAGAGACACTAGGATGTACAACAGCTTGATGAGGTTGAGTAGCTAGAAGGTCACGTGGGGCATAGCAAAGTTGGAGTCTACAACTTTGTTAGTACACGAATGCATTAGATTCCAAACTTGTTCAAAAATCAGTGGCCAAGCATGATAGCAGCAAGGTCTTCTGGGTCAGAAGAAGGTACCACAGAGAGGAAGGCCAGACAAGAAGGCTCATCCGTGTTACGAACCTTAAGAGCTTTAAACTATGAGGATTTGCTCATCAGTATTTCGATCCTTAGTCCTAAAAGCAACTGGGATATTTCAGAGCTGACAAATGTTCGGTTTTTGTCAAACAAAAGTATTTCATGAAATGATGTAGCATAAACATTGAAAAGCTTGCAAGGTGATGCTTGCCTGGATGGCATCCTTGCAACTCATGTAAATACGATTGCGTGCTTGTGAAAGATCTATCTATGCAATTTAAATTGGAATATGTAGCATGTGCAACCCTATTGCTCTCAAACGAAGATAAATATGTGATTTTTTCATCATTTTTCCAACGGTCTGAAACAGAATTGCCATAACTCAGTGAAGCCTGTTCCGGTATTTCCATGCTAACATTGTAAAGATAGCAAGCCTCTTTCAAGTCGTCATTTCTCAAGGAGGTTCTAAAGTACTACTCATCAACAATGTTAACATATTACCTTTCATCCATGTGTTCTGGCACTAAAAGTCCAAAGCGATCATTGAATTCGGAGTATGTTTTCCTTGTGGGGTAACCAGCAAGACTTATCCTAATAGCCTCAAGTACACCCTGGAATAGAACCAAATAAAGTAATTAAATACAAACAATGTGTCATCCGAGATGGTGTAGAATTGGTTATACTAATAACAGAACGAAATGTATCAGAGCAAAAAAAAAACATCGTGCAGAATGGAGAGACATCACTGAAACTTCAAAGACAATTAAACATTAGAGTGTGATGGGAGAAATCAATGGTACTAACCCCACTTCGCAGTTGCTGTAGAACACTGCCATTTTCAAATTTCTGAGGATAATTCATAGAGTTTGGTTTTATGCAGCGGATGTAATGAGGTTCAGTTGAGCTAAGTGTCTCCATAAGCGCTTGAAGTTGTTGCTGTTGAGGTTAGATAACTGACAACATGTCAACATCATAAGTAAAATCAAATAAAAATAAAATTTACTTGTGTACTCAAGTTAAAAATTTTAAGACTCACAAAAAATAAGACTTTTGAACAAGAATTCACTAGTGTGTGACAGGTCACAAACAGACACATAGATACCAGTGTTTTAAAAGGGCGCCTGGACACGCCCAAGGCGCCCGTCTAAGCGAACAGGCGCCCGCCTAGGCGACCAGCCATGGCGTCCAGGCGGGAGCGCCTGGACACCTAGGCGGCGACTAGGCATTGCCTAGGTAACGCCTTTTAAACAGTGATAGATACACATACACCCAGTGACAGGAGCCTGGGGTAAAGTGGAAGAGGGGGGGTGACCCATGTTGGCCTACATTATGCTGTCATTGCACACACACCGGCGCACACATACATGCATACTGCAGGAATTTAAGCATATGGCTATGAATATATTCAATTTTAAAATATGCATGGGGCTTTATTTTCTTATTTACTTTTCTTCATGCAGTAAAGTAGCATATAAATATCCCTTAAAACAGTAAATAACGACATAAATATCCAGTAAACATTAGGAAAGAAACAGTTGTGGCCTAGAGGAAAATAAGAAAACAATAATGTGCAGGACTAACCTTAAATCGTGAAGCTACTGAAGAAAACTTATAAGATGATTTCAATGGATCATCTCGTTGAGAAGCGAAGAGGCAAGAAATAAATGAACATTTTGAAGAAGACAAAAGATTCTGGTGCTCAGAAATTATATAATCTCGGTTTTTTTCCAAAAATAAATCAGTTTGGTAGGTCACCTAAAGAAAAGGTAGACCAATCATTACCACATGCTCTAATCTACTCAAAGCAACAGAATGATGAGCATATCTTATAAGAAATATTGGTTCACAGGACATGCCTTTCCAGCAAAATGAGATAGAGTAAAATCTGTCTTTGAGAGCTTTGGTTTTTCTAGTCTTCGGTGTGATCTCAAATTCTGAAATAACTTCATTGCAAATGTCTCATATGTTGACTTTCCAAGCATGCTGATTAACAAGACTAGAAAGAAATCAGAATGCGGGACTCATAAATTGATGACACTAAAACATGTAAATCTTACCATGCTTCATCCAAAAGCGACACTATGCCAATTGGTTTCTGCAGAACAAAACAGAACAAACATAATAAAAAACGGACGACTTCAAACACCCCACAGGTGGTTATTGTTACAGGTGGACACCATAACATATGGTTCTGCCATGTTAGCGCACACCTCTTTTACCATCAATGCAAGAACAGGACGAACCTTCATAATTTTGGATCAATGCACCTTAACCCCATCTTCCCAGAGACATCTCTGAACTATCTGATTTAACTATAAAATCCAATAGCTTTATCTCTTTGATTTTGTTATTCTAAATTGGTTTTTCCCTATCTGTGCCAAGTGCATCATGCTATCGAGTGTTGGTGCTAAATAGTATAATAAACTGATCATGATCTGAGGAAATCATACCATATGTCACCAACTCCGGCTCCCCTTCCTCACTAGAGCCACTGGCTGCCCGTACAGACCAGGTGGACATGTTTTGTGCCACACCACTGGCTTAGAGGGCTCACACTCCAGAAGCGCATCTGCCGAAGCCTGTTGTCTCAAACATCTAGCCAACCTTTTTCTCTAGCGTCAAATTATCACCGATTGCTGTTTTTAAAGGTACTCTATTTGATCTAACACTTGGCCTGTTCCTTAGGAATTGCATTTAATGCAGCCCGATTCAAGTCGAACGTCACACTGATCACTGCCGCAATAGTGATGAATAGGACGATTGGAATGGCCATGACACTACACTATGCCACTCATCCAAATGTTGCATGCTGCCATGAGCCCAGCGTGTGGGTGACCATGTGGAGCAGATGCATATGGGAAGAAGATGGGGCTAAGTTTATGAATCTAAGAATCGTGTAGGTACTTTTCAGCTAAATTTGTAAAGGGTGGACCTGGTGCAGTGGTAGTGTGTCTCCACTTGTGATATAAGGACTTTGCTTCGAACCAGCCTCTCCCTCTCTGCAAAAGCAGAGGAAATTCTAGAAATAATCCTTCACTAGAGCTCATAATGTGTGAGAGCCTTTGGCATTGGGTACACCGTTTTCAGCTAAATTTGTCTGACAACGTTGTGAAATATGATTATGTGGCGCCTAAAGTAGCATAACCACAATTTGATGATGGTTGAAAAAGCCTACGGTCGTCCTATTTGCAAACAAATGGACTAAATAAAAATTTATCTTGTTACCCAAACAATCTAGAATCTAAACTCCGCCTATGTTGTAATGACATAGCCGGTCCCAAGCTCGGGTAAAGGAGGGGTTGTGATAGGCTTGACGAGCCAACAACTACACTTAGCCATTCTCATGGAAATGAAACCCAATAGAAATTCGTTGAGGCGTAACCCTCTTAGCGACGCGCCATATCGGAACCCGGGTGTTAGACACTGTAATTAAGTGTGTGTCACAGGAGCATATTAGTCATTAGAGAGGAATTAGAGTTAGGGATAGTTTAGTCCTTTTTCCCTCCTAATCCCTCTGTATAATCAGACCTGTACCCAGCATTATTGATTCATCTAATACAGCTATCATTAGTGTTGGACTGTACGTGTATTAGGGGGCATTTTAGTCTTTTGTATTAGGGTTGCTTAGCCCTTAAGCTGTGTCCCCCTATATATGTATCCTCCTTGACAGGCTGTTATTTGACGTCGTCCGTTGCGCCACGCGCGGCCCCGACGTCTCCGACGACGTCCGCTGCGCCACGCGCGGCCCCGGCGTCCTCGACGTCGCCCGCCGTGCCACGAGCGGCCCCGGTGTCCCTGATGGCGTCCCCGACGTCACCCGACGTGCCACGTGCGGCCCCGGTGTCTCCGACGGCGTCCCCGACGTCGTCGTCGCGCCTCACACGGCCCTGACGTCCACGGCGGCGTCTCCGACGTCCACGACGGTGTCCTCAACGTCGTCAGCCGTACCACCCCAACCCCTGGACCGCGGTACGCCGATCCCGTTCTCGTCTATCAGCGACGAGCGCGGGTTGGTGGACCGTCCTCTTCGCGTCCTGAGGATCTGGTATACCACCCTCCGCTGCTTCACCGGGACCCTCGTCACGTTCACCCGAAGGTGACTCGACGGGCCGCCGGCGTCCTTCGTCCTGTGGAGCGCTTCTCCAGGGTCGTTCTCTCGTCCTCGACCTCCCCGCCGCCTGCCTCGTCACCCATCTCGCCTATCCCCTCTTCTGTCCGTAGCGCCCTCGCTGATCCTCATTGGCGTCGAGCAATGGAAGAAGAGTATGCGGCCCTACTTGCCAACCGGACCTGGGACCTGGTTCCCCGTCCTGGTCGTGGCAATGTTGTCACAGGCAAGTGGGTGTTTACGCATAAGAGGAAGGCGGATGGGTCTCTGGAGAGGTACAAGGCACGGTGGGTGCTTCGCGGTTTCACGCAGCGTCCCGGCGTCGACTACGACGAGACTTTCAGCCCAGTGGTGAAGCCGGGTTCGCACCGTTCTGTCGCTGGCTCTGTCGCGTTCTTGGCCCGTCCACTAGCTGGACGTCAAGAACGCCTTCCTCCACGGGACGTTGACGGAGACGGTGTACTGCAGTCAGCCAACAGGGTTTGTTGATTCAGCCCGTCCAGACATGGTCTGCTGGCTGAACAAGTCCCTGTACGGGCTGAAGCAGGTGCCTCGGGCTTGGTACAGCCGGTTCGCCTCCTTCCTGGCTTCGCTCGGCTTCGTCGAGGCCAAGTCGGACACTTCACTCTTCGTCTACAGGCGTGAGGGTGACACTGTCTATCTCATCCTATACGTGGACGATATTGTCCTCACTGCGTCCAGCCCGGCTCTTCTTCAGCGCACGATCTCCGCCCTGCAGCGCGAGTTCGCGATGAAGGATCTCGGCCAGCTCCACCATTTCCTGGGCGTTGCGGTCGAGCACCGCCCGGGTGCTCTGTTCCTCCACCAGCGCCAGTACTGCCTGGATATCCTCGAGCGAGCGGGCATGGCTGATTGCAAGCCGTGCTCCACTCCCGTGGACACCTAGGCGAAGGTGTCTTCGGCCGACGGCGCCCCGGTCGCCGACCCTACCACTTACAGGAGTCTTGCAGGTGCACTGCAGTACCTCACCTTCACCAGGCCGGACATCTCCTGCGCGGTTCAGCAGGTGTGTCTTCACATGCATGATCCGCGGGAGCCGCACCTCACGACGGTGAAGCGGATCCTTCGGTACCTGCGTGGTACCCACGACTACGGCCTTCTTCTACGGCGCGACTCTGCCTCCGAGCTGGTTATCTACACCGACGCTGACTGGGCGGGTTGCCCGGACACCCGCCGGTCCACCTCCGGCTACGCCATCTTCTTAGGCGGCAACCTTGTCTCCTGGTCCTCGAAGCGGCAGCATGTGGTGTCCCGCTCGAGTGCCGAGGCGGAATACCGCGCCGTGGCCAACGGTGTGGCCGAGTCCTCCTGGCTTCAGCGGCTGCTTCAGGAGCTACACTCCCCCCTCGCCCGGAATACGTTGGTCTACTGCGACAACGTCAGCGCCGTCTACCTCTCCACCAACCCGGTGCAGCATCAGCGCACGAAGCACGTAGAGATTGACCTTCACTTTGTTCGTGAGCGGGTGGCTCTCGGGGAGGTGCGAGTCCTGCACGTTTTGACGTCGTCGCAGTTCGCCGACATCTTCACCAAGGGACTTCCTTCGACGGTGTTCACTGAGTTTCGGTCCAGTCTCAACATCTGTCGTGGCTAGATGTTGGGACTGCGCGGGGGGGGGGGGGGGGGGGGGGGGGGTTGGACTGTACGTGTATTAGGGGGCATTTTAGTCTTTTGTATTAGGGTTGCTTAGCCCTTAAGCTGTGTCCCCTTATATATGTATCCTCCTTGACAGGCTGTTATTTGACTAATCACTTTTCCTTAATCTAATTACTAGCCCTCTGCTGGAATAAGTCTTGTAGTCCTTTGGTCTTTGGTCCCCTAGTCCCTTGTACCCTAGTCCTTTAGTCTGTTGCACTTTAGTCCTTGGTCTTTGTTGTACTCTAGTCGTTTGGTCTTTGTGGCCCCAATTAGGACAGCATCTAAAGACACTAGGACAGCATATTAAGGACACTAGGACAGCATCTTAGTGTCAGCCATGGACAGCATATTAGGACAGCATCTAAGCATCTTAGACTAGCATCTTTGTGGCATATGCTTGGCTGCCATGGCAGCTATAAATATGTAGCCTCAACCCCTTGGGTTGGCATGGCATTGTGTGAGAAATAGACAAGAAAATTGCCCCAACTCCTAGTGTCATCCTCTCTTCCAATGAGAGTAAGAATTCAGCTACTAACATTTGGTATCAGAGCCGTTCTATCCTGTAGCTTAAACATCTCCTGCTCATCCCCTTCCCGCACCTCTCTCTGTCCGCAACCGGCAGCAGGAACACCGGCTGTTCCAGCTCATTCCTCTCCTGCACAGACGAGCAGCAGCTTGTCTTCCACACACAACAGCCCTTCTCCACTAGTGCGCCATGTCCGACGGACAGTCTCAGCGCTCGATCGCCTCGAGCGCGCGGCAGACGGAGGTCGCCGCGGCAGAGGAGCGCGAGCGAGCGGCGGCAAAGACTGCAGCGACGGCGGCAATGGCGGCAAGGTTGGCGGCGGCGGAACTGGCAGCAGCAAGGGCGGAAGTGGAAGCAGCGACGGCGGCGGCTGTAGCGCGTGCGGCGGCAGCGGAGCTGGAGGCTCTGCGCGGCAGTAGCTCCAGCGGCTCTATCGACGGCGGCGTCGACGATGAGCTCAGGCCGGTGAGGGAGGCGGCGCGAGTACGAGAGGTGCAGCGAGCCGCCGCGCGCCCCCATGGGCGCGACAGCCGCAGCCCAGACTGGCGCGGACGCGCCGGTGGCGCTTCTGGCGGCGGCGGCTGGGTCGACGGAGAACGCGGCCATTACAGGCGGCGCGGTTCTCCCTCCCCGGACAGGTACCATGGACACCACGGGGTCCAGGCCATTGTCAGGGACGTCGGTCCCGGCGGTGGGTGGCCTACCCTCACCAAGACCAACTACGTCGAGTGGGCCGCGGTGATGAGGGTACGGCTCCAGGTGCGACACATGTGGGAAGCAGTTCAGTACGGCGACGTCGACTACTACGAGGATCGACGGGCGTTGGATGCCCTCATTGCTGCAGTCCCGCCCGAGATGCAGTTCTCGCTTTCCAAGAAGCGGACTGCTAAGGAGGCATGGGATGCCATCGCTGCGGCACGCATCGGCAGCGACCGCGCCCGCAAGTCCACACTGCAGGCGCTTCGCAAGGAGTGGGAGAACCTGGCCTTTAAGCCAGGTGAGGACGTTGATGACTTTGCTCTCCGTCTCAACACTTTGTTGCAGAAGTTGGTGCAGTTCGGCGACGACACCTACAACGAAGAGAGAGCTGTCGAGAAGCTCCTTCGGTGCATCCCCGAGAAGTACAAGCAGATCGCTCGCTCGATCGAGTCTCTGCTGGACCTCTCCACGATGTCGATCGAAGAGGCGATAGGTCGCCTCAAGGTCGTCGACAACGACGAACCACAACCTCTCTTGGGGCCTATCACCATTGGCGGGAAGCTTCACCTCACTCGCGAGCAGTGGGAGGCTGGCCAGGGTGACCGGAAGAAGGGGGAGTCCTCTTCCTCGACAGGCGGCCGCAAGCGCGGCAAGTCGCGCAAGGGGCGCGGAGGTACCCAGGCCGGGGCACGCGAACGTACCGAGGGTGGCGCCCGCGGAGGCGCCCAGGGCGGCACCGTCGGCAACCACAAGCCGACACGAGACGACACCTGCCACAACTGTCGCAAGCTTGGTCATTGGGCCAGGGAGTGTCGACAGCCACGACGTGGCCAGGCCCACGTGGCACAAGTGGAGAAGGAGGCCCACGTGGCACAGGTAGAGGAGGAGCCAGCTTTGCTTCTGGCACACGGAAGCATCAAGCCACCTCTAGTGGCATCGACCGTAGCGACTCTCCTTCATCTTGATGAGCCAAAAGCACACGCTTTCCTCGGCGACGGCTCCAGCAACGACAAGACTGACGGGTGGTGCCTCGACACCGGCGCCACTCATCACATGACCGGTCGACGGGAGTTCTTATGTCCGAGGCTCTGTCAAGTTTGGTGACGCCTCCGGCGTGGAGATCAAGGGTGTCGGCTCCGTCATCCTCACCGCCGAGTCTGGTGAGCACAGGCTGCTCGTCGGAGTCTAATACATCCCCTCGTTGAGAAACTCCATCATCAGCTTGGGACAGCTGGATGAGAACGGTTCGCGCGTGGAGATTAAGGATGGAGTCATGAGGATTTGGGATCGCCATCGTCGCCTTCTTGCCAAGGTAACTAGAGGCACCAATCGACTCTATGTCCTTCACGTGCAGGTAGCACAGCCTGTCTGCCTTGCCACTCGTCGGGACGACGAGGCATGGCAGTGGCACGAGCGCTTTGGGCAAGGAGATGGTGCGAGGCATGCCATGCCTTGACCACGTGGAGCAACTCTGCGACGTCTGCGTATTGACGAAGCAGAGGCGGCTTCCTTTTCCCCAACAGTCGAGCTTTCGAGCTAAGGAACGGCTCGAGCTCGTTCACGGGGACTTGTGTGGCCCGGTGACATCGGCTACACCAGGAGGACGACGCTACTTCCTGCTGCTCGTCGACGACCTCTCCCGCTTCATGTGGGTCGTGGTCCTTGGCAGCAAGGGAGAGGCTGCGAACACCATCTCCTTGGCATGGCGTGCTGCGATGCAGTCGGAGATGGACGCGGTTGAGACGAACCGCACTTGGGAGCTTGCTGATCTCCCTCGCGGTCACCGTGCGATCACCCTTAAGTGGGTGTTCAAGTTGAAGAGGGATGAAGGCGGCGCCATCGTCAAGCACAAGGCTCGCTTGGTGGCACGCGGCTTCGTGCAGCAGGAGGGGATCGACTTCGACGATGCTTTTGCCCCCGGGGCACGGATGGAATCCGTGCGACTCCTTCTTGCACTCGCTGCCCAAGAAGGCTGCCGTGTCCAACACATGGACGCCAAGTCGGCGTTCCTCAACGGCGACTTGAAGGAGGAGGTCTACGTACACCAGCCGCCGGGGTTTGTGGTCCCTGGCAAGGAGGGCAAGGTGTTGCGCCTGCGCAAGGCCCTCTATGGCTTGCGTCAGGCACCAAGGGCGTGGAATGCCAAGTTGGATTCCACGCTCAAGAGGATGGGCTTCGGGCAATGCCCGCACGCGGCAGCCATCTACCGGCGAGGCAATGGAGGAAACACCCTACTGGTGGGTGTCTACGTCGACGACTTGGTGATCACCGGCACCAAGGATGCGGAGGTGGCAGCGTTCAAGGAAGAGATGAAAGCCACCTTCCAGATGAGTGACCTGGGATCTCTCTCCTTCTACCTTGGGATTGAGGTGCACTAGGCCAACTCCGGGATCACACTTCGACAAACCGCCTACGCCAAGCGCATTGTTGAGCTAGCTGGGCTCACAAACTGCAACCCAACTCTCACTCCGATGGAGGAGAGGCTGAAGCTGAGCCGCGACAGCACGGCGGAGGAGGTGGACGCTACGCAGTACTGGCGTCTTGTGGGGAGCCTTCGCTACCTCACCCACACACGGCCGGACTTGGCATTCTCCGTCGGCTACGTTAGTCGGTTCCTGCAACGACCGACGACGGATCACCAGCAGGCTGTGAAGAGGATCATCCGCTATGTTGCGGGGACTCTCGATCACGGCCTCCACTACCCGAGGTGTCCTGGGGAGGCACACCTTGTCGGGTACAGCGATAGCGACCACGCCGGCGACATCGACACCAGCAAGAGCACCAGCGGGATCCTCTTCTTCTTCGGCAAGTGCCTCGTTAGCTGGCAGTCGGTCAAGCAACAGGTGGTGGCCCTGTCCAGCTGCGAGGCCGAGTACATAGCGGCCTCCACCGCTTCGACTCAGGCGCTCTGGCTTAGTCGACTGCTTGGTGATCTCCTCAGCAGAGACACTGGAGTGGTCGAACTCAGGGTGGACAACGTGTCCGCTCTGGCCCTGGCAAATAATCCCGTTTTCCATGAACGGAGCAAGCACATCCGGGTGAGGTACCACTTCATCCGACAATGCTTGGAGGAAGGGAGCATCAAGGCGAACTACATCAACACCAATGACCAGCTTGCGGACCTGCTCACGAAGCCCCTTGGGAGGCTCAAGTTCATTGAACTTCGCACCAAGATCGGGATGGTCCAACCCTCTCAGAAGACGACGTACAAGACTTAGGGGGAGAATGCTGGAATAAGTCTTGTAGTCCTTTGGTCTTTAGTCCCCTAGTCCCTTGTACCCTAGTCCTTTAGTTTGTTGCACTTTAGTCCTTGGTCTTTGTTGTACTCTAGTCCTTTGGTCTTTGTGGCCCCAATTAGGACAGCATCTAAGGACACTAGGACAGCATATTAAGGACACTAGGACAGCATCTTAGTGTCAGCCATGGACAGCATATTAGGACAGCATCTAAGCATCTTAGACTAGCATCTTTGTGGCATATGCTTGGCTGCCATGGCAGCTATAAATATGTAGCCTCAACCCCTTGGGTTGGCATGGCATTGTGTGAGAAATAGACAAGAAAATTGCCCCAACTCCTAGTGTCATCCTCTCTTCCAATGAGAGTAAGAATTTAGCTACTAACACCCTCTATCATGGTATCATTAGCTAGGAATAATTAGTATTAGGGCTGAACCCTAAACCCTAATGGCCCAGCCGCCGCAGCCCTAGGCTCACGCCGCTGCCGCCCCTGGTGCGCCGCCCGCCGCCGGATGGGGGCCGGACGCGCAGGGGGGGGGGGGGGGGGGGGGGGGGGGGCTGGAGGGGCCGCCGCCCCCTGGTCCGTCGATTCTGGAGGCGCTGCCGCCTCTGGAGGGGCCG
The DNA here is from genome assembly GCA_030760725.1 of Neostapfia colusana. NCBI lineage: Eukaryota > Viridiplantae > Streptophyta > Magnoliopsida > Poales > Poaceae > Neostapfia > Neostapfia colusana. The sequence continues at coordinate 21,538,174 of JASWHV010000003.1, forward strand.
CAGCCCCCTGGCCTCTCGCTGCTAGAGGCGCTGCCGCGCGGGGGGGGGGGGGGGGTGCTGGAGGGGCCGCCGCCCCCTGGTCTGTCGATTCTGGAGGCGCTGCCGCCTCTGGAGGGGCCGCAGCCCCCTGGCCTCTCGCTGCTAGAGGCGCTGCCGCGCGGGGGGGGGGGGGGGGGTGGGGGGGCTGGAGGGGCCGCCGCCCCCTGGTCCGTCGATTCTGGAGGCGCTGCCGCCTCTGGAGGGGCCGCAGCCCCCTGGCCTCTCGCTGCTAGAGGCGCTGCCGCCCCCTGGAGCGTTCGACCACCCGTTTTGTCGGTCCCTAGAGGTGTTGTCGCCCCCTCTTTCTCTCCGAAAACCGGTCCGGCTGCCGGTGGACCCCTCGTAGGTACCACCGGCAACCCCGCCACCGTTGTCACTTTCATGGCAGGTACTTCCGTGCTACGGGACTCGACCGGCCTCGACATCGACGGGAGCACCACGGCTGTCCCGCCGATTCCGTTCCCAACCGCCGGTGCTGCTGCTGAGAACACAGCTTCTTCCTACGGCACCGACACTGCGAATACCTCCGACATCGCCGCAGCACTGGCTGTCTCCCGCGAGCGCGAGCGGCCCTAGAGCAGGAGCATGCCTCCGTGGCATCGCTATCCCACCAGCTCGAGGAGAGTGCTCGCCGATCGACGAGTGCTGCCAAAGAGCCTCCCTCGGACGCTGGTACGTACTCGGCTTCACTTGTGGCCGCTCTTCATGCGCAGGCCGTAGGGATTCAAAACATCCGAACGCTCGTGCCGGTTGTTCTCAGCTCCGAGTCCACCTCATATGCCCGGTGGCGTGATATGGTGCTCCTCACACTGAGGCGCTACTGCCTCGACGACCACGTACTCCAGGACGAGTCTTCAGTACAGGTGTCCTGGATCAGCATGGACAGCCTGGTACTATCCTGGATCCTTGGCTCCCTGACAGAGGAGCTACAGGACATCGTCAGGCAACGCGGTGGCGGCACTGCTCGACAGGCCTGGCTAGTCCTTGAGCAGCGGTTTCTAGGGAACCGCGCGACTCGAGCCCTCCACATTAGCACTCAGTTCCAGAACACCGTCCAGGGTGATCGTTCTATCTCCACCTACTGTCGGGAGATGAAGGGCATGGCGGATGCCTTACGTGACCTTGGTGAGCCGGTCACCGATAGCGCTCTTGTTCTTCGGGTCCTTCAGGGCCTGAATGAGCGCTATTGTCACCTACGGACGTGGCTACTCTGACTGGAGCCACTACCTACCTTCGAGAAGGTATGGTCTGATCTTGAACTTGAGGAGATCACTGCAGGAGGCTCTACTGGCTCCGGATCTGCCACAGCCTAATATGGCTCTAGGCAGTCCCCTCGTCCACCCTTACCAGCTGCTGGTGGACCACCGTCATGACCACCTTCTACTCCTACCAGTCCAGGAGGTGGAAACCGTCGTCGCCGAGGAAAGAACGGCGGCCGTGGTGGTAGCAGTGCTCCCACACCCACGGCTTCGACTACTGGTGGTAGTGGTGGTACGGGCCAGGGAGGCGCACCCTGGCCCACACCCTACAACCCGTGGACTGGCCAGATCTACATGTGGCCTGGGCCGTCCTTGGGTTCTCAGCCTCCACGACCACCACGTCCCCAGCCGGCGTTCGCGGCTACCCCGGGCTACAGTGGACCAGCCCACAGTGTTGGTGGGCCTAAATACTCTTCTGGCGGACAGTCAGGCCCGACCTACAGAGGCACTGAGTATCCTGTTGGGAACTCGAAGCCGTCGGCACCTCTCCAGGAGCCACCATCGACGTGGGATCGACAGTCGCTTGCATTCTCCTTCAGCACCATGCACCTTACTCCACCAGGTGCCGACTGGGTAGTTGATTCCGGAGCATCATATCATACCACTCCTAATCCCGGTATACTCTCTTCCACCCATCCTCCCAATCCCTCTTTTCCTTCATCTATCGTTGTTGGGAATGGGTCCGTTCTTCCGGTCACCTCAGTAGGTGATTCCGGTCTTCCGGGTACTTTCTAGCTTAAAAACATTCTTGTCGCTCCGGATATCATTCAAAACTTGCTTTCTGTTCGCCGTTTTACCACTGACAACAATGTTTCCATTGAATTTGATCCTTTTGGTTTGTCTGTGAAAGATCTTTCCACCCGGCGACCTCTTTTCCGATGTGATAGCTCGGGGCCCCTATACACACTTCGGCTCCCTACTTCCGCTGCATCACCACCATTTGCTTTGACTACGACAGCTTCATCCACCATCTGACATCGCCGGCTTGGCCACCCTGGTGTAGATGCTATGTCGAAGTTGTTTAGTAGTTCAGTTATCTCGTGTTCTAGGGATACACATGACTCTCTATGTCATGCCTGTCAGCTTGGTCGCTATGTTCGGCTCCCTTTTCCCACCTCTGTGACTCATGTTGAGCACCCGTTTGATCTTATACATTGTGATTTGTGGACATCTCCCATTTCCAGTGTATCGGGCTTTAATTACTACTTGGTGATAATTGATGATTTTTCTCACTTTTCCTGGACTTTTCCATTACGATTGAAGTCTGAGACTTTCGTTACTCTTTCTCACTTCTTCGTTTGGATTTCTACTCAATTTGGGCGCACCATTCGAGCAGTCCAGTGCGATAACGGACGCGAGTTTGATAACTCCGCGTTTCGTAATTTTCTCTCCGCACATGGGGTACAGCTACGCATGTCTTGTTCGTATACCTCTCCTCAAAACGGCAAGGCAGAGCGCATGATTCGCACCACCAATGATGTCATACGCTCCCTGATGTTCCAGGCATCTATTCCAGCCCGATACTGGATGGAGGCTCTTCATACTGCCACACTTCTGATTAATCGTCTTCCCACCTAGGCGATTCGTGCCTCCACCCCATACTTTTCTCTATATGGTACTGATCCTCTTTATGATCACCTTCGAGTTTTCGGATGCACTTGCTACCCTAATCTTTCCGCCACTGGCCCACATAAGCTTGCGCCTCGCTCGACACGGTGTGTTTTTCTCGGGTATTCCCTTGATCATAAGTGGCGCGCTACATCATCGCCCGGATGTAGTGATAAGTGAGCAAGGGTTTTTGCATCTTACTCGACGGGTGCAAAGCGTAAGGAAGCTAGCCGAGGAACATAGATTTTGGGTGGGTAGTTGGAATGTAGGATCCTAGACGGGGAAGCTACGTGAGTTAGTAGATGTTGCCATTAGGAGACGAGTAAATATCCTTTGTGTACAAGAGACTAGATGGGCGGGTCAAAAGGCGAGAGAAGTCGAGAATACCGGTTTCAAGCTTTGGTATTCTGGTTCGGCTGGGACTAGGAATGGCGTAGGTGTTCTAATAGATAAGAGTCTTAAGGATGGAGTAGTGGATGTTCGAAGACGAGGAGATAGGATCATCTTAATCAAGATAGTAATTGGGGACATTGTCTTGAACGTCATTAGTGCTTATGCCCCACAAGTTGGGCTCAACATGAGTGCTAAGAGGCAATTTTGGGAGGACTTGGAGGATATGGTTAGTAGTGTACCGATAACCGAGAAACTCCTCATAGGGGGAGATCTCAATGGTCATGTGGGTGCAACTAACCTAGGATTTGAGGGAGTACATGGAGGTTTTGGATGCGGCGGTAGAAATCAAGAGGGTAAGGACATCCTAGATTTTGCCGTAGCCTATGATCTGTTGATAGCTAACACCCTCTTTAGGAAGAGGCAATCTCACCTAGTGACCTTTAGTAGTGCCCAACACTCTAGCCAGATTGACTTTGTCCTCACTAGGAGAAAGGATAGACGGGAGTGTCTAGATTGTAAGGTGATCCCGGGGGAGTGTGTTGTGACACAACATAAGCTTGTGGTAGCTGATTTTCGCTTCCATACATGTTCTTTGCGGGACAAAGGTGTCAAAATCACAAGAACAAAGTGGTGGAAGTTGAAGGGAGAATCACAAGTATCCTTTAAAAATAGGGTGATCACAGGACCCTGGGCAGAAAATGGAGATGCAGATAGTATGTGGATGAAGATGGCAACTTGCATTAGGAATGTAGCTAGTGAGGTGTTCGGTGTGACAAAGGGAAAGAAACTTGTAGATAAAGACACTTGGTGGTGGAATGAGGATGTACAAAAGGCCATTAAGGAGAAGAAGGAGTGTTATAAGAGTTGGCATAATGATAGAAGCGCAAGCAACATGCTTAAGTACAAAGAGGCTAAGAAGAATGCAAGGCGGGTTGTGAGTAAGGCAAGAGGAAAGGCCTATGATAAGTTATATGAGAGACTAGGGACAAAAGAAGGTGAAAAGGACATATACAAGGTAGCAAAAATCCGCGAGAGAAAGATGAGGGATCTCAATCAAGTTAAATGCATCAAAGATGAGACTGACCGCATTCTAGTGAAGGATGAAAAGATTAAGAATAGATGGCGTGATTACTTTAATGAGCTATTCAATGATGGGAATGGGAGCACTATGGTTGAGTTGGATGACTCCTTTGATGACTCCAACAGGCGATTCGTGCGGAGGATACAAGAGTTTGAGGTTAAGGAGGCCTTAAAGAGGATGAAAGGAGGAAAGGCCCTCGGCCCTGACGATGTCCCTATTGAGGTGTGGAGATGTCTTGGGGACGTCGCAATAGTATGGCTCACAAAGCTATTCAACCACATTTTTCGGTCAAACAAGATGCCTGAAGAATGGAGGAAAAGTATATTAGTACCTATCTTCAAAAATAAAGAAGATATTCAAAGTTGTACTAATTATCGAGGTATTAAGCTTATGAGTCATACAATGAAGCTTTGGGAGAGAGTGATTGAACACCGCCTGAGGAAAGTGACCAATGTCACTAAAAACCAGTTTGGTTTTATGCCTGGGAGGTCTACAATGGAGGCGATTTTCTTGCTTCGTCAGCTTATGGAGAGATATAGGGAGCAGAAGAAGGACTTGCATATGGTGTTCATCGACTTGGAGAAGGCGTACGACAAGATACCAAGGTCAGTCATGTGGTGGGCACAAGAGAAACATAAAGTGCCAACAAAGTACATTACCCTTATCAAGGATATGTTCAATAATGTTAGGACAAGTGTGCGCGTAAGTGATAGTGAGACTGATGCATTTCCTATCACGGTAGGACTACATCAAGGATCAGCTTTGAGCCCATACATCTTTTCCTTGGTGATGGATGAGGTGTCGAAAGATATACAAGGGGATATTCCTTGGTGCATGCTCTTTGCTGATGATGTAGTGCTGGTAGATGAAACTACAGATGGTGTTGATAAGAAATTAGAGTTATGGAGACAAACCTTAGAGTCCAAGGGGTTTAGACTTAGTAGGACTAAAACCGAGTATATGAGGTGTGACTTTAGTGGTGTTGGTCGTGAAGAAGGAAATGTTAGTCTACAAGGACAAATAGTACCTAGAAGGGACTCTTTCCGATACTTAGGATCAATGTTACAAAGCAATGGCGATATTGACGAGGATGTTTGCCACAGGATCAAGGTAGGGTGGATGAAATGGCGGCAAGCCTCTGGAATCCTATGTGATAGGAAAGTCCCACAAAAGCTAAAAGGGAAGTTCTATAGGACGGTGATCAGACCCGCGATGCTCTATGGGGCGGAATGTTGGCCAACTAAACGGCAACATGTCCAACAAATGAGTGTCGCAGAGATGCGAATGCTACGGTGGATGTGCGGGCACATGAGAAGAGACCGAATAAGGAATGAGGCGATTCGTGATAAGGTAGGGGTGGCGCGATTGAAGAGAAGTTAGTCCAACATCGACTTAGGTGGTTTGGACATATCCAACGGAGACCTCCAGAAGCACCGGTTAACAGTGGGATTTTAAGAGGTAGAGAAAATATTAGGAGGGGTAGAGGACGACCAAGGTTGACTTGGGAGGAGGCGGTAAAACGAGATTTGAGAGATTGGAATGTATCCAGAGACTTAGCTCATGATAGGACCGTATGGAAAGTAGCAATTCATGTGCCAGAATCGTAGTCTTGTTTTTTTCTTTTTCTTTTTTCTTTTCTCTTTTCTTTTCCTTTTTTCTTATTTCTTTTCTCTTTTTCCTTTTTCTTTTTTTTCTTTTTTTCTCTTTTTTCCTTTTTTCCTTGTTCTTATATCTCTTCCTCTCTTTTACTTTATTGATATTGGGTTTCATGTCTAGCCGACCCCAACAGGCTTGGGATAAAGGCTTGGTTGTTGTTGTTGTTGTATTCCCTTGATCATAAGGGTTACCGGTGCTTAGATCTCACTACCCACCGTCTTTTGATCTCGGCACGTCGTCTTCGACGAGTCATCTTTTCCTTTCTCCACCACCTCTTCCGATTCCACCAGAGAGTTGGACTCCCTTTTTCCTACTGACCCCGAGGCTGCCTCCCAGCTGCCTTGGCCTGTTTCTTCTGCAGGATCGACACGAGCTACGCCTCAGGTGCCCTCGACACCGACTGTTCCACCCCATGTGGCATCGACGTCTCCGGCGTCACCCGCTGCACCCCGTGTGGCATCGACGCCTCCGACGTCACCTGCTACGCCATGCGCGGCCTCAGCTTCCCCGACGCCACCTACTGTACCTCAGGTGCCCCCGGCGTCACCAGCTATACCATGTGTGGCATCAGCACCTGCGGCGTCACCAGCTGCCTCCCCGACGTCACCTGCAACAAGCACGACGCCACCAGCCGCGCCACGCGCAGCACCGACAATGACTTCTCGCTTTGCTGACCCCGCACTTGTCTACCAGCGACGAGCGCGGGGAGAGGCTCCTGCTCCAGCGACGCCACGCGCGGCCTCGAGACCCACTCTCGTCTACCCACGACGAGAGAAGATGTTTGTACCCGAGCGGCCGGTGTACAACCCCCCTCTCCTTCATAGGGATCCTGGTCACGTCCACCCGATGGTGACTCGACGTGCGTCCGGGAGTCTTCGGCTAGTTGAGCGGTTCGATGGAGTCGCTTTCTCGTCGATGACATCTCCACCGACCGAGCCTTCTTCGATCTCGCCCATACCTACTTCCGTGCGTAGCGCCCTCGCCGACCCTAACTGGCGCCGCGCTATGGAGGAAGAGTATGAGACCCTGCTTGCCAACCGGGCCTCGGACCTGGTTCCCCGTCCTGGTCGTGGCAATGTTGTCACGGGCAAGTGGGTATTCACGCATGAGAAGAAGGCGGATGGTACCTTGGAGAGACGCAAGGCTCGTTGGGTACTCCGGGATTTCACTCAGCGCCCTGGAGTCGACTACGATGAGACTTTCAGCCCGGTGGTGAAGCCGGCGACAGTTCGTACCGTACTGTCGCTAACTCTCTCACGTTCTTGGCCTCTCCAACAGTTGGACGTCAAGAACGCCTTCCTCCACGGTACACTGACCGAGACGGTGTACTGCAGTCAACCGGCAGGATTTGTAGATTCAGCTCATCCAGACATGGTCTGTAAGCTGAATAAATCCCTGTACGGACTGAAGCGGGCAACACAAGCCTGTTATAGCCGGTTCGCCTCTTTCTTGGTTTCACAGGGGTTTGTTGAAGCTAAGTCGGACACTTCGTTGTTTGTCTATCGACGGGGCAGTGACACTGCTTACCTCCTACTATATGTCGATGACATTGTACTGACAACGTCTAGTCCGGCTCTGCTTCGGCGAACCATTTCTGCTTTGCAGCAGGAGTTCGCTATGAAGGACCTGGGCCGTCTCCACCACTTTCTGGGTATTACGGTCGAGGACCGACCAAGCGGCTTATTCCTTCACCAGCGACAATACTGCCTGGATATCCTCCAGCGAGCGGGCATGGCTGAGTGCAAGCCGTGCTCCACTCCAGTGGATACTCAGGCGAAGCTCTCCGCCACCGACGGGACACCCGTCTCTGACCCCACTTCTTACAGGAGTCTTGCAGGTGCTTTTCAGTACCTCACCTTTACCAGACCGGATATCTCATATGCGGTTCAGCAGGTGTGCCTCCACATGCATGACCCGAGGGAACCGCACCTCACCGCTGTCAAGCGGGTTCTTCGGTATCTACGAGGCACCCTCGACTACGCCTCCTTCTTCGGCGTGGCACGGCCTATGAGCTTGTCGTGTACACTGACGCTGACTGGGCAGTCTGCCCGGACACACGACGCTCTACTTCTGGGTACGCCGTCTTCCTGGGCGGCAACCTCGTCTCCTGGTCCTCGAAGAGACAGCCCGTGGTGTCGCGCTCGAGTGCTGAGGCGGAGTATCGCGCCGTGGCTAACGGCGTGGCTGAGACCTCCTGGCTTCAGCAGCTACTTCAGGAGCTCCATACTCCCGTCGTCAGGAGCACCCTCATCTACTGCGACAACGTCAGCGCCATGTACCTCTCCACCAACCCGGTCCAGCATCAGCGCACGAAGCATGTGGAGATCGACCTTCATTTTGTTCGTGAGCGGGTTGCATGGGACGAGGTTCGGGTACACCACGTCCCGACGACGACGCAGTTCGTCGACATCTTCACGAAGGGTCTCCCGTCGTCGCTGTTCTCCGAGTTTCGGTTCAGTCTCAACATCTGAAGTGGCTAGATGTTGTGACTGCGCGCGGGGGGGGGGGGGGGGGGGGGGTTAGACACTGTAATTAAGTGTGTGTCACAGGGGCATATTAGTCATTAGAAAGGGATTAGGGTTAGGGGTAGTTTAGTCCTTTTTTCCTCCTAATCCCTCTATAAAATGAGACCTGTACCCAGCATTATTGATTCATCTAATACAGCTATTATTAGCCCTCTATCACCGGGGTATGGTGTCAAGTGGGCAAGGGTCAGGTCGCCACCGCCTTAGTGGTGTTGCAATTCCAGCCCCAAAACTTCTTTGTTCTTGCTGTACAAACTGATCTGCACTAGCAGATCAATCTGAACTCAGTCTTTGATGGTGCTGAACCAAACCTGGTGGTGGCTTGGGTTGAAGGGGGAGGCAGCAGCTTGGGGAAGATGATGCCCTAGGCAGCAGCTGGAGCAGCAGCCTTGAGGGACGGCTGGAACAGCAGCCGGCGGCGGTGGAGAAGACCTGGGAGGCGGCTGGAACCCTAGGTTCAGGTGGCGGCTAGAGTTCTTGAGGAGGGAGGCGCCGACCTGGATGAAAGAGGGGGGCGGCGGCTGCAAATGGGGAGAGAGAGGCGGCTAGGGCAGAAAACTGGAGGAACTTTTCTTTTTTCAACTCTCTCACAATTTGGGGTGTTTTTGTCTTGTATATATAGCCCCCCCCCCTTACAAGAGTTCTAATCTATTACAAAAGTATCTTTTAGTCTATCTCTAAGAAGATTAAACTCAGATTCCTTCTAGAAAGGGGGCCCGGCCTGGGCCAGGGCTGACCAGCCCACTTGGCCCAGTTTTGGCCGTCCTGGGCCAGGGGTAGATCAGCCCACATTCTCCTCCTGATCCTGACACTGACCCACGTCTAGGATTCCGATCCTTCTCATCTTCACGAACTTCTATATTCCAAGAGCCTTGGTCAAGATGTCCGCCATCTGATCTTGAGTGAAGATTTGCTCAATCACAATAGTACCGCTGTCCACACACTCCCGTATGTAGTGGTACTTGACGTCGATGTGCTTGCTTCTGTCATGGTGTACCGGGTTCTTGCTCAAGTCTATACCTGACTTGTTATCAACCCACAGCACCGGCGCCTTCGATTTTTCAGCTAAGTCCTCCATCATCCGTGTCATCCATACACCTTGACATGCCCCTTGAGCTGTTGCGATATACTCTGCTTCACATGAGGACAAGGCCACCACCTTCTGCTTGCAGGACTGCCATAAAACGGGGCTGTTTCCAAGACAAAACAGCACCCCGCTTGTGCTCGTGCGGTCCTCCACGTCTCCCGCGCAGTCACTATCCGAGTACCCAATAAGCTCCATGTCTCCTCCTCTTGCATAGAAGACTCCATAGTTGATTGTACCCGCTATGTAGCGTACAATGCGTTTGACTGCACCAAAGTGATCCTCCTTGGGCTCCTCCAGAAACCGACTCATGTACCCGACCGAGTAGGCGAGATCAAGACGTGTGTTTACCAAGTATCGCAGCCCTCCAACCAAGCTCCTATAGTCCGTTGCATGCACCAACGGGCTATCACTTGTCTTGTAAAGCTGAGGCCTTGCTCCATAGGGAATGCACAGGGGTTGCATCCTTCCAGGCCAGCTTTAGTGACAAGTTTAGAAGCATAGGCCACCTGCCCAACGCTTATCCCTGCATCAGTTTGCCGCGCCTCTAGGCCAAGATAATATGACAAGAGACCCAAGTCGCTCATCTTGAACCTCTTCATCATCTCTCCTTTGAACTTCTTGAGATCGCCTCCTCCTGTGATCACAAGATCGTCGACGTACACGCCGACGATGAACTTCTCATCTTCAGCTCCACGGAAATAAATCCTGTGCTCGCTCGTACTCTTCTGGAAACCAAGCGATAGCAAGCTATCGTTGAGCTTGGCATTCCAGGCCCTGGGCGCCTGACGAAATCCATATAAAGCCTTCTTGAGTCGATACACCTTGTGTTCGGCTCCGTCGATGATGAAGCCAGCGGGTTGGGAGACGTACACCTCCTCCATCAAGTCGCCGTTCAGGAAGGCGCTCTTCACGTCCATGTGGTGTACCTCCCACCCCTTGTGCGCAACAACTGCAAGGAGCAAGCGAACAGATTCGAGACAAGATACAGGAGCAAATACCTTGTCAAAATCTATTCCTTGCCGTTGGACATAGCCTTTTGCCACCAATCGAGCCTTGTGCTTCACCAACGCCCCATGCTCGTCCTTCTTCACCTTAGACACCCATTTGAGGCCAATGGGCTTGTGTCCTGCAGGAAGATCAACAAGTTGTCAAGTCTTGTTTTCTTCTATGGACTCCATCTCCTCGAGCATGGCCCGTCTCCAGCACGGGTGTTCCTCAGCATCGGCGAAGGACGTGGGCTCCTCCGCGGTGGTGAACATGAGCTCCCCCTCCTCCAAGCTTGGTGGGCGCTCAGCCCGACCAGGAGGGGTGAGGGTTCCAAGTATGTTGCGCATTGTGCGGAACCGTAGTTTCGCGTCATCGTCGTAGTAGGCGTCGACGACGTTGCTGTCGGGGTCCGACAGCGGTGTGGCGAAGCAGATGGGCCGTGGAGGATTCCGGGGCGTGACGAAGGTGCTGGAATCTTCAAGTCTGGAACCCCCCGCTGCTGCTGACCCCCGTGCAGGACTGTCCCAGCCCTGATTTGCGCTGGACAGCCCCTGCAGGGGCCCTTGGGGCGACGCTGCAGGTGTTGTACTCTCTCCAGCAGGTCTGGAGGCTGGCGCAGGAACTCCTAGTGTCTGTACAGACCCTTCTGTGCCCCTCCTGGGCACTGCAGGGGTGCTGTTCAGCCCCTCCGGACCCTGCAACACCTCTCCGGGTGCTGAAACAGCAGGTCCAGCAGGTGCTGGACCTAAGGAATCGACGTGGAAGGCGGTGTAGTCCTCTTCTCCTGCTCCTTCTCCCCATTCCCACTTGGCCGCCTCGTCGAATATCACGTCACGTGATATGTATGTGCGCCCATCAACCGGATTATACATCCGATAGCCCCTCGTTCCTGCAGCATAGCCAAGAAAAATCACCGGAGTACTCCGGTCTTCCAACTTTTTCAGGTGGGGACGCGTGTTCTTAACATGCCCCACACACCCAAAAGTTCAAAAATAATTGACGGTTGGTCGCTCTCCATGCTAAGCTTCATATGGTGTCTTCCCGTCAAGGCGACGCGTAGGGGATCGATTCAAGATATAGACAGCCGTGATAACTGCCTCACCCCAAAATATTTCGGGCATACCCTTCGCCTTCAACATGCTCCTCGCCATGCCAACCACCGTCTGGTTGCGCCGCTCCACAACCCCGTTTTGATGCGGCGTATACGGGGTTGTGAGCTGACATTGTACTCCGTGCTGAGCGCAGTACTCGCCGAACTCCTGTGAGGTGAACTCCCCTCCGCGATCAGTACGGAGTAGCTTCAGCCTCCTCCTGGACTCTAATTCAGCTGTCGCCTTGAATTGCTGAATTAAGTCGGGCGCCTTGTCCTTGGTTGCTAGAAGATAGAGCCACATATAGCGGCTCATGTCATCCACTAGCAACAAGAACATCTTCTTGCCGTCTGGAGTCGTCGGCGTAATAGGCCCGCAGATGTCGCCGTGGACAAGGTCGAGCGCGTCCTCCGCGCGCTGCCGAGCTTGCTTGGGGAAGCTGGAGCGTCTCTGCTTCCCGACCCCGCAAGCTTCGCACAATTGATCGACGTGATCAATTTGCGGAAGCCCGAGCACCATCTCCTCTCGTGCCAACTTCCGAAGCGCCTGGAAGCCAACATGTCCGTAGCGTTCGTGCCAACGCCACGCAACATCATCACGCCTCGCGGTTAGGCAAACCGGACGTGTGATGTTGAGCCTGATGGAGTACAGCTTGCAGTCATCGCGTTGAACTCGTGTGAGGAGACGCTGCTGTTCCTCCCGTATTTGCATCACTCCTTGCACCGTGATGTTGTAGCCATCCTCATCCAGCTAGCCGACGCTGATGAGGTTGGTGGTGAGGCGCGGGATGAGGTAGACGCCGGTGAGTATCCTGTGCTCACCCGTCTTGGTGGCGAATAGAACTGTACCCTTTCACTGGATACGCACGACGGAGTTGTCGCCGAACTTGATGGTTCCGACAACGTTTTCGTCGAGCTCGGAGAAGACAGCGCGTGAACCCGCCATGTGGTTGGTCGCGCCCGTGTCGAGGTACCAACGAGTGTCGTCAAAGTCGTCGTCGTTGCTGCGGTGAGCGAAGACACGTCCCTCCACTATCTCCAGTGGGCGCGTAGGACGTTCTTGTATAGGCTCCTCCTGTACAGAGGCCACCCTTGTCATAAACAAGGCGCCCTCCTCCTCCGCCTTCGCCACGAAAGCCTGCTGTTGCGGCTCCTCCTTAGACTTCGACCGACACTCCCTGGCCCAGTGGCCCTTCTTCCGGCACTTCCTGCACTGGTCCCGCGGAATATCCTTCCTGGAACCTCCCTTTTTGCCTCCGTTCTTCTTGGGCGGGCCCTTTCTGCCGCCCCTCTTAGAAGAACCTGCGGACTGGGTAGACCGCTCCTCCTTCCGCTGTGCCTCCCACTCCTCCCGAGTGAGGTACAGCTGGCCGTTGTGTACTCCCTTCCGCTGTGTCAAGTCGAAGGCATTCTCAGCCGCCCTGAGACGCCCCGTCACCTCCGACAAGGTGAGGGTCGACACGTCTAGCAGTGTCGTGATCGCCACCACGATCTGTTGGAAGCGTTCTGAAACGCTTCGCAGAAGCTTCTCCACGGCCCTCTCTTCTCCTATCTCTTCCCCTAGCGACGCAAGCCGTGATAGCATGCCGCTCAGGCGAAGGGAGAAGTCCTCCACGCTTTCGCCATCCTTGAAGACAGCGTCTTCGAACTCCTTCCGGAGTTGTTGTGTTGTAGTCTTCTTCACGCGGTCGGCCCCGGCCCGCATGATGGCGATCGTGTCCCATGCCTCCTTCGCCGTCCTATTTTCTCCTATCGTCGTGATCGTCTCCGGCGGGACAGCGCTGACCAAGATGTCAAGCGCCATCATGTCTTCCTGCTCGCTCACGTTCCCCTCCTCCACGGCCGTCCAAAGCAGTTGTGCCTTCAGCTTAATCTTCATCAGTCCGCGTAGTTGGTCTTGGTGAGCACGGGGAACCCCGTCCCGGTGTCCACCTCACGAGCTGCCGGTGAGGGTGTGTCATGGCTGATGGCGCTACCGCTGCTTGTAGGTGTAGACGACATCTTGCAGAATTCAGCCTAGAGTTGAAACCGACTCTGATACAACGAATGTTGCAATTCCAGCCCCAAAACTTCTTGCTGTACAAACTGATCTGCACTAGCAGATCAATCTGAACTCAGTCTTTGATGGTGCTGAACCAAACCTGGTGGTGGCTAGGGTTGAAGGGGGAGGCAGCAGCTTGGGGAAGATGATGCCCTAGGCAGCAGCTGGAGCAGCAGCCTTGAGGGACGGCTGGAACAGCAGTCGGCGGCGGTGGAGAAGACCTGGGAGGCGGCTAGAACCCTAGGTTCAGGTGGCGGCTAGGGTTCTTGAGGAGGGAGGCGCTGACCTGGATGAAAGAGGGGGGCGGCGGCTGCAAAGGGGGGGAGAGAGGCGGCTAGGGCAGAAAACTGGAGGAACTTTTCTTTTTTCAACTCTCTCACAATTTGGGGTGTTTTTGGCTTGTATATATAGCCCCCTCTTACAAGAGTCATAATCTATTACAAAAGGATCTTTTAGTCTATCTCTAAAAAGATTAAACTCAGATTCCTTCTAGAAAGGGGGCCCGGCCTAGGCTAGGGCTGACCATCCCACTTGGCCCAGTTTTGGCCGCCCTGGGCTAGGGGCAGATCAGCCCACAAGTGGCGCGTCATATCGGAACCCGGATATGGTGTTAAATGAGCAAGGGCCGGATCGCCACCACCTTAGTAGCGCGCTACATCATCGTCCGGATGTAGTGATAAGTGAGCAAGGGTTTTTGCATATTACTCGACGGGTGCAAAGCGTAAGGAAGCTAGCCGAGGAACATAGATTTCGGGTGGTAGTTGGAATGTAGGATTCTTGACGGGGAAGCTACGTGAGTTAGTAGATGTTGCTATTAGGAGACGAGTAAATATCCTTTGTGTACAAGAGACTAGATGGGCGGGTCAAAAGGCGAGAGAAATCGAGAATACCGGTTTCAAGCTTTGGTATTCTGGATCGGCTGGGACTAGGAATGGCGTAGGTGTTCTAATAGATAAGAGTCTTAAGGATGGAGTAGTGGATGTTCGAAGACGAGGGGATAGAATCATCTTAATCAAGATAGTAATTGGGGACATTGTCTTGAACGTCATTAGTGCTTATGCCCCACAAGTTGGGCTCAACATGAGTGCTAAGAGGCAATTTTGAGAGGACTTGGAGGATATGGTTAGTAGTGTACCGATAACTGAGAAACTCCTCATAGGGGGAGATCTCAATGGTCACGTGGGTGCAACTAACCTAGGATTTGAGGGAGTACATGGAGGCTTTGGATGCGGCGCTAGAAATCAAGAGGATAAGGACATCCTAGACTTTGCTGTAGTCTATGATCTGTTGATAGCTAACAAACTCTTTAGAAAGAGGCAATCTCACCTAGTGAACTTTAGTAGTGTCCAACACTCTAGCCATATTGACTTTGTCCTCACGAGGAGAAAGGATAGACGGGAGTGTCTAGATTGTAAGGTGATCCCAGGGGAGTGTGTTGTGACACAACATAAGCTTGTGGTAGTTGACTTTCGCTTCAATACATGTTCTTTGCGGAACAAAGGTGCCAAATCACAAGAACAAAGTGGTGGAAGTTGAAAGGTGAATCACAAGAATCCTTTAAAAATAGGGTGATCATAGAAGGACGCTGGGCAGAAAATGGAGATGAAGATAGTATGTGGGTGAAAATGGCAACTTGCATTAGGAAGGTAGCTAGTGAGGTGTTCGGTGTGACAAAAGGAAAGAAACTTGTAGATAAAGACACTTGGTGGTGGAATGAGGATGTACAAAAGGCCATTAAGGAGAAGAAGGAGTGTTACAAGAGTTGGCATAATGATAGAAGCGCAAGCATGCTTAAGTACAAAAAGGCTAAGAAGAATGCAAGGCGGGCTGTGAGTAAGGCAGGAGGACATGCCTATGATAAGTTATATGAGAGACTAGAGACAAAAGAAGGTGAAAAGGACATATACAAGGTAGCAAAAATCCGTGAGAGAAATATGAGGGATCTCAATCAAGTTAAATGCATCAACGATGAGACTGACCGTATTCTAGTGAAGGATGAAGAGATTAAGAATAGATGACGTGATTACTTTAATGGGCTATTCAATGATGAGAATGAGAGCACTATGGTTGAGTTGGATGACTCCTTTGATGACTCCAATAGGCGGTTCGTGCGGAGGATACAAGAGTTCGAGGTTAAGGAGGTCTTAAAAAGGATGAAAGAAGGAAAGGCCCTCGGCCCTGACGATGTCCCTATTGAGGTGTGGAGATGTCTTGGAGACATGGCAATAGTATGGCTCACAAAGCTATTCAACCACATTTTTCAGTCAAAAAAGATGTCTGAAGAATGGAGGAAAAGTATATTAGTACCTATATTCAAAAATAAAGGAGATATTCAAAGTTGTACTAATTATCGAGGTATTAAGCTTATGAGTCACACTATGAAGCTTTGAGAGAGAGTGATTGAACACCGCCTGAGGAAAGTGACCAATGTCACTAAAAACCAGTTTGGTTGTATGCCTGGGAGGTCTACAATGGAGGCGATTTTCTTGCTTCGTCAGCTTACGGAGGGATATAGGGAGCAGAAGAAGGACTTGCATATGGTGTTCATCGACTTGGAGAAGTCGTACGACAAGATACCAAGGTCAGTCGTGTGGTGGGCTCTAGAGAAACATAAAGTGCCAACAAAGTACATTACCCTTATCAAGGATATGTACAATAATGTTAGGACAAGTGTGCATGTAAGTGATAGTGAGACTGATGCATTTCCTATCACGGTAGGACTACATCAAGGATCAGCTTTGAGCCCATATATCTTTTCCTTGGTGATGGATGAGGTGTCGAAGGATATACAAGGGGATATCCCTTGGTGCATGCTCTTTGTCGATGATGTAGTGCTGGTAGATGAAACTAGAGATGGTGTTGATAAGATATTAGAGTTATGGAGACAAACTTTAGAGTCCAAGGGGTTTAGACTTAGTAAGACCAAAACCGAGTATATGAGGTGTGACTTTAGTGGTGTTGGTCGTGAAGAGGGAAATGTTAGTCTACAAGGACAAATAGTACCTAGAAGGGACTCTTTCCGATACTTAGGATCAATGTTACAAAGCAATGGCGATATTGATGAGGATGTTTGCCACAGGATCAAGGTAGGGTGGATGAAATGGCGACAAGACTCTGAAATCCTATGTGACAGGAAAGTACCACAAAAGCTAAAAGGGAAGTTCTATAGGACGGGTGATCAGGCCCGCGATGCTCTATGGGGCGGAATGTTGGCCAACTAAACGGCAATATGTCCAACAAATGAGTGTCGCAGAGATGCGCATGCTACGGTGGATGTGCAGGCACACGAGAAGAGACCGAATAAGGAATGAGGCGACTCGTGATAGGGTAGGGGTGGCACCGATTGAAGAGAAGTTAGTCCAACATCGACTTAGGTGGTTTGGACATATCCAACGGAGACATCTAGAAGCACCGGTTAACAGTGGGATTTCAAGAGGTAGAGAAAATATTAGGAGGGGTAGAGGACGACCAAGGTTGACCTAGGAGGAGGCGGTAAAACGAGATTTAAGAGATTGGAATGTATCCAGAGACTTAGCTCATGATAGGACCGCATGGAAAGTAGCAATTCATGTGCTAGAATCCTAGTCTTGTTTTTTTCCTTTTTACTTTTTTCTCTTTTTTCCTTTTTTTCTTTTTTTCTTTTTTTTCTTTTTTTCTTTTTTTCTTTTTTTCTTTTTTCCTTTTCCCTTGTTCTTATATCTCTTCCTCTCTTTTACTTCATTAATATTGGGTTTCATGTGAAGGGGGGCCTTGGCGCAGCGGTAAAGTTGTTGCCTTGTGACCATGAGGTCACGGGTTCGAGTCCTGGAAACAGCCTCTTGCAGAAATGCAGGGAAAGGCTGCGTACAAAAGACTCAAATGGGTCGGACCCTTCCCCGGACCCTGCGCAAGCGGGAGCTACATGCACCGGGCTGCCCTTTCTTTTTTTTAATATTGGGTTTCATGTCTAGCCGACCCCAACATGCTTGGGATAAAGGCTTGGTTGTTGTTGTTGTTGTTGTACCCAAACAATCTAGAATCTAGATAGTTTAGACCTTTTCGATAAGATCCAATATATCTTGGTTGTCAACAAATTCAATGTAGCTCCAATTAATTTCTTCTGTTTTGTATTCCTCCTGCTCCATCTTGAAAACATGCTGGATTGCAAAATAAAACAGATCAAATATATGCATGTGTCAGAGAAAGGGATGAGGAGCGACTTGTTCTACTACCTTATTGAAATGTTGTTGAAGCTTTTCATTAGCAAAGTTGATACACAACTGCTCAAAACTAACAGAAGGGAGAGCCATCAGGAAATCCAAGAAGAACTAGAATATGAAACTAAAAGCAGTATTGAGAATGGAGTTAAAAGAATCTGCATGCGAATTATGAATAACTGGTTTTTTTGTACTAAAATATAGCTTTTTAGTTTCCACCCTATTGATTTTCTGCTTCACAAAAGCCTTACCGTTATTCATAATCCCTCGCCCCAAAAATGTGTATAATTATTGTAGTTACAAGCTATCTGGTTATTTGGCAAAAATGTATGTACATCAAGAATGCCAGACTTCAATGTTTGGTTTATCTGCTTTCTAGTAGGTGAAAATAAGTAGTCCTAGGAATTAAGTGTAGCTCAGTTGATTATGGATGTGGATCTACACTCTAACCACCCACATTCAAGTCCGCAATGAGGGTACAAGCTCTACCGCAAAGAGGACGGACCTATATTGATGCCACGTCAACACCCACGGAGGAGGGGTCCAAGAATACGGTAGACGGCCCACCTATCGAAGCAAAGCATAGGGAAGGCCCATCCCAAGAGACCTCTACGTCCCCGACCACGAGCACAGGGCCAAAGCCCTAGTGCGACGGACATGAGGACATGTGGACGCTTGTGGCTAGCCCAAGGACCTTAGAGACTTCAGAGGTGATAAAAAATTATCATTAACGTAGCCTACACACATTTAGTGCCCTGCGTGCACGTGACAACATCACCATCAACGTCCTTGACCTTCAGTTAGAGTAGAGGGTGTAGGAGGGCGGCATGCGCCATCTCGTTAGGGCGCGGGTACCGATGAGCTCTGACATGACATGGTGCGGAGACAGAAAGGTCACCCTGCACGGTGGTCCCCAACCACGCTCGGATATGCAGGGCACGAGTCGCACGGTTCCCCTGGAGATGTTGCTCGACGATCAGCCATGTCTGACGAGCAGTGCCACCCCCACGCTGTCCGATAATGTCCTACAGCTCCTCAAAGAGGGACCAAAGGATCCAGGCAAGAACCAGGCTTGTTAATCAACGCCTGGACGCCTAGGCGGCCGGCAGGCGCCAGCCTAGGCGCCTAGGCGCCCGGCCAGGCGGTGGGCGACGCCGGCGGGGCGAGCGGCGACGGCGCTACGGCGCCGGCAGGGGAGGTGGCGGAGGCGGCGGCGGCAGAGGCGGAGATGGAGTAAGGAGGCGAGGGTGGAGGCGCCAGGCGGGCTGAGGAGGCGGGCTGAGGGGTGAGGAAGCGGCCCAGTTAGTGTGAGCCGTCGGATCTCATCCGACGGTCCACATTTTAGATGAACACATATAAATACTAACCCTACCCTAACACTACCCATTTTCCCTCACCCCCTCTCTCTCTCCTTTGCAAAAGCGGCGGCGGCAGCTCCACCAACGGCAAGGCGGTGGCCGTGGTGGCGACGGGAGGGCCCGCCGGCGGCCGTGGTGGCGACGAGAGGGCCCGCCGGCAGCCACGGCGCAGCGGCGGGAGGTCTCGGCCTGTTTAGAGGCGGCGGAGGCGCCGTAAACAGCGGCGACGGAAACTGCGGCGGCCAGGCGAGGCGGCCGGCCATGACGTCTGGGCCGGAGCGCCTGGACGCCTAGTCGCCTAAGCAACGACTTGAAAACGCTGGCAAGAACCAGACTGTCCACGCCGATCCAGGAGTCGTCCAACAGCAAATCATCTCGGAGGACGTGGTCGTCGAGCCAGAAGCGCCGAAGGGTGAGGATGAACAGCTGACGTCACCTGGCGTACGAGGTGGATTCAGTTCTAAGGACAACCGGGACGAGTGCCCGGATGTTCTAGACACCAGCAGCCTGGGTGTGGAGAGCGGCGATGAGGGAAGTTGCGTAGGTGGTGTAAGTTGTTCCGTCGCATGGGGAGGACTCGTGGGTGGCACTCGAGTGCTAGTTCGTGGCCTCCTCAAGCTGGTGAGTGAGAGCCACCATGGACACGCGCTCCTGCTCCAAAGCAAGAGCGGCAGCGACGCCGGAGGTGATCACAGAAGACTGTCCCGCACCAGTCACGGGGTCCACCGGATCGTCGAGAATAGCAAAGGTAGCAGGCGACGGCGAGGAGAACCCGCACGGGACAGTACCCAGTGGTGGCGGCGGCGCACGCAGGATGGGACTTGACGGCGGCAGAAAGTCGGATCCAGCACCCGGTGCGGGCACTGACGAAGAGGCGCTCAGCCCCGACGCCTAGGAAGGTGCTCCGGAAGCCGGCGGCCAAGCAGCAGGAGCTGGTGTGTGAAGCCAAGGAAGGCGGGTCACCGAAGGAAGCGCAACGGCGGCGGCCGGTGGCGCCGGAGGAGGCACAGATGGGTAGGAGACGGCCGGCGGAGATGCGGCCTAGATCCGGCGGCGCGAGGGCGGAAGACCCGTGAGCAGGAGGCGCGACAGTGGCGCTCTGGTGGCCGGCAACGGCGCCGGCACTGACGGCAACCAGAGGGAGGCCGGCTGCGACCTCTAGCAGGCCGGGGGCGCCGCTCATGAGGCCGGCAGCGGCGGCGCAAGAATGGCCAGCGCCGGCGTCTGGGAGACCGGCCGCCGTGGCGCGTGAGTGGCCAGCGCCGGCGGCTGGGAGGCCAGTCGCGCCGCCTGGCAGATCGGCCGCCGCGCCTGGCAGGCCAGCCGCGCGAGTAAGGAAGCAGGCGGAGGCGGCTAGAAAACCGACCGCGACACCTAGCAAGCCGACCGCGTCGCTCGAAGAGTTGGCGGCAGCACTCCGGTGGCCGGTGGTGGCTCCTGCGGCGGCGGCGGCAGCAAGGGGGCGCAATGGCGGAGGCGGCGGCCCAGGGTGGCGGCGGTTGTGCCAAGGGGGAGGAGAGAGAGAAGAGGGCTAGGGTTAGGGTTTGGCTAATCTGATACCATATTGGAGGAAAATGAAGTATATTCATTGTTGTTAAGGCGTCGCTTAAGCGGTAAGGCGCCTGGGGATCGTAAGGCGTCCTGTCACCTTAGATCCCGACGTAAAGCGGGTGAAGGCGGTGGCGGCGGCCGAGTGCAGAGTAGGAGGTGGCGGCGGCCAGGCGCAAAGGAGGCGGCGGCCGAACGCAGAGGTGGAGGCGGTGGCGGCCGGGCGCAGAGGAGGAGGAGGCGACAGTCGGGCGCAGAGGAGGAGGAGGCGGCGGCCGGGCACAAAGAAGCGGCGGCGGCGGCCAGGCGCAGTAGGCCGGACGCTCTCGCGAACAAAGTGTGGAAGTGGCAGAGGGAAGACGGCGGGGTGACTAGAGTTAGGGTAAATAAGTGTTGTTGGACTGGTAGTGGGCTGGATGGGCCACTGAAATAAGCACATGTAGTCTTTTTTCTTGTTTTTTCCTTTTCTCTTTTTAATTGGCAAATTTTACTAGTAGATGCTACTACATTTGAGATTTTATTCCTATTAGTAAGGTGTCACCTCGCCTTACGCCTTACTGCTTAAAAGATAAAAAAGGGGGTATGTCGCCTTACCGCCTTAATAACTATGAGTATATTACACATGTATAGGCTATTAAGCCTCACACAAAAGACCAAAATACCCATACCTAATAAGAGTGTTATCTCTAATATAAAGAATAATCTAACATATACAATTGGAAAATAGAAATTGATTTCATTAGCCTAATGGGCTGTCAAGGGGTTACATATATAGGTTGTCAAGCCTTACTCTAAAATGACTAAAATGCCCCTGCCTCCTAATAACAGTTTAATTCAGAGTATTCTAACCCCCCCCCCCCCGCAGTCCCGACATCTAGCCATGGCAGATGTTGAGACTGGACCGAAACTCGATGAACACCGACGAAGGCAAACCCTTCGTGAAAATATCAGCGAACTGCAATGACGTCGGAACGTGGAGCACTCGGACCTCCCCGAGAGTCACCCGCTCACAAACTAAGTGAAGATAGATCTCCACATGCTTAGTGCGCTGGTGCTGCACCGGGTTGGTGGAGAGGTAGACGGTGTTGACGTTGTCGCAGTAGACCAACGTACTCCGAGCGAGGGGGGAGTGAAGCTCATGAAGTAGCTGCTAAAGCCAGGAGGACTCAGCCACACCCTTGGCCATGGCGCAGTACTCCGCCTCAGCACTCAAGCGGGACACCACGTGTTGCCGCTTCGAGGACCAGGAGACGAGGTTGCCACCCAGGAAGATGGCGTAGCCGGAGGTGGACTGACGGGTGTCCGGGTAACCCGCCCAGTCGGCGTCGGTGTAGACAACCAGCTCGAAGGCGGGGTCACGCCGAAGAAGAAGGCCGTAGTCGTGGGTGCCCCGCGGGTACCGAAGGATCCGCTTCATCGCCGTGAGATGCGGCTCCCGCAGATTATGCATGTGGAGGCACAACTGCTAAGTTGCGTAGGAGATGTCCGGCCTGGTGAAGGTGAGGTACTGCAAGGCACCTGCAAGACTCCTGTAAGCGGTGGGGTCACCGACAGGAGCGCCGTCAACAGAGAAGACCTTCGCTTGGGTATCCACCGGAGTGGAGCACGGCTTGCAATTAGCCATGCCCGCTCGCTAGAGGATGTCCAGGCAGTACTGTCGCTGGTGGAGGAACAGGGCACCCGGTCGGTGCTCGACCGCAACACCCAGGAAGTGGTGTAACTGGCCCAAGTCCTTCTGTTATGACGGGAATCCAATATCAGAGGAGGTCTGCTCCTGCCTAGCAGGCGCATGCAGGGAAGGCCAAACGGGCCCAGGACATTTCCTATTATTTGAGAGCTATTATTAGAAAACATTTCCTATTATTTGAGAGCTATTATTAGAAACTTAAACGCTATATAATTGTAAAGACAATTGAATCAGGGGTAAGCAGAAACAGATTGTTCCGGCTTCCTGCAGGGAGCCGGGAATTTCCAAACCCTAGCCGCCACCCCCTGTGTTTCTCATCTCGCGATCGCTGGCGACTCGCCGCCGGTCAACCCTCGACCCGCGCCCACCGATTCTCCACACGTACAACCTCCGATTGGTGAGGGGCAGAGAGCAGCAGCATACCAACCTGGTATCAGGGACCTCCGATCCGATGTCGCTGCCGCTGCCCGCTTCAACCGCCGACCCCGGCTGCACTGCGTCACCGCCGGATGCCGACGGGTCCGTGCCGATCCCGGCCGCACCGATCCCGCCTACATCGCTGGCCGCGGGATCGCTGCCGCTGGCCGCCGGGGCTTCATCCTCCACCGTGGGGGTGATGTCCAACGAGCAGCTCACCAAGGCCGTCCTCGACCTCGGCAGGATGATGATCGGCGTCCACGCTTTCCTCTTAGGACCGCAGCCAGGCGTGGCACCGTCTCACCCACAGCCGCAGTTACCGCCGGCGCCCAACCCGCAGCAGCAACTGCCTTCTTCCGCCTCGGGCACCGTCATCCCCGTACAGGAGATCCAGTTCCCCCACTCGCCGTCCCCGCTTCCGTCTTGGCTCACCGACGTCGCGCCGCCAGCCTACTCCTCCGCGCCGGCGCGCCCGTCGGTCCATTCGACCCCTCACATCACAGCGGGCTTCGGCCATGGGGGCGTTCCGGCGTCGGGAACGCTCTATGGCGGCGTTGACAACCCAATCCTCCACGGCTCCACCTTCGGGTCCGCGCCGGCTGCAGTTCCAGCGATCGGCGGGGCGCCCCCGGCTGCCGCCCCTGCGACGTTTGGCGCGGCGTCTTTCCAGCCTCGGACCTACAAGATCGACTTCCCGATTTACGACGGCTCGGTCGACCCGCTGAATTGGCTCACACACTGTGAACAATTCTTCTGGGGCCAGCGCACTCCGGTGGAGCAGCGGACGTGGATGGCCTCCTACCACCTCATCGGCGCCGCTCAGACCTGGTACTACGCCCTCCTATCGGACGAAGGCATGCCGTCCTGGGAGCGCTTCAAGGAGCTTTGCCGTTTTCGTTTCGGACCGCCTATATACGGCTCGCAGCTAGCCGAGTTGGGGCACCTTCCTTTCCACTCCACGGTCCAGGAGTTTGCGGACCGCTTCCAGACGGTGCTAGCGCATTCCAGGGACATCTCCACGCGCCAAAAAGCGGAGCTTTTCGTCGGCGGCCTTCCGGAACACATTCGGGTCGACGTCGCGATGCGCCCCCCCCCCCCCCCGACCTCCAGACGGCCATGTTTCTTGCCCGCGCCTTCGAGACACGGGCTCTGGCCGCGGCAGCGCCGCCTCAGCAGCGCGGCGCCCGCCCTCCCCCGCGGTCAGCCTTTCCCCCACGCCAACCGGGGGCGACCGCGGCTCCGACTGGCGCACCAGCGCTGCCTGCGCCGGCCGTAGCCGGCGCTGCAGCACCGGGCGCAGCAGCCCCGACGGCACCCGTGCGGCCGTACCGTCGCCTTTCGCCGGCCGAGATGCAGGAACGCCGTCGTCAAGGCCTCTGCTACAACTGCGACGAGCAATACGTGCGCGGGCATGTGTGCCCCTGCCTGTTCTTTCTGGAGGTGGACGATTTCCTCGACGTTGATGAGGAGGCGGCCGCCGATGCTGCAACCACGGCCTTGCCCGCAGACACCGCCGCCGCAGCGGACGCTCACACTCACGCTCTGGTGGTTTCTGTACACGCTCTTGCAGGCATCAGGACGTACCACACTATGCTCCTGCCCGTGACGATCCAGGGCGAGCGCCTCCTCGCCCTCCTGGACACTGGCTCCACCCACACTTTCCTCCAGGGCACGGCCATGCGGCGCCTTGGTCTCGCTCCTCAGGGGGGCGACCAGCTTCGCGTTACGGTGGCCAACGGTGAGCGCGTGCCGTGTGAAGGTATCGCACGGCACGTGCCAGTCGACATCCACGGGGCGCCTTTCTCCATCACCTGCGTGGGCCTCGCGCTCGGCTGCTTCGACTCCATCCTCGGCGTCGACTTCCTGGGCACGCTGGGCCCCATCACCTGGGGCTTCGAAGGGCTCGCCGTATCCTTCCTGCACGAGGGCCGCCGCGTCACGTGGCAGTGTGTGGGCGCCCCGGGCGCGCCTTTCCAGCAGCGGTCGCTGGTAGCGGTAGCTCCAGACCCGCACCAACCACTGCTGGACGAGCTTCTGTGTCAGCACGACGCCGTCTTCGACACACCACGCGGACTTCCACCAGCCCGCCCCTACGACCACCGCATACACCTGCTACCCGGGACCGCACCAGTGGCAGTGCGACCGTACCGGTACCCTCAGTTGCAGAAGGACGAGCTCGAGCGGCAGTGCGCTGCCATGCTGGAACAGGGCATTATCCGCCCCAGTACTTCTCTGTTCTCGGCACCCGTGCTCCTCGTCAAGAAGGCGGATGGGTCGTGGCGCTTCTGCATCGACTATCGCGCGCTCAACGACCGTACGTCCAAGGACAAGTTCCCGATCCCGGTGGTTGACGAGCTCCTCGACGAGCTCCACGGGGCCAAGTACTTCACCAAGCTCGACCTCCGCTCGGGGTACCACCAGGTGCGCATGCACCCGGCCGACATCGAGAAGACGGCGTTCCGCACCCACCATGGCCACTTTGAGTTCCTGGTGATGCCGTTCGGGCTCTCCAACGCCCCTGCGACATTTCAGGCGTTGATGAATGATGTGCTCCGCCCCTTCCTCCGTAGGTTCGTGCTGGTTTTCTTTGACGACATTCTGATCTACAGCACGTCGTGGGCTGAGCACCTGCAGCATGTCGGCCTCGCCCTCACCGCCCTACGAGCCCACGGCCTCTTTCTGAAGAGGTCGAAGTGCTCCTTCGGGGCCCCCTCCGTCGCCTACCTCGGCCACGTCATCTCCGCCGATGGCGTCGCCATGGACAGCGACAAAGTAGCCGCGGTCGCCTCGTGGCCGCTACCATGCTCTCCACGCGGGGTGCGTGGCTTCCTGGGCCTCGCCGGCTACTACAGGAAGTTCATCCGCGACTTCGGCTCCATCGCGGCACCACTCACACGTCTCCTGCGGAAGGAGGCGTTCGCCTGGACGGCGGAGGCGGACGAGGCTTTCGCTGCCCTGAAGCGGGCGCTTTCGTCGGCGCCGGTTCTACAGATGCCCGACTTCGCGCGCCAGTTCGTAGTTGACTGCGACGCGTCCGGCACCGGCTTTGGCGCCGTCCTACACCAGGGGGGCGGACCTCTGGCTTTTTTCAGTCGACCCTTCGCCGCCCGCCATGTCAAGCTGGCGGCCTACGAGCGCGAGCTTATCGGGCTGGTGCAAGCAGTCCGGCACTGGCGTCCGTACCTGTGGGGGCGCCGGTTCCTTGTCCGCACCGACCACTACAGCCTGAAGTTTCTCCTAGACCAGCGGCTGTCCACCGTGCCTCAGCACCAGTGGCTCAGCAAACTATTCGGGTTTGACTTCACCGTCGAGTACCGTCCCGGGCGGCTCAACTCGGCGGCCGACGCGCTGTCCCGCCGCGACGAGGAGACTGCGGCGCTCTGTGCCCTCTCTGGGCCCTCCTTCGACCTCTACGCCGACATTCGTCGCGCCACAGCGACCGACCCGGTCGCGCGTGACCTGCTGCAGCAGCTGGAGGCCGCGTCTCTGGGCGAGCCGTGGGCTGCCGACGACGGTTTCCTCCTCCACGGCAAGCGCATCTACGTTCCGGCCACCGACGACTTGCGCCACCAGGTGGTGACCCTGGCTCACTCGGCGGGACACGAGGTGGTCCAGAAGACCCTTGTGCGCCTCCGCGCGGACTTCTACATCCCCGGCGACCGCCAGCTGGTGCACGTCTTCGTCCGCTCCTGTGATGTGTGCCAGCGGAACAAGACGCCGACCACACCGCCGGCCGGCCTACTTCAGCCCTTGGATGTTCCGTCGCAGGTGTGGGCAGATATCTCCATGGACTTCATCGAGGGGCTGCCGAAGGTGCACGGCAAGTCCGTGGTCCTGACGGTGGTGGACCGCTTCTCGAAGTACGCCCACTTCATCGCGCTCAGCCACCCCTACACCGCCGCCTCCGTCGCCCGTGCTTTCTTCGACGGGATCGTGCGCCTACACGGTTTCCCCAGCTCTATCGTCAGCGATCGCGACCCAGTCTTCACCAGCAATCTTTGGCGCGATCTCTTTAAATGTGCAGGTGTCAAGCAGCGGCTCAGTACAGCCTTTCACCCCCAGACGGACGGCCAGTCCGAGGCCGACAAGATCATCGCGATGTATTTGCGCTGTGCGACAGGTGATCGGCCTCGCTCGTGGGTCGACTGGCTACCCTGGGCGGAGTACTGCTACAACACCTCTTACCACACGGCACTCCGAGCGTCGCCGTTCGAGGTTGTGTACGGCCGACCCCCGCCACCACTCCTGCCACACCACGCCGGGGCGGCCCAGACCGAGGCGGTGGACACCATGCTGCGGGACCGCGACGCTTTCCTGGAGGAGGTTCGCGAGCGTCTTCTTCAGGCTCAGCAGTACGCCAAGCGCCACTACGATGAGCACCATCGCGAGGTGGAGTTCGACGTGGGCGCATGGGTGCTGCTCCGACTTCTCCACCGCCCCACCCATGCGCTCGCCTCGCCGTCCAAGGGCAAGCTCCGCCCACGCTACGCGAGGCCGTTCCAGATCGTCGAGCGCATCGGGCAGGTGGCTTATCGTCTCCGACTTCCCGCGGATGCGCGCCTGCATGACGTCTTCCATGTGGGGCTGTTAAAGCCTTACAACTACGCCGGCTCGCCACCATCAACGCCGGCCGTGCTGCCACCGGTTCAGGACGGGCGACTGCTGCCAGCCCCTGCACGGGTCCTGCGCGCCCAGCTCCGTCGCGGCGCGTGGCACATCCTCGTCAGGTGGCAAGGCCTTTCGGAGGACGACGCCACCTGGGAGCCCCTGGACGACTTCAAGACTCTCTACCCGGATGTACAGCTCGAGGACGAGCTGTTTGTCGAGGCAGGGAGAGATGTTATGACGGGAATCCAATATCAGAGGAGGTCTGCTCCTGCCTAGCAGGCGCATGCAGGGAAGGCCAAACGGGCCCAGGACATTTCCTATTATTTGAGAGCTATTATTAGAAAACATTTCCTATTATTTGAGAGCTATTATTAGAAACTTAAGCGCTATATAATTGTAAAGACAATTGAATCAGGGGTAAGCAGAAACAGATTGTTCCAGCTTCCTGCAGGGAGCCGGGAATTTCCAAACCCTAGCTGCCACCCCCTGTGTTTCTCATCTCGCGATCGCTGGCGACTCGCCGCCGGTCAACCCTCAACCCGCGCCCACCGATTCTCCACACGTACAACCTCCGATCGGTGAGGGGCAGAGAGCAGCAGCATACCACCTTCATCGCGAACTCCCGCTGCAAGGCAGAGATCGTGCGCTGAAGAAGAGCTGGACTGGACGCCGTGAGGACAATGTTGTTGACGTACACGAGGAGGTAGACAGTGTCACCCTCACGTCTGTAGACGAAAAAACGAGGTGTCCGCCTTGGCCTCGACGAAGCCGAGCGAGACCAAGAAGGAGGTGAACCAGTTGTACCAAGCCAGAGGCGCCTGCTTCAGCCCGTACAGGGACTTGTTCAGTCGCCAGACCACGTCTGGACGGGCTGAATCAACAAACCCATTCGGCTGAGTGCAGTACACCGTCTCCGTCAGCGTCCCATGGAGGAAGGCGTTCTTGACGTCCAACTGGAGGGAACGCCAAGAACGAGAGAGAGTCAGCGACAAAACAGTGCGAACCGTCGCCGGCTTCACAATCGGGCTGAAAGTCTCATCGTAGTCGACCCCGGGGCGCTGAGTGAAGCCTCGAAGAACCCACCGGGCCTTGTACCTCTCCAGAGACCCATCTGCCTTCTTCTTATGCGTGAACACCCCACTTGCCCGTGACAATATTGCCACGACCAGGACGGGGAACCAAGTCCCAGGTCTGGTTGGCAAGCAGGGCTGCATACTCTTCTTCCATAGCCCGACGCCAGTGAGGATTGGCGAGGGCGCTACGGAAAAAAGAGGGGATAGGCGAGATGGGTGACCATGTAGGCCGGCTGAGGACGCGACGGACGTGGTGGAGTAAGACACGGAGCCAGGCCAGGCAACATGGAGATCTGGCCGGTCCACGGGTTGTAGGATGTGGGCCAGGGCACGGCTCCCTGACCCGTACCACCGCTACTACCACCCACCTGCACCGCCACCACCACCTCCACCACCACAGCCACCGCGCTTGTCGCGATGACGATTACCACCACCAGAGGTAGCAGAAGCCCCTGGGGTGGTAGGTGGACGCGAAGGTTGTCCCCCACAGCGGCTGGTGGAGTAGGGCGCAGGGACGACCCAGAGCCGTAGAAGGTCGTGGCAGACGAGGAAGTGACGGAGCCGCCAGAGATAATCTCCTCAAGCTCGAGATCCGACCAGACCTTCTCAAAGGTCGGGAATGGCGTCTCGCGAAGTAGCCACGAGCGAAGGTGGGTGTAGCGCTCGTTCAGGCCCTGAAGGACGAGGGAGTTGTCCAGGACAGGCTCTCCAAGGTCGCGAAGGGTATCCACCATACCCTTCATCTGGCGACAGTAGACAGAGATGGAGAGGTCACCCTTGACGGTGGTGCCAAACCGAGCTCGGACGTGAAGAGCTCGAGTCGCACGGTTCCCCTAGAAGCACTGCTAGAGGATCAGCCACGCCTGATGAGCAGTGCCTCCACCGCGCTCGCAGACGATGTCCTGCAGCTCCTAAGAGATAGACCCAAGGATCCAAGCAAGGACCAGACTGTCCATGTTGATCCAGGAGTCGTCCAACGGGGAATCATCCCATAGGACGTGATCGTCAAGACGGAACCGCCTCAATGTCAGGAGAAGCAGGCTGCACCATCTGGTGTAGGTGGTGGAGTCAGAGCTGAGAACAACTGGAATGAGAGTCTGGATGTTCTGGATACCAGCAGCCTGAGCGTGGAGGGCGGCGACGAGGGAAGCCGCATAGGTGTTGTAAGCAGCTCCAGCCCTCGGAGGGCGATAGTGAGTGGCGCTCCACTGCTGGCGCGGGGACTCCTCGAGCTGGTGGGTGAGAGCCGCCATGGACACCCGTTCCTGCTCCAAGGCGAGAACGACAGCGCGCTCTTGCTCACGGGAGGCGACAAGGGCCGCGGCGACAGTGAACAAGGTCACAGAGGGGTGTCCCCACCCACTGGCAAGGTCCTTGAATCGTCAACAAAGGCGAACGGTGAAGGAGTAGAGGCGGCAACAGGGGGAGGCGCGGCTGCGGCCATGGGGAGAAGAGAGGCGGCGCCGGGCAGGGGGGTGACCGCGGTGAGAGGAGCAGAGGCGGCGCCGAGCAGGGGGACAGCCGCGGGGACGTAGCCATGGCGAGGGGTGGTTGCAGCCAAGAAGAGGGGCGGGGGCGAGGCCATGGGGTGTGGAGCAGAGGCAGCGCCGCGCAGGGGGGCGACCGCGGTGAGGGGAGAAGAGGCGGGAACAGGGGCGCACGGCAGGGGGACGCCGGCGGGAGCAGGAGCGCCGGGCAGGGGGATACCAGCGGGAACAGGGGCGCATGGCAGGGGTCGCTGGCGGGGATGGGGGCACCGGCCAGAGGGGGTGCGACCGCGGGTGGCGGCAGCGGCGCGCCCGCCAGCGTGGGTGGCGGCGGGGTCGCGCCCGCCAGTGCGGGAGGCGGCGGATTCGCGCCTGCCGGCGCGCCACCGCTCGGCGGGCGGCGGCGGCGGTTGCGGCGCGCCGGGCATCCGGAGAGAGGAGAGAGAGAGAGCTAGGGTTAGGCTAATCTGATACCAAATTGGGAAATAGAAAATGATTTCATTAGCCTAATGGGCTGTCAAGGGGTTACATATATAGGCTGTCAAGCCTTACTCTAAAATGACTAAAATGCCCCTGCCTCCTAATAACAGTTTAACTCAGAGTATTCTAACATATACAAATATAAAAAGTTAGTGATATATTTGCACTAGGTGACTTTGAATTATGTTGCTTCTAGCCACAAGCATAAACTTTTTGTGAACTTGCAAGAAAGGACACGATGACTGACCTGTTATATTTAAAACACTCAAAACCATAGATGTCCAAGACCCCAATCTCTGCCCTTGACTCCATATCCTGCCCGATGGACTTATTAATGTTGTCAACAAGCCTGCAATAACCAACTTGTAAGCATCACATTCAAAAATTGATATCGAAGAGGAGATGGTCATACCAATCAAATAATCGAGCATAAACAGTCTTCGCAAGAGCATCACGACCAATTACAGCAGAAGAATTGTCAACTGCCTTGACTATGTTTCCTTCAGGAGTTTTAATTTTCCGAAAGCACAGGGTTGAAAGTAAAAGGCTTGCATCAACCCTACAAACAAATAAGAACGGCTAGAAAATGGTACAGTGAATCACATAATTTATAAGCAACAGTAAAGTTTCGACAAAATGTTTGGACAAGGCTTACAGATAATCAATAAGCATGTGCCCATGCACTTTATTGCCAACCAGAATAAACAAATACATATGAAATCACTGTTCAAACCTAAGAGTAATGATTAATAGAAAATACTCACATTAGCAAATCAGCAGCCATCTGAAGATGGAATTTGCATTTTTCATCCTTGATAGCAGATGAATCAAATTCTTCTCCAGGAGAAAATTCGGTATTTCCTAGATGAAGTATAGCAGCAACAATTCGGAATATGGCTTCCTGAGAATGCAAGGTAGCATCATGAGTCAAAGCTATTTATTTAGAGGATAGTAATTTGGTAATATTCTTGCACCAGTAAGAACTATGTCAAGATTAACCTGATCAGAAAAGCATATACCAACAATGTCCATTGCTCTGCGCGTTTTCAAATACTCCTCTGCATCATTGACCCCTTGTAACTCGAATGTATGGCTTTGATTCAGGTAGTTAAAGTTCCTAGGATGAGTGAGTTGGTATTTATCTGCATCCTGATGATACAAATTTAAATAGAATAAGAGCATCTCCAACAATTCTCAGTCCACACTCCTAAAAATTAATTTTGAGAACACATTATAAAACTACCCCTCCAAAAGTTTCCAATATTCATTCCCTAAATTTACTCACTCCCAAAAACATCCACGTCGGTTGCCAGATTTATGTGATGGGTGATGACTTCCAATCCTGAAATATTTCCATGTGGTGAGGCCTATCTACTCATTCTACCTCCTACACAATATTTGGAAACAATACATTGGGAATTGTTGGAGAACGAGACCTTTTCTACTACCAATAGTTTTTTAGAAACTCTCTAAACTAGTTTTTGGGAGTTTTTATGTACATAACTATTGGAGATGCTATAAACCATCCATTGTGGTCTAAGTCACCCTTAAGTCTCGGAAATGCAGTTAAAGTTGATGGCGTCAATAATACAAGCACGGGACTTTCAGATCAAGATTTTGATAACCTAAGACTGTATAAAAAAATGGCTGTCAAGGGCGCCGAACCCTTGACTGGCCGGACCTCGGCTACGTAGCTCGTAGCCGCCGTCCGTCTTCTCCGGTGAGGTTAGACCCCTCAACCGCAGGCTTTGTGAGAGAAGGGATTAGGAAATAGTTTATTGCCTGCCTTACAAAATGTGCGGTTACAAGAATATATGGCCAGCAGCCCAAAGATAATAGGAAGAAAATGCTAATAATAGGAAGAAACTTATTAATAGAAAGCTATCTCTACTTTTCATCTTAGAAACTTTATTTACGGAAAGCTATCTCTATTTTCCATCTTAGGAACTTATTTATGGAAAACTATCTCTACTTTCTATCTTAGCCACTTCTCGTGACTTCCTCTCCACGCGCGTCTGCTGTGCGCCCCGCGCGTTCCGCTGCGTGTCGCACATCCCGTACGCGACGACGCCTAGTGTATGTGCGGCTGAAACGCCCGGACATGACATCTCTCCCCTCCTCGAGAGGCAGCTCGTCCTCGAGCTGAAATGCTGGATACCTGGCGCGAAACAGCTCGACATCTTCCCAAGTGGCCGATGCAGAGGATTGACCCTTCCATAGGACCAGGATCTGTTGGACCCCACGAGCGACGCGCCGACGGACAGCGTGTTCCGGCTCTGGAGCAATGGCACCATGGTGGATCGTCGGAAGTGGCGGGGGAGCCTCTGGCGGGGCGCCATGGAACTTCTTCAGTAGACCTACATGAAACACGTCGTGCAGGCGAGCCTGAGGCGGGAGAGCGAGGCGGGCAGCAACCTCGTTGATCATCTCGGTGATGTGGTAGGGCCCGAAGTAGCGTGGCTTGAGCTTGCCGGAGGTGGCCTGGGACAGCGACACAACCGGGCGCTGACGAAGTCGGAGCAGCACCCAATCATCGACCTTGTATGAAACATCACGGTAGACCAATGTCGTAGTGATGCTTTTGAACCGCCTGAGCTTGCTCGAGACGAGCGCGGATGTCTGCGAGGAATTCCTAGTGTTCTTCCATGTTTTTGGCAATGGCCACCACCCTTGTCTCCCCCGGCTCATAGGACCGGATGGTTGGTGGATCGCGCCCGTAAACGACCCGGAACGGGGTGTCCCGAAGCGAGCTTTGGTACGCCGTATTGAAGACGAACTCCACCCATGGGAGCCACTGCAGCCAGTGACGCGGTCGATCGCCCGTGAAGCAGCGAAGGTACATGATGATGACTCTATTAGCTGCCTCGGACTGCCCATCCGACTGCAGGTGGAAGGCAGTCGTCATGTGTAACTTGGTGCCCATCAAGCGCATAAGCTCACGCCAGAATGTCGACGTGAAGATCGGGTCGCGGTCTGACACAATGGATTGTGGCACCCCATGACGACAGACGATGTCGGGGAAGAAAGCTTGGGCTACGGACTCGGCGGAGTACGGGTGAGCGAGCAGGATGAACTGGGAATATTTGATGAACCGGTCGATCACGGTGAGGATGACTGACTTGCCCCGCACGCGAGGGAGCGCCTCAATGAAGTCGATGGCGATATCCGAGCGCACACCCTGCGGTACTGGCAGCGGGAGAAGGAGGTCGGCAGGATGCAGGTGCTCCGACTTGTAGCGCTGGCACGTGGCGCACTCGCGAACAAAATCTTGTACTACCTGCTTCATGTTAGGATAATGAAAATCTCGTCGGATCCTGTGGAGAGTTCGTTGCACCCCTTCATGGCCCTCTTCATGCACGGCCCTCAGGATCTCTTGCAGGAGGGGAGACGTAGGCGCGATGTAGAGGCGACCTGCGTACTGCACCATGCCGTCGACCACCTCCCATGGGGCCCCACGGGAGCCCGTGCGGACTTCATCATGGATGGCGGCGAGGGCCGGGTCAGTGAGTTGTGCTTGCCAAAGACGTGCGATGAAGTCGAAGCGCGGGCCTGACAGGACCAAGACGATCCCTTCCTCCAGTGTGTCACGGCGGGAGAGCGCGTCGGCCACCACGTTCGCTGCCCCGGCCTTATACTCGAAGGTGAAGTCGAAGCCCAGAAGCTTGCCCACCCAATGATGTTGAGGGATCGCCGCGAGGCGTTGATCGAGCAGGTACTTCAAGCTGTAATGGTCGGTCTTGACGAGGAAGCGCCGCCCCCAAAGGTACGGCCGCCAATTGCGGACGGCTTGGACCAGGCCGATGAGCTCGCGCTCATAAGCGGCGAGGGCGCGGTGGCGTGGCGCTACTGGCCAGCTGAAGAACGCCACCGGGTGGCCTTCCTGGACGAGGACCGCGCCGAAGCCGTGCGACAAAGCGTCGCATTCGACGATGAACGGCTTGGTGAAGTCCGGCATGGCGAGGTTCGAAACTTCTTGTCTCAAGGAATTTGCTCCCTAAGGAGACAGCCGCCTTGAGGGCGTCGAAGGCCGTTGCTGCCGCTTCGGACCACTCAAAACCATCCTTCTTAAGAAGGCCAGTCAAAGGGCGGCGATGGTCCCGTAATTGTGGACGAACTTGCGATAGTACCTGCCAAGCCGAGAAAGTCGCGAACCGCCCGAGCTGAACGTGGAGCCGGCCACTCATGGATGGCCTGCACCTTGGCCGGGTCCATGGCGACGCCCGCTTCGGAGATGACTTGGCCGAGGTATGCGACTGAGATTGTAACACACTCAATTTCACTACCATGCATTGCATACATTTTTCATGTAGAGAAGCATTTGAAAAAAAAAAGTAGAAATGGAGAAAGAACCCTAGAAATGGAGAAAGAACCATAGAAATGGAGAAAGAACCATAGAAATGGAGAAGGGAATATAGAAATGGAGAAGAGAATATAGAAATGGAGAAAGGGACATAGAAATGGAAATAAGATAGCTGAATTGAGCCATCCCCAAATTTCTCCAAATTCCCCCCCCCCCCCACATTTGGGGGGAATTTTTCCCCAATTTGGCCGCAGCCCTAAAGGGGGAAAAAACCCTAGCACTCTTTGGTTGAGTCCCAATTGGACTAGAACTCTTTGGTTGAGTTCCAATTGGACTAGAACTCTTCTTTTTTCCCCCTTATAAATACAACCACCTAGCCCCCTCTACACCTTGGCCGCAGCCCCCCTCTCTCTCGCCGAGTTGCCCTGCCCTCCCAACTCGCCGAGTTGGCCACCTCCCTCTGCCGGAGTTTGGTCGCCGGTGAGCCCCGCCGATGAGCCCCGTCGTCGAGCCCCGCCGTCGAGCCCCGCCGTCGAGTCCCGCCGTCGAGCCCCGTCGTCGAGACCCGCCGTCGAGCGTTGTCACGCCTCGCCGTCGCCGGAGAAGAAGCCCGACGATCTGCCCTGCCATAATTCTCGATACAAAAATCTTCCCGCTGTTGTCGTTGCTAGGAGAAAAGTCCTGCCACAAGGAGGAAGTGAGGTATGTCTTCATTACCCATCTTACGACGTCGCCGCTATTTCTACGCATCCGTTTTCTTCGTCCCCTTCGAGCAGAAACTTTTGCGTGTGGACAGATCGTGTTTAGATCGATTTTTGACAGTGGAATTGATCTAGATCTTCTGTCAAGATCATCACCACATCCACACTTGATCCCTACACCCTTGTTCATTATTAAAACCCCATGAAAGCCCATTAAAACATGCAACAACACGTACAAACTGGTTTTATAAAACTGCACTATAGGATTTGCATTCATCTACCCAATTGCATCTTGAGTAAAGTTTATGAATGATGATTGATTGTTATAATCTTGTAAGTGCGTGATTGTGAATAGAAGGGCAAGCTCAAGAGGCCGTCTACGAGGAACTACAGCACCAAGACTTTGAGAAGCTTAAGCAACACGAACCACGGGAGCAAGGCAAGTGCCCCTTGACCATATTGATCACATGTTTTAAAATTGTTTTATTTGCGAAAACGTGTATGCTTGAGTCAACTTGATGGGACACCTTTTTATAGGAGTTTACTAGTTTTGTTAACCATCCTTGTCGCCGGGAAAGTTGATGAGTCGGGTATGGTCGTTTTTCCTTTTTTCTTCGCTTAGTTTACAGGATATGGGAAGCTGAATTAAAACATGGTTAGCTACTGCACTCATATGAATAATGATAATGAGAAATTGATGATGTTAATGAGCATGGAATCGGGGAGATCTAGGCAAGCTTGGTTCGCGGATGTTGCTGAATGAGATGGTGGTTTACTTGTCGTGGATCTAAGGACCGGTTCATGCGAGCACATGTCAAGAAAACAGTACCACCACAAGGCCAAATATGGGTGCGACTTAGCTGACTAATTAGGTGTGTTGCTAGCTTGTGATGGACCTTTGGATGGCGTGGGAAATGGGAGTCGAGAGGGACTGCTCTGGGAACTGCATGGCACAAGAGAGGACCCGTGGGTGGGAGAATGGAGACTCGAACCTGCCGGTGAAATCTCAGTGGGTCCGTCCATACTAGTAGCCCCTTTGTAAAGGCTATTTTGTGATCTTTTGGTCATACACCGACGGTTGTGTACTGGTATAATGGAGGTTCTTTCTAGTCGCCGACGGGTGACAAAATCACGAACTTGTGGATAAAGTGGTGCCACCTCTGCAGAGTGTAAAACTATCATGATAGTCGTGCTTCCGATCACAAGCACCTGGCCAACTTCCATGATTAGAGGCAAAACTTGGGATGGTTATTCGAGTATGGTCATGGGATTGGTTTCGGGACTGTTATGGGTCATAACAATGAAATTGGTTTCGGCTATATGAATATGAGATGGTTATGAATATTTATGAATATGAGATGAACTTAAGAAAGATTAATAGTTGGTTGAGACATGATAGATGGTGAATTATGATGAAGGAATGTTGATGATTAATTTGGTTATAATGGGATTGAACTCACCTAGAGATAGTTGTTTTTTTACCATGTTTATGAAATAAAATTTGCTTGCTGCAATGAGCCTCTTTATTTCCTACCTTGTTGTAAGCTACATGTCATACTTTTCCCGCACTTGCTGAGTACGACATGTACTCACCCTGCATTTCCACATATACATCAGCTACAGAAGAAGGGTACTTCGAGAAACATGTGGAGTACTAGGCGTGCACACTACCGTCAACATGCATGTGGAGTTGAAGTTGGAACCTGTTGTTTTAGTCATTTTCTGCTGTCGTTTAGAGTCTTCTGCTGCAAGAATAAGTTAGATATTCATGAGTGAGACATTGAATCATTGTAATAAAGTACTTAAACACTATTATTCGTGGTTATATTCTGAATTCAGTTTGTGGATTACATGTATATGTGTGATGAACATCCTGGGCACACATATGCATTCACTTGGTTCTATTTTCGGAATCGGGTGTCACAGAGATGACGCCGAAAGCACACTTGGTGCGCTTGACGAAGAGTTGCTGGGCCGAAGCTCGGAGAAGACGGCACGGAGGTGGCGTAGGTGGTCGGCCCATGTCTTGCTGTAAATTAAAATGTCATCAAAGAAGACGAGGACGAACCGGCGGAGGAACGCCCGGAGAACATCGTTCATGAGTGCCTAGAATATGGCCGGAGCGTTGCAAAGGCCGAACGCCATCACCAGGAACTCGTACAGGCCATCATGGGTACGGAACGCGGTTTTGTGTACATCCTCAGGTCGCATCCGTACTTGATGATTACCCGACCGTAAGTCGAGCTTGGTGAAGAAGCGCGCGTCGTCGAGCTCGTCGAGGAGCTCGTCGACCACCGGAATGGGAAAAGCGTCCTTGACAGTGAGCGCGTTCAAGGCGCGGTAATCCACGCAGAATCGCCACGACCCATCCGGTTTCTTGACGAGGACGATCGGCAAAGAGAACGGTGAGTCGCTGTGCCGGATGATGCCCTACTCTATCATGGTGGCACACTGCCGCTAGAGTTCGTTCTTGTGGGCGACCGGGTACCTATACAGGCGTACCGCCACCGGGGCAGCGTCGGGCTTGAGGATGATGTGGTGGTCGTGACCCCGGGCTGGTGGTAGACCGGTCGGCTCAGCGAAGATGTCGGTGAAGGCGCCCAACAGCCCGTCGAGGAGGGCGACCGCGGCCACGGCCACAGTTGCCTGTAGGCGCGGCGCAGTCGGCGACGGCACGCCTTGCCAGCAGACAGTGTGGCCCTCGTGCTGGAACGACATGCGTCGGCAAGCAAGGTCCCAAACGATGGGTCCCCTCGCGCCGAGCCACTTGGTGCCGAGAACAACATCGTACCGACCAGCGGCATGACGAAGAGGTCCGTCTGGAACAGAGCACCCGCGATGAGGAGGGGCACGTCGCGGATAACGCCCTCGCAGGTGATCCGCTCGCCATTGGCGACCATGGCCGTGAGGCGGGGTCGCTGTCAGAGCGGCAGCCCGAGGCGTCGCGCCGCCTCTTCCGAGATGAAGTTGTGTGTGCTGCCTGAATCGAGGAGTGCGACGAGGGGTGTGGCCCCAAGCGTCACAGCGATCTGCATGGTGTCCGCCATGGGCACCCCGGCCAAGGCCTGCAAAGAGAAGCAAGGTGCCTCGTTGTCAGCCCCGATCGCAGCGTCATCGGTGTCGTCGATCTCCACTCCGTCAATGAAGAAAATGCGCCTGCAAAATCTGTTGTGGCCACGAGAGTATTTTTCGTCGCAGTTAAAACAGAGCCCAAGACGACGACGCTCTGCCTGTTCCTCCGGGGCCAGCCGCCTCTGGTTGCCCGTGCCGTGGGCTAGGGGAACGCCCATCGGTGGCGCCGGAAGCGCGAGCGGCTGAGGGGGCGCGGTGAGCGTTGGGTGTGACACCGGAGCCGGAAGAAGACCGCGCGGGGCTGGACGAGCTGGAACCGGCGCCGGCCTATCAAACTCCATCAATTCAACCTGGCGCGCCAGGCTCATCGCCGCCGCGAGCGTCTCCGGGTTGTGGATGCGAACCGCATGGCTCAGCGGCGGAAGCAGGCCGCCGGTATACAGCTGGACGTGTTGGGCTTCATCAAGTCGACCCGCGCGAGGAAGGAGGGCCTGGAAGCGGTTCGAGTACTCTTCCACGGTCCCCGAGCGCCGGCACTCGGCGAGCTCGAACAATGGCGCGGAGCGGAGGGGCGGCCCAAACCGCAAGTTGAGGAGGTCCTTGAATCGGCCCCAGTGCGGAGTTCCTTCGTCTTCCTGCGG
The DNA here is from genome assembly GCA_030760725.1 of Neostapfia colusana. Classification (NCBI taxonomy): domain Eukaryota; kingdom Viridiplantae; phylum Streptophyta; class Magnoliopsida; order Poales; family Poaceae; genus Neostapfia; species Neostapfia colusana. The sequence goes on from JASWHV010000003.1 coordinate 21,577,508, forward strand.
CTAGATGTACCACAGCTGCGCCACATCCTCGAAGTTGTAGGAGGCCATCCAGACCTTCTCCTCCGCCATGGTCCGTTGTTGATGGAAATAGGACTCACAACAGTTGATGAAGATCAGTGGATCGGACTTGCCTGCGTAGCGCGGGAAATCCATCTTTTGGAACCTAGGCGGGCGATCATTGTGGTGCTCGCCGGTCGGTTGGCGGGGGCCTGCGGACAACGACTGATCGGTGGACGGGGCTTGGATTGTCTTGGCGTTGGCCTCGGCGATGGCTTGGAGGACTTGGACGGCCTTGGCGAGGTTCTCGACGGTGGTCTTGAGGTCGTTCCCCATCGCAGAGGTGGCGCAGGGAGTAGCGGAGCCCGATGGTGAAGGGTCGACGGCTGGTGATGACGAAGTGGGTCGAGTAGGCGAGGATCGCCGGGATCGTGATACCAGGTTGTCAAGGGCGCGGAACCCTTGACTGGCCAGACCTCGGCTACATAGCTCGTAGCCGTCGTCCGTCTTCTCCGGTGAGGTTAGACCCCTCAACCGCAGGCTTTGTGAGAGAAGAAGGGATTAGGAAATAGTTTATTGTCTGCATTACAAAATGTGCGGTTACAAGAATATATGGCCAGCAGCCCACTGATAATAGGAAGAAAATCCTAATAATAGGAAGGAACTTATTAATAGAAAGCTATCTCTACTTTCCATCTTAGTAACTTTATTTATGGAAAGCTATCTCTATTTTCAATCTTAGGAACTTATTTATGGAAAACTATCTCTACTTTCCATCTTAGCCACTTGTCGTGACTTCCCTCCACGCGCGCCTGCTGTGCACCCCGCGCGTTCCGCTGCGCGTCGCACATCCCGTGCGCGACGACGCCTAGTGTATGGGCGGCCGAAATGTCCGGACATGACAATGGCCTACAACAACAACAACAACCAAGCCTTTATCCCAAGCCTGTTGGGGTTGGCTAGACATGAAACCCAATATCAATGAAGTAAAAGAGAGGAAGAGATATAAGAACAAGGAAAAGAGAAAAAAGGGAAAAAAAGAAAAAAGAAAAAAAAGAAAAAGGAAAAAGGAAAAAGAGAAAAGAAATAAGACAAAAGGAAAAGAAAAAGAGAAAAGAAAAAAGAAAAAAACAAGACTACGATTCTGGCACATGAATTGCTACTTTCCATGTGGTCCTATCATGAGCTAAGTCTCTAGATACATTCCAGTCTCTCAAATCTCGTTTTACCGCCTCCTCCCAGGTCAACCTTGGTCGTCCTCTACCCCTCCTAATATTTTCTCTACCTCTTAAAATCCCACTGTTAACCGGTGCTTCTGGAGGTCTCCGTTGGATATGTCCAAACCACCTAAGTCGATGTTGGACTAACTTCTCTTCAATCGGCGCCACCCCTACCTTATCACGAATCGCCTCATTCCTTATTCTGTCTCTTCTTGTGTGCCCGCACATCCACCGTAGCATTCGCATCTTTGCGACACCCATTTGTTGGACATGTTGCTGTTTAGTTGGCCAACATTCCGCCCTATAGAGCATCGCGGGTCTGATCACCGTCCTATAGAACTTCCCTTTTAGCTTTTGTGGGACTTTCCTATCACATAGGATTCCAGAGGCTTGTCGCCATTTCATCCACCCTACCTTGATCCTGTGGCAAACATCCTCATCAATATCGCCATTGCTTTGTAACATTGATCCTAAGTATCGGAAAGAGTCCCTTCTAGGTACTATTTGTCCTTGTAGACTAACATTTCCCTCTTCACGACCAACACCACTAAAGTCACACCTCATATACTCGGTTTTGGTCCTACTAAGTCTAAACCCCTTGGACTCTAAGGTTTGTCTCCATAACTCTATAATTTCTTATCAACACCATCTCTAGTTTCATCTACCAGCACTACATCATCAGCAAAGAGCATGCACCAAGGGATATCCCCTTGTATATCCTTCGACACCTCATCCATCACCAAGGAAAAGATGTATGGGCTCAAAGTTGATCCTTGATGTAGTCCCACCGTGATAGGAAATGCATCAGTCTCACTATCACTTACGCGCACACTTGTCCTAACATTATTGTACATATCCTTGATAAGGGTAATGTACTTTGTTGGCACTTTATGTTTCTCTAGTGCCCACCACATGACTGACCTTGGTATCTTGTCGTACGCCTTCTCCAAGTCGATGAACACCATATGCAAGTCCTTCTTCTGCTCTCTATATCTCTTCATAAGCTGACGAAGCAAGAAAATCGTCTCCATTGTAGACCTCCCAGGCATAAAACCAAACTGGTTTTTAGTAACATTGGTCACTTTCCTCAGGCGGTGTTCAATCACTCTCTCCCAAAGCTTCATAGTATGACTCATAAGCTTAATACCTCGATAATTAGTACAACTTTGAATATCTCCTTTATTTTTGAAGATAGGAGATATTCAAAGTTGTACTAATTATCGAGGTATTAAGCTTATGAGTCATACTATGAAGCTTTGGGAGAGAGTGATTGAACACCGCCTGAGGAAAGTGACCAATGTTACTAAAAACCAGTTTGGTTTTATGCCTGGGAGGTCTACAATGGAGACGATTTTCTTGCTTCGTCAGCTTATGAAGAGATATAGAGAGCAGAAGAAGGACTTGCATATGGTGTTCATCGACTTGGAGAAGGCGTACGACAAGATACCAAGGTCAGTCATGTGGTGGGCACTAGAGAAACATAAAGTGCCAACAAAGTACATTACCCTTATCAAGGATATGTACAATAATGTTAGGACAAGTGTGCGCGTAAGTGATAGTGAGACTGATGCATTTCCTATCACGGTGGGACTACATCAAGGATCAGCTTTGAGCCCATACATCTTTTCCTTGGTGATGGATGAGGTGTCGAAGGATATACAAGGGGATATCCCTTGGTGCATGCTCTTTGCTGATGATGTAGTGCTGGTAGATGAAACTAGAGATGGTGTTGATAAGAAATTAGAGTTATGGAGACAAACCTTAGAGTCCAAGGGGTTTAGACTTAGTAGGACCAAAACCGAGTATATGAGGTGTGACTTTAGTGGTGTTGGTCGTGAAGAGGGAAATGTTAGTCTACAAGGACAAATAGTACCTAGAAGGGACTCTTTCCGATACTTAGGATCAATGTTACAAAGCAATGGCGATATTGACGAGGATGTTTGCCACAGGATCAAGGTAGGGTGGATGAAATGGCGGCAAGCCTCTGGAATCCTATGTGATAGGAAAGTCCCACAAAAGCTAAAAGGGAAGTTCTATAGGACGGTGATCAGACCCGCGATGCTCTATGGGGCGGAATGTTGGCCAACTAAACAGCAACATGTCCAACAAATGAGTGTCGCAAAGATGCGAATGCTACGGTGGATGTGCGGGCACACAAGAAGAGACAGAATAAGGAATGAGGCGATTCGTGATAAGGTAGGGGTGGCGCGATTGAAGAGAAGTTAGTCCAACATCGACTTAGGTGGTTTGGACATATCCAACGGAGACCTCCAGAAGCACCGGTTAACAGTGGGATTTTAAGAGGTAGAGAAAATATTAGGAGGGGTAGAGGACGACCAAGGTTGACTTGGGAGGAGGCGGTAAAACGAGATTTGAGAGATTGGAATGTATCCAGAGACTTAGCTCATGATAGGACCGTATGGAAAGTAGCAATTCATGTGCCAGAATCGTAGTCTTATTTTTTTCTTTTTCTTTTTTCTTTTCTCTTTTCTTTTCCTTTTTTCTTATTTCTTTTCTCTTTTTCCTTTTTCTTTTTTTTCTTTTTTTCTCTTTTTTCCTTTTTTCCTTGTTCTTATATCTCTTCCTCTCTTTTACTTTATTGATATTGGGTTTCATGTCTAGCCGACCCCAACAGGCTTGGGATAAAGGCTTGGTTGTTGTTGTTGTTGTATTCCCTTGATCATAAGGGTTACCGGTGCTTAGATCTCACTACCCACCGTCTTTTGATCTCGGCACGTCGTCTTCGACGAGTCATCTTTTCCTTTCTCCACCACCTCTTCCGATTCCACCAGAGAGTTGGACTCCCTTTTTCCTACTGACCCCGAGGCTGCCTCCCAGCTGCCTTGGCCTGTTTCTTCTGCAGGATCGACACGAGCTACGCCTCAGGTGCCCTCGACACCGACTGTTCCACCCCATGTGGCATCGACGTCTCCGGCGTCACCCGCTGCACCCCGTGTGGCATCGACGCCTCCGACGTCACCTGCTACGCCATGCGCGGCCTCAGCTTCCCCGACGCCACCTACTGTACCTCAGGTGCCCCCGGCGTCACCAGCTATACCATGTGTGGCATCAGCACCTGCGGCGTCACCAGCTGCCTCCCCGACGTCACCTGCAACAAGCACGACGCCACCAGCCGCGCCACGCGCAGCACCGACAATGACTTCTCGCTTTGCTGACCCCGCACTTGTCTACCAGCGACGAGCGCGGGGAGAGGCTCCTGCTCCAGCGACGCCACGCGCGGCCTCGAGACCCACTCTCGTCTACCCACGACGAGAGAAGATGTTTGTACCCGAGCGGCCGGTGTACAACCCCCCTCTCCTTCATAGGGATCCTGGTCACGTCCACCCGATGGTGACTCGACGTGCGTCCGGGAGTCTTCGGCTAGTTGAGCGGTTCGATGGAGTCGCTTTCTCGTCGATGACATCTCCACCGACCGAGCCTTCTTCGATCTCGCCCATACCTACTTCCGTGCGTAGCGCCCTCGCCGACCCTAACTGGCGCCGCGCTATGGAGGAAGAGTATGAGACCCTGCTTGCCAACCGGGCCTCGGACCTGGTTCCCCGTCCTGGTCGTGGCAATGTTGTCACGGGCAAGTGGGTATTCACGCATGAGAAGAAGGCGGATGGTACCTTGGAGAGACGCAAGGCTCGTTGGGTACTCCGGGATTTCACTCAGCGCCCTGGAGTCGACTACGATGAGACTTTCAGCCCGGTGGTGAAGCCGGCGACAGTTCGTACCGTACTGTCGCTAACTCTCTCACGTTCTTGGCCTCTCCAACAGTTGGACGTCAAGAACGCCTTCCTCCACGGTACACTGACCGAGACGGTGTACTGCAGTCAACCGGCAGGATTTGTAGATTCAGCTCATCCAGACATGGTCTGTAAGCTGAATAAATCCCTGTACGGACTGAAGCGGGCAACACAAGCCTGTTATAGCCGGTTCGCCTCTTTCTTGGTTTCACAGGGGTTTGTTGAAGCTAAGTCGGACACTTCGTTGTTTGTCTATCGACGGGGCAGTGACACTGCTTACCTCCTACTATATGTCGATGACATTGTACTGACAACGTCTAGTCCGGCTCTGCTTCGGCGAACCATTTCTGCTTTGCAGCAGGAGTTCGCTATGAAGGACCTGGGCCGTCTCCACCACTTTCTGGGTATTACGGTCGAGGACCGACCAAGCGGCTTATTCCTTCACCAGCGACAATACTGCCTGGATATCCTCCAGCGAGCGGGCATGGCTGAGTGCAAGCCGTGCTCCACTCCAGTGGATACTCAGGCGAAGCTCTCCGCCACCGACGGGACACCCGTCTCTGACCCCACTTCTTACAGGAGTCTTGCAGGTGCTTTTCAGTACCTCACCTTTACCAGACCGGATATCTCATATGCGGTTCAGCAGGTGTGCCTCCACATGCATGACCCGAGGGAACCGCACCTCACCGCTGTCAAGCGGGTTCTTCGGTATCTACGAGGCACCCTCGACTACGCCTCCTTCTTCGGCGTGGCACGGCCTATGAGCTTGTCGTGTACACTGACGCTGACTGGGCAGTCTGCCCGGACACACGACGCTCTACTTCTGGGTACGCCGTCTTCCTGGGCGGCAACCTCGTCTCCTGGTCCTCGAAGAGACAGCCCGTGGTGTCGCGCTCGAGTGCTGAGGCGGAGTATCGCGCCGTGGCTAACGGCGTGGCTGAGACCTCCTGGCTTCAGCAGCTACTTCAGGAGCTCCATACTCCTGTCGTCAGGAGCACCCTCATCTACTGCGACAACGTCAGCGCCATGTACCTCTCCACCAACCCGGTCCAGCATCAGCGCACGAAGCATGTGGAGATCGACCTTCATTTTGTTCGTGAGCGGGTTGCATGGGACGAGGTTCGGGTACACCACGTCCCGACGACGACGCAGTTCGTCGACATCTTCACGAAGGGTCTCCCGTCGTCGCTGTTCTCCGAGTTTCGGTTCAGTCTCAACATCTGAAGTGGCTAGATGTTGTGACTGCGCGCGGGGGGGGGGGGGGGGGGGGGGGGGTTAGACACTGTAATTAAGTGTGTGTCACAGGGGCATATTAGTCATTAGAAAGGGATTAGGGTTAGGGGTAGTTTAGTCCTTTTTTCCTCCTAATCCCTCTATAAAATGAGACCTGTACCCAGCATTATTGATTCATCTAATACAGCTATTATTAGCCCTCTATCACCGGGGTATGGTGTCAAGTGGGCAAGGGTCAGGTCGCCACCGCCTTAGTGGTGTTGCAATTCCAGCCCCAAAACTTCTTTGTTCTTGCTGTACAAACTGATCTGCACTAGCAGATCAATCTGAACTCAGTCTTTGATGGTGCTGAACCAAACCTGGTGGTGGCTTGGGTTGAAGGGGGAGGCAGCAGCTTGGGGAAGATGATGCCCTAGGCAGCAGCTGGAGCAGCAGCCTTGAGGGACGGCTGGAACAGCAGCCGGCGGCGGTGGAGAAGACCTGGGAGGCGGCTGGAACCCTAGGTTCAGGTGGCGGCTAGAGTTCTTGAGGAGGGAGGCGCCGACCTGGATGAAAGAGGGGGGCGGCGGCTGCAAATGGGGAGAGAGAGGCGGCTAGGGCAGAAAACTGGAGGAACTTTTCTTTTTTCAACTCTCTCACAATTTGGGGTGTTTTTGTCTTGTATATATAGCCCCCCCCCCTTACAAGAGTTCTAATCTATTACAAAAGTATCTTTTAGTCTATCTCTAAGAAGATTAAACTCAGATTCCTTCTAGAAAGGGGGCCCGGCCTGGGCCAGGGCTGACCAGCCCACTTGGCCCAGTTTTGGCCGTCCTGGGCCAGGGGTAGATCAGCCCACATTCTCCTCCTGATCCTGACACTGACCCACGTCTAGGATTCCGATCCTTCTCATCTTCACGAACTTCTATATTCCAAGAGCCTTGGTCAAGATGTCCGCCATCTGATCTTGAGTGAAGATTTGCTCAATCACAATAGTACCGCTGTCCACACACTCCCGTATGTAGTGGTACTTGACGTCGATGTGCTTGCTTCTGTCATGGTGTACCGGGTTCTTGCTCAAGTCTATACCTGACTTGTTATCAACCCACAGCACCGGCGCCTTCGATTTTTCAGCTAAGTCCTCCATCATCCGTGTCATCCATACACCTTGACATGCCCCTTGAGCTGTTGCGATATACTCTGCTTCACATGAGGACAAGGCCACCACCTTCTGCTTGCAGGACTGCCATAAAACGGGGCTGTTTCCAAGACAAAACAGCACCCCGCTTGTGCTCGTGCGGTCCTCCACGTCTCCCGCGCAGTCACTATCCGAGTACCCAATAAGCTCCATGTCTCCTCCTCTTGCATAGAAGACTCCATAGTTGATTGTACCCGCTATGTAGCGTACAATGCGTTTGACTGCACCAAAGTGATCCTCCTTGGGCTCCTCCAGAAACCGACTCATGTACCCGACCGAGTAGGCGAGATCAAGACGTGTGTTTACCAAGTATCGCAGCCCTCCAACCAAGCTCCTATAGTCCGTTGCATGCACCAACGGGCTATCACTTGTCTTGTAAAGCTGAGGCCTTGCTCCATAGGGAATGCACAGGGGTTGCATCCTTCCAGGCCAGCTTTAGTGACAAGTTTAGAAGCATAGGCCACCTGCCCAACGCTTATCCCTGCATCAGTTTGCCGCGCCTCTAGGCCAAGATAATATGACAAGAGACCCAAGTTGCTCATCTTGAACCTCTTCATCATCTCTCCTTTGAACTTCTTGAGATCGCCTCCTCCTGTGATCACAAGATCGTCGACGTACACGCCGACGATGAACTTCTCATCTTCAGCTCCACGGAAATAAATCCTGTGCTCGCTCGTACTCTTCTGGAAACCAAGCGATAGCAAGCTATCGTTGAGCTTGGCATTCCAGGCCCTGGGCGCCTGACGAAATCCATATAAAGCCTTCTTGAGTCGATACACCTTGTGTTCGGCTCCGTCGATGATGAAGCCAGCGGGTTGGGAGACGTACACCTCCTCCATCAAGTCGCCGTTCAGGAAGGCGCTCTTCACGTCCATGTGGTGTACCTCCCACCCCTTGTGCGCAACAACTGCAAGGAGCAAGCGAACAGATTCGAGACAAGATACAGGAGCAAATACCTTGTCAAAATCTATTCCTTGCCGTTGGACATAGCCTTTTGCCACCAATCGAGCCTTGTGCTTCACCAACGCCCCATGCTCGTCCTTCTTCACCTTAGACACCCATTTGAGGCCAATGGGCTTGTGTCCTGCAGGAAGATCAACAAGTTGTCAAGTCTTGTTTTCTTCTATGGACTCCATCTCCTCGAGCATGGCCCGTCTCCAGCACGGGTGTTCCTCAGCATCGGCGAAGGACGTGGGCTCCTCCGCGGTGGTGAACATGAGCTCCCCCTCCTCCAAGCTTGGTGGGCGCTCAGCCCGACCAGGAGGGGTGAGGGTTCCAAGTATGTTGCGCATTGTGCGGAACCGTAGTTTCGCGTCATCGTCGTAGTAGGCGTCGACGACGTTGCTGTCGGGGTCCGACAGCGGTGTGGCGAAGCAGATGGGCCGTGGAGGATTCCGGGGCGTGACGAAGGTGCTGGAATCTTCAAGTCTGGAACCCCCCGCTGCTGCTGACCCCCGTGCAGGACTGTCCCAGCCCTGATTTGCGCTGGACAGCCCCTGCAGGGGCCCTTGGGGCGACGCTGCAGGTGTTGTACTCTCTCCAGCAGGTCTGGAGGCTGGCGCAGGAACTCCTAGTGTCTGTACAGACCCTTCTGTGCCCCTCCTGGGCACTGCAGGGGTGCTGTTCAGCCCCTCCGGACCCTGCAACACCTCTCCGGGTGCTGAAACAGCAGGTCCAGCAGGTGCTGGACCTAAGGAATCGACGTGGAAGGCGGTGTAGTCCTCTTCTCCTGCTCCTTCTCCCCATTCCCACTTGGCCGCCTCGTCGAATATCACGTCACGTGATATGTATGTGCGCCCATCAACCGGATTATACATCCGATAGCCCCTCGTTCCTGCAGCATAGCCAAGAAAAATCACCGGAGTACTCCGGTCTTCCAACTTTTTCAGGTGGGGACGCGTGTTCTTAACATGCCCCACACACCCAAAAGTTCAAAAATAATTGACGGTTGGTCGCTCTCCATGCTAAGCTTCATATGGTGTCTTCCCGTCAAGGCGACGCGTAGGGGATCGATTCAAGATATAGACAGCCGTGATAACTGCCTCACCCCAAAATATTTCGGGCATACCCTTCGCCTTCAACATGCTCCTCGCCATGCCAACCACCGTCTGGTTGCGCCGCTCCACAACCCCGTTTTGATGCGGCGTATACGGGGTTGTGAGCTGACATTGTACTCCGTGCTGAGCGCAGTACTCGCCGAACTCCTGTGAGGTGAACTCCCCTCCGCGATCAGTACGGAGTAGCTTCAGCCTCCTCCTGGACTCTAATTCAGCTGTCGCCTTGAATTGCTGAATTAAGTCGGGCGCCTTGTCCTTGGTTGCTAGAAGATAGAGCCACATATAGCGGCTCATGTCATCCACTAGCAACAAGAACATCTTCTTGCCGTCTGGAGTCGTCGGCGTAATAGGCCCGCAGATGTCGCCGTGGACAAGGTCGAGCGCGTCCTCCGCGCGCTGCCGAGCTTGCTTGGGGAAGCTGGAGCGTCTCTGCTTCCCGACCCCGCAAGCTTCGCACAATTGATCGACGTGATCAATTTGCGGAAGCCCGAGCACCATCTCCTCTCGTGCCAACTTCCGAAGCGCCTGGAAGCCAACATGTCCGTAGCGTTCGTGCCAACGCCACGCAACATCATCACGCCTCGCGGTTAGGCAAACCGGACGTGTGATGTTGAGCCTGATGGAGTACAGCTTGCAGTCATCGCGTTGAACTCGTGTGAGGAGACGCTGCTGTTCCTCCCGTATTTGCATCACTCCTTGCACCGTGATGTTGTAGCCATCCTCATCCAGCTAGCCGACGCTGATGAGGTTGGTGGTGAGGCGCGGGATGAGGTAGACGCCGGTGAGTATCCTGTGCTCACCCGTCTTGGTGGCGAATAGAACTGTACCCTTTCACTGGATACGCACGACGGAGTTGTCGCCGAACTTGATGGTTCCGACAACGTTTTCGTCGAGCTCGGAGAAGACAGCGCGTGAACCCGCCATGTGGTTGGTCGCGCCCGTGTCGAGGTACCAACGAGTGTCGTCAAAGTCGTCGTCGTTGCTGCGGTGAGCGAAGACACGTCCCTCCACTATCTCCAGTGGGCGCGTAGGACGTTCTTGTATAGGCTCCTCCTGTACAGAGGCCACCCTTGTCATAAACAAGGCGCCCTCCTCCTCCGCCTTCGCCACGAAAGCCTGCTGTTGCGGCTCCTCCTTAGACTTCGACCGACACTCCCTGGCCCAGTGGCCCTTCTTCCGGCACTTCCTGCACTGGTCCCGCGGAATATCCTTCCTGGAACCTCCCTTTTTGCCTCCGTTCTTCTTGGGCGGGCCCTTTCTGCCGCCCCTCTTAGAAGAACCTGCGGACTGGGTAGACCGCTCCTCCTTCCGCTGTGCCTCCCACTCCTCCCGAGTGAGGTACAGCTGGCCGTTGTGTACTCCCTTCCGCTGTGTCAAGTCGAAGGCATTCTCAGCCGCCCTGAGACGCCCCGTCACCTCCGACAAGGTGAGGGTCGACACGTCTAGCAGTGTCGTGATCGCCACCACGATCTGTTGGAAGCGTTCTGAAACGCTTCGCAGAAGCTTCTCCACGGCCCTCTCTTCTCCTATCTCTTCCCCTAGCGACGCAAGCCGTGATAGCATGCCGCTCAGGCGAAGGGAGAAGTCCTCCACGCTTTCGCCATCCTTGAAGACAGCGTCTTCGAACTCCTTCCGGAGTTGTTGTGTTGTAGTCTTCTTCACGCGGTCGGCCCCGGCCCGCATGATGGCGATCGTGTCCCATGCCTCCTTCGCCGTCCTATTTTCTCCTATCGTCGTGATCGTCTCCGGCGGGACAGCGCTGACCAAGATGTCAAGCGCCATCATGTCTTCCTGCTCGCTCACGTTCCCCTCCTCCACGGCCGTCCAAAGCAGTTGTGCCTTCAGCTTAATCTTCATCAGTCCGCGTAGTTGGTCTTGGTGAGCACGGGGAACCCCGTCCCGGTGTCCACCTCACGAGCTGCCGGTGAGGGTGTGTCATGGCTGATGGCGCTACCGCTGCTTGTAGGTGTAGACGACATCTTGCAGAATTCAGCCTAGAGTTGAAACCGACTCTGATACAACGAATGTTGCAATTCCAGCCCCAAAACTTCTTGCTGTACAAACTGATCTGCACTAGCAGATCAATCTGAACTCAGTCTTTGATGGTGCTGAACCAAACCTGGTGGTGGCTAGGGTTGAAGGGGGAGGCAGCAGCTTGGGGAAGATGATGCCCTAGGCAGCAGCTGGAGCAGCAGCCTTGAGGGACGGCTGGAACAGCAGTCGGCGGCGGTGGAGAAGACCTGGGAGGCGGCTAGAACCCTAGGTTCAGGTGGCGGCTAGGGTTCTTGAGGAGGGAGGCGCTGACCTGGATGAAAGAGGGGGGCGGCGGCTGCAAAGGGGGGGAGAGAGGCGGCTAGGGCAGAAAACTGGAGGAACTTTTCTTTTTTCAACTCTCTCACAATTTGGGGTGTTTTTGGCTTGTATATATAGCCCCCTCTTACAAGAGTCATAATCTATTACAAAAGGATCTTTTAGTCTATCTCTAAAAAGATTAAACTCAGATTCCTTCTAGAAAGGGGGCCCGGCCTAGGCTAGGGCTGACCATCCCACTTGGCCCAGTTTTGGCCGCCCTGGGCTAGGGGCAGATCAGCCCACAAGTGGCGCGTCATATCGGAACCCGGATATGGTGTTAAATGAGCAAGGGCCGGATCGCCACCACCTTAGTAGCGCGCTACATCATCGTCCGGATGTAGTGATAAGTGAGCAAGGGTTTTTGCATATTACTCGACGGGTGCAAAGCGTAAGGAAGCTAGCCGAGGAACATAGATTTCGGGTGGTAGTTGGAATGTAGGATTCTTGACGGGGAAGCTACGTGAGTTAGTAGATGTTGCTATTAGGAGACGAGTAAATATCCTTTGTGTACAAGAGACTAGATGGGCGGGTCAAAAGGCGAGAGAAATCGAGAATACCGGTTTCAAGCTTTGGTATTCTGGATCGGCTGGGACTAGGAATGGCGTAGGTGTTCTAATAGATAAGAGTCTTAAGGATGGAGTAGTGGATGTTCGAAGACGAGGGGATAGAATCATCTTAATCAAGATAGTAATTGGGGACATTGTCTTGAACGTCATTAGTGCTTATGCCCCACAAGTTGGGCTCAACATGAGTGCTAAGAGGCAATTTTGAGAGGACTTGGAGGATATGGTTAGTAGTGTACCGATAACTGAGAAACTCCTCATAGGGGGAGATCTCAATGGTCACGTGGGTGCAACTAACCTAGGATTTGAGGGAGTACATGGAGGCTTTGGATGCGGCGCTAGAAATCAAGAGGATAAGGACATCCTAGACTTTGCTGTAGTCTATGATCTGTTGATAGCTAACAAACTCTTTAGAAAGAGGCAATCTCACCTAGTGAACTTTAGTAGTGTCCAACACTCTAGCCATATTGACTTTGTCCTCACGAGGAGAAAGGATAGACGGGAGTGTCTAGATTGTAAGGTGATCCCAGGGGAGTGTGTTGTGACACAACATAAGCTTGTGGTAGTTGACTTTCGCTTCAATACATGTTCTTTGCGGAACAAAGGTGCCAAATCACAAGAACAAAGTGGTGGAAGTTGAAAGGTGAATCACAAGAATCCTTTAAAAATAGGGTGATCATAGAAGGACGCTGGGCAGAAAATGGAGATGAAGATAGTATGTGGGTGAAAATGGCAACTTGCATTAGGAAGGTAGCTAGTGAGGTGTTCGGTGTGACAAAAGGAAAGAAACTTGTAGATAAAGACACTTGGTGGTGGAATGAGGATGTACAAAAGGCCATTAAGGAGAAGAAGGAGTGTTACAAGAGTTGGCATAATGATAGAAGCGCAAGCATGCTTAAGTACAAAAAGGCTAAGAAGAATGCAAGGCGGGCTGTGAGTAAGGCAGGAGGACATGCCTATGATAAGTTATATGAGAGACTAGAGACAAAAGAAGGTGAAAAGGACATATACAAGGTAGCAAAAATCCGTGAGAGAAATATGAGGGATCTCAATCAAGTTAAATGCATCAACGATGAGACTGACCGTATTCTAGTGAAGGATGAAGAGATTAAGAATAGATGACGTGATTACTTTAATGGGCTATTCAATGATGAGAATGAGAGCACTATGGTTGAGTTGGATGACTCCTTTGATGACTCCAATAGGCGGTTCGTGCGGAGGATACAAGAGTTCGAGGTTAAGGAGGTCTTAAAAAGGATGAAAGAAGGAAAGGCCCTCGGCCCTGACGATGTCCCTATTGAGGTGTGGAGATGTCTTGGAGACATGGCAATAGTATGGCTCACAAAGCTATTCAACCACATTTTTCAGTCAAAAAAGATGTCTGAAGAATGGAGGAAAAGTATATTAGTACCTATATTCAAAAATAAAGGAGATATTCAAAGTTGTACTAATTATCGAGGTATTAAGCTTATGAGTCACACTATGAAGCTTTGAGAGAGAGTGATTGAACACCGCCTGAGGAAAGTGACCAATGTCACTAAAAACCAGTTTGGTTGTATGCCTGGGAGGTCTACAATGGAGGCGATTTTCTTGCTTCGTCAGCTTACGGAGGGATATAGGGAGCAGAAGAAGGACTTGCATATGGTGTTCATCGACTTGGAGAAGTCGTACGACAAGATACCAAGGTCAGTCGTGTGGTGGGCTCTAGAGAAACATAAAGTGCCAACAAAGTACATTACCCTTATCAAGGATATGTACAATAATGTTAGGACAAGTGTGCATGTAAGTGATAGTGAGACTGATGCATTTCCTATCACGGTAGGACTACATCAAGGATCAGCTTTGAGCCCATATATCTTTTCCTTGGTGATGGATGAGGTGTCGAAGGATATACAAGGGGATATCCCTTGGTGCATGCTCTTTGTCGATGATGTAGTGCTGGTAGATGAAACTAGAGATGGTGTTGATAAGATATTAGAGTTATGGAGACAAACTTTAGAGTCCAAGGGGTTTAGACTTAGTAAGACCAAAACCGAGTATATGAGGTGTGACTTTAGTGGTGTTGGTCGTGAAGAGGGAAATGTTAGTCTACAAGGACAAATAGTACCTAGAAGGGACTCTTTCCGATACTTAGGATCAATGTTACAAAGCAATGGCGATATTGATGAGGATGTTTGCCACAGGATCAAGGTAGGGTGGATGAAATGGCGACAAGACTCTGAAATCCTATGTGACAGGAAAGTACCACAAAAGCTAAAAGGGAAGTTCTATAGGACGGGTGATCAGGCCCGCGATGCTCTATGGGGCGGAATGTTGGCCAACTAAACGGCAATATGTCCAACAAATGAGTGTCGCAGAGATGCGCATGCTACGGTGGATGTGCAGGCACACGAGAAGAGACCGAATAAGGAATGAGGCGACTCGTGATAGGGTAGGGGTGGCACCGATTGAAGAGAAGTTAGTCCAACATCGACTTAGGTGGTTTGGACATATCCAACGGAGACATCTAGAAGCACCGGTTAACAGTGGGATTTCAAGAGGTAGAGAAAATATTAGGAGGGGTAGAGGACGACCAAGGTTGACCTAGGAGGAGGCGGTAAAACGAGATTTAAGAGATTGGAATGTATCCAGAGACTTAGCTCATGATAGGACCGCATGGAAAGTAGCAATTCATGTGCTAGAATCCTAGTCTTGTTTTTTTCCTTTTTACTTTTTTCTCTTTTTTCCTTTTTTTCTTTTTTTCTTTTTTTTCTTTTTTTCTTTTTTTCTTTTTTTCTTTTTTCCTTTTCCCTTGTTCTTATATCTCTTCCTCTCTTTTACTTCATTAATATTGGGTTTCATGTGAAGGGGGGCCTTGGCGCAGCGGTAAAGTTGTTGCCTTGTGACCATGAGGTCACGGGTTCGAGTCCTGGAAACAGCCTCTTGCAGAAATGCAGGGAAAGGCTGCGTACAAAAGACTCAAATGGGTCGGACCCTTCCCCGGACCCTGCGCAAGCGGGAGCTACATGCACCGGGCTGCCCTTTCTTTTTTTTAATATTGGGTTTCATGTCTAGCCGACCCCAACATGCTTGGGATAAAGGCTTGGTTGTTGTTGTTGTTGTTGTACCCAAACAATCTAGAATCTAGATAGTTTAGACCTTTTCGATAAGATCCAATATATCTTGGTTGTCAACAAATTCAATGTAGCTCCAATTAATTTCTTCTGTTTTGTATTCCTCCTGCTCCATCTTGAAAACATGCTGGATTGCAAAATAAAACAGATCAAATATATGCATGTGTCAGAGAAAGGGATGAGGAGCGACTTGTTCTACTACCTTATTGAAATGTTGTTGAAGCTTTTCATTAGCAAAGTTGATACACAACTGCTCAAAACTAACAGAAGGGAGAGCCATCAGGAAATCCAAGAAGAACTAGAATATGAAACTAAAAGCAGTATTGAGAATGGAGTTAAAAGAATCTGCATGCGAATTATGAATAACTGGTTTTTTTGTACTAAAATATAGCTTTTTAGTTTCCACCCTATTGATTTTCTGCTTCACAAAAGCCTTACCGTTATTCATAATCCCTCGCCCCAAAAATGTGTATAATTATTGTAGTTACAAGCTATCTGGTTATTTGGCAAAAATGTATGTACATCAAGAATGCCAGACTTCAATGTTTGGTTTATCTGCTTTCTAGTAGGTGAAAATAAGTAGTCCTAGGAATTAAGTGTAGCTCAGTTGATTATGGATGTGGATCTACACTCTAACCACCCACATTCAAGTCCGCAATGAGGGTACAAGCTCTACCGCAAAGAGGACGGACCTATATTGATGCCACGTCAACACCCACGGAGGAGGGGTCCAAGAATACGGTAGACGGCCCACCTATCGAAGCAAAGCATAGGGAAGGCCCATCCCAAGAGACCTCTACGTCCCCGACCACGAGCACAGGGCCAAAGCCCTAGTGCGACAGACATGAGGACATGTGGACGCTTGTGGCTAGCCCAAGGACCTTAGAGACTTCAGAGGTGATAAAAAATTATCATTAACGTAGCCTACACACATTTAGTGCCCTGCGTGCACGTGACAACATCACCATCAACGTCCTTGACCTTCAGTTAGAGTAGAGGGTGTAGGAGGGCGGCATGCGCCATCTCGTTAGGGCGCGGGTACCGATGAGCTCTGACATGACATGGTGCGGAGACAGAAAGGTCACCCTGCACGGTGGTCCCCAACCACGCTCGGATATGCAGGGCACGAGTCGCACGGTTCCCCTGGAGATGTTGCTCGACGATCAGCCATGTCTGACGAGCAGTGCCACCCCCACGCTGTCCGATAATGTCCTACAGCTCCTCAAAGAGGGACCAAAGGATCCAGGCAAGAACCAGGCTTGTTAATCAACGCCTGGACGCCTAGGCGGCCGGCAGGCGCCAGCCTAGGCGCCTAGGCGCCCGGCCAGGCGGTGGGCGACGCCGGCGGGGCGAGCGGCGACGGCGCTACGGCGCCGGCAGGGGAGGTGGCGGAGGCGGCGGCGGCAGAGGCGGAGATGGAGTAAGGAGGCGAGGGTGGAGGCGCCAGGCGGGCTGAGGAGGCGGGCTGAGGGGTGAGGAAGCGGCCCAGTTAGTGTGAGCCGTCGGATCTCATCCGACGGTCCACATTTTAGATGAACACATATAAATACTAA
Source organism: Neostapfia colusana (assembly GCA_030760725.1). Classification (NCBI taxonomy): domain Eukaryota; kingdom Viridiplantae; phylum Streptophyta; class Magnoliopsida; order Poales; family Poaceae; genus Neostapfia; species Neostapfia colusana. Next base: position 21,594,522 of record JASWHV010000003.1, read on the forward strand.
CCCTACCCTAACACTACCCATTTTCCCTCACCCCCTCTCTCTCTCCTTTGCAAAAGCGGCGGCGGCAGCTCCACCAACGGCAAGGCGGTGGCCGTGGTGGCGACGGGAGGGCCCGCCGGCGGCCGTGGTGGCGACGAGAGGGCCCGCCGGCAGCCACGGCGCAGCGGCGGGAGGTCTCGGCCTGTTTAGAGGCGGCGGAGGCGCCGTAAACAGCGGCGACGGAAACTGCGGCGGCCAGGCGAGGCGGCCGGCCATGACGTCTGGGCCGGAGCGCCTGGACGCCTAGTCGCCTAAGCAACGACTTGAAAACGCTGGCAAGAACCAGACTGTCCACGCCGATCCAGGAGTCGTCCAACAGCAAATCATCTCGGAGGACGTGGTCGTCGAGCCAGAAGCGCCGAAGGGTGAGGATGAACAGCTGACGTCACCTGGCGTACGAGGTGGATTCAGTTCTAAGGACAACCGGGACGAGTGCCCGGATGTTCTAGACACCAGCAGCCTGGGTGTGGAGAGCGGCGATGAGGGAAGTTGCGTAGGTGGTGTAAGTTGTTCCGTCGCATGGGGAGGACTCGTGGGTGGCACTCGAGTGCTAGTTCGTGGCCTCCTCAAGCTGGTGAGTGAGAGCCACCATGGACACGCGCTCCTGCTCCAAAGCAAGAGCGGCAGCGACGCCGGAGGTGATCACAGAAGACTGTCCCGCACCAGTCACGGGGTCCACCGGATCGTCGAGAATAGCAAAGGTAGCAGGCGACGGCGAGGAGAACCCGCACGGGACAGTACCCAGTGGTGGCGGCGGCGCACGCAGGATGGGACTTGACGGCGGCAGAAAGTCGGATCCAGCACCCGGTGCGGGCACTGACGAAGAGGCGCTCAGCCCCGACGCCTAGGAAGGTGCTCCGGAAGCCGGCGGCCAAGCAGCAGGAGCTGGTGTGTGAAGCCAAGGAAGGCGGGTCACCGAAGGAAGCGCAACGGCGGCGGCCGGTGGCGCCGGAGGAGGCACAGATGGGTAGGAGACGGCCGGCGGAGATGCGGCCTAGATCCGGCGGCGCGAGGGCGGAAGACCCGTGAGGAGGAGGCGCGACAGTGGCGCTCTGGTGGCCGGCAACGGCGCCGGCACTGACGGCAACCAGAGGGAGGCCGGCTGCGACCTCTAGCAGGCCGGGGGCGCCGCTCATGAGGCCGGCAGCGGCGGCGCAAGAATGGCCAGCGCCGGCGTCTGGGAGACCGGCCGCCGTGGCGCGTGAGTGGCCAGCGCCGGCGGCTGGGAGGCCAGTCGCGCCGCCTGGCAGATCGGCCGCCGCGCCTGGCAGGCCAGCCGCGCGAGTAAGGAAGCAGGCGGAGGCGGCTAGAAAACCGACCGCGACACCTAGCAAGCCGACCGCGTCGCTCGAAGAGTTGGCGGCAGCACTCCGGTGGCCGGTGGTGGCTCCTGCGGCGGCGGCGGCAGCAAGGGGGCGCAATGGCGGAGGCGGCGGCCCAGGGTGGCGGCGGTTGTGCCAAGGGGGAGGAGAGAGAGAAGAGGGCTAGGGTTAGGGTTTGGCTAATCTGATACCATATTGGAGGAAAATGAAGTATATTCATTGTTGTTAAGGCGTCGCTTAAGCGGTAAGGCGCCTGGGGATCGTAAGGCGTCCTGTCACCTTAGATCCCGACGTAAAGCGGGTGAAGGCGGTGGCGGCGGCCGAGTGCAGAGTAGGAGGTGGCGGCGGCCAGGCGCAAAGGAGGCGGCGGCCGAACGCAGAGGTGGAGGCGGTGGCGGCCGGGCGCAGAGGAGGAGGAGGCGACAGTCGGGCGCAGAGGAGGAGGAGGCGGCGGCCGGGCACAAAGAAGCGGCGGCGGCGGCCAGGCGCAGTAGGCCGGACGCTCTCGCGAACAAAGTGTGGAAGTGGCAGAGGGAAGACGGCGGGGTGACTAGAGTTAGGGTAAATAAGTGTTGTTGGACTGGTAGTGGGCTGGATGGGCCACTGAAATAAGCACATGTAGTCTTTTTTCTTGTTTTTTCCTTTTCTCTTTTTAATTGGCAAATTTTACTAGTAGATGCTACTACATTTGAGATTTTATTCCTATTAGTAAGGTGTCACCTCGCCTTACGCCTTACTGCTTAAAAGATAAAAAAGGGGGTATGTCGCCTTACCGCCTTAATAACTATGAGTATATTACACATGTATAGGCTATTAAGCCTCACACAAAAGACCAAAATACCCATACCTAATAAGAGTGTTATCTCTAATATAAAGAATAATCTAACATATACAATTGGAAAATAGAAATTGATTTCATTAGCCTAATGGGCTGTCAAGGGGTTACATATATAGGTTGTCAAGCCTTACTCTAAAATGACTAAAATGCCCCTGCCTCCTAATAACAGTTTAATTCAGAGTATTCTAACCCCCCCCCCCCCCGCAGTCCCGACATCTAGCCATGGCAGATGTTGAGACTGGACCGAAACTCGATGAACACCGACGAAGGCAAACCCTTCGTGAAAATATCAGCGAACTGCAATGACGTCGGAACGTGGAGCACTCGGACCTCCCCGAGAGTCACCCGCTCACAAACTAAGTGAAGATAGATCTCCACATGCTTAGTGCGCTGGTGCTGCACCGGGTTGGTGGAGAGGTAGACGGTGTTGACGTTGTCGCAGTAGACCAACGTACTCCGAGCGAGGGGGGAGTGAAGCTCATGAAGTAGCTGCTAAAGCCAGGAGGACTCAGCCACACCCTTGGCCATGGCGCAGTACTCCGCCTCAGCACTCAAGCGGGACACCACGTGTTGCCGCTTCGAGGACCAGGAGACGAGGTTGCCACCCAGGAAGATGGCGTAGCCGGAGGTGGACTGACGGGTGTCCGGGTAACCCGCCCAGTCGGCGTCGGTGTAGACAACCAGCTCGAAGGCGGGGTCACGCCGAAGAAGAAGGCCGTAGTCGTGGGTGCCCCGCGGGTACCGAAGGATCCGCTTCATCGCCGTGAGATGCGGCTCCCGTAGATTATGCATGTGGAGGCACAACTGCTAAGTTGCGTAGGAGATGTCCGGCCTGGTGAAGGTGAGGTACTGCAAGGCACCTGCAAGACTCCTGTAAGCGGTGGGGTCACCGACAGGAGCGCCGTCAACAGAGAAGACCTTCGCTTGGGTATCCACCGGAGTGGAGCACGGCTTGCAATTAGCCATGCCCGCTCGCTAGAGGATGTCCAGGCAGTACTGTCGCTGGTGGAGGAACAGGGCACCCGGTCGGTGCTCGACCGCAACACCCAGGAAGTGGTGTAACTGGCCCAAGTCCTTCTGTTATGACGGGAATCCAATATCAGAGGAGGTCTGCTCCTGCCTAGCAGGCGCATGCAGGGAAGGCCAAACGGGCCCAGGACATTTCCTATTATTTGAGAGCTATTATTAGAAAACATTTCCTATTATTTGAGAGCTATTATTAGAAACTTAAACGCTATATAATTGTAAAGACAATTGAATCAGGGGTAAGCAGAAACAGATTGTTCCGGCTTCCTGCAGGGAGCCGGGAATTTCCAAACCCTAGCCGCCACCCCCTGTGTTTCTCATCTCGCGATCGCTGGCGACTCGCCGCCGGTCAACCCTCGACCCGCGCCCACCGATTCTCCACACGTACAACCTCCGATTGGTGAGGGGCAGAGAGCAGCAGCATACCAACCTGGTATCAGGGACCTCCGATCCGATGTCGCTGCCGCTGCCCGCTTCAACCGCCGACCCCGGCTGCACTGCGTCACCGCCGGATGCCGACGGGTCCGTGCCGATCCCGGCCGCACCGATCCCGCCTACATCGCTGGCCGCGGGATCGCTGCCGCTGGCCGCCGGGGCTTCATCCTCCACCGTGGGGGTGATGTCCAACGAGCAGCTCACCAAGGCCGTCCTCGACCTCGGCAGGATGATGATCGGCGTCCACGCTTTCCTCTTAGGACCGCAGCCAGGCGTGGCACCGTCTCACCCACAGCCGCAGTTACCGCCGGCGCCCAACCCGCAGCAGCAACTGCCTTCTTCCGCCTCGGGCACCGTCATCCCCGTACAGGAGATCCAGTTCCCCCACTCGCCGTCCCCGCTTCCGTCTTGGCTCACCGACGTCGCGCCGCCAGCCTACTCCTCCGCGCCGGCGCGCCCGTCGGTCCATTCGACCCCTCACATCACAGCGGGCTTCGGCCATGGGGGCGTTCCGGCGTCGGGAACGCTCTATGGCGGCGTTGACAACCCAATCCTCCACGGCTCCACCTTCGGGTCCGCGCCGGCTGCAGTTCCAGCGATCGGCGGGGCGCCCCCGGCTGCCGCCCCTGCGACGTTTGGCGCGGCGTCTTTCCAGCCTCGGACCTACAAGATCGACTTCCCGATTTACGACGGCTCGGTCGACCCGCTGAATTGGCTCACACACTGTGAACAATTCTTCTGGGGCCAGCGCACTCCGGTGGAGCAGCGGACGTGGATGGCCTCCTACCACCTCATCGGCGCCGCTCAGACCTGGTACTACGCCCTCCTATCGGACGAAGGCATGCCGTCCTGGGAGCGCTTCAAGGAGCTTTGCCGTTTTCGTTTCGGACCGCCTATATACGGCTCGCAGCTAGCCGAGTTGGGGCACCTTCCTTTCCACTCCACGGTCCAGGAGTTTGCGGACCGCTTCCAGACGGTGCTAGCGCATTCCAGGGACATCTCCACGCGCCAAAAAGCGGAGCTTTTCGTCGGCGGCCTTCCGGAACACATTCGGGTCGACGTCGCGATGCGCCCCCCCCCCCCCCCCGACCTCCAGACGGCCATGTTTCTTGCCCGCGCCTTCGAGACACGGGCTCTGGCCGCGGCAGCGCCGCCTCAGCAGCGCGGCGCCCGCCCTCCCCCGCGGTCAGCCTTTCCCCCACGCCAACCGGGGGCGACCGCGGCTCCGACTGGCGCACCAGCGCTGCCTGCGCCGGCCGTAGCCGGCGCTGCAGCACCGGGCGCAGCAGCCCCGACGGCACCCGTGCGGCCGTACCGTCGCCTTTCGCCGGCCGAGATGCAGGAACGCCGTCGTCAAGGCCTCTGCTACAACTGCGACGAGCAATACGTGCGCGGGCATGTGTGCCCCTGCCTGTTCTTTCTGGAGGTGGACGATTTCCTCGACGTTGATGAGGAGGCGGCCGCCGATGCTGCAACCACGGCCTTGCCCGCAGACACCGCCGCCGCAGCGGACGCTCACACTCACGCTCTGGTGGTTTCTGTACACGCTCTTGCAGGCATCAGGACGTACCACACTATGCTCCTGCCCGTGACGATCCAGGGCGAGCGCCTCCTCGCCCTCCTGGACACTGGCTCCACCCACACTTTCCTCCAGGGCACGGCCATGCGGCGCCTTGGTCTCGCTCCTCAGGGGGGCGACCAGCTTCGCGTTACGGTGGCCAACGGTGAGCGCGTGCCGTGTGAAGGTATCGCACGGCACGTGCCAGTCGACATCCACGGGGCGCCTTTCTCCATCACCTGCGTGGGCCTCGCGCTCGGCTGCTTCGACTCCATCCTCGGCGTCGACTTTCTGGGCACGCTGGGCCCCATCACCTGGGGCTTCGAAGGGCTCGCCGTATCCTTCCTGCACGAGGGCCGCCGCGTCACGTGGCAGTGTGTGGGCGCCCCGGGCGCGCCTTTCCAGCAGCGGTCGCTGGTAGCGGTAGCTCCAGACCCGCACCAACCACTGCTGGACGAGCTTCTGTGTCAGCACGACGCCGTCTTCGACACACCACGCGGACTTCCACCAGCCCGCCCCTACGACCACCGCATACACCTGCTACCCGGGACCGCACCAGTGGCAGTGCGACCGTACCGGTACCCTCAGTTGCAGAAGGACGAGCTCGAGCGGCAGTGCGCTGCCATGCTGGAACAGGGCATTATCCGCCCCAGTACTTCTCTGTTCTCGGCACCCGTGCTCCTCGTCAAGAAGGCGGATGGGTCGTGGCGCTTCTGCATCGACTATCGCGCGCTCAACGACCGTACGTCCAAGGACAAGTTCCCGATCCCGGTGGTTGACGAGCTCCTCGACGAGCTCCACGGGGCCAAGTACTTCACCAAGCTCGACCTCCGCTCGGGGTACCACCAGGTGCGCATGCACCCGGCCGACATCGAGAAGACGGCGTTCCGCACCCACCATGGCCACTTTGAGTTCCTGGTGATGCCGTTCGGGCTCTCCAACGCCCCTGCGACATTTCAGGCGTTGATGAATGATGTGCTCCGCCCCTTCCTCCGTAGGTTCGTGCTGGTTTTCTTTGACGACATTCTGATCTACAGCACGTCGTGGGCTGAGCACCTGCAGCATGTCGGCCTCGCCCTCACCGCCCTACGAGCCCACGGCCTCTTTCTGAAGAGGTCGAAGTGCTCCTTTGGGGCCCCCTCCGTCGCCTACCTCGGCCACGTCATCTCCGCCGATGGCGTCGCCATGGACAGCGACAAAGTAGCCGCGGTCGCCTCGTGGCCGCTACCATGCTCTCCACGCGGGGTGCGTGGCTTCCTGGGCCTCGCCGGCTACTACAGGAAGTTCATCCGCGACTTCGGCTCCATCGCGGCACCACTCACACGTCTCCTGCGGAAGGAGGCGTTCGCCTGGACGGCGGAGGCGGACGAGGCTTTCGCTGCCCTGAAGCGGGCGCTTTCGTCGGCGCCGGTTCTACAGATGCCCGACTTCGCGCGCCAGTTCGTAGTTGACTGCGACGCGTCCGGCACCGGCTTTGGCGCCGTCCTACACCAGGGGGGCGGACCTCTGGCTTTTTTCAGTCGACCCTTCGCCGCCCGCCATGTCAAGCTGGCGGCCTACGAGCGCGAGCTTATCGGGCTGGTGCAAGCAGTCCGGCACTGGCGTCCGTACCTGTGGGGGCGCCGGTTCCTTGTCCGCACCGACCACTACAGCCTGAAGTTTCTCCTAGACCAGCGGCTGTCCACCGTGCCTCAGCACCAGTGGCTCAGCAAACTATTCGGGTTTGACTTCACCGTCGAGTACCGTCCCGGGCGGCTCAACTCGGCGGCCGACGCGCTGTCCCGCCGCGACGAGGAGACTGCGGCGCTCTGTGCCCTCTCTGGGCCCTCCTTCGACCTCTACGCCGACATTCGTCGCGCCACAGCGACCGACCCGGTCGCGCGTGACCTGCTGCAGCAGCTGGAGGCCGCGTCTCTGGGCGAGCCGTGGGCTGCCGACGACGGTTTCCTCCTCCACGGCAAGCGCATCTACGTTCCGGCCACCGACGACTTGCGCCACCAGGTGGTGACCCTGGCTCACTCGGCGGGACACGAGGTGGTCCAGAAGACCCTTGTGCGCCTCCGCGCGGACTTCTACATCCCCGGCGACCGCCAGCTGGTGCACGTCTTCGTCCGCTCCTGTGATGTGTGCCAGCGGAACAAGACGCCGACCACACCGCCGGCCGGCCTACTTCAGCCCTTGGATGTTCCGTCGCAGGTGTGGGCAGATATCTCCATGGACTTCATCGAGGGGCTGCCGAAGGTGCACGGCAAGTCCGTGGTCCTGACGGTGGTGGACCGCTTCTCGAAGTACGCCCACTTCATCGCGCTCAGCCACCCCTACACCGCCGCCTCCGTCGCCCGTGCTTTCTTCGACGGGATCGTGCGCCTACACGGTTTCCCCAGCTCTATCGTCAGCGATCGCGACCCAGTCTTCACCAGCAATCTTTGGCGCGATCTCTTTAAATGTGCAGGTGTCAAGCAGCGGCTCAGTACAGCCTTTCACCCCCAGACGGACGGCCAGTCCGAGGCCGACAAGATCATCGCGATGTATTTGCGCTGTGCGACAGGTGATCGGCCTCGCTCGTGGGTCGACTGGCTACCCTGGGCGGAGTACTGCTACAACACCTCTTACCACACAGCACTCCGAGCGTCGCCGTTCGAGGTTGTGTACGGCCGACCCCCGCCACCACTCCTGCCACACCACGCCGGGGCGGCCCAGACCGAGGCGGTGGACACCATGCTGCGGGACCGCGACGCTTTCCTGGAGGAGGTTCGCGAGCGTCTTCTTCAGGCTCAGCAGTACGCCAAGCGCCACTACGATGAGCACCATCGCGAGGTGGAGTTCGACGTGGGCGCATGGGTGCTGCTCCGACTTCTCCACCGCCCCACCCATGCGCTCGCCTCGCCGTCCAAGGGCAAGCTCCGCCCACGCTACGCGAGGCCGTTCCAGATCGTCGAGCGCATCGGGCAGGTGGCTTATCGTCTCCGACTTCCCGCGGATGCGCGCCTGCATGACGTCTTCCATGTGGGGCTGTTAAAGCCTTACAACTACGCCGGCTCGCCACCATCAACGCCGGCCGTGCTGCCACCGGTTCAGGACGGGCGACTGCTGCCAGCCCCTGCACGGGTCCTGCGCGCCCAGCTCCGTCGCGGCGCGTGGCACATCCTCGTCAGGTGGCAAGGCCTTTCGGAGGACGACGCCACCTGGGAGCCCCTGGACGACTTCAAGACTCTCTACCCGGATGTACAGCTCGAGGACGAGCTGTTTGTCGAGGCAGGGAGAGATGTTATGACGGGAATCCAATATCAGAGGAGGTCTGCTCCTGCCTAGCAGGCGCATGCAGGGAAGGCCAAACGGGCCCAGGACATTTCCTATTATTTGAGAGCTATTATTAGAAAACATTTCCTATTATTTGAGAGCTATTATTAGAAACTTAAGCGCTATATAATTGTAAAGACAATTGAATCAGGGGTAAGCAGAAACAGATTGTTCCAGCTTCCTGCAGGGAGCCGGGAATTTCCAAACCCTAGCTGCCACCCCCTGTGTTTCTCATCTCGCGATCGCTGGCGACTCGCCGCCGGTCAACCCTCAACCCGCGCCCACCGATTCTCCACACGTACAACCTCCGATCGGTGAGGGGCAGAGAGCAGCAGCATACCACCTTCATCGCGAACTCCCGCTGCAAGGCAGAGATCGTGCGCTGAAGAAGAGCTGGACTGGACGCCGTGAGGACAATGTTGTTGACGTACACGAGGAGGTAGACAGTGTCACCCTCACGTCTGTAGACGAAAAAACGAGGTGTCCGCCTTGGCCTCGACGAAGCCGAGCGAGACCAAGAAGGAGGTGAACCAGTTGTACCAAGCCAGAGGCGCCTGCTTCAGCCCGTACAGGGACTTGTTCAGTCGCCAGACCACGTCTGGACGGGCTGAATCAACAAACCCATTCGGCTGAGTGCAGTACACCGTCTCCGTCAGCGTCCCATGGAGGAAGGCGTTCTTGACGTCCAACTGGAGGGAACGCCAAGAACGAGAGAGAGTCAGCGACAAAACAGTGCGAACCGTCGCCGGCTTCACAATCGGGCTGAAAGTCTCATCGTAGTCGACCCCGGGGCGCTGAGTGAAGCCTCGAAGAACCCACCGGGCCTTGTACCTCTCCAGAGACCCATCTGCCTTCTTCTTATGCGTGAACACCCCACTTGCCCGTGACAATATTGCCACGACCAGGACGGGGAACCAAGTCCCAGGTCTGGTTGGCAAGCAGGGCTGCATACTCTTCTTCCATAGCCCGACGCCAGTGAGGATTGGCGAGGGCGCTACGGAAAAAAGAGGGGATAGGCGAGATGGGTGACCATGTAGGCCGGCTGAGGACGCGACGGACGTGGTGGAGTAAGACACGGAGCCAGGCCAGGCAACATGGAGATCTGGCCGGTCCACGGGTTGTAGGATGTGGGCCAGGGCACGGCTCCCTGACCCGTACCACCGCTACTACCACCCACCTGCACCGCCACCACCACCTCCACCACCACAGCCACCGCGCTTGTCGCGATGACGATTACCACCACCAGAGGTAGCAGAAGCCCCTGGGGTGGTAGGTGGACGCGAAGGTTGTCCCCCACAGCGGCTGGTGGAGTAGGGCGCAGGGACGACCCAGAGCCGTAGAAGGTCGTGGCAGACGAGGAAGTGACGGAGCCGCCAGAGATAATCTCCTCAAGCTCGAGATCCGACCAGACCTTCTCAAAGGTCGGGAATGGCGTCTCGCGAAGTAGCCACGAGCGAAGGTGGGTGTAGCGCTCGTTCAGGCCCTGAAGGACGAGGGAGTTGTCCAGGACAGGCTCTCCAAGGTCGCGAAGGGTATCCACCATACCCTTCATCTGGCGACAGTAGACAGAGATGGAGAGGTCACCCTTGACGGTGGTGCCAAACCGAGCTCGGACGTGAAGAGCTCGAGTCGCACGGTTCCCCTAGAAGCACTGCTAGAGGATCAGCCACGCCTGATGAGCAGTGCCTCCACCGCGCTCGCAGACGATGTCCTGCAGCTCCTAAGAGATAGACCCAAGGATCCAAGCAAGGACCAGACTGTCCATGTTGATCCAGGAGTCGTCCAACGGGGAATCATCCCATAGGACGTGATCGTCAAGACGGAACCGCCTCAATGTCAGGAGAAGCAGGCTGCACCATCTGGTGTAGGTGGTGGAGTCAGAGCTGAGAACAACTGGAATGAGAGTCTGGATGTTCTGGATACCAGCAGCCTGAGCGTGGAGGGCGGCGACGAGGGAAGCCGCATAGGTGTTGTAAGCAGCTCCAGCCCTCGGAGGGCGATAGTGAGTGGCGCTCCACTGCTGGCGCGGGGACTCCTCGAGCTGGTGGGTGAGAGCCGCCATGGACACCCGTTCCTGCTCCAAGGCGAGAACGACAGCGCGCTCTTGCTCACGGGAGGCGACAAGGGCCGCGGCGACAGTGAACAAGGTCACAGAGGGGTGTCCCCACCCACTGGCAAGGTCCTTGAATCGTCAACAAAGGCGAACGGTGAAGGAGTAGAGGCGGCAACAGGGGGAGGCGCGGCTGCGGCCATGGGGAGAAGAGAGGCGGCGCCGGGCAGGGGGGTGACCGCGGTGAGAGGAGCAGAGGCGGCGCCGAGCAGGGGGACAGCCGCGGGGACGTAGCCATGGCGAGGGGTGGTTGCAGCCAAGAAGAGGGGCGGGGGCGAGGCCATGGGGTGTGGAGCAGAGGCAGCGCCGCGCAGGGGGGCGACCGCGGTGAGGGGAGAAGAGGCGGGAACAGGGGCGCACGGCAGGGGGACGCCGGCGGGAGCAGGAGCGCCGGGCAGGGGGATACCAGCGGGAACAGGGGCGCATGGCAGGGGTCGCTGGCGGGGATGGGGGCACCGGCCAGAGGGGGTGCGACCGCGGGTGGCGGCAGCGGCGCGCCCGCCAGCGTGGGTGGCGGCGGGGTCGCGCCCGCCAGTGCGGGAGGCGGCGGATTCGCGCCTGCCGGCGCGCCACCGCTCGGCGGGCGGCGGCGGCGGTTGCGGCGCGCCGGGCATCCGGAGAGAGGAGAGAGAGAGAGCTAGGGTTAGGCTAATCTGATACCAAATTGGGAAATAGAAAATGATTTCATTAGCCTAATGGGCTGTCAAGGGGTTACATATATAGGCTGTCAAGCCTTACTCTAAAATGACTAAAATGCCCCTGCCTCCTAATAACAGTTTAACTCAGAGTATTCTAACATATACAAATATAAAAAGTTAGTGATATATTTGCACTAGGTGACTTTGAATTATGTTGCTTCTAGCCACAAGCATAAACTTTTTGTGAACTTGCAAGAAAGGACACGATGACTGACCTGTTATATTTAAAACACTCAAAACCATAGATGTCCAAGACCCCAATCTCTGCCCTTGACTCCATATCCTGCCCGATGGACTTATTAATGTTGTCAACAAGCCTGCAATAACCAACTTGTAAGCATCACATTCAAAAATTGATATCGAAGAGGAGATGGTCATACCAATCAAATAATCGAGCATAAACAGTCTTCGCAAGAGCATCACGACCAATTACAGCAGAAGAATTGTCAACTGCCTTGACTATGTTTCCTTCAGGAGTTTTAATTTTCCGAAAGCACAGGGTTGAAAGTAAAAGGCTTGCATCAACCCTACAAACAAATAAGAACGGCTAGAAAATGGTACAGTGAATCACATAATTTATAAGCAACAGTAAAGTTTCGACAAAATGTTTGGACAAGGCTTACAGATAATCAATAAGCATGTGCCCATGCACTTTATTGCCAACCAGAATAAACAAATACATATGAAATCACTGTTCAAACCTAAGAGTAATGATTAATAGAAAATACTCACATTAGCAAATCAGCAGCCATCTGAAGATGGAATTTGCATTTTTCATCCTTGATAGCAGATGAATCAAATTCTTCTCCAGGAGAAAATTCGGTATTTCCTAGATGAAGTATAGCAGCAACAATTCGGAATATGGCTTCCTGAGAATGCAAGGTAGCATCATGAGTCAAAGCTATTTATTTAGAGGATAGTAATTTGGTAATATTCTTGCACCAGTAAGAACTATGTCAAGATTAACCTGATCAGAAAAGCATATACCAACAATGTCCATTGCTCTGCGCGTTTTCAAATACTCCTCTGCATCATTGACCCCTTGTAACTCGAATGTATGGCTTTGATTCAGGTAGTTAAAGTTCCTAGGATGAGTGAGTTGGTATTTATCTGCATCCTGATGATACAAATTTAAATAGAATAAGAGCATCTCCAACAATTCTCAGTCCACACTCCTAAAAATTAATTTTGAGAACACATTATAAAACTACCCCTCCAAAAGTTTCCAATATTCATTCCCTAAATTTACTCACTCCCAAAAACATCCACGTCGGTTGCCAGATTTATGTGATGGGTGATGACTTCCAATCCTGAAATATTTCCATGTGGTGAGGCCTATCTACTCATTCTACCTCCTACACAATATTTGGAAACAATACATTGGGAATTGTTGGAGAACGAGACCTTTTCTACTACCAATAGTTTTTTAGAAACTCTCTAAACTAGTTTTTGGGAGTTTTTATGTACATAACTATTGGAGATGCTATAAACCATCCATTGTGGTCTAAGTCACCCTTAAGTCTCGGAAATGCAGTTAAAGTTGATGGCGTCAATAATACAAGCACGGGACTTTCAGATCAAGATTTTGATAACCTAAGACTGTATAAAAAAATGGCTGTCAAGGGCGCCGAACCCTTGACTGGCCGGACCTCGGCTACGTAGCTCGTAGCCGCCGTCCGTCTTCTCCGGTGAGGTTAGACCCCTCAACCGCAGGCTTTGTGAGAGAAGGGATTAGGAAATAGTTTATTGCCTGCCTTACAAAATGTGCGGTTACAAGAATATATGGCCAGCAGCCCAAAGATAATAGGAAGAAAATGCTAATAATAGGAAGAAACTTATTAATAGAAAGCTATCTCTACTTTTCATCTTAGAAACTTTATTTACGGAAAGCTATCTCTATTTTCCATCTTAGGAACTTATTTATGGAAAACTATCTCTACTTTCTATCTTAGCCACTTCTCGTGACTTCCTCTCCACGCGCGTCTGCTGTGCGCCCCGCGCGTTCCGCTGCGTGTCGCACATCCCGTACGCGACGACGCCTAGTGTATGTGCGGCTGAAACGCCCGGACATGACATCTCTCCCCTCCTCGAGAGGCAGCTCGTCCTCGAGCTGAAATGCTGGATACCTGGCGCGAAACAGCTCGACATCTTCCCAAGTGGCCGATGCAGAGGATTGACCCTTCCATAGGACCAGGATCTGTTGGACCCCACGAGCGACGCGCCGACGGACAGCGTGTTCCGGCTCTGGAGCAATGGCACCATGGTGGATCGTCGGAAGTGGCGGGGGAGCCTCTGGCGGGGCGCCATGGAACTTCTTCAGTAGACCTACATGAAACACGTCGTGCAGGCGAGCCTGAGGCGGGAGAGCGAGGCGGGCAGCAACCTCGTTGATCATCTCGGTGATGTGGTAGGGCCCGAAGTAGCGTGGCTTGAGCTTGCCGGAGGTGGCCTGGGACAGCGACACAACCGGGCGCTGACGAAGTCGGAGCAGCACCCAATCATCGACCTTGTATGAAACATCACGGTAGACCAATGTCGTAGTGATGCTTTTGAACCGCCTGAGCTTGCTCGAGACGAGCGCGGATGTCTGCGAGGAATTCCTAGTGTTCTTCCATGTTTTTGGCAATGGCCACCACCCTTGTCTCCCCCGGCTCATAGGACCGGATGGTTGGTGGATCGCGCCCGTAAACGACCCGGAACGGGGTGTCCCGAAGCGAGCTTTGGTACGCCGTATTGAAGACGAACTCCACCCATGGGAGCCACTGCAGCCAGTGACGCGGTCGATCGCCCGTGAAGCAGCGAAGGTACATGATGATGACTCTATTAGCTGCCTCGGACTGCCCATCCGACTGCAGGTGGAAGGCAGTCGTCATGTGTAACTTGGTGCCCATCAAGCGCATAAGCTCACGCCAGAATGTCGACGTGAAGATCGGGTCGCGGTCTGACACAATGGATTGTGGCACCCCATGACGACAGACGATGTCGGGGAAGAAAGCTTGGGCTACGGACTCGGCGGAGTACGGGTGAGCGAGCAGGATGAACTGGGAATATTTGATGAACCGGTCGATCACGGTGAGGATGACTGACTTGCCCCGCACGCGAGGGAGCGCCTCAATGAAGTCGATGGCGATATCCGAGCGCACACCCTGCGGTACTGGCAGCGGGAGAAGGAGGTCGGCAGGATGCAGGTGCTCCGACTTGTAGCGCTGGCACGTGGCGCACTCGCGAACAAAATCTTGTACTACCTGCTTCATGTTAGGATAATGAAAATCTCGTCGGATCCTGTGGAGAGTTCGTTGCACCCCTTCATGGCCCTCTTCATGCACGGCCCTCAGGATCTCTTGCAGGAGGGGAGACGTAGGCGCGATGTAGAGGCGACCTGCGTACTGCACCATGCCGTCGACCACCTCCCATGGGGCCCCACGGGAGCCCGTGCGGACTTCATCATGGATGGCGGCGAGGGCCGGGTCAGTGAGTTGTGCTTGCCAAAGACGTGCGATGAAGTCGAAGCGCGGGCCTGACAGGACCAAGACGATCCCTTCCTCCAGTGTGTCACGGCGGGAGAGCGCGTCGGCCACCACGTTCGCTGCCCCGGCCTTATACTCGAAGGTGAAGTCGAAGCCCAGAAGCTTGCCCACCCAATGATGTTGAGGGATCGCCGCGAGGCGTTGATCGAGCAGGTACTTCAAGCTGTAATGGTCGGTCTTGACGAGGAAGCGCCGCCCCCAAAGGTACGGCCGCCAATTGCGGACGGCTTGGACCAGGCCGATGAGCTCGCGCTCATAAGCGGCGAGGGCGCGGTGGCGTGGCGCTACTGGCCAGCTGAAGAACGCCACCGGGTGGCCTTCCTGGACGAGGACCGCGCCGAAGCCGTGCGACAAAGCGTCGCATTCGACGATGAACGGCTTGGTGAAGTCCGGCATGGCGAGGTTCGAAACTTCTTGTCTCAAGGAATTTGCTCCCTAAGGAGACAGCCGCCTTGAGGGCGTCGAAGGCCGTTGCTGCCGCTTCGGACCACTCAAAACCATCCTTCTTAAGAAGGCCAGTCAAAGGGCGGCGATGGTCCCGTAATTGTGGACGAACTTGCGATAGTACCTGCCAAGCCGAGAAAGTCGCGAACCGCCCGAGCTGAACGTGGAGCCGGCCACTCATGGATGGCCTGCACCTTGGCCGGGTCCATGGCGACGCCCGCTTCGGAGATGACTTGGCCGAGGTATGCGACTGAGATTGTAACACACTCAATTTCACTACCATGCATTGCATACATTTTTCATGTAGAGAAGCATTTGAAAAAAAAAAGTAGAAATGGAGAAAGAACCCTAGAAATGGAGAAAGAACCATAGAAATGGAGAAAGAACCATAGAAATGGAGAAGGGAATATAGAAATGGAGAAGAGAATATAGAAATGGAGAAAGGGACATAGAAATGGAAATAAGATAGCTGAATTGAGCCATCCCCAAATTTCTCCAAATTCCCCCCCCCCCCCACATTTGGGGGGAATTTTTCCCCAATTTGGCCGCAGCCCTAAAGGGGGAAAAAACCCTAGCACTCTTTGGTTGAGTCCCAATTGGACTAGAACTCTTTGGTTGAGTTCCAATTGGACTAGAACTCTTCTTTTTTCCCCCTTATAAATACAACCACCTAGCCCCCTCTACACCTTGGCCGCAGCCCCCCTCTCTCTCGCCGAGTTGCCCTGCCCTCCCAACTCGCCGAGTTGGCCACCTCCCTCTGCCGGAGTTTGGTCGCCGGTGAGCCCCGCCGATGAGCCCCGTCGTCGAGCCCCGCCGTCGAGCCCCGCCGTCGAGTCCCGCCGTCGAGCCCCGTCGTCGAGACCCGCCGTCGAGCGTTGTCACGCCTCGCCGTCGCCGGAGAAGAAGCCCGACGATCTGCCCTGCCATAATTCTCGATACAAAAATCTTCCCGCTGTTGTCGTTGCTAGGAGAAAAGTCCTGCCACAAGGAGGAAGTGAGGTATGTCTTCATTACCCATCTTACGACGTCGCCGCTATTTCTACGCATCCGTTTTCTTCGTCCCCTTCGAGCAGAAACTTTTGCGTGTGGACAGATCGTGTTTAGATCGATTTTTGACAGTGGAATTGATCTAGATCTTCTGTCAAGATCATCACCACATCCACACTTGATCCCTACACCCTTGTTCATTATTAAAACCCCATGAAAGCCCATTAAAACATGCAACAACACGTACAAACTGGTTTTATAAAACTGCACTATAGGATTTGCATTCATCTACCCAATTGCATCTTGAGTAAAGTTTATGAATGATGATTGATTGTTATAATCTTGTAAGTGCGTGATTGTGAATAGAAGGGCAAGCTCAAGAGGCCGTCTACGAGGAACTACAGCACCAAGACTTTGAGAAGCTTAAGCAACACGAACCACGGGAGCAAGGCAAGTGCCCCTTGACCATATTGATCACATGTTTTAAAATTGTTTTATTTGCGAAAACGTGTATGCTTGAGTCAACTTGATGGGACACCTTTTTATAGGAGTTTACTAGTTTTGTTAACCATCCTTGTCGCCGGGAAAGTTGATGAGTCGGGTATGGTCGTTTTTCCTTTTTTCTTCGCTTAGTTTACAGGATATGGGAAGCTGAATTAAAACATGGTTAGCTACTGCACTCATATGAATAATGATAATGAGAAATTGATGATGTTAATGAGCATGGAATCGGGGAGATCTAGGCAAGCTTGGTTCGCGGATGTTGCTGAATGAGATGGTGGTTTACTTGTCGTGGATCTAAGGACCGGTTCATGCGAGCACATGTCAAGAAAACAGTACCACCACAAGGCCAAATATGGGTGCGACTTAGCTGACTAATTAGGTGTGTTGCTAGCTTGTGATGGACCTTTGGATGGCGTGGGAAATGGGAGTCGAGAGGGACTGCTCTGGGAACTGCATGGCACAAGAGAGGACCCGTGGGTGGGAGAATGGAGACTCGAACCTGCCGGTGAAATCTCAGTGGGTCCGTCCATACTAGTAGCCCCTTTGTAAAGGCTATTTTGTGATCTTTTGGTCATACACCGACGGTTGTGTACTGGTATAATGGAGGTTCTTTCTAGTCGCCGACGGGTGACAAAATCACGAACTTGTGGATAAAGTGGTGCCACCTCTGCAGAGTGTAAAACTATCATGATAGTCGTGCTTCCGATCACAAGCACCTGGCCAACTTCCATGATTAGAGGCAAAACTTGGGATGGTTATTCGAGTATGGTCATGGGATTGGTTTCGGGACTGTTATGGGTCATAACAATGAAATTGGTTTCGGCTATATGAATATGAGATGGTTATGAATATTTATGAATATGAGATGAACTTAAGAAAGATTAATAGTTGGTTGAGACATGATAGATGGTGAATTATGATGAAGGAATGTTGATGATTAATTTGGTTATAATGGGATTGAACTCACCTAGAGATAGTTGTTTTTTTACCATGTTTATGAAATAAAATTTGCTTGCTGCAATGAGCCTCTTTATTTCCTACCTTGTTGTAAGCTACATGTCATACTTTTCCCGCACTTGCTGAGTACGACATGTACTCACCCTGCATTTCCACATATACATCAGCTACAGAAGAAGGGTACTTCGAGAAACATGTGGAGTACTAGGCGTGCACACTACCGTCAACATGCATGTGGAGTTGAAGTTGGAACCTGTTGTTTTAGTCATTTTCTGCTGTCGTTTAGAGTCTTCTGCTGCAAGAATAAGTTAGATATTCATGAGTGAGACATTGAATCATTGTAATAAAGTACTTAAACACTATTATTCGTGGTTATATTCTGAATTCAGTTTGTGGATTACATGTATATGTGTGATGAACATCCTGGGCACACATATGCATTCACTTGGTTCTATTTTCGGAATCGGGTGTCACAGAGATGACGCCGAAAGCACACTTGGTGCGCTTGACGAAGAGTTGCTGGGCCGAAGCTCGGAGAAGACGGCACGGAGGTGGCGTAGGTGGTCGGCCCATGTCTTGCTGTAAATTAAAATGTCATCAAAGAAGACGAGGACGAACCGGCGGAGGAACGCCCGGAGAACATCGTTCATGAGTGCCTAGAATATGGCCGGAGCGTTGCAAAGGCCGAACGCCATCACCAGGAACTCGTACAGGCCATCATGGGTACGGAACGCGGTTTTGTGTACATCCTCAGGTCGCATCCGTACTTGATGATTACCCGACCGTAAGTCGAGCTTGGTGAAGAAGCGCGCGTCGTCGAGCTCGTCGAGGAGCTCGTCGACCACCGGAATGGGAAAAGCGTCCTTGACAGTGAGCGCGTTCAAGGCGCGGTAATCCACGCAGAATCGCCACGACCCATCCGGTTTCTTGACGAGGACGATCGGCAAAGAGAACGGTGAGTCGCTGTGCCGGATGATGCCCTACTCTATCATGGTGGCACACTGCCGCTAGAGTTCGTTCTTGTGGGCGACCGGGTACCTATACAGGCGTACCGCCACCGGGGCAGCGTCGGGCTTGAGGATGATGTGGTGGTCGTGACCCCGGGCTGGTGGTAGACCGGTCGGCTCAGCGAAGATGTCGGTGAAGGCGCCCAACAGCCCGTCGAGGAGGGCGACCGCGGCCACGGCCACAGTTGCCTGTAGGCGCGGCGCAGTCGGCGACGGCACGCCTTGCCAGCAGACAGTGTGGCCCTCGTGCTGGAACGACATGCGTCGGCAAGCAAGGTCCCAAACGATGGGTCCCCTCGCGCCGAGCCACTTGGTGCCGAGAACAACATCGTACCGACCAGCGGCATGACGAAGAGGTCCGTCTGGAACAGAGCACCCGCGATGAGGAGGGGCACGTCGCGGATAACGCCCTCGCAGGTGATCCGCTCGCCATTGGCGACCATGGCCGTGAGGCGGGGTCGCTGTCAGAGCGGCAGCCCGAGGCGTCGCGCCGCCTCTTCCGAGATGAAGTTGTGTGTGCTGCCTGAATCGAGGAGTGCGACGAGGGGTGTGGCCCCAAGCGTCACAGCGATCTGCATGGTGTCCGCCATGGGCACCCCGGCCAAGGCCTGCAAAGAGAAGCAAGGTGCCTCGTTGTCAGCCCCGATCGCAGCGTCATCGGTGTCGTCGATCTCCACTCCGTCAATGAAGAAAATGCGCCTGCAAAATCTGTTGTGGCCACGAGAGTATTTTTCGTCGCAGTTAAAACAGAGCCCAAGACGACGACGCTCTGCCTGTTCCTCCGGGGCCAGCCGCCTCTGGTTGCCCGTGCCGTGGGCTAGGGGAACGCCCATCGGTGGCGCCGGAAGCGCGAGCGGCTGAGGGGGCGCGGTGAGCGTTGGGTGTGACACCGGAGCCGGAAGAAGACCGCGCGGGGCTGGACGAGCTGGAACCGGCGCCGGCCTATCAAACTCCATCAATTCAACCTGGCGCGCCAGGCTCATCGCCGCCGCGAGCGTCTCCGGGTTGTGGATGCGAACCGCATGGCTCAGCGGCGGAAGCAGGCCGCCGGTATACAGCTGGACGTGTTGGGCTTCATCAAGTCGACCCGCGCGAGGAAGGAGGGCCTGGAAGCGGTTCGAGTACTCTTCCACGGTCCCCGAGCGCCGGCACTCGGCGAGCTCGAACAATGGCGCGGAGCGGAGGGGCGGCCCAAACCGCAAGTTGAGGAGGTCCTTGAATCGGCCCCAGTGCGGAGTTCCTTCGTCTTCCTGCGGCTAGATGTACCACAGCTGCGCCACATCCTCGAAGTTGTAGGAGGCCATCCAGACCTTCTCCTCCGCCATGGTCCGTTGTTGATGGAAATAGGACTCACAACAGTTGATGAAGATCAGTGGATCGGACTTGCCTGCGTAGCGCGGGAAATCCATCTTTTGGAACCTAGGCGGGCGATCATTGTGGTGCTCGCCGGTCGGTTGGCGGGGGCCTGCGGACAACGACTGATCGGTGGACGGGGCTTGGATTGTCTTGGCGTTGGCCTCGGCGATGGCTTGGAGGACTTGGACGGCCTTGGCGAGGTTCTCGACGGTGGTCTTGAGGTCGTTCCCCATCGCAGAGGTGGCGCAGGGAGTAGCGGAGCCCGATGGTGAAGGGTCGACGGCTGGTGATGACGAAGTGGGTCGAGTAGGCGAGGATCGCCGGGATCGTGATACCAGGTTGTCAAGGGCGCGGAACCCTTGACTGGCCAGACCTCGGCTACATAGCTCGTAGCCGTCGTCCGTCTTCTCCGGTGAGGTTAGACCCCTCAACCGCAGGCTTTGTGAGAGAAGAAGGGATTAGGAAATAGTTTATTGTCTGCATTACAAAATGTGCGGTTACAAGAATATATGGCCAGCAGCCCACTGATAATAGGAAGAAAATCCTAATAATAGGAAGGAACTTATTAATAGAAAGCTATCTCTACTTTCCATCTTAGTAACTTTATTTATGGAAAGCTATCTCTATTTTCAATCTTAGGAACTTATTTATGGAAAACTATCTCTACTTTCCATCTTAGCCACTTGTCGTGACTTCCCTCCACGCGCGCCTGCTGTGCACCCCGCGCGTTCCGCTGCGCGTCGCACATCCCGTGCGCGACGACGCCTAGTGTATGGGCGGCCGAAATGTCCGGACATGACAATGGCCTACAACAACAACAACAACCAAGCCTTTATCCCAAGCCTGTTGGGGTTGGCTAGACATGAAACCCAATATCAATGAAGTAAAAGAGAGGAAGAGATATAAGAACAAGGAAAAGAGAAAAAAGGGAAAAAAAGAAAAAAGAAAAAAAAAAGAAAAAGGAAAAAGGAAAAAGAGAAAAGAAATAAGACAAAAGGAAAAGAAAAAGAGAAAAGAAAAAAGAAAAAAACAAGACTACGATTCTGGCACATGAATTGCTACTTTCCATGTGGTCCTATCATGAGCTAAGTCTCTAGATACATTCCAGTCTCTCAAATCTCGTTTTACCGCCTCCTCCCAGGTCAACCTTGGTCGTCCTCTACCCCTCCTAATATTTTCTCTACCTCTTAAAATCCCACTGTTAACCGGTGCTTCTGGAGGTCTCCGTTGGATATGTCCAAACCACCTAAGTCGATGTTGGACTAACTTCTCTTCAATCGGCGCCACCCCTACCTTATCACGAATCGCCTCATTCCTTATTCTGTCTCTTCTTGTGTGCCCGCACATCCACCGTAGCATTCGCATCTTTGCGACACTCATTTGTTGGACATGTTGCTGTTTAGTTGGCCAACATTCCGCCCCATAGAGCATCGCGGGTCTGATCACCGTCCTATAGAACTTCCCTTTTAGCTTTTGTGGGACTTTCCTATCACATAGGATTCCAGAGGCTTGTCGCCATTTCATCCACCCTACCTTGATCCTGTGGCAAACATCCTCATCAATATCGCCATTGCTTTGTAACATTGATCCTAAGTATCGGAAAGAGTCCCTTCTAGGTACTATTTGTCCTTGTAGACTAACATTTCCCTCTTCACGACCAACACCACTAAAGTCACACCTCATATACTCGGTTTTGGTCCTACTAAGTCTAAACCCCTTGGACTCTAAGGTTTGTCTCCATAACTCTATAATTTCTTATCAACACCATCTCTAGTTTCATCTACCAGCACTACATCATCAGCAAAGAGCATGCACCAAGGGATATCCCCTTGTATATCCTTCGACACCTCATCCATCACCAAGGAAAAGATGTATGGGCTCAAAGTTGATCCTTGATGTAGTCCCACCGTGATAGGAAATGCATCAGTCTCACTATCACTTACGCGCACACTTGTCCTAACATTATTGTACATATCCTTGATAAGGGTAATGTACTTTGTTGGCACTTTATGTTTCTCTAGTGCCCACCACATGACTGACCTTGGTATCTTGTCGTACGCCTTCTCCAAGTCGATGAACACCATATGCAAGTCCTTCTTCTGCTCTCTATATCTCTTCATAAGCTGACGAAGCAAGAAAATCGTCTCCATTGTAGACCTCCCAGGCATAAAACCAAACTGGTTTTTAGTAACATTGGTCACTTTCCTCAGGCGGTGTTCAATCACTCTCTCCCAAAGCTTCATAGTATGACTCATAAGCTTAATACCTCGATAATTAGTACAACTTTGAATATCTCCTTTATTTTTGAAGATAGGTACTAATATATTTTTCCTCCATTCTTCAGGCATCTTGTTTGACCGAAAAATGTGGTTGAATAGCTTTGTGAGCCATACTATTGCGACGTCCCCAAAATATCTCCAGACCTCAATAGGGACATCGTCAGGGCCGAGGGCCTTTCCTCCTTTCATCCTTTTTAAGGCCTCCTTAACCTCAAACTCTTGTATCCTCCGCACGAAATTTTGCAACTCAAATTTTGCAGCTTTACGTTATGGGGAGGTAAGTTGGCCTCAGTTAGTAACAACTAAATTAGTTTACAATAGGTTCACAGACAAACCTGCCCAGATGCACAAAGTTGGTAAAAGCAGTGGTAATTCCTTTCAGATTCTGATATCTGCACGACACGAGACCTTTCCAGCAGATAAGTTCGAACTGCAGCCCCTGATATTCTACCTGATTTGTCAAATTGAATCTGAACAAATTTTCCGAATCGACTGCAACAAAATGAAACTTTAAGTAAAAATACAGGCATAGTGGCATACACATGAAAACAGGATACTAATAATTAGGGCAATTGTGCTTATCTACAACCTTTTCCCACCCCTTTGCACATAAAAAGTTTGGTTGCTTTTGAGAATACTAATAAGGAAGGGCAGGCCTGGCGCAGTGGTAGAGTTTCTCCACTTGTGTCCTGGAGGTCCTGGGTTCGAATCAGCCTCCTTGCAAAATAAGCAAGGGGAAGGCTGCCTAGAAATTCCCTTCCCCAGACCCCACAACGTGTGGGAGCTTTCAGCACTGGGTATGCCCTTTTTTTTTGAGAATACTAATAAGACTTCCTAGCTTCATTTCTTTTGTTCACAAGGGGCACACCTAAATCAGTAGCATACTGTGCTCAATTAATAACTAAAGTATTCTCGGTGTTCTAAGAATATCAGATGATATACGAATCTAGTTGCATTGCACAAAAAGAATCAAGCAAGTTTTTTGTTTACAAACAGAAGTCCAACAATTTGATTGCCTTAATGGAACCAAATGAACAAGGCTCACCTGGAGTTATCATTTCTCACTGTCCGTGCATTACCAAAAGCCTCCAACAGTGGATTTGACTGCATTGAAAGGCAGAAAAAATGTGCAGGTGAGATAAATACAGGCATGTGCATGTGAAACTTCTGGAAAAAACTCACTTTCGATATCAAAGGTGTTAGAATAAACGCAGAGCATTTGACAGGGCGACCTAATGGTGCCCCCAAAATCTTTATCAGAGGCAAAACTTATAGTTACTTCTAGAACTTGTTGCTCCACCGAGCGGATATTGCCATTTGCACGGCCCCCAACAAAAGTAAGATACCGCATGATGAGCTTAGTGGTCTCTGTTTTTCCGGCACCACTTTCTCCACTGACTAATATGGACTGGCTACAGTTCTCGCCGACCATAGCTCTGTAAAAAAGGGAGAAAAAGAGGTTAACTGAAATTCCATATTATAAGAGGCAGCAAGCAGGTTTCTCATGGTTCATACCTGTATGATGCATCGGCAATGGCAAAGACATGTGGGCTCAATTCACCAAACTGCACACCTCTGTAGTGCTCCATCATATGCGTGTCATAGAGGTGAGGCAGCTTCGCAAAAGGATTTACTGCAATCAATATGCGCCCGGTGTATGTCTGCTCAGCCCAATAAAAGTGTTGGAATGACAATTCAATGTAACGGATATCAGAAAACGATCATGAATCAATAAAAGTAACATTGGTTTTACAGTTGACTAAAGAAATCAGTTTGCATTCCCCATATCCCAAATACATTAGCCATTGAATTCTACGGAAGGCCGCTATTGCTCTGGAACAAGTGTATCAGCACAAGACAACGAGCCAACATCTAAGATGACAAAGAGGGAAGGTGAGAAGGGCAGGAACTAACGTATATCTCATTGAGCGCGTAACGGCGTGCAAGGTTGCAGAGTACCCCGGGCTCGTGGAGGTAGATGAGCTTGGTCATATCATCGACGCCGCAAAGTTCAGCCTCGGTGTCCCTGGGCAGGATCTTCCTCCCGTCTGCCACAACCTGGCCACACCAACACGCGCAAGGTTAGCCCCCCAACCCGGATGCAGGCAATCCAACAAACACAACGGCTGCAGCGCACAGGGGCAGAGACGCCCTCACCTTGGCGCCGTTGGAGAGGACGACGGTGACGGCGGACGTTGAGGAGGAGCAGGTGGGGGCCGTGGAGACGACCTCGGCCTCCACCCAGGCGAGGTCCGGGTGCTCCACCCACACGGCGGTGCCGGGGCGGAAGGTCATTGCAGAGGCGGCGGAGATAAGGACGAGGCGGCGGTGGTGCGGGTCGTGGGAGGTCTGGGCCGGTGGAACTGGTCATTTGTAGGTGCAGCCTGAGGGGAAGCGAGGGAGCTGGCGGGAGCCGCGGCCGTGCGCCCGCGTGGCGCGTGAACTGACCTTTGGAGCTTGGAAACCTCCAGTTTCGCGGGAGAGAGAACATGGGCGTGCGGCGGTGTGGGTTCCAAATAGAAGAAAAAAATTGCACTGTTCTTTTGATGCGCGACGATTTCACTTTGACATCATAAAAAAGAAGATTATTTGATCCTCGAAAATGAGGTATATATTAGATTTTAAATTAAAATATCAGAGAAAATTTTACATGTTTTAACATTTTTATGCACAAACAGTTACCATTTCGTCAAGCAACCCTTACGGATTTTCAACTAGCCTTAAGATTCTAATGTAAACCCTTCTATTTGTAAGTACCCAACTCAGCTAGGCCAGAAAGTCTATATCATGGCCCTCATTGACCCAGAACATTTCCTCCATGCCAAAGAGTATAAAACAAAGATGCTCATATTTGCATCTAACTATTTCTTATTGGTACGTGATATATATATATATATATATATATATATATATATATATATATATATATATATATATATATATATATTATTGACCACTATATGTGTCGGCCTAGTCTCATGCTGACGTTCATATTGATAGTTTGATTATGTATAGCAGGTGTACATGGCCATATCGTGTGTATTGACGTTGAAATATAGAGATGTGTTACTTAGGACAATAAATATCAATTGATAATTTAAGACTGACGAAGCACAAAGTTTGATTAAAAGAACGTAACTTTTGCACTCAGTATGGCTTTATAAGCATGTCACACTAGGGTTAATTAAAGAACCGAGAATAGCTACAAGGGCACCAAATGGTTCCTCCATGTGAGAACCTGTTTATGTTCTATATTAGTTAGACGTTCAACTCCAAACACGGCCAGACCTGATATTTTTATGGCCCAGGACGAACCAAAATTTGGAGCCCTCGTGTACCATAAATATTACAAGATAATTTAACAATTATAATTATATTATAAAATCTCACCATCACTAATTATGTCACAATATTTTTTAAGGATCCGCTTAAAAGATTATCAATGACACCTTTGTGTGATTCAGCCATGATGTTTCCTTTTTCTTTTCTTTTTTACTGTTGGATTGATACTTTATAATGGAAGACATGTGATTCGACTGGGTTGAGGACTCAGTTCCATCCAAGGATATATATCATTTGAAAAATAAGCTTTTGTTTTTGAATTTCAAAATGGTTATGATCTAGCAACGAAATGGGCTTCGAGGGGACAAAAAGAGAAAAATATGAAGTAACTCTTGCCTGTTTCTATTACAAACAGTCAAGGGTTCTCCTTTTCACTTCCCATGACATAATTCGGATGAGCATGAAATTTGATATTCTTCGGTACCCAAACTATAAAGATTCCGGGTTTTGGATTAATGCTACTTTTTCACCTCAAATGTCCATTTCCACCGTCGTATACATGAATAAACAGAATTAAATATTCTCCCTAGAGGCACACTAATGACGGCCCTCTCCGCCAGGACCGGTAACGACGTTGACACAAAGGCATCCGAAAACGCAATTCAACAAGAGAATACTGATTTATGTGTTATGACAATCAGTAAAAATTCCTCTCAAACTCTCCTTTCCTACTCCTCAAACCAGCTCAAGTCAAGAAGCTCTCTCCGTGGAAATGGTCTCGGCCCGGTCTGTCAGTCTCGTGAAGCTGACTGGAAGATGAGGAACGCCGTGAACGCTCCGACGACGCCGGTGAGAGCCAGCGCCATCGTCGGCAGGGGCGCGGCCAGGCCCACATTCTGCGAAGCCACGAGCAGCCATCATCACGTCAACATATGGACCACAAGTGAAGACAGTAATCTGGAATTTTATTTCATAGATTACCACACGTGTTAAGCAAGCTAAATGGGACGATGAGACGCTGTTCAGGGCGACCGGCTTGTTGCAGTAATTGGTGACGGGATCTAGTGATAAGCGCAGTTGCCAATTCAACCACTGACACTCACCTGAAGCACGCCTTTGCCGGTGGTGAGCTCCACCGCGACCGCCCCGACGAAGCCCAACATCGCGCTGCGGCTCAGCCACACGTCCAGCCCGCCGCCGCCCTTGGCGCCCTGCTCGCACCGCACGCTCAGGGCCCTCGGCCTCGCGTTCCTCCTGCCCCCTGTGCGTGCACGATGAGAGCATCCACCTGATGTATATCAGGAAAAAAAAAGATGCAGATTTGAAAAGGGTAGGGGCGGCTATGGCTCTGTTACCACGTGCTACGGGTGGTGCTGACGCCGCGGACAGCCGGAGGACGCCATTGCCTGGCGCGGCGACGAGATGGAAGCGGGGAGAAGCGGAGGAGAGGAGGGGATGAGCCATGGATGGAGGTGCAAGGGGAGAGGGTGGGAGAAGAGGGGGCGGCAGCTTGCCGTTGCTTCTTGATTCTTATCCGCGGTGGCCGCGTCCAGGAGCCCGCATGTCAGCCGCAGACCCCCACCACCAAGTTCAAGTGGCCTGCAGCTGTATAAGAACCGTTAAATAAATTAGGATTAAAAACGGTAGGATAAAAGACTAAATTATTTTTATATTTATATATCAATTTTGGAATCAAAGTAGGAAACGGTATCATCGACAACGTATTTGGTATCGAATATATCGGATTTATCAGAAACAGATCAATCAGATCAAAAACATTTCGATATCGGTCGGACTCGAAAATTTATTTCGAAAACAAATTTTTACATACCTTGTCATGTTAGACTTTCCGTATGGTATGACCAGAAAATAGACTTTATAAATAAATAGCAAATAGTAGAATGGTGAATAGACTTCATGAACATATAGTTCATTCCAATATGATTATTTAATTTTGAGGTTACATGTGGATTTTTTTAACTTCTTGTTATTTAAATTATTACTGAATGATTATAGTTAATTTTACTATTATCCATAATTTATTTTGGATAATTATCACTTGCATTATGCTTTAGGGATTAAATATTATTTTTACATTTTTTTCTATAATGTTATGTATTCGATTGCTTAATTTTGAGGTTGCATGAATGTTTTTTATTTTCTTATTATTTAAATGATTATTGAATGGTTATATTTAATTTATTAGTATTCAAAATCTATTTTGGGCAATTATCACTTGCATTATGCTTTAGATATCAAATATTATTTTTATAGATTTTTCTACAATCTTATGTATTAAGGAAATATATTTTATAATATCTTGAGTGCAATTTTTGTGTAGACTTAGCGATTTCCTGAGTATATGGGCTGATGCCCACTAGGCTGCTTTCTGTTCTGCTGTTAACTAGATCAAATTCGGATATATTCGAATTAATATGGATATCCGACTATTCGGTCGGATATTGATCCATGTCGTTTTCGATCCGATATCCGAATCTGAATCCGAAAAATATTCGACAAAAACAGATATGGATTGAATATTTTCGAAAATGGTAATAGATGGTCTAGAGAATATCCGATGCATTTTTACCCCCAAAACAAATAGTCACACATTACTTTCGTAATCAAGTGAGCTCCTCCTTACCTTATTATAAATGTGTACTCACCTCAGTTATTTCAATCAATACAATTATTATTTTCTCATTTATTTCTATCATAATATCTCAAAGGTTTCGTCCGTAATGACCTCTCTTCCGTAGCCCAAGCCGTCATCGTGCCCACGACCGTGCTCCCTCTTCTTTTACTTGTTGCGCCGCCATTCTTTCGGCCTCCCCGCCCCATGCAGACCGATTGCCAACACATGCGGTCAGACCGCCCCCAACACGTGGCGCTCAACCGCGTCGTCCAACTAACCCTAACCGTCGTTGTTCTGAGGTGGCACATGCACAAGGTCCGACCACCGCCACCAGTGATTTGAATGCCAGCCCCGACGCATGGCACACCGGTCGTGTCATCCATCAGACCTAACCCTACCCCGCCGCCCTACCCGCGGTGCGACCGCCAACCATCCAGATTGCATCTACTATGATCCGATGGTATCCGCAGGCGCCCACAATAGCGATGGCTCCAACAACAACAACATCTACAACATACAAGCGACCACGTAGGATGTTGCCATGGTGACCGAGCTAACTCGTTTGACCGTTGAGGCTGATCGACTAGCAATCGAGAGAACACGTGCATGTACAGCTGTCGATGAGACACGTGCCCTGCTTGTTGCAGCTGATGCGGTTCGTCGTGACTTGGTCAACCAAAACCCTCCTCTTTCGACGTTTGATGATACCAGTCGTACTCGACAACCTTCCACCACACTACAGTCGGTGGAAGGTCCTCTTTCTCAACACTCTCAGCAAGTACTAGCTCTCCGATCACACTCTCAGCGACATGAATCCCGAAGCCATCAATCCTCATTAACGCCATACACCGTGCCTTCATCTCCTAGCTTCACGGCACCGTCTCCTCGATCTCATTGAGATCGTCTTGACGAGCATTACCCACAGCTCGTTCCATCTGGCTCAGGCTTCAGGAGCAGTTCATCGGCAACCAGTAGACTCGTGCTATGATTCTCGACGCTGAATTCTATATGTTTGTCTATGGGGACCTCTCAATCATCGACTACTACCGTCG
Source organism: Neostapfia colusana (assembly GCA_030760725.1). Taxonomy (NCBI): domain Eukaryota; kingdom Viridiplantae; phylum Streptophyta; class Magnoliopsida; order Poales; family Poaceae; genus Neostapfia; species Neostapfia colusana. The sequence continues at coordinate 21,623,878 of JASWHV010000003.1, forward strand.
TCTCAAGTCGATAGCCGATGCACTGGGCAACTTGGGCGAGGCCGCCCCTGATCGCATCTTTGTTCTCATGAAGCTTCATGGCCTAAACGAGCGGTTCTCCCACATGGTGTCTCTCCTCAAGCGGTGGCACCCCTTTCTTACCTTCGCCGAGATCCGCAACGACCTCCAGCTTGGGGAGATCGAGATGAAGTCCAAGCCGAAGAATGTTAGTGCCCTAGTTGCCACTTCTTCAAGTGAAGGACACATCCCGCCGCCCATATCATCCAACGATCCTACTCCACGCGCCTCCGTTCCATGTGCTCCTGCCTCCGGCGCCCCGACTTCCTATGCCTCGACTTCAGTCGCTCTGTCCTCCAACCGGGGCTGAAATCGGCGCAATCAGAACCGCCACAACAACCCACGGAATGACAGTGGATTTGCCACTATGAGGAATCGGTGGAACGGGATCATGCAGCTCTATGGTGGTCTTGTGCCCCGTCTTCCACCTGGCTTTCCAGCACATCCAATTGCGCCTCCTCCATCGCAGGAGACGTTTCTAATGCACTGGGGGCCCTATGGAGCGTTTGGGACACCTAGCGGTCCGAACGTCCGCTATGGAGGTTTGACCGCCCCATACGACGGTCCGACTGCTCTCTACGACGGTCTGACCGCCACTAGCGTTGTTGAGACTACCTCCTACTCCGATAGTTTGACCGTCAGTTCTATGTACGGGGGAGATTCTAACTACAGAGAGCCTTCTACCTCAGGGATCAAAACGAGCTAGCCAACTAGTTCAATACCATGTCGCTGACGCTGCCACCGTCCACTGAATGTTACATGCACTCCGGCACCGATAGCCACATGAGCTCCTCTTCTTGTAACCTCTTCTCCTCCCTCAGGGTGGGCAATCGGTTTAACCGGAACTGATTGGTTTGGTTTTTGGTTTTTTTTCAAAGTTTGGTTATCAAAAAATAAAAACCGAAATAATGCACACTAAAGGAGAAACAGGTCCACCCATTAACCGAAAACTTTGATTTGGTTTTCGGTTAAACCCAAAAAAACCAAAAGCACCGGTTGTCGAACACAAGCAAGACGAGGGGGCACAGGGCCGATGGTCGCGAGGCCGCTGAGGGCGATGGTGTGGCGGTGTGGCACGAGGTGGTCAATGCCACAGCTGGGCAAGGCTAGCGGTGGTGTAACAGGTTGGAGCAGCGGGGCGCAAGGTGGCGGCGGGCGGCCGGGCGGCGGCGTGGCGCAAGGTACGGGCGGCGATGCAACAACTTGGAGCGGTGGACGGTGTGGCGTCGGGTGCGAGGCGGCGTCTTGGCGGCGAGTGACGTGGAACGAGATGGCAGCGAGCAGCGTGGCATGAGGTGGCGGCGAGCGACGTGGCACGAAGTGGCGGGCAGTCGAGCACTGGGGCGTGGGGGTGGGTCGGTAGGGGACGCGAGGGTGCGCCGGTGGGGTGTGTGGGGCAGGTGGGGTGATCCCTAGGAAGTGGCTGTGCAATCTAACACAGGAATGGGCCAGTGAGAACTCGAATCGGTCTGGACCAGATTTGTTAAGATTATTATTTAAATTTTGGTTAACCCGGTTAACCGGATGTAAAAACCAAAACAAAAAAGTTCGCTTTTTCACAGAGTTCTAACCAAAATATGTCCTGATTTTGTCAATTTCAGTTTGTTTGGTTTCGGTTAGTTCGTGTCGGAGTGTGAGTTGTGACACTCCTCCCGGTCTGCTCGGAAGCAACCCACAAGGTTCTTTTTATCCCGGAGGGGAATTGGTGCCCTTCATGACTTAGGCTCGAGGGAGCGGATGAACACGAGGATTTATGTGGTTCGGGCTGCCGGAGCGTAATACCCTACATCCACGGGTGTGCTTGTTCTATTGCTTGAGCACGAGCGCTTGTGCGTTGTGTGATCTCGAGTGTGGGGAGTCGGAACTCTTTGCAGTGTGGTCACCCCAGTCCTTTTATAGTTCAAGACCGGGGTGGTTACAATGAGGCTTGGGGCCCGACAGGTGGCCCCAAAGCTCTGAGTGTCCTATACACTGTGACGTCCTGTCCCGTAAAACACGGAACCCAGCTAATGCATATGTGTGCCCAGGATGTTCATCACACATATACATGTAATCCACAAACTGAATTCAGAATATAACCATGAATAAATAGGGTTTAAGTATTTTATTACAATGACTCATGAATCTCTAACTTATTCTAGCAGCGGAAGTCTCTAAACGAAAGCGGAAACAACTAAACACGGCAGCGGCTCCATCTCCAACTCCACAGGCAAGTTGACGGTAGTTCGCACGCCTAGTACTCCACATGACCTTCGAAGTACTCTTCTCCTGTTGCTGAGGTTTGTATGATAATGCAAGGGTGAGTACATGTCATACTCAGCAAGTGCGGGAAAAGTATGACATGTAGCTTACAACAAGGTAGGGAATAAAAAGGCTCATTGCAGAAAGCAAAGTTTATTTCAAACATGATAAAACAACAACTATCTTTAAATGAATTTGATCCCAACATATATCCAATTAAAACAGTAACATACCTCCATCATAATTTACCACTTATCCCGTCTCATACAGCCGTTAATCTTTCTCAACAACATCTCATGCTCATAATAACCATCTCATATTCATATCCATCTCATAATCATATAACAGAACCAAAACTCATTGTCATGTCTTAACAATCCCGAAACCAATCTCATTACCAAGACTCAACAGTCCCGAAACCAATCCCAAGACCATACCAATAGCCATCCTAATAACCATCCCAATAACCATCACATATAATCATGTGAGTTGGCCAGGCGCTTGTGACCGTAAGCACGGCTATCATGATAGTTTTACACTCTTAAGAGGTGGCACCACTTTACCCACAAGTTTGTGATTTCGTCACTCGTCGGCGACTGCAGAACCTCCATTATACCAGTACACAACCGTCGGTGTATGGCCAAGAGATCACAAAATAGCCTTTACAAAGGGGCTACTAGATGTATGGACTCACTAAGGTTTCACCAGCAGACTCGAATCACCATTCTCCCACCTACGGGCCCCCTCTTGTGCTATGCAGTTCCCAGGGCAGTCCTCTCTCGACTCCCATTCCCCGCGCCTTCCACGGTCCATAAAAATCTAGCAACTTACCTAATTAGTCAGCTAAGCCGCACCCATATTTGGCCTTGTGGTGACACTGTTTTCCTGGCATGTGCTGGCATGCACCGGTCCTTAGATCTACGGCAAGTAAACCACCATCTCATTCTACCACATCCACGAACCAAGCTTGCCTAGATCTCCCCCAATTCTATGCTCATTATCAAGTTCTCATTATCATTATTTATATGAGTGCAGTAGTTAGACATGTTCTATCTCGGCTTCCCGTAACCCGTAAGCTAAGCGAAGCAAAAAGCAAAAACCATCATACCCGACTCATTAACTTTCCCGGCGACATGGGTGGTTAACAAAACTACTAAACTCCTATAAAAGGGTTTCCCATCAAGTTGACTCAAGCATACATATTTTCGCAACCAAAACAGTTTTCAAAACATGGGATCAATATGGTCAAGGGGCACTTGCCTTGGTCCTGTGGTTTTTGTTGCTCACGTGTCTCGAAGTCTTGGTGATGTAGTCCTTCGTAGATAGCTTCCTGAGCTTCTCCTTCTACTCACGACCACGCACATATAAAATTATAGCAATCAAACATCATGCACAAACTCTACTCAAGATGCAATGGTGCAAATCCTATGATGATGTCTTTTTTAGATCAGTTTGTACGTGTTCTTTCATGTTTTATTGGACTTGCATGGGGTTTTATGGTGAACAAGGATGTAAGGATCAAGTGTGGACGTTGTGATGATCTTGACTCAAGATCTAGATCAATACCACCGTTAGAAACCGATCAACACGTGATCTGTCCACACGAAAAAGCTTCTGTTCGAAGAAAAACAGATGCGAAGAAAACGGCGATGATATCGTAAGGTGGTAACGAAGACCTACCTCGGCCTTCCTCCTAGCAATGGCAGCAGGACAGTTCATCGGCTCTCTTCCAGCGATAGCGAGCGTGACGGCTCGTCGGCGGTGCTCACCGGTGACTGAACTCCGAAAAGGGGTGGAACTCGGCGAGTTGGAAGCTAGGGCCTCCAAGTTGTCGACTCGGGAGGTGGAAAATAGGTACGTGGTTGCCACCAGGGGGTTTTGAGTTCTATTTATAAGGGATGAAAGAAGAGTCCTACTCCGATTGGATTTCAAATAAGAGTCCTATTCAATTTATTTTGGATCTTAACAACTTATCTCCAATTGATTTGGTGCGGTAGCAACGTGGAAATCGTGTCGGTTTCCTCAGTACCGGGTATTCCCGCGCGCACAGGAGAAAAACCGCTTAAGGATCTCGTCACCTCCGGAGGGTGAGCTCCGGAGGCACCACGCGTCCAGCGTGGGCCGGGCCTCCCTTTTTCTCAGGGGCGAGCTTCGGTTGCGCCGTGTGTCTAGCGGGCAAGACCTCCCTCTCCCTTAGAGGCGAGCTTCGCGTGCACCACGTGTCAGTGCCGGACCTCCCCACTCCTCGGAGGTGGGCTCCGAGAATGCCACGTGTCCAGCAGCGCCAGACTTCCTTTCTCCTCAGAGACGAGCTCCGAGGTCGACACGTGTCCAGCAGGGCGGACCTCTCGGAGGCGAGCTCCGAGAGCGAAACGTGTCCAACAGTGTCGGACCTCCCTTCTCCTCGGAGGTGAGCTCCGATGACGACACGTGTCCAACAGTGTTGAACCTCCCGGAGGCAAGCTCCGAGGGTGACACGTGTTCCGCGGGGTCGGACCTCTCGGAGGCGAGCACCGAGCCTGCCACGTGTCCCATGGGGCAGACCTCATCCCTTCCGTAGGGGTGAGTTCCAAAGTCGAAACGTGTCCCGCGGGCTGGGCCTCACTTCTCTGTAGAGACTAGCTCCGTAGTCAACACGTGTCCTGCGGGGATGAGCCTTGCTTCTCCGCAGAGACTAGATCCGAAGGCAACACGTGTCCAGCAGGGTCGGACCTCGCCCCTTCTCGTGAGGCGAGCACCAAGCCTGCCACGTGGCCAGCAGTGCCGGACCTCACCCCCTCCGTAGGGATGAGCTCCGAAGACACCACGTGGCCAGCAGGCCGCGGGAAGTGTGGGTAGCGCTCCTCGGCGAATTGAAATTGGCTCTTTTCAGCTATCTTTCTCCCATTTTTTATGATTCTTCCCATTTCTATTTCTTTTATTATGTTTTTCTATATGCAATGCATGAATATGAAATTGAGGGTGTTACAAACCTACCCCCTTAAACTGAATATCACACTCGAGATTCGATAGAGTAGAGAATAGGTGAGGAAATTCTGCCTTTAGGTCTTCCTCACGCTCCCATGTAGCTTCGGCTTCTGAGTGATGGCTCCAATGTACTTTGCACCCTCGGATTACTTTGTTCCTCGTGACCCTTTCCTTCACGTCCAAAATTTGGACAGGGTGCTCCACGTAGGTCAGATCCTCTTGAAGCTCGAGCTCATCCATTGGTACTTGTTCTTCTGGTACTCTCAAGCACTTCTTGAGATGGGATACGTGAAACACGTCATGCACGTTGGAGAGGTGCGTTGGGAGCTCTAGTTGATAAGCTACCTCTCAGCATATTGGGTCACTCCATTGTGCTTGCTTAACCAATCCATTCCAAGTATTATATCAAGCCCTTGAGAGTCCAAGACAATAAGGTTGGCAAGGAAGTCTACCCCCCTTATTTTAAGGTTTACTTTTGGACATACTATATTAGTCCTCAGCTCTCCACCGAGAGAATTAACATAGTATATATCATGTGTGATATGGGCAGATTATACTTGGCAACATACTTGGATGATATGAATGAATGTGATGCTCCGGAATCAAATAAAATAGTAGCTAGGTTGGAGTTGGCAAGGAACATACCAATCACGACGTCCTCAGTCTGCTGCGCCTCCTCAGCGGAGACATGATTCACGTTGCCACGAGCGTAGTTCTGCTGTCCAAGATTGCCTTGATTAGCTCCTCCGTTTGGCCGTGGGTTCTGCTTGGGTGCGTTGCTTGGTTGTCCAAGGCCTTTCCTCGAGCACTGACTTGCAAAGTGTCCCGTCTCTCCGCATGAAAAGCATGCGTTGTTACCCAAGACAGCAGGAACGCTAGGACGGGGGTGGTTTTGAGCATAAGCACCCATGTTGGGACGGATGTAGGAGGCAAAGGCACACGAGGTGCTTGCATGACAGGACGTTGCTGCGGTGGTGGATTAAGGCAAAAAGTAGAAGCGGACGAGCCATACTGCGGTGCATCTAGGGTCATGTGACGGGGACGTACATTGCTCCCTTGTGGCTGGTATGGCATCTTTCTATTGCCCTCTTGCTCGATCTCACGGATCTTTCTCTCAACCACTATAGCTTTGTCAACTAGCTTCTGGAAGTTTGCATAGTCATTGTTGAGCAGTTGAACTTGGATCTCATTGTTCAACCCTCTCATGAACAAGTATTGCTTCCTTTGATCCGAGTTGACATCCTCGGGGGCATACCTTGAAAGTTGCATGAACTTGTTGAGGTACTCATTCACGCTCTTCCTGCCTTGGCGGAGACTTTCGAACTCTTGCCTTTTAGGCATCATGACTCCAACAAGGACGTAATGAGAGCGGAAACTCTCCTTGAACTCATCCCAAGTGATAGTCTCTTGGTTGTCATGAGCATTGCAAAGAGCGTCCCACCAGTCAGTGGCTGCTCCCATAAGTTGGTGCGATGCGAAGAGAACTTTCTCCCGATCATTGCACTGAACAATAGCAAGCTTCTTCTCCATGGACTTCAACCAATTGTTGGCCTTCATGGGATCATTAGCTTGTGCAAAAGTGGGCGGTCGAGTCCTCATGAACTCTCCCAGTCGGTTGTGAGCCAGCGGCGGTGGTGGTGGTGGTGCAGGAACGGGGTTAGGATTGTTATTGTTGGCTTGCAACTGACCCAAAGTTTGGATCATAGTTTGCATGAGCTGGTTCTGCATAGCCATCAACCATTCAAGGTTGTTTTCACCAGCTCCGGGGTTAGGATTTTCAAGAACTTCAACGTGGCCATCCTCTTGTGGTTCCTGGTTGCCACGAGCGTTCCTCCTTTGTCGGCTGGCGTTTTCCCTCACCATCTGTGAGAGAGAGTTGAGTAGAATACAAGTTTAGAAGTTTAGATTGATCCCCCCTCAACTATATGCATCAAGGTGGATGGACTAAATATATTTACTTTTATATGAGGATGTGAACACATGCCGAAGCATCTCACATCTCTCTACTATGTGTGGATATGGACAACGCTGACGCGTCCCACAACTCACACTAAGCACTCAAACACAAGCAATCATCACAAAAGTTCACACCACTCCTATTCAAGCTTATTCAATGGGAGTCCTAAACTTAATCATGTGAAGTGGTGTTGTTCCCGCCGTGTGACGGGGGTGGTCAATGCATGGGCGCATGCCACGGTGAGTTGGCAGTCCATGTATGGTTAGATGGCGTTGATTGGGAACACCATCGCCATTTATAAATGGGACATGAGAAAACTTTTGGGAAGAAAGAAATAACTCCAAAACTTCAGAAGTTATGGAGCAAGAAAGCAAAGGTGTTGTTGTCCAAAAGAAGAGACAAGGAGGGGCATGAAAATAGCACCTTGCGGTGGTTGTATTGACAAGGAAAGTGTAGCAGCAAGCAATTTTCGAAAATATCAGTTTTGAGGGGTGTTCCTTTGTGTTTTAGGGTGTCCATTCTACCTAGGCTTGCGTCTTACGGTTAATACCAAATCTATGCATTCTACCTAGTCTTGCGTCCTACGGTCAACGTGGCTCTTCGAAAATATCAGTTTTGAGGGGTGGTCCTTTGTGTTTTAGGGTGTCCATTCTACCTAGGCTTGCGTCCTACGGTTAATACCAAATCTATGCATTCTACCTAGTCTTGCGTCAACGTGGCTCTGATACCAATCTGTGACGCCCAGTCCCGTAAAACACGGAACCCAGCTAATGCATATGTGTGCCCAGGATGTTCATCACACATATACATGTAGTCCACAAACTGAATTCAGAATATAACCACGAATAAATAGGGTTTAAGTATTTTATTACAATGACTCATGAATCTCTAACTTATTCTAGCAGAGGAAATCTCTAAACGAAAGCGGAAACAACTAAACACGGCAGCGGCTCCATCTCCAATTCCACAGACAAGTTGACGGTAGTTCGCACGCCTAGTACTCCACATGATCTTCGAAGTACTCTTCTCGTGTTGCTGAGGTTTGTATGATAATGCAAGGTTGAGTACATGTCATACTCAGCAAGCGCGGGAAAAGTATGACATGTAGCTTACAACAAGGTAGGGAATAAAAAGGCTCATTGCAGAAAGCAAAGTTTATTTCACAAACATGATAAAACAACAACTATCTTTAAATGAATTTGATCCCAACATATATCCAATTAAAACAGTAACATACCTCCATCATAATTTAACTTATCCAGTCTCATACAGCCGTTAATCTTTCTCAACAACATCTCATGCTCATAATAACCATCTCATATTCATATCCATCTCATAATCATATAACCGAACCAAAACTCATTGTCATGTCTTAACAGTCCCGAAACCAATCTCATTACCAAGACTCAACAGTCCCGAAACCAATCCCAAGACCATACCATAACCATACCAATAGCCATCCCAATAACCATCCCAATAACCATCACATATAATCATGTGAGTTGGCCAGGCGCTTGTGACCGTAAGCACGGCTATCATGATAGTTTTGCACTCTTAAGAGGTGGCACCACTTTACCCACAAGTTTGTGATTTCGTCACCCGTCGGGCGACTGCAGAACCTCCATTATACCAGTACACAACCGTCGGTGTATGGCCAAGAGATCACAAAATAGCCTTTACAAAGGGGCTACTAGATGTATGGACTCACTAAGGTTTCACCAGCAGGCTCGAATCACCATTCTCCCACCTACGGGCCCCCTCTTGTGCCATGCAGTTCCCAGGGCAGTCCTCTCTCGACTCCCATTCCCCGCGCCTTCCACGGTCCATAACAATCTAGCAACTTACCTAATTAGTCAGCTAAGCCGCACCCATATTTGGACTTGTTGTGGCACTGTTTTCCTAGCATGTGCTGGCATGAACCAGTCCTTAGATCTACGGCAAGTAAACCACCATCTCATTCTACCACATCCACAAACCAAACTTTCCTAGATCTCCCCCGATTCTATGCTCATTATCAAGTTCTCATTATCATTATTTATATGAGTGCAGTAGTTAGACATGTTCTATCTCGGCTTCCTGTAACCCATAAGCTAAGCGAAGCAAAAAGCAAAAATGACCATACTTGACTCATCAACTTTCCCGGTGACAACGGTGGTTAACAAAACTAGTAAACTCCTATAAAAGGGTTTCCCATCAAGTTGACTCAAGCATACATGTTTTTGCAACCAAAACATTTTTCAAAACATGGGATCAATATGGTCATGGGGCACTTGCCTTGTTCTTGTGGATTTTGTTGCTCACGTGTCTCGAAGTCTTGGTGCTGTAGTCCTTCGTAGATAGCTTCCTGAGCTTGTCCTTCTACTCACGACCACGCACATACAAAATCATAGCAATCAAACATCATGCACAAACTCTACTCAAGATGTAATGGTGCAAATCCTATGATGCTGTCTTATTTAGATCAGTTTGTACGTGTTCTTGCATGTTTTATTGGACTTGTATGGGGTTTTATGGTGAACAAGGGTGTAAGGATCAAGTGTGGACGTTGAAAGCATCTAGGCCCCCGTGAGGTATGGTTTCGGTGATTAATGACAACCGTTCGTTATTACTAATGAGTTTGTGGATGCGAGGTTTCACGTATATCACGTCAAACGTTAATGAACTATCTATTCACACCATCTACTGCTCATTAGATACAAATGGAGACCCCTCAACGATCTATTCTAAGGGGTTATCCGATACTCATGAAGACTAAATGAAGAACTCATACAACGACTCTATTCTGTCAAAATTGGCAACACAAGAAGCTTACACTTCATCAAAATATCATTTCAAACAAGTGTCAAAGAGGTCACTCAAGAAGATTCCAAAAGATCAACTCAAAACAACTCGAAGCAAACAAGTTGCACTCACCGGATCATCCGATGTCTTGCAAAATGACTACATCGGTCGAGTTTGAGTTGGCAGAAGAAGAAGACCTCAGAGCCCAGTACACACCGGATCATCCGATGTGAAGGAAGTGGCACATCGGTTGATTTCAACAGAAGGATGATTTCTGAGTTATTCTGAAGAAGTACACACCGGATCATCCGATGATGAAGTAAGTGTACATCGGTCAATTTCAACCGAGACATTATTTCTGAACCAATTCTGAAGATCAACTCGCCGGATCATCCGATGATGAATTGAAGTAACATCGGTCGATTAAACAGTCAGATCCAACGGTTATATCCAACGGTCACATCTGACACATGACATCAGCTAATTTGGAATTCGACCGATGCTCATATAAAGGGGTGCATCGGAGGATCCGATGTTCACTGAAAAAATCTGCCTACTTTTCCAACGGCTATCTCGTGTGGGCTGGCTATAAATACCCCTCCAACCGGCCATTTCGTTAAGTTTTGATCACCAGAGCCTCACTACACATCCTAAAGCATTCAAGACCAAGAGCTACCACTTCCACACTCCAAAACCTCTTGTACTCCAACTATAGGTTATATCTAGCTAGAGAGAAGCTTGTGTGCGTCTATTCTTGGTGATTGGAATCTCTAGGCTAGTGAGAGAGAGTGTCTTGATGACTTCTCTCACCTTGTAAAAGTTGGAGGAAGAAGAGATCGCTCCGGAGCTTACCAAGACGTTTGTGGAAGCCCGGAGGATCACCATTGTACAAGGCTTGAGCTCCACCTTGCCGGAGAAGGCGAACGGAGAAAGATAGTGGATTCCCTTGTCTTGGTGACTTGGGAGTGGCTATACCCTTTGGTGGGTGCCACAACGTGGACGTAGGTAGATTTTTGTGATCTTACCGAACCACGGGAAAATCGCCGTGTCTCTGAGTCTCCGCGGGAGTTTGCATCTCTCTTCTCACCCCCTCACTATTACGCATTTACTATTCCGCACTTAACACTCTTGCTTACGTAGTTAGTTCGCATAGGGAATTGGGCTTCAACCATTAAGTTTTAAATTGCTCTAAAATTTGAAAAAGCCCAATTCACCCCCCCTCTTGGGCGTTTCGATCCTTACAATTGGTATCAGAGCAAGGTTGCTCATTGGATCATTCTAGCTTCACCGCTAGAGAGCGAAAATGGCCAAGAATGGGGGTTCGGTTCCTACCTTTGAGGGCAAGAATTTTGCTTATTGGAAAGCACGCATGCGCGCTTACCTTGAGGCAATTGCTCCCGAAGTGTGGGAAGCGACCCATGCGAGGTTTGGAAATCTTGACTATGTTGGTGACCAATTAAAATGGGATGCTAAGGCTAGAAATGCCATATATGAATGCATTAGTCAAGATGTCTTTGCTAGGATTGCTAGTAAGGAAAAAGCATGTGAAATTTGGGCATGTCTAATTGAAATACATGAGGGCTCATCTCGTGTTAAAGAACTCAAATATCACATGCTTAAATCAAAATATGATGAATTTAAGATGTTTCCTCATGAGAATGTTAACCAAATGTTTTCTCGTTTAAATGTGCTCATTGAGGAAATTAACGCACTTGACATTGCTTCTCTTGGCAAGGGACTTATCAATCGCAAGATCCTCATGCTTCTACCCAAGCCCAAGTACAACATTATCAATTCAATGCTCCAAAAAGAGTCACTAGACAACATTGAGGTTTCGAAGCTCATTGGAGAAATCCATGCTCATGAGATGAGCGTACTTGGAATGATGGAGGAGTCATCATCAAAAACCATTGCTCTCAAGGCTTCAACCAAGAAGACAACTCCCAAGAAGAAGAAAGTGGTTGAGCCTAGCTCAAGTGAAGAAGAGCAAGAAACAAGTGAAGATGATGATGATGAGCTTGCTTTGATGATGAGGAAATTCTCACGCCTCAACTCCAAGATTGCAAAGAAGGGATACTCTTATGATCCCAAGAAGAAAGCCTTCTTGCCAAGAAAAGATGAAAACAAGACGTGCTACAATTGTGGTGATCTAGGCCACATATCATATGATTGTCCAAGACCGGACAAAAGGAAGGACAATGGCAAGCATCACAAGCTAGAAGAAAGTGATGATGAAGAGGAGGTCAAGCCCAAGCGCTCTTTTGGAAAGAAGAGATTTGACAAAGGCAAGAAAACCAAGCTCTTTCCAAAGAAGAGAAGAGGGCCTCAAAAGGTCTTCATGTGTGAAGCCAATGAGTGGATCACGGATGAAGAGTCAAGCGACGAAGATAGTGAAGATGAAGAAAACTTGGCGGGCCTCGCCATCGTCAACAAGGATGACTCACCTCTTCGTCCACCTCCTATGTGCCTAATGGCGAAAGGTAACTCAAAGGTATGTGAAGATTCTAGCGATGATGATGATGATGAGCTTTCACCCGATGAATTAGCATCTATGATTAATGAATATCATGCCATTATAAAAAGGGAAAAGGCTAAGGTTAAGGCTCTTGAGCTAGCTCGTGCTAAACTTGAAAGTGCTAACCTCGATTTGCATGACAAGTATGTAACCATACTTAAAGAGCATGACACGCTCAAATCAAATGTCAAGCAAATCGAGGAGGAGAATGCTCAAATCAAGCTTAAGTATCATGAGCTTGACTTAGCTAACTTAGCACTCTTGGCAAAGCACAATGAGTTGGTTCAAGAACATGAAGTGCTTAACCTTGCTTATGAAGCGATTGAACTTAAATTGAAAAACACAAAGAAAGAAACCCTTGATGGCAAAATATCATCTAATTCACATGCCACTAATATTTTGGATAAGTCTTTGCATTTGAAAGCGAGCCCTAGGGAGAAGGAGCTAATGGACGAAATTGAAAGTCTTCGCACTAGTGTGGCAAGACTCTCTAAGGGGGAGGACAAGCACAAGGAAATCCTCTACCAACAAGCTAAAAGCTTCAACAAGAGGGGACTTGGATCCTTCCCGGTGCCCAACAAAGGAAAGGTGCCCTCACCGGAGCTTAGGACAAGCTTTATCAAGGAAGTTGGTTCCTATTGCCAACATTGTGAGGTCACCGGACATCACACGAGGGAGTGTCCTCTTCCCAACCGTCCTTCTCCCAAATTGCCTCCTAACTACAAATCTACTTTCAATGATTATCACTATCTATTGAGCAAAGTAGGTGGAAAGGTGAAGGCAAGGTTCATCGGCAAAGACATCAAGGGCATGAAGGGGAAGCTCCCCAAGCAACTTTGGGTCCCAAAATCACTTGTCACACATACAAGGACCTAAGTTGGCTTGGGTTCCTAAACTCAAAAACTAACTTCATGTGTGTAGGTGAACTATAAAGCCGGAGGAAAGCATTGGGTACTCGATAGTGGGTGCACTCAACATATGACCGGCAATGATGGTATGTTAACCTCCATAGAGAACCCTGGCAATCATGAACAAGTCATCTTTGGTGATAACTCAAAGGGGAAGGTAATTGGTTTGGGTAAAATCGCTATTTCTCATGATTTGTCTATCTCTAATGTGCTTTACGTTAAGTCTCTTAGTTTCAATTTACTTTCTATTGCACAATTATGTGATCTTGGACTAACGTGCACATTTGACAAGAATGGTGTTGTGGTGACTAGTGAATCAAGCAAAGAACTAATATTCAAAGGTTTTCGGCATGGACATCTTTACTTGGTGGACTTCTCCAACAAGGATGCTAGCTTGACCACTTGTCTTTTCACCAAGACAAGTTTGGGATGGCTATGGCATCGGCGCATTGCTCACATTGGGATGAGCAAGCTCAAGAAGTCATTCAAGCTTGGGATGGTGACCGGCGTGAAGGATGTCACATTTGAGAAGAACAAGCTTTGTAGCGCATGTCAAGCCGGGAAGCAAGTTGCCTCACACCATCTGATGAAGACAATGGTGTCAACCTCCAAGCCACTTGAACTACTTCACATGGACCTCTTCGGACCGTCCACTTATCAAAGCCTTGGCGGTAACCTCTATTGTCATGTTATTGTTGATGACTACTCTCGCTATGCTTGGACATTGTTTCTAGGTGACAAGGGTGAAACTCCGGAAATCTTCAAGACCTTCGCTAAACGAGCTCAAAGGGAATTTCAACTTCCCATCATCAAGGTCCGGAGTGACAACGGCACCGAGTTCAAGAACTACAACATTGGGGAGTGGTGTGATCGTGAAGGCGTGAAGCACGAGTTTTCGGCCACATACACCCCTCAACAAAATGGTGTCGTTGAAAGGAAGAACAAGACTCTCATCACCCTTGCAAGAGCAATGCTTGATGACTATGGCACGTCGGAGAAGTTTTGGACCGAAGCAATCAACATGGCGTGCCATGCCGCAAATAGGGTCTATCTTCATCGACTACTTCAAAAGACCCCATATGAGCTCCTCATTGGGAGAAAGCCCAACATCTCCTACTTCCGAGTCTTCGGGTGCAAGTGCTACATCTACCGCAAGAAAAGGCTCGGTAAGTTTGAAAGAAGGTGTGATGTTGGTATCTTTCTTGGTTATGCATCAAACTCAAAAGCATATCGAGTATTCAACCAAACCTCCGGGTTAGTTGAAGAAAGTTGTGATGTTGAGTTTGATGAGACTAATGGCTCTTAAGAGGAGAGTTTTGGTCATGATGATATAGATGATGAGCCTCTACGAGAAGCTATGAAGAACATGACCATAGGAGACATCAAGCCCGAAGTTGAGGAGAGCCATGATCAAGGGGGAGCCTCAAGTTCCAACATCAACACCTCCATGGCGCCTCAAATTGATGAAGAAGAAGAGAAAGATGATCCATTGCCAATGCAAGATTCACATGCCACACAACACCAAGAAGAAGAAGAAGTCCAAGGTCAAGTCCAACCACAAGACGAGCGAGATGCCTCACCACCGCCAAGTGCCTCACAACCTCTTATGAGGCATGGGCGCATCTCCAAGGCACATCCGATGGATCAAATCATCGGAAGTCCGTCACGGGGAGTAAGTACTCGTTCTCGCCATGTTGCTTCATTTTGTGAGCACTACTCTTTTGTTTCGTGTGTAGAACCCACAAATATTGAGGAAGCACTCCAAGATCCCAATTGGGTGATGGCTATGCAAGAAGAACTCAACAACTTCACCCGCAATGAAGTTTGGGTATTGGAGGAGCGACCTAAGGACAAGAACGTCATCGGAACGAAGTGGGTGTACCGCAACAAGCAAGACGAGAATGGCGTGGTGGTCCGCAACAAGGCAAGGCTTGTGGCCAAGGGTTTTTCACAAGTTGAAGGACTAGATTTTGGAGAGACATTTGCCCCGGTCGCACGGTTAGAAGCTATTCGCATACTCCTTGCTTTTGCTTCGCATCACAATATTATGCTTTATCAAATGGATGTTAAAAGTGCCTTCCTCAATGGTTATATTAACGAACTTGTTTTCGTTGAGCAACCTCCCGGGTTTGAAGATCCGAGGAATCCTAACCATGTGTATAGGTTACACAAGGCGCTCTACGGGCTCAAGCAAGCACCTAGGGCATGGTATGAACGTCTAAGGGATTTCCTAGTCATGCAAGGATTCAAGATCGGGAGGGTGGATACCACACTTTTCACCAAGGACATCAACGGGGATTTATTTCTTTGTCAAATTTACGTTGATGACATTATTTTTGGCTCAACTAACAAATCTCTTTGCCTTGAGTTTGGCACCATGATGTCTAGGGAGTTCGAGATGTCAATGATTGGAGAACTCAATTTCTTCCTAGGATTTCAAATCAAGCAACTTCAAGAGGGGACTTTCATCTACCAAGAGAAGTACACCAAGGACCTCTTGAAGAAGTTTGAAATGGAAGATTGTAGCTCAAGAAGTACTCCAATGGCGACAAATTGTCATCTCGACGCGGACATGGACGGTAAACCTATTGATCAATCTCATTACCGTTCCATGATTGGTTCATTGTTATATCTTACCGCATCTAGGCCCGATATCATGTTTAGTGTGTGCTTGTGTGCTCGCTTTCAAGCGGCACATAAAGAATCGCATCGTAAGGCGGTCTTTAGGATACTTAGGTATCTCAAGCATACCCCAAGTGTAGGTTTGTGATACCCCAAGAACGCTAGTTTCTATCTCTTGGGTTACTCGGATTCGGACTTTGCCGGATGCCGTGTGGATCGCAAGAGTACCTCTGGTGGGTGCCACTTACTTGGGCGTTCCCTAGTATCTTGGTCGAGCAAAAAGCAAAACTCCGTGGCTTTGTCCACCGCGGAGGCAGAGTATATAGCGGCCGGTGCATGTTGTGCCCAAATTCTATATATGAAGCAAACCCTTTTGGACTTTGGAATTAAATTTGATTGTGTGCCTCTCCTTTGTGACAATGAAAGTGCGGTTAAGATAGATAGAAACCCCGTTCAACACTCCCGCACTAAGCACATTGATATTCGCCATCACTTCTTGCGGGACCATGAGGCTAAAGGAGACATCTCTTTGCAAGGTGTTAGGTCCGAAGAACAATTGGCGGATATCTTCACTAAACCACTTGATGAGAAAACTTTTTCTAGACTTAGAAGTGAATTAAATGTGCTAGATGCATCTAACGTCATGTAAGATGCCTTGTTCATGTAAGGTTGCATATCAAATAGGTCTTGTCTAACTCCTAAAGGATAGGGGCGAGCTAGAAATAGTTTTCCCTGAGGAAGCCTTTGGAAGGTTTAAACTTGGCAAGATAGATTTACATTATGCTTTGCATGATTCCTGCCATATAGACTTGCACTCATTTAATATCTTGCATTATTTTGTTTGGCATTGCATACGGTAGATTGTCACAAAGGGGAACCCACATCACGAGAAGGAGACTTGTTCAAAATGCAATATCTCAACTCATATGATGTGGATAGAGCAAAATTCTAAAGGTACATGCTTTAAAGAGATAGAGGTTTTCCATACTCTAGCTCACAAAGCATGGACCTTACATTTTCGTGGTTTCCCTCCTAACCTTGTGTGTTCTCTTTGCATAAGGGCTTAGCCAATATGTGGCACTATATTTGAAGCCTTCTATTAGAGGTTAGGAGTTGCCCAAAAAGTCCTAGGACCCATCCTTATCTTTGTGTGTTTAAGTCCAAGGACACATATGGGCAGTCTTAGGTTTTCTGTAGTCATCGGATTATCCGATGCTGGGGCCAGCAGATCATCGGATCAATTGGTGCTTCAGTTCAGTGCTCAGATCAAGTCAGATGTCACAAATCAACCGATGAGTTCATTTCAGAAGACATCGGAGCATCCGGTGTTCAGTTTTCTGGTGCCCTGCAGAAATCGACCGATGATCGACACCTCAACATCGGCTCATCCGGTGTTCAAAGAGAATTTTTGGAACAGCTCTCTGTTGAACTCGACCGATGCATCCTCCGATGATCATCGGTCCATCCGGTGTTTTGTGCGCGGCTAGGGTTTGCCCGTACGGTTTAAATAGCGGTTCGGCCGCCGGTGTTTTTCTTCCCCGCCTCTTCGCCGCCGCCCGTTTCTCCCGCGCCCGTCGCCGCCTCTCCCGCGCGAGGCGCCGCCGCCGCCGCCCTTCGGCCGCCACCGCCTAGGCGCCGCCCGTGCCCGCGCTGCCGCCTCTCCCGCGCCAGGCGCCGCCGCCGCCGCCCTTCGGCCGCCGCCTGTGCCCGCGCCGCCGCCTCTCCCGCGCGCGCCGCCGCCGTTCCACCGCGCCGCCGCAGCTCCCTCCACCACCGCGCATCACCCTCTCCGCTAGGGTTTTGCCGTGCTTCGCCGTTCGTCGCTAAGATGGGTCGCGATCGCAAAGGAAAGGGCAAGGCTATTGAGGAGCCCGCCGCGAAGAAGCGCAAGATGTCCAAGGACGCTCGTCGTGCGGAGTTGGCCGCTTGCGCCGCCGAGGAGCGTGAGCGCGGCCATCGCGGTTCCTTACGGATCCGCGAGTCCCGGCAGAGGCAGGAGCAGCCTCCGGTCCAGCCGGTGCCTCCCGAGGGCTCCGACGAGGAGGAGACCGAGGTGCCGCCTCTCATCCGCCGGCGCACCTCGAGGACTCGTGGGGGTGGACAGACTCCTACGGCGAGTCGGCGCCCCTCTGCGGCTGACCGCGCAGAGGACAGAGAGGCCCAAAGGGCCATCCACCTGATGGACACAGCAGTCCGTGTTGTCGAGGATGTCAGACTCACCGACTACAGGAAGATGAAGGCAAGGCAACTGAAGAAGCTCAGATGGTCAGCGTTGCTTGAGGAGTGGTTCCCACGGCCTAGGGACGCTCGAGTTGACTCCCGCTTCTGGACCCTGACACAGGCGTCCCTGTACGAGACTTATAGGCGTCGGGGCCACAAGCTCTTCCATCATAACAGCATCGACTGGGATCAGCTTGCAGTGGCAGCAGGACACGGGATCAGGCCACTTTTTGAGAGATACAGAGGACTTGTGGACTTGCTCTCGCACCAGAGGAGTGCCTACGTCGAGGAGTGGGTCAGGGTGTTCTACGCGACACTCTACGTCTCTGAGGGCCGTCGCTCGATTCACTTCATGTTCATGGGGCGGATCCACGACGTGTCTCGAGACTTGTTGGGCAGACTGCTTGGTGTGGAGCTCTCTACTACGTGCCTGCACCAGATAGTCTACGGAGACGCAGACCCGCCGAGGAGGCCACTGACTGGAGGAGTGGCACCGCCTCTCGAGGAGATCAGAGGTCTGTTCACTCAGCCGTTCACTCCTGACCAGCCGAGGGTGCCAGCGCTTCTCACCCCAGCAGCTCGGACAGTTCACCACGTCCTCAGGCGTACCCTACTACCGAGGTCTGACTACTTGGAGGGCTTCACGAGCCTTCAGCAGACCATCCTGTTCTATGTGATGAACGGGATGGAGTTCGACATCGTAGATATTCTGATCTGCGAGATGGTGGACGTGATCACCGACGGAGTTGGGATGCTTCGACAGTTGGTCTTCGGTCACTGGATCTGTCACCTTCTCCACCAGTTGGTTCCAGAGGACACTCCAGGAGTTTCTCAGCTGACGGAGATGCACGTGACCCGGTTCAGCCACTACCGAGTCCCCACTCCGGGAGACCGCCGCCTTGGCCGTCCCGTCGAGCGTGAGGTTCGAGCCAGACTGTCAGAGGAGGATTGGGCAGAGCTGACTCAGGAGGACGCAGAGCTGGCACAGGCAGAGGCTCAGGGAGGAGACCTACAGCACATATGGTCGGACAGCGACACCAGCGACAGTGTCGAGGAGTACTTCCCTCCTGCTCCTCCTTCACCGAGGCAGCACGACGCAGAGGCAGGAGGCTCAGCAGCTCCACCACCTACACCTCCTCCTGTGTCAGAGGCTCAGGTGACTCAGCCGTCAGAGCTCACTGCTTTACTTCAGCGGATGGCTCAGCAGCAGGAGCAGCAGGCAGCTCGACAGGAGCAGCTTCAGAGGCAGCAGCAGGAGATGCAGCTGGAGATCGCCCGTCAGAGGCGAGAGGACATCGATAGGTACACCAACCTTATCGACCAGATGACGAGACGCACTCTGGACCAGCAGCAGCAGACTCAGCAGATGTTGTTGGGCGTCCTGGGGTTGGTCACCAACCTCTACCAGCAGACGGGAGTCGCCCTTCCACCTCAGCACTCGGGACTCAGTCAGGCTCCAGGTGCACCTCCACTGGCACCAGCTCCAGTACTGCCGCCGACGTCGTTCCAGTCCTCACCTCTTCCGGCAGTACCTTCTCCACCGGCGCCAGCAGTCTCAGCGAATCCCCCAGCAGCTCCAGCTCCAGCTCCAGCTCCCCCCGCTCCAGCTCCAGCGCCAGCGACCTCCACCTCCAGCAGCTCCGGCGACAGCACCGTCGACGCCGACCGCTTCACCATCGCCAGGAGCGCGCCTGAGTCGTAGGCACTCGACTTCCCTTTTTGGTGTCTTGATGCCAAAGGGGGAGAAGAGTTAGAGTCAGGGGGAGGGTTAGCTCAGTTCTAGGGGGAGTTCTTTGTTTTAGGGGGAGTGTCTACCCTTTTGCTACTTAATTGTTATCTATTTGAGATTGCCTGTTATTATTATTTGCTATTATTGTACGAGATTGCCTGTTATTATTATTTGCTATTATTGTACTCCGGGTGCTACTTTGTGCTCTTGCGCTTTATTGTTTATTATTTGAGCCTTCGAGCCACTTGTGTTGCAATTTGTACTTGTTATATTTCTTTTTTGAGCATTGCGTTTTAATTCCATTAATTCTATGCTCTACTCGTTGTGTTGTCATCAATCACCAAAAAGGGGGAGATTGAAAGCATCTAGGCCCCCGTGAGGTATGGTTTCGGTGATTAATGACAACCGTTCGTTATTACTAATGAGTTTGTGGATGCGAGGTTTCACGTATATCACGTCAAACGTTAATGAACTATCTATTCACGCCATCTACTGCTCATTAGATACAAATGGAGACCCCTCAACGATCTATTCTAAGGGGTTATCCGATACTCATGAAGACTAAATGAAGAACTCATACAACGACTCTATTCTGTCAAAATTGGCAACACAAGAAGCTTACACTTCATCAAAATATCATTTCAAACAAGTGTCAAAGAGGTCACTCAAGAAGATTCCAAAAGATCAACTCAAAACAACTCGAAGCAAACAAGTTGCACTCACCGGATCATCCGATGTCTTGCAAAATGACTACATCGGTCGAGTTTGAGTTGGCAGAAGAAGAAGACCTCAGAGCCCAGTACACATCGGATCATCCGATGTGAAGGAAGTGACACATCGGTTGATTTCAACAGAAGGATGATTTCTGAGTTATTCTGAAGAAGTACACACCGGATCATCCGATGATGAAGTAAGTGTACATCGGTCAATTTCAACCGAGACATTATTTCTGAACCAATTCTGAAGATCAACTCACCGGATCATCCGATGATGAATTGAAGTAACATCGGTCGATTAAACAGTCAGATCCAACGGTTATATCCAACGGTCACATCTGACACATGACATCAGCTAATTTGGAATTCGACCGATGCTCATATAAAGGGGTGCATCGGAGGATCCGATGTTCACTGAAAAAGTCTGCCTACTTTTCCAACGGCTATCTCGTGTGGGCTGGCTATAAATACCCCTCCAACCGGCCATTTCGTTAAGTCTTGATCACCAGAGCCTCACTACACATCCTAAAACATTCAAGACCAAGAGCTACCACTTCCACACTCCAAAACCTCTTGTACTCCAACTATAGGTTATATCTAGCTAGAGAGAAGCTTGTGTGCGTCCATTCTTGGTGATTGGAATCTCTAGGCTAGTGAGAGAGAGTGTCTTGATGACTTTTCTCACCTTGTAAAAGTTGGAGGAAGAAGAGATCGCTCCGGAGCTTACCAAGACGTTTTTGGAAGCCCGGAGGATCACCATTGTACAAGGCTTGAGCTCCACCTTGCCGGAGAAGGCGAACGGAGAAAGATAGTGGATTCCCTTGTCTTGGTGACTTGGGAGTGGCTATACCCTTTGGTGGGTGCCACAACGTGGACGTAGGTAGATTTTTGTGATCTTACCGAACCACGGGAAAATCGTCGTGTCTCCGAGTCTCCGTGGGAGTTTGCATCTCTCTTCTCACCCCCTCACTATTACGCATTTACTATTCCGCACTTAACACTCTTGCTTACGTAGTTAGTTCGCATAGGGAATTGGGCTTCAACCATTAAGTTTTAAATTGCTCTAAAATTTGAAAAAGCCCAATTCACCCCCCCTCTTGGGCGTTTCGATCCTTACAATTGGTATCAGAGCAAGGTTGCTCATTGGATCATTCTAGCTTCACCGCTAGAGAGCGAAAATGGCCAAGAATGGGGGTTCGGTTCCTACCTTTGAGGGCAAGAATTTTGCTTATTGGAAAGCACGCATGCGCGCTTACCTTGAGGCAATTGCTCCCGAAGTGTGGGAAGCGACCCATGCGGGGTTTGGAAATCTTGACTATGTTGGTGACCAATTAAAATGGGATGCTAAGGCTAGAAATGCCATATATGAATGCATTAATCAAGATGTCTTTGCTAGGATTGCTAGTAAGGAAAAAGCATGTGAAATTTGGGCATGTCTAATTGAAATACATGAGGGCTCATCTCGTGTTAAAAAACTCAAATATCACATGCTTAAATCAAAATATGATGAATTTAAGATGTTTCCTCATGAGAATGTTAACCAAATGTTTTCTCGTTTAAATGTGCTCATTGAGGAAATTAACGCACTTGACATTGCTTCTCTTGGCAAGGGACTTATCAATCGCAAGATCCTCATGCTTCCACCCAAGCCCAAGTACAACATTATCAATTCAATGCTCCAAAAAGAGTCACTAGACAACATTGAGGTTTCGGAGCTCATTGGAGAAATCCATGCTCATGAGATGAGCGTACTTGGAATGATGGAGGAGTCATCATCAAAAACCATTGCTCTCAAGGCTTCAACCAAGAAGACAACTCCCAAGAAGAAGAAAGTGGTTGAGCCTAGCTCAAGTGAAGAAGAGCAAGAAACAAGTGAATATGATGATGATGAGCTTGCTTTGATGATGAGGAAATTCTCACGCCTCAACTCCAAGATTGCAAAGAAGGGATACTCTTATGATCCCAAGAAGAAAGCCTCCTTGCCAAGAAAAGATGAAAACAAGACGTGCTACAATTGTGGTGATCTAGGCCACATATCATATGATTGTCCAAGACCGGACAAAAGGAAGGACAATGGCAAGCATCACAAGCTAGAAGAAAGTGATGATGAAGAGGAGGTCAAGCCCAAGCGCTCTTTTGGAAAGAAGAGATTTGACAAAGGCAAGAAAACCAAGCTTAAGGATCTCGTCACCTCCGGAGGGTGAGCTCCGGAGGCACCACGTGTCCAGCGGGGGCCGGGCCTCCCTTTTTCTCAGGGGCGAGCTTCGGTTGCGCCGTGTGTCTAGCGGGCGAGACCTCCCTCTCCCTTAGAGGCGAGCTTCGCGTGCACCACGTGTCAGTGCCGGACCTCCCCACTCCTCGGAGGTGGGCTCCGAGAATGCCACGTGTCCAGCAGCGCCAGACTTCCTTTCTCCTCAGAGATGAGCTTCGAGGTCGACACGTGTCCAGCGGGGCGGACCCCTCGGAGGCGAGCTCCGAGAGCGACACGTGTCCAACAGTGTCGGACCTCGCTTCTCCTCGGAGGTGAGCTCCGAGGACGACACGTGTCCAACAGTGTTGAACCTCCCGGAGGCAAGCTCCGAGGGTGACACGTGTCCCGCGGGGTCGGACCTCTCGGAGGCGAGCACCGAGCCTGCCACGTGTCCCATGGGGCAGACCTCATCCCTTCCGTAGGGGTGAGTTCCAAAGTCGAAACGTGTCCCGCGGGCTGGGCCTCGCTTCTCTGCAGAGACTAGCTCCGTAGTCAACACGTGTCCTGCGGGGCTGAGCCTTGCTTCTCCGCAGAGACTAGATCCGAAGGCAACACGTGTCCAGCAGGGTCGGACCTCGCCCCTTCTCGTGAGGCGAGCACCAAGCCTGCCACGTGGCCAGCAGTGCCGGACCTCACCCCCTCCGTAGGGATGAGCTCCGAAGACACCACGTGGCCAGCAGGCCGCGGGAAGTGTGGGTAGCGCTCCTCGGCGAATTGAAATTTGCTCTTTTCAGCTATCTTTCTCCCATTTTTTATGATTCTTCCCATTTCTATTTCTTTTATTATGTTTTTCTATATGCAATGCATGAATATGAAATTGAGGGTGTTACAAACCTACCCCCTTAAACTGAATATCGCACTCGAGATTCGATAGAGTAGAGAATAGGTGAGGAAATTCTGCCTTTAGGTCTTCCTCACGCTCCCATGTAGCTTCGGCTTCTGAGTGATGGCTCCAATGTACTTTGCACCCTCGGATTACTTTGTTCCTCGTGACCCTTTCCTTCACGTCCAAAATTTGGACAGGGTGCTCCACGTAGGTCAGATCCTCTTGAAGCTCGAGCTCATCCATTGGTACTTGTTCTTCTGGTACTCTCAAGCACTTCTTGAGATGGGATACGTGAAACACGTCATGCACGTTGGAGAGGTGCGTTGGGAGCTCTAGTTGATAAGCTACCTCTCAGCATATTGGGTCACTCCATTGTGCTTGCTTAACCAATCCATTCCAAGTATTATATCAAGCCCTTGAGAGTCCAAGACAATAAGATTGGCAAGGAAGTCTACCCCCCTTATTTTAAGGTTTACTTTTGGACATACTATATTAGTCCTCAGCTCTCCACCGAGAGAATTAACAAACATAGTATATATCATGTGTGATATGGGCAGATTATACTTGGCAACATACTTGGATGATATGAATGAATGTGATGCTCCGGAATCAAATAAAATAGTAGCTAGGTTGGAGTTGGCAAGGAACATACCAATCACGACGTCCTCAGTCTGCTGCGCCTCCTCAGCGGAGACATGATTCACGTTGCCACGAGCGTAGTTCTGCTGTCCAAGATTGCCTTGATTAGCTCCTCCGTTTGGCCGTGGGTTCTGCTTGGGTGCGTTGCTTGGTTGTCCAAGGCCTTTCCTCGAGCACTGACTTGCAAAGTGTCCCGTCTCTCCGCATGAAAAGCATGCGTTGTTACCCAAGACAGCAGGAACGTTAGGACGGGGGTGGTTTTGAGCATAAGCACCCATGTTGGGACGGGTGTAGGAGGCAAAGGCACACGAGGTGCTTGCATGACAGGACGTTGCTGCGGTGGTGGATTAAGGCAAAAAGTAGAAGCGGACGAGCCATACTGCGGTGCATCTAGGGTCATGTGACGGGGACGTACATTGCTCCCTTGTGGCTGGTATGGCATCTTTCTATTGCCCTCTTGCTCGATCTCACGGATCTTTCTCTCAACCACTATAGCTTTGTCAACTAGCTTCTGGAAGTTTGCATAGTCATTGTTGAGCAGTTGAACTTGGATCTCATTGTTCAACCCTCTCATGAACAAGTATTGCTTCCTTTGATCCGAGTTGACATCCTCGGGGGCATACCTTGAAAGCTGCATGAACTTGTTGAGGTACTCATTCACGCTCTTCCTGCCTTGGCGGAGACTTTCGAACTCTTGCCTTTTAGGCATCATGACTCCAACAGGGACGTAATGAGAGCGGAAACTCTCCTTGAACTCATCCCAAGTGATAGTCTCTTGGTTGTCATGAGCATTGCAAAGAGCGTCCCACCAGTCAGTGGCTGCTCCCATAAGTTGGTGCGATGCGAAGAGAACTTTCTCCCGATCATTGCACTGAACAATAGCAAGCTTCTTCTCCATGGACTTCAACCAATTGTTGGCCTTCATGGGATCATTAGCTTGTGCAAAAGTGGGCGGTCGAGTCCTCATGAACTCTCCCAGTCGGTTGTGAGCCAACGGCGGTGGTGGTGGTGGTGCAGGAACGGGGTTAGGATTGTTATTGTTGGCTTGCAACTGACCCAAAGTTTGGATCATAGTTTGCATGAGCTGGTTCTGCATAGCCATCAACCATTCAAGGTTGTTTTCACCAGCTCCGGGGTTAGGATTTTCAGGAACTTCAACGTGGCCATCCTCTTGTGGTTCCTGGTTGCCACGAGCGTTCCTCCTTTGTCGGCTGGCGTTTTCCCTCACCATGTGTGAGAGAGAGAGTTGAGTAGAATACAAGTTTAGAAGTTTAGATTGATCCCCCCTCAACTATATGCATCAAGGTGGATGGACTAAATATATTTACTTTTATATGAGGATGTGAACACATGCCGAAGCATCTCACATCTCTCTACTATGTGTGGATATGGACAACGCTGACGCGTCCCACAACTCACACTAAGCACTCAAACACAAGCAATCATCACAAAAGTTCACACCACTCCTATTCAAGCTTATTCAATGGGAGTCCTAAACTTAATCATGTGAAGTGGTGTTGTTCCCGCCGTGTGACGGGGGTGGTCAATGCATGGGCGCATGCCACGGTGAGTTGGCAGTCCATGTATGGTTAGATGGCGTTGATTGGGAACACCATCGCCATTTATAAATGGGACATGAGAAAACTTTTGGGAAGAAAGAAATAACTCCAAAACTTCAGAAGTTATGGAGCAAGAAAGCAAAGGTGTTGTTGTCCAAAAGAAGAGACAAGGAGGGGCATGAAAATAGCACCTTGCGGTGGTTGTATTGACAAGGAAAGTGTAGCAGCAAGCAATTTTCGAAAATATCAGTTTTGAGGGGTGTTCCTTTGTGTTTTAGGGTGTCCATTCTACCTAGGCTTGCGTCCTACGGTTAATACCAAATCTATGCATTCTACCTAGTCTTGCGTCCTACGGTCAACGTGGCTCTTCGAAAATATCAGTTTTGAGGGGTGGTCCTTTGTGTTTTAGGGTGTCCATTCTACCTAGGCTTGCGTCCTACGGTTAATACCAAATCTATGCATTCTACCTAGTCTTGCGTCAACGTGGCTCTAATATCAATCTGTGACGCCCAGTC
Organism: Neostapfia colusana; assembly: GCA_030760725.1. Classification (NCBI taxonomy): domain Eukaryota; kingdom Viridiplantae; phylum Streptophyta; class Magnoliopsida; order Poales; family Poaceae; genus Neostapfia; species Neostapfia colusana. The sequence continues at coordinate 21,650,381 of JASWHV010000003.1, forward strand.
CCGTAAAACACGGAACCCAGCTAATGCATATGTGTGCCCAGGATGTTCATCACACATATACATGTAGTCCACAAACTGAATTCAGAATATAACCACGAATAAATAGGGTTTAAGTATTTTATTACAATGACTCATGAATCTCTAACTTATTCTAGCAGAGGAAATCTCTAAACGAAAGCGGAAACAACTAAACACGGCAGCGGCTCCATCTCCAATTCCACAGACAAGTTGACGGTAGTTCGCACGCCTAGTACTCCACATGATCTTCGAAGTACTCTTCTCGTGTTGCTGAGGTTTGTATGATAATGCAAGGGTGAGTACATGTCATACTCAGCAAGTGCGGGAAAAGTATGACATGTAGCTTACAACAAGGTAGGGAATAAAAAGGATCATTGCAGAAAGCAAAGTTTATTTCACAAACATGATAAAACAACAACTATCTTTAAATGAATTTGATCCCAACATATATCCAATTAAAACAGTAACATACCTCCATCATAATTTAACTTATCCAGTCTCATACAGCCGTTAATCTTTCTCAACAACATCTCATGCTCATAATAACCATCTCATATTCATATCCATCTCATAATCATATAACCGAACCAAAACTCATTGTCATGTCTTAACAGTCCCGAAACCAATCTCATTACCAAGACTCAACAGTCCCGAAACCAATCCCAAGACCATACCATAACCATACCAATAGTCATCGCAATAACCATCCCAATAACCATCACATATAATCATGTGAGTTGGCCAGGCGCTTGTGACCGTAAGCACGGCTATCATGATAGTTTTACACTCTTAAGAGGTGGCACCACTTTACCCACAAGTTTGTGATTTCGTCACCCATCGGGCGACTGCAGAACCTCCATTATACCAGTACACAACCGTCGGTGTATGGCCAAGAGATCACAAAATAGCCTTTACAAAGGGGCTACTAGATGTATGGACTCACTAAGGTTTCACCAGCAGGCTCGAATCACCATTCTCCCACCTACGGGCCCCCTCTTGTGCCATGCAGTTCCCAGGGCAGTCCTCTTTCGACTCCCATTCCCCGCGCCTTCCACGGTCCATAACAATCTAGCAACTTACCTAATTAGTCAGCTAAGCCGCACCCATATTTGGACTTGTTGTGGCACTGTTTTCCTAGCATGTGCTGGCATGAACCGGTCCTTAGATCTACGGCAAGTAAACCACCATCTCATTCTACCACATCCACAAACCAAACTTGCCTAGATCTCCCCCGATTCTATGCTCATTATCAAGTTCTCATTATCATTATTTATATGAGTGCAGTAGTTAGACATGTTCTATCTCGGCTTCCTGTAACCCATAAGCTAAGCGAAGCAAAAAGCAAAAATGACCATACTTGACTCATCAACTTTCCCGGTGACAACGGTGGTTAACAAAACTAGTAAACTCCTATAAAAGGGTTTCCCATCAAGTTGACTCAAGCATACATGTTTTTGCAACCAAAACATTTTTCAAAACATAGGATCAATATGGTCATGGGGCACTTGCCTTGTTCTTGTGGATTTTGTTGCTCACGTGTCTCGAAGTCTTGGTGCTGTAGTCTTTCGTAGATAGCTTCCTGAGCTTGTCCTTCTACTCACGACCACGCACATACAAAATTATAGCAATCAAACATCATGCACAAACTCTACTCAAGATGTAATGGTGCAAATCCTATGATGCTGTCTTATTTAGATCAGTTTGTACGTGTTCTTGCATGTTTTATTGGACTTGTATGGGGTTTTATGGTGAACAAGGGTGTAAGGATCAAGTGTGGACGTTGAAAGCATCTAGGCCCCCGTGAGGTATGGTTTCGGTGATTAATGACAACCGTTCGTTATTACTAATGAGTTTGTGGATGCGAGGTTTCACGTATATCACGTCAAACGTTAATGAACTATCTATTCACACCATCTACTGCTCATTAGATACAAATGGAGACCCCTCAACGATCTATTCTAAGGGGTTATCCGATACTCATGAAGACTAAATGAAGAACTCATACAACGACTCTATTCTGTCAAAATTGGCAACACAAGAAGCTTACACTTCATCAAAATATCATTTCAAACAAGTGTCAAAGAGGTCACTCAAGAAGATTCCAAAAGATCAACTCAAAACAACTCGAAGCAAACAAGTTGCACTCACCGGATCATCCGATGTCTTGCAAAATGACTACATCGGTCGAGTTTGAGTTGGCAGAAGAAGAAGACCTCAGAGCCCAGTACACACCGGATCATCCGATGTGAAGGAAGTGGCACATCGGTTGATTTCAACAGAAGGATGATTTCTGAGTTATTCTGAAGAAGTACACACCGGATCATCCGATGATGAAGTAAGTGTACATCGGTCAATTTCAACCGAGACATTATTTCTGAACAAATTCTGAAGATCAACTCACCGGATCATCCAATGATGAATTGAAGTAACATCGGTCGATTAAACAGTCAGATCCAACGGTTATATCCAATGGTCACATCTGACACATGACATCAGCTAATTTGGAATTCGACCGATGCTCATATAAAGGGGTGCATCGGAGGATCCGATGTTCACTGAAAAAGTCTGCCTACTTTTCTAACGGCTATCTCGTGTGGGCTGGCTATAAATACCCCTCCAACCGGACATTTCGTTAAGTCTTGATCACCAGAGCCTCACTACACATCCTAAAGCATTCAAGACCAAGAGCTACCACTTCCACACTCCAAAACCTCTTGTACTCCAACTATAGGTTATATCTAGCTAGAGAGAAGCTTGTGTGCGTCCATTCTTGGTGATTGGAATCTCTAGGCTAGTGAGAGAGAGTGTCTTGATGACTTCTCTCACCTTGTAAAAGTTGGAGGAAGAAGAGATCGCTCCGGAGCTTACCAAGACGTTTGTGGAAGCCCGGAGGATCACCATTGTACAAGGCTTGAGCTCCACCTTGCCGGAGAAGGCGAACGGAGAAAGATAGTGGATTCCCTTGTCTTGGTGACTTGGGAGTGGCTATACCCTTTGGTGGGTGCCACACCGTGGACGTAGGTAGATTTTTGTGATCTTACCGAACCACGGGAAAATCGCCGTGTCCCCGAGTCTCCGCGGGAGTTTGCATCTCTCTTCTCACCCCCTCACTATTACGCATTTACAATTCCGCACTTAACACTCTTGCTTACGTAGTTAGTTCGCATAGGGAATTGGGCTTCAACCATTAAGTTTTAAATTGCTCTAAAATTTGAAAAAGCCCAATTCACCCCCCCTCTTGGGTGTTTCGATCCTTACAGACGTGATGATGATCTTGACTCAAGATCTAGATCAATACCACCGTCAAAAACCGATCAACACGTGATCTGTCCACACGAAAAAGTTTCTGTTCGTAGAAAAACAGATGCGAAGAAAACCGCGATGATATCGTAAGGTGGTAATGAAGACCTACCTCGGCCTTCCTCCTAGCAATGGCAGCAGGACAGTTCGTCGGCTCTCTTCCAGCGACGGCGAGCGTGACGGCTCGTCGGCGGTGCTCACCGGCGACTGAACTCCGGCAAGGGGTGGAACTCGGCGAGTTTGAAGCTAGGGCCTCCAAGTCGTCGACTCGGGAGGTGGAAAATAGGTGCGTGGTTGCGGTCAGGGGGTTTTGAGTTCTATTTATAAGGGGTGAAAGAAGAGTCCTACTCCGATTGGATTTCAAATAAGAGTTCTATTCAATTTGTTTTGGATCTTAACAACTTATCTCCAATTGATTTGGTGCAGTAGCAACGTGGAAATCATGTCGGTTTCCTCAGTACCGGGTATTCCCGTGCGCACAGGAGAAAAACCGCTTAAGGATCTTGTCACCTCCGCGGGGTGAGCTTCGGAGGCGCCACGTGTCCAGCGGGGGCCGGGCCTCCGTTTTCCTCAGGGGCGAGCTCCGGTTGCACCGCGTGTCTAGCAGGCGGGACCTCCCTCTCTCTCAAAGGCGAGCTACGCGTGCGCCACGAGTCAGTGCCGGACCTCCCCACTACTCGGAGGTGGGCTCCGAGAGTGCCACGTGTCCAGCAGCGCTGGACTTCTTTTCTCCTCAGAGACGAGCTCCGAGGTCGACACGTGTCCAGCGGGGCAGACCTCTCGGAGGCGAGCTCTGAGAGCAACACGTGTCCAACAGCGTCGGACCTCCCTTCTCCTCGGAGGTGAGCTTCGGGGACGACACGTGTCCAGCAGTGTCGGACCTCCCGGAGGCAAGCTCTGAGGGTGACACGTGTCCAGCAGTGTCGGTCCTCCCGGAGGCGAGCTCCGAGGGTGACACGTGTCCCGCGGGATCAGTCCTCTCGAAGGCAAGCTCCGAGCCTGCCATGTGTCCCATGGGGTGGACCTCATCCCTTCCGCAGGGGTGAGTTCCGAAGTCGACATGTGTCCCGCGGGCTGGGCCTCGCTTCTCTGCAGAGACTAGCTCCGTAGTCAACACGTGTCCTGCGGGGTTGAGCCTCGCTTCTCCCCAGAGACTAGCTCCGAAGGCAACACGTGTCCAGCGGGGTCGGACCTCGCCCCTTCTCCTGAGGCGAGCTCTGAGCCTGCCACGTGGCCAGCAGTGCCAGACCTCACCCCCTCCGTAGGGATGAGCTCCTAAGGCGCCACGTGGCCAGCAAGCCGCGGGAAGTGTCGGCAGCGCTCCTCGACGAATCGAAATTGGCTCTTTTCAGCTATCTTTCTCCCATTTTTATGATTCTTCCCATTTCTATTTCTTTTATAATGTTTTTCTATATGTAATGCATGAATATGAAATTGAGGGTGTTACATACACGATCTAGGGCTTCCTTCTCTGAGTAGAGTCGCCGGCGGGGGAGTTAAGTCCCTCCGTCCGGCACGCTGGGCGCCCCTGACCGTGTGTCAGGTGATGATGAAGTCGTCGTCTTGTCGCCGCGTCTCCTCACCGTGCTTGGGTGGTTGCGTGCCGTTGGGCAGCACTGTTCCACTATCACGCCTCACCGCCGAGTCTTGTCACCGCTATGGCGAACGGGCAAGGGATGGAAGCATGTGCTTTGCGCCATGCTTTTAGGGAAGACGCAAGCCTTGAATGCGAAGCCTGCCAGCGCACTTCCTTCTTGACTTCGTCGACCCACAACCCACGACGGATCGTGGGGTACGTGGCAGCTCTAGAGCCCTTATCGACGGGCTTGGTGTCTAGGGACACATGGCAGCTTCGGACCTCACCTCAGCAGGGAGGCCCGGATTAGAGCTCGAGGCACGTGTTAGCACCGGTGTTATCTTCAGTGGGGAGGCGGCTCGGAGCCAGAGGACAAGTGTCAGCTCCATACCTTACCTCAGCTGGGAGGCTTAGGCCGGAGCTCGGGGCACGTGTCAGCCCCGGTGCTTTCCTCTTCAGGGAGGTGGCTCGGAGCCGGGAACACGTGGCAGCTCCGGACCTTAACTTAGCGGAGAGGCTCAGGTCGGAGCCCAGGGCGCGTGTCAGCTCCGGAGCTCAGGCACATGCAGTAGCCCCAGGGTTGACCATGGGGCCCAGGGCACGTGGCTTTCGTTGGGTCCCGCCTAAGCAGGAGGCGGGGCCCGAACTATCTTTTACCCACTTCGTAGGGTACCCGATCTGCAGAGTACCGACAGTGGCCCCCAGGCCCATCTTGGGGAGGCATTGAGACCGCAGGTGGGGCCCCCATCTCTCCCGCGTGGTGGTTTCGATCCTATGCTTTGGAAATCGAAGTGGTGGCAAGATATCCGTAGTGGACGAGGGGTTATACCTGGGAGATGAAAAGGCTGCACGTCCTCGGCTTAGTGGGCGCTTTCAAACGAAACAGTTGTGCATCATCGCGTTCACATCTGATTTGATAGGTCACGACGATGCACTCGAGGGGTTGCCTCTGGGTAATTACTGCAACATCCCATGAGTCGTAGGAATACCGCGTTGCTTCCCTCGTGAACCGCCGGACGTTCCCGAGGCTTTAGCCACCTATCCCACCAGTGCCTGACCAGTGGACCTGGATCCTACCTGTCATTGGTGGGGGTGAATGCTTAAGGCGACGTGCTCGAGGGGTTGCCTCGGTGTACTTACTATGGCAACCAACTTGGTTGGTTGCTGCAACTCCACGACGCCTCTTCTCTCGGGGACCGCCGGACATCCCCAAGATGTTACTCACCTGACCCCCAGTGTCTGACGGGTAGATATGGGTTCTACCCATTGAAAGGGGGAGGTGAGCGTCGAGGCGTCGTGCCCGAGGGGCTGCCTCGGGGTCACTTACTGTGACAACCGATGACTTGGTCGCACCGCTTTCCTCGGGAACCGTCGGACGTTCCCAAAAGGTCTCATGGGTGGACCTGGATCCTACCCATCGTTGGGGGAGGCGAATAACCCGCAACATGCAGAGGTGAAGCCCAATTGCCTCGCCTATTGCCCTGCCAGAGGTCATAGCTGAGTATAAAAGGAGGCCTTCTGATGCTGGATGGCACCCTCACTCAACATGTGGCCTTTGGTATCCTCTTGCGCGCAGAAACTCTCTGCTTCCCAGCACTCTCGCCCTCCATACGCCCTCACACTGGTCGCCATCTTCATCTACTTTTGTGAGATGTCCGTATGTGTGCGTCCTTCGGTGAGATTCTCTGGTACACCCCTCCCCTTGACGGCCTCAGATAGAAGCACATGCCATCCTAATGGTGTGCTGGTGGCAGGGGAGGCCGTCGGGGACAGGGTCCTCGAATCGCAGTGAGTCCCTACGCCAGTGTCGTGTGGGACATGTCCTCTAGGTGCCTCGCTGAAGGAGGACTTCCTGCCCGTACCATAGGAAGGCTAAATCTAGAGTGATGAGGCCTTCCTCCTGGTACTGTGGTGGACAACAAGACCCACCATGGGTGGCGTTTTGGTCCACATGACACTGGAGGTCTTCATTGCCTTGGTCCAGCATGCGTTGTTGCCGTCCTCGATCTTATAGCAGGTGACCGTCTCACTGCGCAGATATTGGCTTGGGAGACAACCAGGCAGGCCACGGAGTAGGAGATTACTCGACTTGTATATGCTGAGTTCCTTAGTTGTCTTGTATCCTCTTTTGTACGCCAGACCTCTGTTATCAATGAAATCATCTTTGTTTCAAGTCTCTCATTATCCTATGTCGTGGGTGTAAACTTCGGACCCTTAGCAGCGCAAGGGTCCGGGATGACTTAGCCAACGTGGGTAGCTCCTTTGCCGATACCTCGAGCTTGTTCTTCTGGGTCCTTAGTAGCGTAAGGACCCGGGGTGCTCCGCGATGTAGCTACCACCCCTTCCATATCCTCAACAGTGCAAGGATTTGAAGGAGGTTTGACCCTTGTCCCCAGCTCTTCCCAGGGAAACACATGGCAGCTCCAGTCTTCTTCCCCGAGGGAAGGCTTCACCTCGAGCCCGGGGCATGTGCCAACTCTGGGGCTGTTCTCAGTGAGAAGGAAGCTCGGAGCTTGAGGACACGTGATAGTTCTAGACTTTGCCCAGACGGGACGCTTGAGACCGGAGCCTTAGGGCATGCGTCGGATTTGGGGCTTTAGTGCACGTGACAGCCCCATGGTTAACCTAGGGGCCTTGTACACGTGGCTTACCCGTTTGCAGTTGATATGCCTAAGGAAGCACAAATTGTAATGGGGATATGCCCGCACCTATGTGCGTGCTCCGGGGCTTCCCTAAGCTGGGTGGTGGCACCGCGCCAGGGGACGTGTGGCAGCTCCGAGTTCTACCTCAGCAGGGAGGTTCGGTCCGGAGCCCAAGGCACGTGTCCGCCCCAGAGCTGTCCTCACTCAGGGAGGAGGCTCGGTGCTGTGGGACACGTGGCAGCTCCGGACCTCACCTTAGCGGGAAGGTTCGGACCGGAGCACGTGTCAGCACCGGTGCCATCTTCAGTGGGGAGGCGGTTCTGACCGGAGCCCAGAGCACATGTTGGCTCTGGACCTTACCTCAGCAGGGAGGCCTGGACTAGAGCCTAGGTCATGTGTAAGCATCGGAGCTGTCCTTAGCGGGGAGGCGGCTCAGAGCCGGAAGACACGTGTTAGCCCCGGATCTCACCTCAGCGGGGAGGCTTAAGCCGGAGCCTGGGACACGTGCCAGCCCCGGTGTTGTCCTCTTTGGGGAGGTGGCTCGGAGCCAAGGGACACGTGGCAGCTCCGGACCTCTCCTCAGCGGAGAGGCTCAGGTCGGAGGACAGGACACACGTCAGCTCCGGAGCTCGGGTGCATGCGGTATCCCTAGGGCTTATCTTAGGGCCAAAGGTACGTGGCTTTGCCTGTTTACAGTTGATGTGTTTTGAGGAAGCACAGACTGTAAAGGGAGGATGCACAGGGAAAGGCAAAATTTTTCTGACTTTAATCTCTTTTTCATAGGAGGAAACATGCCGTATTTAGGCAGCGAACTGCCCTAGACGTTGAGAGTGACATGACTCTTCTGGGACTTAGCTGTTCTAAGCGCTGTCCCTGGACACTATGACACCCTTTCTAGAGAAAACAAGACTCTACTACTGTTCTAAACATAGAACTTACGGATGTGTTCTATGTTCCAAGAATTGGTCAGAGGTACCCCATCCTCCGTGGCTAGGCGCACGCACCCGGGATGGCCTACTTGTGTTACTCGGAAGGGGCCTTCCCAGCTGGGGGAGGGTTTGTTCCCCCCTTCTCGATTAAGTACCCGCCGCAACACCAGGTCGCCCACCTCAAGTTGTCTACTCCGCACGAACCGCTGCTTATAACGCCAAAGCGCTTGACGGTATCGGGCATTTCGGACAGCTGCTTTCCACCTTCGCTCATCGATAAGATCGATATCTTCATGCCGGAGCTGGTCTTGCATGGCTTCGTCGCACGCTCGGACGCGGGATGTGCCCATGGTGATTTCCGGGGGAGGACGACCTCATCCCCATACACCAGGAAGAAGGGCGTTTCCCCTGTCGAGCGATTGAGGGACGTCCGGCTAGCCTACAGTGTGCACGGAAGCTCTTCTACCCAATTGGCACCGTGCTTTTACAAGCTGTTGTAGGTGCCTGTTTTGAGTCCCCTAAGAATCTCGGTGTTGGCTCTTTTGGCTTGACCATTGCTCTCTGGGTGAGCAACGGAAGCATAGCAAACATGGATCGCAAGGTCATGACAGCAGTCTTGAAATACTGCACTAGTGAACTGGGTCCCGTTGTCGGTGATGATTCTATGTAGGACCCCGAATCAGCAGACAATTGTTGATGAACTTGACTGTTGACTGCATGTTGATGGTTACTACAGGGGTAGGTTCCGGCAACTTAGTGAACTCGTCTGCTTAGTCATTGTTGAGGAGATGAACCTGGATCTCATTGTTCAACCCTCTCATGAACAGGTACTGCTTCCTCTAGTCTGAGTTGACATCTTCGGGGGCATACCGAGACAGTTGTATGAACTTGTTGAGATACTCATTCACACTCTTCTGTCCTTGGCGGAGACCTTCAAACTCCTGCCTCTTGAGCATCATTACACCAACAGGGATGTAATGAGAGCGGAAACTTTCCTTGAACTCAGTCCAAGTGATTGTCTCCGGGTCGGCATGAGCATTGCTCAGGGCATCCCACCAGTCAGCAGCGGCTCCCATAAGTTGGTGCGACGCGAAGAGAACCTTCTCTCGGTCATTGCACTGAACAATGGCAAGCTTTTTCTCCATGGATTTTAACCAATCATCGGCCTCCATGGGATCACTATCTTGAGCAAAGGTGGGTGGTCGAGTCCTCATGAACTCACCCAACCTGTTATAAGCCGGCGGTGGTGGTGGCGGTGGTGCCGGAACGGGGTTTTGGTTGGCCTGCAACTGACCCAAAGTTTGGATCATGGTTTGCATAAGCTGGTTTTGCATGGCCAGCAGCCGTTCCAGGTGATTTTCACCAGCTCCGGGGTTAGCAGGAACCTCCTCGTGGTCATCCTCCTGGACGTTCCTTCGGCCGGCGTTTCCTCTCACCATCTGTGAGAGAGAGCGAAATAGAATAGAAGGTTAGAAGGTTAGGTAGGTCCCTTCAACTATATGCATCAAGGTGAGTTGGACTATATATATATCAGCCCATATGAGGATGTGAACAAGTGCCGAAGCATCTCACACCTCTTTCTTCTTTACGTGTGGATATGGACAACGTTTGGAGACGTCCCACAGCTCACACTAAGCACACAACCACAAACAATCATTGCAAGGGCTCATACAACTCCTATTCAAGGATGGTTTCCTATGTCAAGGTGGGTTTAAAGCCAATCTAAGCGTCCTAGGGTGCTTCGTTTGGTCAGCGTGGCTTAGGGTTAAGGGTGTAACCTACTGTTAACCCGTGGCTCTAATGTCAATCTAAGGTTTCTATCTAGGCGTGTAACCTACTGTCAACCCGTGGCTCTGATACCAATCTGTCACGCCCTCAATCCTGTGGAAAACCACGAAACCGAGAACTAATGCATATGTGTGCCCAAGATGTTCTCCACACATACACATATGATCCACAAACTGAATTCAAAATATATATATTACCACAAATAACAGAGTTTATTACAAAGCATCATGCGTCTTGGACTCATGCTCAAAGCGGAAGTCTTTATTCTAATGCGGAAGCAATCTAACTAAGGCGGAAGCAAATCTAAGCAGTAGTGGCTCCATCTCCATTCCCTCCACAGGCAAGTTTGAGAACAGATCACACGCCTTAATGCTCCACTTGGTCTTCATAGTAATCTTCTCCTGCTGCTGATAAGGAGATAATAATGCAAGTTTGAGTACAAATATGTACTCAGCAAGTGCGAGAAAACATGATATGTAGCTCATAACAAGGTAGGTATAAAAAGGCTCATTTGCAGAAAAAGTAGATTTATAAAACCATGATAAAACAATAACTTAACTTTAGATGAATGTAATCCCAGCATGTATTTAATTACCGACATACCTCCATCTCTTTCCGTGCTCCATCCGAACATTAATCCACATTATCCTTACTCACGAATACCTTCTCGTATTCGCTACCATCTCACGAATACCTTCTCGTATTCGCTACCATCTCATCTCATAACAACTTCATCTCACACCGAGACCAATCTCGTTGTCGTGACTCAACAGTCACGCAACCATCTTATCACCTGGACTCAACAGTCCCAAAACCAAACCCTAACCAAAAACAATAACCATAACCAAGATCCATCCCAGTGACCATCCCAACTAATCATGGCAGTTTAGCCAGGTGCTCGTGACCATAAGCTCAGCTATCATGATAGTTTTTAGAACTCTGCAGAGTTTGTACCTCTTTACCCACAAGTTTGTGATTTCGTCACCCATCGGCGACTGCAGAACCTCCATTATACCAGTACACAACCATCGGTGTATGGCCAAGAGATCACAAAATAGCCTTTATAAAGGGGTTACTAGATGTACGGACTCACTAAGGTTTCACCGGCAGGCTAGAATCTCCAATTCTCCCACCCACGGGCCCCCTCTTGTGCCATGCAGTTCCCAGGGCAGTCCTCACTTGACTCCCATTCCCCGCGCCTTCCACAGTCCATAACACTCTAGCAACTTACCTAATTACTCAGCTAAGCTACACCCATACTTGGCCTTATGGTGGCACTGTTATCCTGACATGTGCATGCATGGACCGGTCCTTAGATCTACGGCAAGTAGACCACCATATCATGCTACCTCATTCACAAACCCAAGCTTGCCTAGATCTCCCTCCGATCCATATTCCTCAACATTATCAGTTTGTCATTATCATTATGAGTGCAGTTAGCTAGACACATCTATCTCGCTTCCCAATCCCACGGACTCAGCGAAGCATAAAGCAAAAACCATACTCGACTCGTAAACTTCCCTGGCAACAAGGGTGGTTTAATCAAAACTAGTAAACTCCTATAAAAGGGTTTCCCATCATGTTTGACTCAGCACACACACCTTTCCGCAAAACAAAACAGTTTTACCCAAAACATAGGATCAATATGGTCAAGGATCACTTGCCTTGTTCTTGCGGTTCCGGGGGTTCTTGGATCTCAAAACCTCGTTGCTGCAGCTCGTCGTAGACAGCTCCCTGAGCTTGTTCTGCTAGGTCGGATCACGTGCATACAAGATTCACAACAATCAATATCATGCACAAACCTTAATCTAGATGCGATGATGCATATGCATGTTGTCCTATGATTAGTTTTATTAGATTGGTTTGTACGTGTTTTTGCATGGCTTGCATGGACAGAGGTGTTCGGATCAAAGGTGGACGTGGCAATGATCTTGTCTTTAGATCAACCTGATTATCAAGTGATCTATCCATGAGAAGGCTTCTGTTCGGAAGGAATTCAAAGAACAGATGAAAAGAGAATACAACGATGTCGTAAGGTGGTGTCGGAGTCCTACCTTACGTTCTTCTTGGTTTTTTGAGGTCCTCCTCAGACCGCTCGGCTCTCCTCCAGCGATCTCTCTTGCTGTGCTTCGGCGATGGTTTACTCGGTGAGTTAGGGCTAGGGTTCTAAGTCGTCGGATCAGGAGTTGGAAAAGAAGTTTGTGGTTTTGGCCAGAGGTTCTGGGTTCTATTTATAACCGGGAAGAGAAGAGTCCTAATCTGATTGTATCCCGAGTAAGAGTCCTATTCAGATCGTTGTTGGATCCTAACATCTTATCTTTGTGGAATTTAAGTCGGTTTCCTTTACGCACCGGTATTCTTACGCGTAAAAACCGCTCCAGAACTCGTTACCTCAGCGGTGATGAGCTCCGGAAGCTCCACGTGTCCTCCGCGGCCTGGTATCTCCTTCTCCGCAGAGACGAGCACCGGTTGCGCCGCGTGTCAAGCGAGCAAGACTTCCCTCTTCTTTGGAGGTGAGCTCCGCGTGCGCCACGTGTTAGTGCCGGTGTTTCCTCTCTTATTTCCTCAGAGACGAGCTCCGAGATTGACACGTGTCTAGCAGCGACGGACCTCCCGAAGATAAACTCCGGTGGTGACACGTGTTCGATAGGACCGGACCTCCCTGAGATGAGCTCCGAGATCGACACGTACCCCATGCGACTGGCCCTCTGATTTCCGTGGCGACTATCTCCGAAGGTGACATGTGTCCTACGAAAAATGCCTTTGCTTCTTCCGCAAAGGCTAGCTCTGTGGGCGACACGTGTCCCACAGGGTCGGACCTCTCTCCAATTGCGGAGATGAGCCCCGAGCCTGCCACATAGCCAGTTTAGCGGCGGACCTCTCCCATTTCGCAGGGATGAGCTCCGGACACGCCACGTGGCCAGCGGCCGCAGAAGTTGTCTTCGGCGCTCTTTATGTGAACTGGACTCGACTTTTACTGGCTATCCTTTTGATAACTTTCTCTGTTCCTATTTTTCCTAAAATGTTTTTCTCTTCATAAAAGGTGAATATATGTTGACACCAGAGATGAGGGTGTCACAGAATCACCCTTGACCAACAACTGCTGGATGCCGAGGGATAGCACGGTTTTCAACCCAAAGATGAGAGCCTCATACTCCGCCATGTTGTTGGTCGCCTTGAAGTCAAGTCGCACCATGTACTTGAACTGCTCTCTGGTTGGTGTAATGAGTAGAACCCCCGCTCCAACACCTTGTGTGACACCCGGTTCCGAAAATAGAACCAAGTTAATGCATATGTGTGTCCAGGATGTTCATCACACATACACATGTAATCCAAAAATTGAATTCAGAATATAACCATGAATAAATAGTGTTTAAGAACTTTATTACATCGACTCATTGTCTCACTCATGAATATCTAACTTATTGCAGCAAGCAAATTTTATTTCACAAACATGATAAAAACAGCAACTATTTCTAAGTTATATTTATCCCAATATAACCAAGTAAAACAGCAACATTCCTCCATCATGATTCAACATTTATCAAGTCTCAACCAACCATTAATCTTTCTCAAGTTCAATTCATGCTCATAAATATTCATAACCATCTCATATTCATATAACCAAACCAAACTCATTTGCATGACTCAAAGTAGTCCCAAAACCAATCCCAATGACATACCATAACCATACCGAATAACCATCCCAAGTTTTCCCTCTAATCATGTGAGTTGGCCAGGTGCTTGTGACCAGAAGCACAGCTATCATGATAGTTTTACACTCTGCAGAGGTGGCACCACTTTACCCACAAGTTCATGATTTCGTCACCCGTCGGCGACTACAAAACCTCCATTATACCAGTACACAACCGTCGGTGTATGGCCAAGAGATCACAAAATAGCCTTTACAAAGGGGCTACTAGATGTATGGACTTACTGAGGTTTCACCGGCAGGCTCGAATCACCATTCTCCCACCCACAGGCCCCCTCTTGTGCCATGCAGTTCCCAGGACAGTCCCTCTCGACTCCCATTCCCCGCGCCATCCACGGTCCATAACAAGCTAGCAACACACCTAATTAATTTGCTAAGCCGCACCCATATTTGGCCTTGTGGTGGCACTGTTTTTCTGGCATGTGCTGGCATGAACTGGTCCTTAGATCTACGGCAAGTAAACCACCATCTCATTCAGCAACATCCACGAACCAATCTTGCCCAGTTCTCCCCGATTCTATGCTCATTAACATCATCAAGTTCTCATCATCATTATTCATATGAGTGCAGTAGCTAACCACGTTTTAATTCAGCTTCCCGTATCCTGTAAATTAAGCGAAGCAAAAAGGAAAAACGACCATACCCGACTCATCAACTTTCCCGGTGACAAGGATGGTTAACAAAACTAGTAAACTCCTATAAAAGGGTGTCCCATCAAGTTGACTCAAGCATACGAGCTTTTGCAAACAAAACAGTTTCAAAACATGGGATCAATATGGTCAAGGGGCACTTGCCCCTTGCTCCCGTTGCTCTTTTTGCTCAAGAGTCTCGAAGTCTTGGCCCTATAGTTCTTCGTAGATGGCTTCCTGAGCTTGTCCTCCTACTCACGACCATGCACATATAAAATTTACAGCAATCAAACATCATGCACAACTCTACTCAAGATGCAATGGTGTAGATGAATGCAAATCCTATGGTGCTGTTTTATTAAACCAGTTTGTACGTGTTCTTGCATGTTTTAATGGCCTTTCATGGGGTTTTATGATGAACAAGGGTGTAGGGATCAAGTGTGGACGTGGTGATGATCTTGACTCAAGATCTAGATCAATTCCACCGTCAAAAACCGATCAAAACGTGATCTGTCCACACGAAAAAGTTTCTGTTCGAAGGGAGCGAAGAAACGAATGCGTAGAAACAGCGACGATGTTGTAAGATGGGTAACGAAGACCTAGCTCACTTCCCTTATGATCATAGGCTCTTTTCCGGTGACTGCGAGGCGTGACGGGGCTCGTCGGCGGGCTCACCGGCGACTGAACTCCGGCGGGGGGGGGGGGGGGGGTCCAACTAGGCGAGTTGGGGGCTAGGGCCTCCAAGTCGCGTACTTGGGAGGGGGAAAAAGGAAAGGGGTTGCGGCCAAGGGGGGTTTTGGGTTCTATTTATAAGGGGGGGGGAGAGTCCTACTCAATTGGATCTCAAATAAGAGTCCTATTCAATTTGTTTTGGATCTTAACAAACTTATCTTTTCAGTTATGTGCGGCAGCCTTGGGATTTTATCCCCGCAAATGTGGGGAAATTTTTGGGGAAATTGTGTCGGTACCCTCAGTACCAGGTACCCCCGTGCGCAAGAGGAAAAACCCGCCTAAGGACCTCGCCCCCTCCGCAGGGATGAGCTCCGAAGGCGCCATGTGTCCAGCGGGGCCGGGCCCCCCTCTCCTTAGAGGCGAGCTCCGAGGGCGCCATGTGTCCATCGGGGCTGGGCCTCCCCTCTCCTCAGAGGCGAGCTCCGAGGGCGCCACGTGTCCAGCGGGCCGGGCCTCCCCTCTCCTCAGAGGCGAGCTCTGAGGGTGCCATGTGCCTAGCGGGGCCGGGCCTCCCCTCTCCTCAGAGGCGAGCTCCGAGGGCGCCACATGTCCAGAGGGGCTGGGCCTCCCCTCTCCTCAGAGGCAAGCTCCGAGGGTGCCACGTGTCCAGCGGGGTCGGACCTCCCCTCTCCTCAGAGGCGATCTCCGAGGGCGCCACATGTCCAGCAGGGCTGGACCTCCCTTCTCCTCAGAGGCGAGCTCCGAGGGCGCCACGTGGCCAGCAGCGCCAGGCCTCACCCCCTCCGCACGGGTGATCTCCGAGAGCGCCACGTGTCCCGCGGGGCCGGGGGAAGTGTCGATAGCGCACTTTGACAGATTGGAATTGCCTCATTTCAGCTATCTTTTTCCCATTCCCCATCATTTTTATGATTCTTTCTCCATTTCTATGGTTCCTTCCTCCATTTATACGGTTCTTTTCTCCATTTCTACTTCTTTTATAATGTTTCTCTATATGAAAGATGTATGCAATGCATGGAAATGAATTTGAGGGTGTTACACCTTGCTTCCGCGAGGAGCCGTCGAAGTAAAGAGTCCAGTAGGGCCCAGTGAAGACCAGAGCTCTGGGCTCTGGTTCACCGATGTCCTGGCCCCCTGGCTGGCATGGTGGTGGAGTCCACTCGGCCACAAAGTTAGCTAACGCCTCGCTTTTCACCGCAAGGTGCGGTAAGAAGTCCAGCTCAAACTCCGCCAACTCTGCAGCCCATTTAGCTATGTTTCCAGTGGCGTTGGGGCTGTGGAGGACGGTTCTCAGTGGGTACGAGGTAACCACCGAGATCTTGTGAGCCTGAAAATAATGGTGCAGCTTCCTTGACGCAACGAGAACTGCATAGAGCAGTTTGTGCACCTCTATATATCTTGTCTTAGCGTCGTGGAGGACCTCACTGATGAAGTAGACCGGATGCTGGATGGTTCGGACCCTCCTGGTGGGGTCTAAAACATCGTCTAATAGAGGTCCAGGACTCGGGGGCCTCCGACCCCCAGGCCCAGGACTGCACTCTGGGAGCTCGGACCCACGTGCACGCCTGTTGTCGGGTCCGGGTGGCTAAAACCCGTCTGGTTCATCTTGGAGTGGTCCGGAACTCGGGGCCCCCTGGCCCCCTGGTCCGAGATTGCATTCAGGGAGCTCGTACCCAGACGCACGGCGGTTGTCGGGCCTAGATGGCAGAGACCCGACTAGTTCTCCTTGGGGAGATCCAGGGCCCAAGGCCCCTAGGCCCTTGGGTCCGGGACTGCATTCCAGGAGCTGGACCCGGATATGCGTTGATCACTAGGTCCGTATGTTTGGGGCCTGATTACTTCCCCTTCCCAGGGACTTCCTGTGGAGTCTGGCCCCGGGGGCTTCAGATCGAAGGCGTTAGGAACCTTTCCTGGGACTTGATATCGATGGAGTTCCGGTCGCTCTGTGACCAATACCATGCTCACGACCTCAGTCGTGGCAGCGACATAGAGGAGTAATGGCTCACCTTGTTCAGGGGCCACCATGACGACCAGTGTTGTGAGGAACTTGTTCAACTCCTGAAAAGCTTATCCGCCTCCTCGGTCCATACGAATGGACCAGTTTTGCGTAGAAGCTTGAAGAACTGAAGAGCCCGCTCGGCCAGTCTAGAGATAAACTGTGACGCCCTCAATTCTGTGGAAAACCACGGAACCGAGAACTAATGCATATGTGTGCCCACGATGTTCATCACACATACACATATATTCCACAAACTGAATTCAGATTATATATTACCACGAATAACAGAGTTTATTACAATATCTCATGAGCCTTGGACTCATGCTCACAGCAGAAGTCTTATTTCTATGCAGCGGAAGTCTTTATTCTAATGCGGAAGTGATTTAACTAATGCGGAAGCAAATCTAAGTAAAAGTGGCTCCATCTCTACTCCCTCCACAAGCAAGGTTGAGAACAGATCACACGCCTTAATGCTCCACTTGGTCTTCATAGTAGTCTTCTCTTGCTGCTGCTGATGAAATAATAATGCAAGTTTGAGTACCATGATGTACTCAGCAAGTGCGAGAAAACATGATATGTAGCTCATAACAAGGTAGGTATAAAAAGGGCTCATTTGCAGAAAAGCAAAGTTATCAAAACCACGATAAAACAACAACTTACTTTAGGTGAGTGTAATCCCAACATGTATTAAATTACCAACATACCTCCATCGCTTTCCATGTTCCACCCGAACATTAACCAACTTTATTCTTCCTCACAAATACCTCCTCGTATTTGCTACCATCTCACGAATACCTTCTCGTATTCGCTACCATCTCATCTCATAAACAACTTTGCCTCATACCGAGACCCATCTTATTGTCACGACTCAACAGTCATGCAACCATCTTGACATCCCGACTCAACAGTCCCAAAACCAAACCATAACCATAATCAATAACCATAACAAGAACCATCCCAATAACCACCCCAACTAATCATGGCAGTTGGCCAGGCGCTCGTGACCGTAAGCTCGGCTATCATGATAGTTTTAGACTCTGCAGAGTTTGTACCTCTTTACCCACAAGTTTGTGATTTCGTCACCCGTCGGCGACTGCAGAACCTTCATTATACCAGTACACAACCGTCGGTGTATGGCCAAGAGATCACAAAATAGCCTTTACAAAGGGGCTACTAGATGTATGGACTCACTAAGGTTTCACCGGCAGGCTAGAATCTCCAATTCTCCCACCCACGGGCCCCCTCTTGTGCCATGCAGTTCCCAGGGCAGTCCTCACTCGACTCCCATTCCCCGCGCCTTCCACAGTCCATAACACTCTAGCAACTTACCTAATTACCCAGCTAAGCCGCACCCATACTTGGCCTTGTGGTGGCACTGTTATCCTGGCATGTGCATGCATGAACCGGTCCTTAGATCTACGGCAAGTAAACCACCATCTCATGCTACCTCATTCACGAACCCAGGCTTGCCTAGATCTCCCTCCGATCCATGTTTATTAATATCATCCGTTTCTCATTATCATCACGAGTGCAGTTAGCTAGACACATCTATCTCGCTTCCCAATCCCATGACTTAGCGAAGCATAAAAGTAAAACCATACCCGACTCATAAACTTCTCAGGCTACAAGGGTGGTTTAACCAAAGCTAGTAAACTCCTATAAAAGGGCTTCCCATCATGTTTGACTCAGCACACACACCTTTTCGCAAAACAAATCAGTTTTACTCAAAACATAGGATCAATATGGTCAAGGAGCACTTGCCTTGTTCTTGCGGTTCCGGTTGTTCTTGGATCTCAAAACCTTGTTGCTGCAGCTCGTCGTAGACAGCTCCCTGAGCTTGTCCTGCTATGTAGGATCACGTGCATACAAGATTGACAGCAATCAATATCATGCACAAACCTTAAACTAGATGCGATGATGCATATGCATGCTATCCTATGATTAGTTTTATTAGATTGGTTTGCACATGTTCTTTCATGGCTTGCATGGATTCTATGATGAACAGAGGTGTTCGGATCAAAGGTGGACGTGGCGATGATCTTGTCTTTAGATCAACCTGATCATCAAGTGATCTGTCCACGAGAAGGCTTCTGTTCGAAAGGAACCAAAGAACAGATGCAAAGAAAACACAACGATGTCGTAAGGTGGTATTGGAGACCTACCTTACGTTCTTCTCGGTCTCGAGGTCCTCCTCAGATCGTTGGGCTTTCCTCCGGCGATCTTCCTTGCTGCACTCTGGCGATGGTTTACTCGGCGGGTTGGGACTAGGGCTCTAAGTTGTCGGCTCAAGAGTTGGAAAAGAAGTTTGTGGTTTCGGCCAGAGGTTCTGGGTTCTATTTATAATCGGGAAGAGAAGAGTCCTAATCTGATTGTATCCCGAATAAGAGTCCTATTCAGGTCGTCTAAGTTGTCTTCGGCGCTCTCTGTGAACTGGATTCAGCTCTTACTGGCTATCTTTTTGATAATTTCTCTGTTCTCACTTCTTTTAAAATGCTTTATCTACATGAAATATGAATACATGCAGAAACCAGAGATGAGGGTGTCACAAATCTACCCCCCTTAAATTGAATCTCGCCCTCGAGATTCGTTAGTAGAGAATAGATGGAGAAATTCTGCCTTGATATCCTCTTCACGCTCCCATGTGGCTTCAACTTCGGTGTGATGGCTCCATTGTACCTTGCACCATCGAATCACCTTGTTCCGGGTGACCCTTTCCTTTACGTCCAAGATTTGGATAGGGTGTTCCGCATAAGTCAGGTCCTTTTGAAGTTCAAGCTCTCCCATTGATACTTGCTCCTCTGGTACTCTTAAGCACTTCTTGAGCTGGGATACATGAAACACATCATGTATGTCGGAGAGGTGGGTTGGGAGCTCTAGTTGATAGGCTACTTCTCCTCGCTTGTCCAAAATCTTAAATGGTCCGATGTAGCGAGGTCTATCTTGCCTTTGACGTTGAGACGTCGTTGGCCTCGGATAGGCGATACCTTAAGGTATACGAAGTCTCCTACTTCAAAGGTCAACTTCCTACGCCTATTGTACGCATAGCCTTTCTGTCGTGACTGAGCAGCCTTTAAGTTCTCCCGTACCGTTTGGACTTGCTTTTCAGCTTCTTGTAGTACTTCGGGTCCAAACACCTGGTTCTCTCCGATCTCGTTCCAAAACAGTGGCGTTCTACACCGTCTACCATATAATGCTTCGAAAGGCGACATATTCAAGCTAGCTTGATAGCTGTTGTTATAGGAGAATTCGGTATACGGTAAACTCCTATCCCAACTACGCCCATGTTTCAAGGCGCAAGCTCTCAACATGTCCTCCAGAATTTAGTTTGTCCTTTCGGTTTGCCCATCAGTTTGTGGGTGATAGGCGGAGCTAAAATCCAGTCGTGTACCCATGGCTTTCTGCAGCTTCCTCCAGAATCTAGAGGTAAACTGAGAACCTCGATCTGAGACTATCCTCTTCGGGACTCCATGACGGCACACGATCTGCTCCATGTACAACTCGGCTAATTGTGCAACGTTGTAATTGGCCCTTATGGGGAGAAAATGAGCTGTTTTCGTCAATCGGTCCACGATGACCCAGATGGAGTCATAACCCGATTGAGTACGTGGCAGTCCGACGATGAAATCCATACTGATATCCTCCCACTTCCACTCGGGTACCTTCAAAGGTTGCAACAGTCCAGCGGGTTTTTGATGTTCGGCCTTCACCCGTTGCCATGTGTCGCATAGGGTAACGTATTCAACTATATCGCTCTTCATACCATCCCACCAATAACAAGTTTTCAAGTCCTTGTACATTTTGGTACTTCCGGGATGTATAGAATAGGGTGAATCATGTGCCTCCTTCAATATCATGTCGCGGAGGTGTTTTATGTTAGGCACGTAAATCCTTTTTCCTAGCCAAAGCGTACCCTTCTCATCTTCTTTGAAATCCTTCTCTATTCCTTGTCGGATTCTTTCCTTGATCTCCTTGATCTCCTCATGCGTTGCTTGGCCATCTCTTATCTCTTGCTCCATTGAGGAGTGGATCTCCATTATTTCCATGTTGTTCAAGAATCCAAGGTGTAACCGTTCGAACTCCTTACGTAGTTCGGGTGGTAGCTCCTGAAATGTGAGTTGGTGACATGCTCCCTTTCGGCTCAATGCATCAGCTACTACATTGGCCTTTCCGAGGTGGTAGTTGATTCCAACATCATAATCCTTGATGAGTTCCAACCATCGACATTGCCTCAAATTCAAGTCCGTTTGTGTAAATATGTACTTGAGGCTTTTATGATCCGTATAGATCTCACATCGATCACCAAGGATATAATGTCTCCAAATCTTCAATGCATGCACTACTGCTGCTAGCTCCAAGTAATGTGTAGGACAATTAAGCTCGTGCTTCTTTAATTGTCGTGAGGCATAGGCTACCACTTGTTCTTCTTGCATGAGCACACATCCGAGACCCTGTCTGGATGCGTCACAATATATGTCAAAGCTCTTGCTTACGTCCGGCAATACCAGAACCGGTGCTGTGGTTAGCCTTTTCTTGAGTTCCTCAAAACTTCCTTGGCATGCTGGTGTCCATTGGAAGACCTTTCCCTTCATTAGCAACTCCGTCATAGGCTTTGCTATCTTAGAGAAGTCTTTAATGAAGCGTCCATAGTATCCAACCATCCCAAGAAAACTCCGAATATCCCTCCCGCTCTACGGTTGGTCCCACTTCAGAACATCTCTCACTTTTCCGGGATCAACCGATACCCCTTCCTTGGAGATAATGTGGCCTAGGAAACATATTTCCTTTAGCCAAAATTGACACTTGTTGAGCTTGGCATACAATTGATGCTCACGCAATTTCTGCAAGGTCAATTTCAAATGTTCTTCATGCTCCTCCCCACTCTTTGAATACACCATAATGTCATCGATGAAAACCACGACGAACTTATCCAAGTACTCCATGAAAACCTTGTTCATAAGGTACATTAAGTATGCGGGTGCATTTGTCAACCCAAAAGACATGACGGTATATTCATACGAACCATACCGTGTTTGAAAGACCGTCTTGGGTATATCGGAGGGCTTAATCTTCAGCTGGAAGTATCCCGACCGAAGATCAATCTTGGAGAACACTCGAGCTCCTTTCATTTGGTCGAATAGGTCCTCTATTCGGGGCAGAGGGTATTTGTTCTTGATTGTTACCTCATTGAGAGACCTATAGTCCACACATATCCTTTGGGTTCCATCCTTCTTGTCTACGAAGAGCACCGGAGCTCCCCATGGTGACGAGCTTGGACGGATAAAACCCTTCTCCAACTGTTGTTGAATTTGCTTCTTGAGTTCTACTAGTTCATTGACGGGCATCCTATAGGGTCTCTTGGCTTTTGGTGCAGTTCCGTGTACCAAATCTATGGCAAACTCAATGTCCCGGTTAGGTGGCATACCTGGAAGCTCTTCCGGGAACACGTCCGAAAATTCTTGAACCACTGGAATGCTGTCCAATGTTGTTCCTTCGACGTGGTTCAAAATTGCCCTTTCGCTTGTTTGCTGGGCTGACTCAAACTTGACACGAATACCGTGCTCGTTTGTCAACTGCACGCTCCTTTCAGCACATTGGATTACTCCATTGTTCTTGCTTAACCAATCCATCCCGAGTATGATGTCAATCCCTTGGGAGTCCAAGACAATAAGGTTGGCAAGGAAGTCTACCCCCCTTATTTTAAGGCTTACTTTCGGACATACTATATTAGTCCTCATTTCTCCTCCGGGAGAATTTACTAACATAGCACATTCTAAGTGGGATACGGGTAGATGATGTTTGGCAACATATTTGGATGATATGAAGGAATATGGTGCTCCAACATCAAATAAGATGGTGGCTGGGTTGGAGTTGGCAAGGAACATACCAATGACGACGTCCTCAGCCTGTTGTGCTTCCTCAGCAGAGACATGGTTCACGTTGCCGCGAGCATAGTTCTGCTGTCCATGGTTTCCTTGATCGTCCCCTCCGTTCAGTCGCGGGTTCTGCGTGGGCACGTTGCCTTGCTGTCCAGGGCCTCTCCTCGGGCACTGGTCCACGAAGTGTCCTATTTCTCCGCATGCAAAGCATGCCCAGTTGCCTACGACAGTAGGTACGTTGGGGTGGGGGTTTTGAACAGGAGCGCCATTGTTAGGTCGGGGATCAGGAGGCATGGGCACACGAGGTGTTGGTGCAACGAGTTGTTGCTGTGGTGGCTGACCAGGGCGGTACACAGGAGTGGTTGACCTATACTATGGTGTGGCCGGGGGCATGTACCGAGGTCGTACGTTGCTCCCTTCGGGCTGGTATTGCATCTTCCTCTTGCCTTCTCGCTCGATCTCTTTGATCTTGCTTTCGACCACTATAGCCTTGCCAACCAGCTTCTGGAAGCTTACATAGACATTGTTGAGGAGCTGAACCTGGATCTCATTGATCAACCCTCTCATGAACAGGTACTGCTTCCTCTGGTCTGAGTTGACATCCTCGGGGGCATACCGGGACAGTTGCGTGAACTTGTTGAGTTACTCATTCACACTTCTCTGTCCTTGGCGGAGACCTTCAAATTCCTGTCTCTTGAGCATCATTACACCAGCGGGGATGTAATGAGATCGGAAACTCTCCTTGAACTCAGTCCAAGTGATTGTCTCCGGGTTGACATGGGTGTTGCATAGGGCATCCCACCAGTTAGCGGCAGCTCTCATAAGTTGGTGCGACGCAAAGAGAACCTTCTCTCGGTCATTGCACTGAACAAAGGCAAGCTTCTTCTCCATGGATTTCAACCAATCATCGGCCTCCATGGGATCACTAGCTTGAGCAAAGGTGGGTGGCCGAGTCCTCATGAACTCTCCCAATCTGTTGTGAGCCGGCAATGGTGGTGGCGGTGGTGCCGGAACGGGGTTGTGGTTGGCCTGCAACTGACCCAAAGTTTGGATCATGGTTTGCATAATCTGGTTTTGCATGGCCATCAACCTTTCCAGGTTGTTCTCGCCAACTCCGGGGTTAACAGGAACTTCATCGTGGTCATCCTCTTGGATGTTCCTTCGGCCGGCGTTTCCCCTCACCATCTGTGAGAGAGGACGAAATAGAATAGAAGGTTAGGTAGATTCTCTTAACTATATGCATCAAGGTGAGTTGGACTATATATATTAGCCCATATGAGGATGTGAGCAAGTGCCGAGACATTTCACACCTCTTTCTACCTACGTGTGGATATGGACAACGTTTGGGGACGTCCCACAGCTCACACTAAGCACATAATCACAAACAATCATTGCAAGGGCTCATACAACTCCTATTCAAGGCTGGTTTCCTATGCCAAGGTAGTTTTAAAGCCAATCTAAGCTTCCTAGGGTGCTTCTTTTGGTCAGCGTGGCTTAACTACCAACCTGTATCTAATACCAATCTATGATTCCTATTTAGGTGTGTAACCTACTGTTAGCCCGTGGCTCTAATATCAATATGAGTTTTCTATCTAGGCGTGTAACCTACTGTCAACCCGTGGCTCTGATACCAATCTGTGACGCCCTCAATTCTGTGGAAAACCACGGAACCGAGAACTAATGCATATGTGTGCCCAGGATGTTCATCACACATACACATATGTTCACAAACTGAATTCAGATTATATATTACCACGAATAACAGAGTTTATTACAATATCTCATGAGCCTTGGACTCATGCTCACAGCGGAAGTCTTATTTCTATGCAGCGGAAGTCTTTATTCTAATGCGGAAGCGATTTAACTAATGCGGAAGCAAATCTAAGTAGAAGTGGCTCCATCTCTACTCCTTCCATAGGCAAGGTTGAGAACAGATCACACGCCTTAATGCTCCACTTGGTCTTCATAGTAGTCTTCTCTTACTGCTGATGATGAAATAATAATGCAAGTTTGAGTACCATGATGTACTCAGCAAGTGCGGGAAAACATGATATGTAGCTCATAACAAGGTAGGTATAAAAAGGGCTCATTTGCAGAAAAGCAAAGTTATCAAAACCACGATAAAACAACAACTTACTTTAGGTAAATGTAATCCCAGCATGTATTAAATTACCAACATAACTCCATCGCTTTCCATGTTCCACCCGAACATTAACCAACTTTATTCTTCCTCACAAATACCTCCTCGTATTTGCTACCATCTCACAAATAACTTCTCGTATTCGCTACCATCTCATCTCATAAACAACTTTGCCTCATACCGAGACCCATCTCATTGTCACGACTCAACAGTCATGCAACCATCTTGACACCCGGACTCAACAGTCCCAAAACCAAACCATAACCATAACCATAATCAATAACCATAACCAAGAACCATCCCAATAACCACCCCAACTAATCATGGCAGTTGGCCAGGCACTCGTGACCGTAAGCTCGGCTATCATGATAGCTTTAGACTCTGCAGAGTTTGTACCTCTTTACCCACAAGTTTGTGATTTCGTCACCCGTCGCCGACTGCAGAACCTCCATTACACCAGTACACAACTGTCGGTGTATGGCCAAGAGATCACAAAATAGCCTTTACAAAGGGGCTACTAGATGTATGGACTAACTAAGGTTTCACCGGCAGGCTAGAATCTCCAATTCTCCCACCCACGGGCCCCCTCTTGTGACATACAGTTTCCAGGGCAGTCCTCACTCGACCCCCATTCCCCGCGCCTTCCACAGTCCATAACACTCTAGCAACTTACCTAATTACTCAGCTAAGCCGCACCCATACTTGGCCTTGTGGTGGCACTGTTATCCTGGCATGTGCATGCATGAACCGGTCCTTAGATCCACAGCAAGTAAACCACCATCTCATGCTACCTCATTCACGAACCCAGGCTTGCCTAGATCTCCCTCCGATCCATGTTTATTAATATCATCAGTTACTCATTATCATCACAAGTGCAGTTAGCTAGACACATCTATCTCGCTTCCCAATCCCATGGACTTAGCGAAGCATAAAAGTAAAATCATACCCGACTCATAAACTTCCCAGGCTACAAGGGTGGTTTAACCAAAGCTAGTAAACTCCTATAAAAGGGTTTCCCATCATGTTTGACTCAGCACACACATCTTTTCGCAAAACAAATCAGTTTTACTCAAAACATAGGATCAATATGGTCAAGGAGCACTTGCCTTGTTCTTGCGATTCCGGTTGTTCTTGGATCTCAAAACCTTGTTGATGTAGCTCGTCGTAGACAGCTCCCTGAGCTTGTCCTGCTATGTAGGATCACGTGCATACAAGATTCACAACAATCAATATCATGCACAAACCTTAAACTAGATGCGATGATGCATATGCATGCTATCCTATGATTAGTTTTATTAGATTGGTTTGCACGTGTTCTTGCATGGCTTGCATGGATTCTATGATGAACAGAGGTGTTCGGATCAAAGGTGGACGTGGCGATGATCTTGTCTTTAGATCAACCTGATCATCAAGTGATCTGTCCACGAGAAGGCTTCTGTTCGAAAGGAAACAAAGAACAGATGCAAAGAAAACACAACGATGTCGTAAGGTGGTATTGGAGACCTACCTTATGTTCTTCGCGGTCTCGCGGTCCTCCTCAGATCGTTGGGCTTTCCTCCGGCGATCTTCCTTGCTGCACTCCGGAGATGGTTTACTCGGCAGGTTGGGACTAGGGCTCTAAGTCGTCGGCTCAGGAGTTGGAAAAGAAGTTTGTGGTTTCGGCCAGAGGTTCTGGGTTCTATTTATAATCGGGAAGAGAAGAGTCCTAATCTGATTGTATCCCGAATAAGAGTCCTATTCAGATCGTCGTTAGATCCTAACATCTTATCTTTAGTTGATTTGGTACGGTAACGTTGTGGAATTCAGGTCGGTTTCCTTTACGTGCCGGTATTCTTATGCGTACAGATTCCAAAATCGCTTCAGAACCCGTCACCTTCACGGTGATGAGCTCTGGAAGCTCCACGTGTCCACCGGGGCTGGTCTCTCCGTTTTCGTAGAGACGAGATCCGGTTGTGCCGCGTGTCAAACGAGCGAGACCTCCCTTTTTCCTTCAGAGGTGAGCTCCGCGTGCGCCACGTATCCTGGCGGTCGGGACCTCCTCTCTTACTTGGAGGTGGCTCCGCACACGCCACGTGTTAGTGCCGGACCTTTCCTCTCTTCTTAGAGACAAGCTCCGAGGTCGACATGTGTCCAACAGTGTCGGGCCTCCTGGAGATAAATTCCGGTGACGATATGTGTTTAATGGAACCGGACTTCTCGGGGGTGAGCTCCGAGATTGACATGTATCCCGCGCGACCAGTCCTCTGATTTCCATGATGACTAGCTCCGGGGCAACACGTGTCCCACAGGGTTGGACCTCTCCTCCTTTGCGGAGATGAGCCCCGAGCCTGCCACGTAGCCAGCTTAGCGGCGGACCTCTCCCCACTTCGCAGGGATGAGCTCCGAACACGCCACGTGGCCAGCGGGCCGCGTAAGTTGTCTTCGGCGCTCTCTGTGAACTGGATTCAGCTCTTACTGGCTATCTTTTTGATAATTTCTCTGTTCCCACTTCTTTTAAAATGCTTTCTCTACATGAAATATGAATACATGCAGAAACCAGAGGTGAGGGTGTCACATAAACCGACTAAGCGCGGCCAAGCATTCGGTAAGCTTCTGCACGTTCTTGATGCGGGCAGGAGGCCGCATCAGTTCTACTGCCTTAATCTTCTCCGGGTTAGATTCAATTCCTCAGTGTGAGACCTAGAAACCGAGCAGCTTCCTGGCAGAGACCCTGAAGACACATTTGTCTGGGTTCAACTTCGTGTGTGTCGAACGCAGTCTGTCAAAGACTAGGGCTAGGTTGTCGAGCAGACAGCTTGCGACTTAACCTTTACTACGATGTCATCGACATACACCTCTACTTGGTCACGAATGAGATTCCCAAATGTCTTATGCATGGAAAGCACAAAAGTGGGAAGGGCATTTTTGAGACCATAAGGCATGGATACATAGCAGTATAGACCAGCTACTGTGATGAAGGTAGTATGCTCTTCATCTTCCCTAGACATAGGTATTTGGTGGAAACCTAAATATGCATCTAGGAAACACAGTAGATCACAGCCAGACGTAGAGTCGACTATTTGGTCTATACAGGAGAGAGGGAACGGGT
Source organism: Neostapfia colusana (assembly GCA_030760725.1). Classification (NCBI taxonomy): domain Eukaryota; kingdom Viridiplantae; phylum Streptophyta; class Magnoliopsida; order Poales; family Poaceae; genus Neostapfia; species Neostapfia colusana. The sequence goes on from JASWHV010000003.1 coordinate 21,678,768, forward strand.
CCTTTGGACATGCCTTATTGAGGGTGGTGTAGCCGATGCACATTCGTAGCTTCCCGCCAGCCTTGGGGACGACATCAAGGTTGGCCAACCATCATGGATGGTGGACCTCTCGGATGAAGCCGACATCGAGCAGCTTCTTGATTTCTTCATGGATGAAGTCTTGCCGCTCGATGGATTGCTTCCGAGGCTTCTGTTGGACCGGCCTGGCGTCGGGGTGGATCTTCAGTTGATGCTCAATCACCTCCCTGGGGATCCCGGGCATTTCCGACGGTTGCCAGACAAATACGTCGACATTGGCTCGGAGGAAGGTGACGAGCGCGTCTTCCTATTTGCCTCACAGGCCCCCGGCAATCCGAGTGGTCTGGGCGACATCAGGGCCGACTTGGACGACCTTGACCGGTACGTCTTCACCGTCCGAGGGCCGCACACGGGGTGCAGATGTCATCCCTCGGTGACGCATGCTTGGAGGCAGCTGACTAGCTTCAGCGTGACCGGAGGCGGCCTCCTGTGCTGCCTCCAGCGCTTGGAGCTTTTCAAGTGCTGGGACAGCCGTGGTGCGGTCACCGCATATCTTAAGGACGCCACACGGGGTTGGCATCTTTATGACCAAATAGCCGTAGTGGGCTACCACCATGAATCGGTACAAAGCTGATCTACCGATTACGACATTGAAGGGGAGACTGACCTCCGCAACGTCGAAGACGACACTCTCTGTTTTGTAGTTCTCAGGCGTCCCAAATGTTACCAGGAGGGAGATACTACCGCACGGGAAGATGGGTCCCGACCTACCCCCGAGAATGGTCTCGAGGGGGCAAGATGAGACATTGGGATCTGCAGCTTCTTGAAAGCTGCAAGATTGATGATGCTGATGGCCACCCCGCCATCGATCAACACATGGTAGAGATTCACGTTGGAGATGGTTGGGGCGACGAGGAGAGGCAGCTGCCAGGTGCCTGCCATATTCTTGGGGCAGTCGGAGGCGTCGAAGCTGATCGGTGTCTCCATCCAGTTGCGATGTGGCGCCGGCCCCGGGACTGGGGCGGCCGCTGCCACTGCTCGACGGAGGGTCTTGACAGCTCGCCTGGACGATACATCGGAATAACCCCCGTACATCACACAGTGTGCCAGCCGCTTGGCCAGACCCGCCCGCTCTGGAGCGGAGGGTAGCCTCGTCATCTCCCGCTTGGAGACGACGGCGCGCTGGGTGAGAAGGCTCGCCATGAGAAGTGATGTTCACCATGGTTCACGAGGAGAGCGCATAAAACCCCCCCTTCCCGGCATGCCAAATGTTGGAGTGTGAGCTGAGACACTCCTCCTGGTCTGCTTGGAAGCAGCCCGCGAGGTTCTTTTTTTCTGGAGGGGGCTTAGCGCCCTTTGCGACCAGGGCTCGAGAGAGCGGATGAACACGAGGATTTACGCAGTTTGGGCCACCGGAGCGTAATAACCTACGTCCACGGGTGTGCTTGTTCTATTGCTTGAGCGCGAGCACTTGCATTGTGTGATCTCGAGTGTGGGGAGTCGGAACCCTTTGTAAGGTGGTTGCTCCGGTCCTTTTATAGTTCAAGGCCGGGGTAGTTACAATGAGGTTTGAGGCCCAACAGATGGCCCCAAAGCTTTGAGTGTCCTTTACACAATCTAGGGCTTCCTCCTCTGAGTAGAATCGCCTGCGGGGGAGTTAAGTCCCTCCGTCCAGTGCGTTGGGCGCCCCAGACCGTGTGTTAGGTGATGAAGACGCCATCTTGTCACCGCGTCTCTGTGCTCTGCATGGGCGGCTGCGTGCCGTTGGGCGGCATTGTTCCGCTGTCACGCCTCACCGCCCTGTCTTGTCACAATTATGGCGAACGGGCAAGGGACGGAGGCGTGTGCTGTGCGCCATGCTTCTGGGGAAGGCATGAGCCTTGAATGCAAAGCTCGACAGTGCACTTCCTTCTTGACTTCTTCGACCCACAACCCATGACGGATCGTGGGGTACGTGGCGGCTCTGGAGCCCTTATCAACGGGCTTGGTGTCTGGGGACACGTGGTGGCTCCGGACCTCACCTCAGCAGAGAGGCCCGAACTGAAGCCCGAGGCATGTGTCAGCACCGGAGCAGTCCTCAGCGGGAAGGTTCAGCCCGGAGCCCGGGGCACATGTCAGCACCGGAGCTGTCCTCAACGGGGAGGCGGCTCGGAGCCGGAGGACACGTGTCAGCTCCGGACCTTACCTCAGCGGGGAGGCTTAGGCCAGAGCTCGGGACATGTGCCAGCCCCGGTGCTGTCCTCTTCAGGGAGGTGGCTTGGAGCCGGGAACACAGGGCAGCTCCGGACCTTACCTCAGCGGGGAGGCTCAGGTCGGAGCCCAGGGCGCGTGTCAGCTTTGGAGCTCAGGTGCATGCGGTAGCCCCAGGGTTGACCATGGGTCCCTGGGCACTTGGCTTTTGTTGGGGCCTGCCTCAGCAGGGAGGCAGGGTCCGGAATGTCTTTTACCCACTACGTGGGGGTACCCGGTCTGCAGAGTACCGACAGTTCGGTTTTGGTTTTTTTGCCCACCCTAACTCCTCCCAACCTACTTTTTCGACCCGTTAATATATCATTGTAGGTAATGGGTCACTACTGCCTATTACCTCCACCCGTCACACTTCTTTTTCTACTTGTGCTCGCCCTTTACATTTGCACCGTGTTCTTGTGTCTCTTCACATTATATAAATTCTGGTTTCCGTTAATCAGTTCATCGCTGATAATAAAGTTTCCATTGAATTTGACACTTTTGGTCTTTCCGTGAAGTATTTGGACACCAAAGGCATAATCACTAGGTGCAACAACTCTGGACAGCTCTACCCCATTTTCTTGCTGTCGCATTCGCCTTCACATGCGGTAGGTACAGTCACCTCACCGTCTACGCTTTGGCATCGTCGTCTTGGTCATTTATGTTTTGAAGCATTGTATAGGTTATTTCCATAATGTAATAAATAGTAACTTAACATACTTGTCATGCCTGTCAGCTTGGTTGTAATACACGTCTTCCATTTGCTTTGTCAAGTTCTCGTTCTTTGAATAATTTTGATTTAATACGTTGTTATCTATGAACCTCTACTGTGCAAAGTGTTTTTGTATTCGGATTTTTTGGGATTGACATTGGTTTGGGTTTTACGCCCACTGCTAGTTACAATATGTCAGCTTTGGGACAATTCTTGTTCTATTTTCAATACCAAAAGTATGGTTTAAACTTTAAAGACAACGGTTTTACATTTATATTTAGACTTTGCTACAATATTTTTTTCGTTTGTAATATCATTTATGCTTACATGAAAGCTTGTGATTGTTCTGAAATATCAAAATTCCAAGTCCTAATAATATACTTCGATATGTGACATCGATAAAAATATTAGAGTTACACGTCACACAGAACGGTAGTATCCAAACCCTTAGATACAGTTTTCTAGGGGGATAATTCAGGATTTGCCATCCTAATCAATATCTATCAAACATATATCATACTTACGAGTTTTCTTTATAATTTGCCATTATAATGCCAACTAAACCTGCAAATCACAATTTTCAAATCGATGATGTGGCAGCCCATAATAAAATGACGTTTATGCCCCAAGATATTATAAATAGAATAATTTGTTAGACATTAAATAGTTGCCCCTCTTATGATAAGTTGCCATGCGATTAGCCATTTCAAAACAGAAAAGTTGATTCATTATGTTTTCATAAAAGAAATGATTTTTTTGTTGTCATGCTAGAGAAAATAACTGTAGAACATAACATATTCATCTCCTTTTCTACCCTTCGTCTCCTCAAGGACAACAGCGCCATCGCTGCAAGTCGTGCCCCTTCCGATGGCCATGGACAGTAAAACAGGTTAGACTGTTTTAGAACAAAATACAACGTGACAACGGGTGAACTTGCAACAAGTCATTGTTCCTGGATATACCGCTGGGGTGAGTTTTATTTCACTTTGTTCTCAGCTTCATTCTTTATGTCTCATTCTGCTCTGAGTTCAATCATTTTCTGTGCTTCCTTTCTTTGCTGTTTGTATGTAGACTTGATCCCAACTCAGCAAATACACTTAGTGTTACTACACATGATGAATCTAAAAAGTTTTCATTTCATCATGAGTGGTGGACAGAAGGGCCTGTGCTTTTGAAGGAGCTTGTAGATCAGTTTGTTCAGAGTGAAAAATTGCATCCAGATAAAGAGGTTATTTTCTAGGCTTTTGATAAGGACACCAACCAGATGGAGAAGGTGTGAAACAGTATGGACTTGGTGAATGTTTTCAATGATTATTTCTCTAGCAGATATGTGTGCTTGACTGAAGATATTGTGTCTAAAGGTGGCTCCTAGAGTGAGGCCAGACAAAAGAGAAACAACAAGAATAAGAGAAAGCAAGCCATGTAAGAAAAAGACTCCAATTCCAACACCATATTCATATACAACCCTACCTAAAAATCAAATTTTTAATGCATGTGCACCCCTCATGTGTATGGTCACATGCTTATGCACTACATGCTTACGAACAAGGAGCACGTGAACCCAATGGGGAAGTAACAACAACAGTGGCTCAACTCAATGCCAAAGCAACATCAGTAGCACCTAAACCTCACGCTAATGCAACACCTTCAGTTCGGCAAGTATTTTCTAGCATACTTTAGTCATTGTTAAGAACAGCTAAACCTTCCCCCAACAGTCTCAGCTGGTAATATGTCACCACCACCAGAAGATGATGAACCAGTTCGTACAGCCCGGTAATGGCTCATGAACCTTTATCCAGGCTCCATATCCTCCTGGGAAGAGTTGTGCTGGAGGTTCAAAGCCATCTTTGGGAGTTTCTACACGTGCCCCGGCAACGAGCTCGACCTCCACGCCGTGCGACAGCGGAAACATCCTTCTTCCTGGTGTACGGGGCTGAGGCCGTCCTCCACCCAGAGATCACTAACAAGGGAGAGGCTGCGAAAGCCATCAGGCGCGCGCAGGCCATTGCGGAGGCGGAGTGCGGCCGCAAGATGCACGTGTTGCGCATCGACAACGGCGGTGAATTCATGACGGCTGAGTTCACGCTGTACTGTGCTGATGAGGTGTTCAGCGCCACTACTCCATGTCGTACAGCCTGCAGCAGAACGGCGTCGTCGAGCGGCGCAACTAGACGGTTGTGGGAATGGCTCGATCCCTCCTCAAGCTGAAGGAAATGCTGGTTGTCTTCTAGGAAGAGGCAGGGTGACGACTTTCGACATTCTCAACTGCTCACCCACAAAGGTCTCTACGGCAGGATGCCGTATGAGACTAGGCATGGTCGCAAGCCGGCAGTCTCTCATGTAACACCCTCAAATTTATTTCCATGCATTGCATACATTTTTCATGTAGAGAAGCATTATAAAAGAAGTAAAAATGGGGAAAGAACTATAGAAATGGAGAAAGAACTATAGAAATGGAGAAAGAACCATAGAAATGGAGAAAAGAACCCTAGAAATGGAGAAAGAACCATAGAAATGGAGGAAAGAACCATAGAAATGGAGAAAGAACCATAGAAATAGAGGAAGGAACCATAGAAATGGAGGAAAAACCACATAAATGGAGAAGGGAATATAGAAATGGAGAATGGGGCATAGAAATAGAAAAGGGCAATGTAGAAATGGAGAATGGGACATAGAAATGGAGAAGGGAATGTAGAAATGGAGAATGGGACATAGAAATGGAGAGGGGAATGTAGAACTGGAGAATGGGACATAGAAATGGAGCGGGGAATGTAGAAAACGGAGCAAGTGACATAGAAATGGTGAGGAATGGGAAAAAGCTAGCCGAAATGAGCCATTCCCAAATTTCCCCAAAAATTTCTAAATTCTCCAATTCCCAAAAATGGGAATTTTCCCCACATTTTGGGGATAAAATCCCCAAGGCTGCTGCACCACAAGAGATAAGTTTGTTAAGATCCAAAATAATTGAATAGGACTCTTATTTGAGCTCCAATTGGAGTAGGACTCTCCTTTCCCCCCTTAGAAATATAACCCCCACACCCTTGGCCGACCCCTCTCTCTTTTGGTCGCCCCCCCTGCTGCCAAGCCCCCTTCCTTGCTGCCAAGTTGCCAAGTCCCCCCCCCCTTGCCGGAATTTGGCCGCTGTCGAGCCCCATCAGGCCTCGCCGTCGCCGAAGAAGAAGCCCGACGATCTGTCCGGCCTAATCTTCCATAGAAAAATTCCCCGCTGCTGCCATTGTTAGGAGAAGGGCCCTGCCACAAGGAGGAAGTGAGGTAGGTCTCCATTACCCATCTTACGACGTCGCCGCTGTTTCTACGCATCCGTTTTCTTCGCCCCCTTCGAGTAGAAACTTTTACGTGTGGATAGATCGCCTTTTGATCGGTTTTTGACGGTGGAATTGATCTAGACCTTGAGTCAAGATCATCACCACGTCCAAACTTGATATCTACACTCTTGTTGATCATAAAACCCCATGAAAGCCCGTTAAAACATGCAAGAACACATACAAACTGGTTTAATAAAACAGCACCATAGGATTTGCATTCATCTACCCCATTGCATCTTGAGTAAAATTTGTGCACGATGTTTGATTGCTGTAAATTTTGCATGTGTGTGGTCGTGAGTAGAAGGACAAGCTCAAGAGGCCATCTACGAGGATCTACAGCACCAAGACTTCGAGACGCTCGAACAGCAAGAACCACGGGAGCAAGGCAAGTGCCCCTTGACCATATTAATCCCATGTTTTGAAACTGTTTTGTTTGCGAAAACTCGTATGTTTGAGTCAACTTGATGGGACACCCTTTTATAGGATTTTACTAGTTTTGTTAACCATCCTTGTCGACGGGAAAGTTGATGAGTCGGGTATGGTCGTTTTTCTTTTTTGCTTCGCTTAATTCACGGGATACGAGAAGCTGAAATAAAACATATCTAGCTACTGCACTCATATGAATAATGATGATGCGATCTTGATGATGTTAATGGGCATGGAATCGGGGAGATCTAGGCAAGCTTGGTTCGTGAATGTTGCTGGATGGGATGGTGGTACTTGTCGTAAATCTAAGGACCGGTTCATGTGAGAATATGCCATTAAAATAGTGCCACCACAAGGCCAAGTATGGGTGCGCCTTAGCTGATTAATTAGGTGTGTTGCTAGCTTGTTATTGACCGTGGATGGCGCGGGGAATGGGAGTCGAGGAGGACTGCCCTGGGAACTGCATGGCACAAGAGGGGGCCCTGGGCGGGAGAATGGTGATTCAAGCCTGCCGGTGAAATCTCAGTGAGTCCATACATCTAGTAGCCCCTTTGTAAAGGCTATTTTGTGATCTCTTGGCCATACACCGATGGTTGTGTACTGGTATAATGGAGGTTCTGCAGTCGCCGACAGGTGACGAAATCACGAACTTGTGGGTAAAGTGGTGCCACCCCTGCAGAGTGTAAAACTATCATGATAGCCGTGCTTCCGGTCACAAGCACCTATCCAACTTCCATGTTAGAGGCAAAACTTGGGATGATTATTCGGTATGGTTGTGGTATGGTCATTGGGATTGGTTTTGGGACTGTTTTGAGTCATGATAATGAGTTTGGTTTCGGTTATATGAATATGAGAGTGTTATGAATGTTTATGAGTATGAGATGAACTTGAGAAAGATTAATGGCTGAATGAGACTTGATAAGTGGTGAATTATGATGAGAAAATGTTGCTGAATTACTTGGTCATGCTGGGATAAATTTCACTTAGAAATAGTTGCTGTTTTTATCATATTTGTGAAATAAAATTTGCTTGCTGCAATGAGCCTTTTATTCCATACCTTGTTGTAAGCTACATGTCATATCTTTCCCGCACTTGTTGAGTACGACATGTACTCACCCTTGCATTACCACATATACATAAGCTACAGGAGAAGAGTACTTCGTGGAACATGTGGAGTACTAGGCGTGCGCACTACCGTCAACATGCCTGTGGAGTTGGAGTTGAAGCCTGCTGTTTTAGTCATTTTCCGCTGTTGTTTAGAGACTTCCGCTGCAAGAATAAGATATACATTCATGAGTGAGACAATGAGTCGATGTAATGAAGTACTTGAACACTATTTATTCGTGGTTATATTATGAATTCAGTTTGTGGAATACATGTGTATGTGTGATGAACATCCTGGGCACACATATGCATTCACTTGGTTCTATTTTCTGGACTGGGTGTCACATCTCACCTACGGGTTTTCGGCTGCCTCGCGTTCGGCAAGGAGCTTGGACACATCGGCAATCTCAACGACAGGAGCAACCCAGGGGTGTTCATAGGCTACGCCGAGGGCTCGATGGCCTACCGCATTCTAGACCCAAGGACACAACACGTGCACACGGTGCGCGATATTGTGTTCAACTAAGGGCGAGGATGGGCATGGGACAAGGCGGTGGACAACGGCTCGACTCCGACGTACGACGACTTCACCGTCGAGTACGTCTACTCAAGGGAGCTTGGGGAGTACGCAACTCTTTTCCATCAAACAAGTCTACCCTAGTCCCCAAGCTTCCACTGACTTCGATGCCACGCTCTACAGCCATGACCTCGGCTGCAACGAGTTCTTCACCACCACCACCACCATAGCCGGCGACCCCACACACTCCAGCACCGAAGGCCACCCCTCCGGGCACATCCACTCCGACACTAGCTCGTGTCGAGCACCACCTGGTGAAGTTCGCTACTCCACTCTCCCACGATGAGGAGCGCATTGACGCGTACTAGACGGCGAGCCGTTGCGGTATCGTATGGTGGAGGACCTTCTTGGCGGCCAGCCGGTATCGATACTGACCCCTGATGATCTGGAGGCGCAGATGCATTTTGCGTGCAACAACGGCGAGCCTTGGTCTGTCACAGAGTCCGAGAGGCACGCGACATGGCGTGCCGCGATGCAGTTGGAGATGGACACAATTGAGAGGAACTACACCTGGGAGCTGGCTGACCTCCCTCGTGGTCACCGTGTGATCACCCTTAAGTGGGTGTTCAAGCTGAGGAGGGATGAAGCTGGCGCAATCGTCAAGCACAAGGCTCGCTTGGTGGCCCTTGGCTTCGTGCAGCAGGAGGGGGTCGACTTCGACGATGCCTTCACCCCCGTGGCACGGATGGAATCTGTGCGACTCCTCACGCTGGCCACTCAGGAAGGCTGGCGTGTTCAGCACTTGGACGCCAAGTCGGTGTTCCTTAACGGCGATCTGAAGGAGGAGGTCTACGTGCACTAGCCACCGGGATTTGCGATCCCAAGCAAGGAGGGCAAGGTGTTTCTTCTGCGCAAGGCCCTATATGGCTTGTGGTAGGCGTCAAGGGCATGGAATACCATGTTGGACTCCATGCTCAAGGGTATGGGTTTTGGGCAAAGCCCGCACGAGGTGGCCATTTACCGGCAGGGCAATGGAGGAAACACCCTACTGGTGGGTGTCTACATCGACGACTTGGTGATCTCCGACACCAAGGATGCGGAGGTGGCAGTGTTCAAGGAAGAGATGAAAGGCACCTTCCAGATTAGTGACCTGGGTTCTCTTCCTTCTACCTAGGGATTGAGGTGAACCAGACCGACTTCATGATCATGCTTCGACAAACTGCCTACGCCAAGTGCGTTGTTGAGCTGGCTGGGCTTGCAGACTACAACCTACCTCTCACTCCAATGGAGTAGAGGCTGAAGCTCAGCCGCGACGACACGACGGAGGAGGTGGTCGCTATGCAGTACCAGTGTCTTGTGGGGAGCCTCTCTACCTTGCCCACACACAGCCAGACCTGGCATTCTCTATCGGCTATGTTAGTCGGTTCATGCAGCGATTGACAATGGAGCACCAGCAGGCTATGAAGAGGATCGTCCGCTATGTTGTGGGGACTCTCGACCACGACCTCTACTACCTGAGGTGCCCTAGGGAGGCACTCCTTGTCGGTACAGCGACAGCGACCACGCCGGCGACATCGACACCAGCAAGAGCATGAGTTGGATTCTCTTCTTCTACGGCAAGTGCCCCGTTAGCTGGAAGTCGGTAAAGCAGCAGGTGGTGGCCATGTCCAGCTGCGAGGCTGAGTACATAGAGGCCTCCACCGCTTAGACTCAGGCGCTCGTGCTTGTTCGACTGCTTGGTGATCTCCTCGGTAGACACACTGGAGCAGTGGAACTCTGGGTGGATAACAAGTCCGCTATGGCCCTAGCAAAGAACCCTGTTTTCCATGAACGGAGCAAGCAGATTCGGGTGAGGTACCACTTCATCCGAGGATGCTTGGAGGAAGGGAGCATCAAGGAGTGCTACATCAACACCAAGGACCAGCTTGCGGACGTGCTCACCAAGCCCCTTGGGAGGATCCAAGTTCCTTGAGTTTTGCTCCAGGATCGGGGTGGTCCAACTTTCCCACAAGACGACACACAAGACTTTGGGGGGGGGGGCAGCATCCTATTGGAATAAGTCTTGTACTGTTGGTCTTTGTGGCCCCAACTAGGACAACATCCTATTGGTCTTTGTGGCCCCAACCAGGACAACATCTTAAGGACAACATCTTAGACTAAGCATCTTCTAGGACAGCGTCTTAAGGACAACATATTAGACTAAGCTTTTCTAGGACAACATCTTAAGGATAACATCTTAGACTAGCATCTTGGCATATGCTTGGCTGTCTTGGGCCAGCTATAAATATGTAACCCCAACCCTTCATTGGGTATGGCATTGTGTGAGGAATAAACCAGAAAATTGCCCCAACTCCTAGTGTCATCCTCTTCCTCAATGAGAGTAAGAGTTCAACTACAAAAAAAAATTAAGAATCCTTTTGGATACTTCGCGAGAGTAACAACTGACTTTATCACCGTCTTAGAAATGGGAAATAGGATTTCTCTAAAACCATTTCTAAACAATATTTGTGGTAGGCAAGAAATCTTTTGGTACTAGACGGAACCTCAGGTAAATGAGGTGGCATCTTACCACGTGTGAACATAGAAGTCTTTGACATCGGGGATATTTATGAGGGAGACTCTTATGTTAAGTTTCACATAAGGAATAAAACATATGGCTTCCCGTGGGTTCTAATAGCAGTTTGTGGGGATACCCAAGATGAATTTAAGGAAGCATTTCTAGCAGATATGGCTTAGACTTATTCTAGATTAATACATTCCATTCTTGCCGGGGGTGATTTTAATCAGAAAACCACGAGAGAAAAATAATGATAGATGATGATATATGCCATTTTTTGATGAATGCCATTATCAATGGCTTAGACTTAAGGGGGCTTGAATTATCCAATAGGAAATCAAATGTGTGAATTCTAGAGAGGTATCAACTTACGAGAGACTTGATAGGATTCTGGTTAGCTCGAAATGAGAAACTAAATTACTCTAGCAACAATACAATATTTAACTAGAAAAATATTAGATTACTGCCCTATTTTGCTTAATATAGGAAATAATACCTATAACAGCAAACAACCCTTGTTCAAATTTGAACTTGAGTAGCTTTCACGGGGTGAGAAATGACACCCACTACATGAAACGGATCAATTTCCAACGGCCACAAACTGTCGTAAATAAGAGAAAACCGTCGTAAATAACTTATTTATGATGGTTTTTCTTATTTATGATGGTTTCTAGCCGTCTCCGTTAATTGGTTGTAAATAATGTTAATTACGATGGTCACCGTCATAAATAACTTTGTCAGAGTGTGAGCTGTGACATTCCCCTCGGCCTGCTCGGAAGCAGTCCGCAAGGTTCTTTTTTTCGAAGGGGGCTTGGGGACCTACGCGACCTGGGCTCGAGAGAGCGGATGAACACCGAAATTTACGTGGTTCGGGCTGCCGGAGCGTAATACCGTACGTCCATGTTGTGCTTGTTCTATTGCTTAAACGTGAGTGCTTGTGTGTTCAAGGATGCGAAATCAGGAACCCTCTGCAGGGTGGTCACCCCGGTCCTTTTATAGCTCAAGGCCGGGGTAGTTACAATGAGGCCCGGGGCCGACAGGTGGCCCCAAAGCTAAGTGAACCCTATACACGATCTAGGGCTTCATCCTCTGAGTGCAGTGGCCACAAAAGAGTTAAGTTCCGCCGTCCGGCGCGCTGAGCGGCCCTTACTGCGTGTCAGGTGATGATGAAGATGCCGTCTTGTCGCCGCGTCTTCCCACCCTGCTTGAGCGGCTTCGTGCCATTGGGCGGCACTGTACTGCTGTCATGCCTTGCCGCCCTATCTTGTCACCGTAATGGCGAACGGGCAAGGGACGGAGGCGTGTGCTGTGCGCCATGCTTCTGGGGAAGGCGCGAGCCTTGAATGCGAAGCCTAACAGCACACTTCCTTGTTGACTTCGTCGACCCATGGCCCACGACGGATCGTGGGTGCACGTGGCGGTTTTGGAGCTCTTATCGACGGGCTTGGTACCAGGGGACATGGCAGCTCCGGACCTCACCTCAGCGGGGAGGATCCGGCCAGAGCCCGGGGCACGTGTCTATTCCGGAGCTGTCCTCAACAGGGATGTGGCTCGGAATCAGGGGACACGTGCAGCCCCGGACCTCACCTCAGCGTGGAGGCTCGGGCCGGAGCCCGGGGCACATGTCTGCTGCGGAGCTGTCCCCAGAGGGGAGGCTGCTCGGAGCCAAGGGGACACGTGTCAGTTCCGGGCCTCACCTCAGCGGGGAGGCTCGGGCCCAAGCACAGGGCACGTGTCAGCTCCGGAGCTCATGTGCATGTGGCAGCCCCAGGGCTGACCATGTGGCCAAGGGCTCGTGGCTTACGCTGGGACCCGCCTCGGCGGGGAGGTGCGACCCAGGCTGTCTTTTACCCACTACGCGGGGGTACGCTGCTTGCAGGATACTGACAGGGGTCCCTGGGCCCATCTCGGGGGAGGCATCGAGCCCGCAGGTGGAGCCCCCATCTCTCCCACGTGGTGGTTTTGAACTTGCACTTTGGAAACCAAAGCGGTGGCAAGATTTTTGCGTAGTGGATGAGTGTTTGTACCTATGAGGCAAAAAGGCTGCACGTCCCGAGGGGTTGCCTCGGGGTAGTTACTGCAGTAGCCCATGGGTCGCAGGTCTACCACGCTGCACGACTCGGGAACTGCCGGACGTTCCCGAGATGTACACGCTCGGCTCGGCCCCCAGTGTCTGACTGGTGGACCTGGGCCCTACCCATCATTGGGGGGGGGGGGGCGAGTGCCAAGGCGGTGTGCTCGAGGGTTTGTCTCGGGGCACTTACTGCAGCAACCAATGGATTGGTCGCCACAGCTCCACCACGCTGCTCTCCTCAGGAACCGCTGGACGTTCCCGAGACAATACTCGCCCGACCCCCAGCGTCTGACGGGTGGACCTGGGTTCAACGCATCGTTGGGAGAGGCAAATAACTTGCGGCGACGTGCTCGAGGGATTGCCTCAGGGCACTTACTGTGGCAACCAATGGGTTGGTCACCACAGTTCCACAGCGCCGCTCTCCTCGGGAACCGCCGGACAATCCCGAGACGTTACCCGCCCGGCCCCCAGTGTCTCATGGGTGGACCTAGGTCTAACCTGTCGTTGGGGGAGGTGAATTATCTGCGGCGTGCAGAGGTGGAAGGCCAATTGTGCCACCTGTTGCCCTTCCTGAGATCGCGGCCGTGTATAAATGGGGGCCTTCCGTTGTTGGACGACACCCTCCTTCACCATGTGGCCTTTGTTCTCCTCCTGCGCGCTGGAAGCTTCCACTTCTCAGCACTCTCACCCACCAGATGCACTTACATCGGTAGCCGTCTTCGTCCACTTTTGCGAGATGTTCGTGTGTGTGCGGCCTTCAGTGTGGTTCTGTGAGGCGTCCCTCGTTCTGACGGTCCCAGACAGAAGCTCAAGCCATCCTGATGGCTTGCCAATGGAAAGGGAGGCCGTCGGGGACAGGAGCCTCGACTCGTAGAGAGCCCCTAAGCTAGTGTCGTGAGGGACATGTGCTCTAGGCGCCTCGCCGAAGAAAGGCTACCTGCCTGTACCGGAGGAAGGTTGACACGACCTCACGGCCTCGTCGAGCCTGGATCACGCTGAGGGGTGCTGCGTTGCACAACACCGAATAACACACATAAAAGGTACAAGGCGGAAGCAAAGTTTTATTACATAAACAAGTTTATGAACATGTTTACAGCAAAATATGTTCAGTCCACACTCACGGCGCGTAGACTACGCACAGAGTTCACTTTCAGCCCGTGAACGTGTTCCCTCTGGCACACACACACACTAACTCGGCGGCGTGCACGACTCCCATTTGAAGGGGTTGCCCTCTTGGGGGTCTGTCTCCTCTTCGGGAGTCTCCTCCTCATAACACCCTGCAAAAGCTTCAAACACAAGCAGTGAGCACGATGGCTCAGCAAGACTCACCAAACTTCTACATGCTGGATTACGTGTAAATGGGAATGTAAGTTGCAAAGGACTCGCCTAAATAGTTGAACCTTACTTTCAAGTTTTAGCAGCAAGTTGTGGAGAACCTCACGCTAGGGCATATGAGAGAGCTGCAATCAAACAAGAAACACATTTCTCTCATGTACTTTGCCCAAGGTCGAAAAAAACTTTAATGAGCTTTGAACTATAGCACTTCATTAGCAATCAAGGTCCATCCTTTAAATCAGCAAACTTTTAACATGTATCTATCCTGTTCTTTCTACATCACGGTAGAGTGAACAAGTGGTACTCACTGACCGCTAGGGACGACGATTATAATTGATTTACACCTGCAGGGTTACCCGAATAACTCGTCACATACGCCCGTACTCGATGTTGCCTACAGCAACCATCACGGACGTCGTACGCAACCACCTTTCATCCGTCATCCAAATGTTGAACCGGTCCTATCGTCCTGAGCAAGAGGTATCTGCGCGCGCATCTGCAGTACCGCCAGCCGATTTACACCTCAAGCTCTCAACCTACCCTCTGGATGAAAAGCAATGCCTCAACACCTAGCTACCCGAATTACATCAGTTTCCTGATTCCCATATATCCGGTAGGTCTTCGGTACTGTTCTAGCTTGTTCAACAGGCCCACACACGGCTCGGTCTTCAATCAACACAAGTGGAGCTATGGCACCCAGGACCCAACGTCCTGCTGCCCTTACTCTCCGCTCGGTCTCATTTTTCTTGCCATGTGTTCCATTTGCTATCTTTACCCGAGTTGTGTGCCTCTAGCCTATTCTCGCGAGCAGTTCCAACTACTCGACTTGTACCGAATCTTACACTATCTTAGAATTGCAGTAGCTAATCGAGGTTTAAAAACCTAAGCCCAAACAAGGGTTTTCTTGGCTATGCATTTGGGTTTTCAAACAAGACTCTAATGCATAAATGAAGTGGGTGCTCAAAGTAAGTTCTCAAAACAGTAAAGTATATAAAAAGGCTAATGCAAACCCGAGCTTGACTTGCTGCTGTTGGTCATAGGCTAGCTTTTCCTCCGGAGTAATGAAGTCTAAGACTTCGGGCTCCTCTTCAACCTTAGCGACTACATGAGATGAATACATGTATGTATCAATTTGAATACATTTGAATTTGAAGTTGAATTTGTTAAGACTATAAGTATTGCTAGACAGTCCCAATGTCTCTGAAATTTTTACTGTGGTTTGGATACAACCTAAACAGAGACTTTGCCAAGTTTCATTTGCAGCAAAGCTCATTTGAGCCCTCCACAATTAATTGTGTATTTGGCCTTAATTGGAGCTCTTAGGGTGTTCTAGTGATTTTCATGGAGCACCCATGACTTTCTGAAAACTAGATTTTCAGAGGGTTCTAATGGAGTTGGTTTCACTTAATTTGAAGACCCCTAACCAAAGATATGAGCTAAGCAATTTTAGATAAAATCTGAAAATGTTTCTAGACATTTTCCATTTTCTATGGAACAGTTTTATTAATCACAGCATTATGTGGATCAAATGAGCTCAAATGGATCAGAAATTTTTATGGAAGCTCAGGGATATTATGATGAACATCCTGCCCAAATTTCAGAATTTTCCTCCAAATGGTTTTCCAGTTAATATTCTAAACAGTTTAAATTTTGAAGAATTAATTCTGCATAAATAAAGACTTTCATAAAGTGAAACTTGATTTCATGGAAATTACTAAGAGAGCTGAATCCAACAAATTTCGGTTCACTCAATTTGGAGTTTCCTAGTCAAAGTTATGTGAGTTTGAAGTTTGAACTAAATCTGAAAATCAGGGAAAAGTTTAAACTCCTGCCGGTGGGCCCCACACACTCTGCTTCTTCTTCCTCGCGCCAAACACCCGACGGCGGCGGTCTCCGGCAAGACTCGCTGGAATCGAGTTCCCGGCCACCCCTCGGCCCGAAACTCGCCGCCTCCCCATTTTCCGACCTCCTGAACTCAGCTGTGGGCTCGCCGGCCACCGGCGATGGCCGGAAACCTGTGTGCACTTGCGACAGCACCCGTTAGGGTTTCGGCAAGTTCGGTTAAGCTCTGTTCTTCACCAAAACGTCGGGTTTTTTGGCTCTATAGCACCAGGGGACCATAAGGAAGCTGGAAATGGTAGCAAACCTTGGTGAAACGGCTGGCAACACCGAGCTCCACGGTGAACCGAGACCATTTTCCATGGCGGCCCGAAGAACTGCCCTCTCTGAGCCAATTCTCCATGATTTTCCTTGGTTTTTCTTCGAGGAGAGGCGTTAGGGGATGTACAAGATACTTGCAAACGAGCTCGTCTTGTGGTGATACATGTGAACCGAATTTGGCTCACAACTGAGCTCGGGTGTTTTGTACTAGGGTTCGGGAAATTGGAAAATTCTAGCTCTGTGGTTGATCATTTACCAAACGGCTTTCGGTTACACCTTCTACACACGGTGACACACTATTCTTGTGCAGAGAAGTGGAGGCGAGGATGGCTGTGCCGAGCTTTCCGCGGGAGCACCGAATGGCGGCAACGCTTGGGTCGCCGGAAAAACGCTCGGTTAGCTCGTGGGAGTTCAGTCACGGGGCAACAAG
Source organism: Neostapfia colusana (assembly GCA_030760725.1). Taxonomy (NCBI): domain Eukaryota; kingdom Viridiplantae; phylum Streptophyta; class Magnoliopsida; order Poales; family Poaceae; genus Neostapfia; species Neostapfia colusana. Next base: position 21,695,653 of record JASWHV010000003.1, read on the forward strand.
ACGTCGAGGATGTTGCTCACAAACCCACAACACCGTTTTGCTACTGGGAAGGCTCTGTTCACGAGTGATCTGTCTGCTCACGAGCGGGACCGAGAGGGCGGCGCGCTTTCGGTTGAGCTCGACGTGAGAGAGGACGAACTCGCTGTGGATTTGGGTTGTTAGCAAATGGAGCACGTCGAGGAAGGATAAGGCGTCGGGCAGCTGGTCTCCAGCACGGGGAAACGAAGCAGGAGCTGGCGCCGATCCTCCGCTCGGTGGCGCACTCAGCTGCAGCCCGAGAAACTGAGTGCCAGTTGCTTTAGTCGGTTCTCTGCCTTGTGAGGCTGACATAAGGGCCCCACTTCCCATTTTGACCTCCTAAATTCAATTCCTCCACTGCTAAAAACATTAGAGTCCATAATATCCTTTGTGAGTTGATCAAATTTCAAAATGGCCTCTTGACTCTGAATAATTCAAAGTGTGGTTTGATTTGATCAAATTTCAGCAAAGAGTAACTGAAATTCAAATTTGGTTTGAATTTAATCAAATTGGCTCATGTCAAGATCAACTACAAATGGAGTGAAAATTGGTGTGTGAGCTCACAAAAATGTACTGAGTGTGAATATGAATCCCACTTTTGAATACATGGGATGAAAGGAGTTTGAATTGGAGTTCAAATTAGCCTCTTTCTAATTATGCCCAAAAATACCTCAGAAAGGTTTTGGATTTGGGTGAAATTTGACATGAGCATTCCTAACAAAGTGTAGGAGGTTTTCATATGCTCAGCCCCTATATGATGCATGTGGGAAATTCCACTTTTGAATTTTGTGAGTTTATCATCTAATGACCATGTTGATGGTGTTTACTTGCTCTTCAAATGTGTTCATAAGTTTTCCTCAAATGAGGTGTGTGTGTGGTGTGATGAACACTTTGAATGTGTGAAAATACTTAGTACCTTACGTTCCTTCCCCCTTAAAAGAATCTTGTCCCGAGATTATAAGGTGAAAATGAGAGAGAGGACGGTGGAAAATTACCGTATGTACGACGTGAAAAAGTCGTGGTAGTTAGCGCGAAGAAAGCCTTCGATTTCCATGTCGCTTCGTGTACAGAGTGATTACTCCATAGAACTTTGTAGAACCACAATGTACGGTTGCGTGTGGTTCGGGCCTCTTCATCAATTATCTGAACCGGCCCCTCTCGATAAGTGAGATCCGGTTTCAGTTCTTCAATATCCCCCAGCTGAACGGTAGTTGATAGCTTAAGACACTTCCTCAGCTGAGATATGTGAAAGACGTCGTGCACACCGGAGAGTGTCGCTGGTAATTCCAGCCGGTATGCAACTGACCCACATCTTTCCACGATCTGGAATGGACCGATGAATCGGGGTGCCAACTTTCCTCTCACCCCGAATTTGTTCACGCCCTTTATTGGAGACACATGTAGATACACGTGATCTCCGACTTCGAATTGTAAAGTACGTCTTCTCCAGTCCACATACTGTTTTTGTCGATATTGGGCGGCTTTTAGGTTCACTTGAATCAGCCAAACCTTTTCCTCCGCATGGTTGACAAGATCAATCCCGAAGGTGACCCTTTCGCCAGACTCACACCAATTCAGCGATGTGCGGCATTTTCTCCCATACAGCGCCTCGTAAGGCGCCATCTTGATGCTGGCTTGGTAACCATTGTTGTACGAGAACTCGGCTAACGGTAAGTGATCATCCCAATTCTTACCGTGGTTGATAGCACAAGCTCGTAGCATATCTTCTAGAATCTGATTTACCCGCTCAGTTTGCCCATCCGTCTGCGGGTGGTATGCTGAACTACGGATCAGTTTCGTCCCCAAAGAAGCATGTAGCTGCTCCCAAAAACAAGACACAAATAAAGTGCCCCGATCCGATATGATGGTGTGGGGTATGCCGTACAAGCATAGGATCCGTGAGTTGTACAATTCAGCATAGTTCTTGGCGTTGTAGTTGGTGTTGACCGGGATAAAATGGGCAACTTTGGTGAGCCGGTCGACGATTACCCACACTGAATTATGCTTCTGAAATGTGGTGGGTAAACCAACGATGAAGTCCATGCTCACATCTTCCCACTTCAAGGCAGGAACGCCCAGTAGTTGTAGCAGTCCCGGTTTTCTCATGTGATCTGCCTTCACCCTACGGCATGTATCACACTCGGACACGTACTTTGCGATCTCCCGCTTCATCCGTGTCCACCAAAACTTGCTTCCGAGTTCTTGATACATCTTGTTGCTGCCAGGGTGAATAGAAAACTTTTACAAGTGAGACTCATCAAAGATTTTCTTCCGTAACTCCAGGTTACGGGGTACGACGATCCGATCCTTGAACCATAGGACGCCATGTCTGTCTTTCCGGAAACATTTCAGCTCCCCACTGTCTACACATATCCGCAAATGCGACATGCCTTTGTCATGTTTCTGAGCTGCCGCTATATCTTCACGGATGGTGGGGATCAAAGCTAAATTGTAGAGAGCTCCACGTGGAATCACATGCAATGGTGGCTCGCTCTCTTCCAACGGTGTGATGGTCAGATTGTTGACGTGTGACTTGCGACTCAGCGCATCTGCCACTACATTTGCCTTGCCAGGGTGATAATGGATCTCTATTTTGTAATACTTTATCAACTCCAACCATCTTCGCTGCCTCATGTTCAGATACTTCTGAGTGAATATGTACTTGAGGCTTTTATGGTCGGTATATAAATGTACGAGGTTACCGAGTAGGTAGTGTCTCCACATTTTGAGTGCGAGTACCACGGCAGCGAGCTCTAAGTCATGAGTTGGATAATTTTGCTCATGGTTCCTGAGCTGCCGTGATCCATACGCGACCACCCTTTGGTCTTGCATCAGCACACATCCGAGCCCCATGCCGGATGCATCACAGTACACATCGAACGGTTTTGTTGTTTCTAGCTGCGCCAAAACCGGTGCTGATATTAAGTGCTTCACTAATGCCTTGAATGCTGCTTCACATGCTGGACTCCAAATATATTTGGTAGTCTTCTTCATCAGCTCGGTCATAGGCTTGGCAATCTTCGAGAAGTTCAGAATGAACCTCTGATAATATCCCACGAGTCCGAGGAAACTCCGTACCTCGTGAACAGTTCTTGGAAAATTCCAATTCAGCACTTGTGTGATCTTACTCGGGTCTACAGCGATACCCTCCGCTGAGATAATATGCCCGAGAAAAGGCACTTGCGATATCCAGAATTCGCACTTGCTGAATTTCGCGTATAGTTTGTGACCCCGTAGCCGTTGCAAGACTATACTCAGATGCTTCGTGTGTTCTTCCTCCGACTTGGAATATACCAATATGTAGTCGATGAAGACCATGACAAACTCCAGCTCCGGCATAAATACCGAGTTCATTCAAGTACATGAAGTGAGCTGGAGCGTTGGTGAGGCCGAAGGACATGACCAGGTACTCATAAAGCCCGTACCTCGTCGAGAAAGCCGTCTTCGGTATATCCTCAGCCCGTATCTTAATCTGATGGTACCCGGATCTTAAGTCCATTTTGGAAAAGATCTTTGCTTCGACCAATTGATCAAACAACATGTCGATCCGTGGCAACGGGTACTTGTTCTTGATGGTTACAGCATTTAGTGGACGATAGTCCATGCAAAGCCACAACGTCTCATCCTTATTCTTCACAAATAACACCGAACAGCCCCATGGCGAGGAGCTCGACCTAATAAAACCCTTCTCCAGCAGGTCCGTTAACTGCGTCTTCAGTTCTGCCAATTCCTTTGGTGCCATCTTGTACGGCCTTCGGGATATTGACATTGTTCGCGGTGCAAGTCCAATCTTGAAATCCACCTCTTGGTTGGGCGGCATCCCCAGTAAATCATCCAGGAACACATCAGGGAACTCACGGACTACTGGAATGTCTTCCAATCTACTGGTGGTGGATTGGTATACACTTGGAAGTTTTATTTCTGGAATGTCCATAAATAATGAGTGTGACTCGTGCATTTCTGGGTGCAAATGCATGACTCGGAGGACGGTGTCTGAAACAGCGCTGTGGCGGGTTAACCACGACATCACTAAGATGACATCAACCTTTTGTTCCTCTAAAGCTAAGAGAGACGTGGGGTATACTCTACCCGCTAAGCATAATGGTGCTTTGCAAACCATCATGCTTGCTGAAATCTTCCCACCCGGTGAACAAATCAAATATGGACTTTCGGTGGGTAGTATTTGCAAGCTGTGTGTAGCAATAAAAGCTTGGCTAATATAATTATGCATGGTGCCTGAATCAAATAACACTATGGCTGGATGCTGGTGGAGTTGGAACATACCCACAAGGATTGGCTCCCCCTACGGCATGTCCTCTATGGCGAGTTGGTGGACGGTGCCGGGCTTAGGATTTGCCCACCGCACATTAATGGGGTTCTGGGGCTGATTCCTCCTCGGAAACTGTGGTGCCACTCCACCGCCTTGCCTCTTAGGACAGTTGTTGGCAAAGTGTCCTGGGCGACCGCATTTGAAGCATGCGGTTGACGACTGGCCCGTGCTTGGGGGACGAAAGACCGGCATGCGCTGCTGAGGTGCAAACACACGCGGCATCGCCTGCGGCTGCTGTTGTTGCTGCAGAGGTGGTGCTGGTAGTGCCGGCCTGAAGGCCGGTGGAGAATATGGCCGACTGCGGAATTGCATCAGCCGCTGTGGTGGCTGCCAGCGTTGACCCGATGGTGAGCGATACACCATCCAGTATTTTTAAGAAGGACCACCTCCCTCTCCGCAGCTCTGCAGCACGTTTCGCTTCTTCTCCGCCGCCGCTAACTCCTTGCCGGAGTCATCCTGAACAATCACCACATCAATAATGTCGTTGAGGCTGCCGTGATTGAATATTGCCAACTTGTCCTTCAGGAGCGGGTTAAGCCCCTGGTAAAAATGGTCCCGCCGCTTCTCGTCAGTATCGGCGTGATATGACGTGTAGAGCACGAGCTCATTGAACGCCCTGGAGTATTCCAGCGTGTTCCTACTTCCTTTCTGCAGGCGAAGGAACTCCTGCGTCTTTCTTTTCATAAGACCTGATAGTATGTGATAGGCCCTAAAGGCCGTCCGGAACTCCGCCCAGGTCATAACTCGCTCGATGGGTTGCGAGGCACAAAAGTTTGCCCACCACGTGCTCGTGGACCCTTGAAGCTGTTGGACCGCGAACTGAGCCTTGTGCTGCCCACTCACTTGGAGCAGCCCTAATTTCATCTCCATCGTACGGAACCAGTTGTCCGCATCGAGGGGATCGCCCGCCCTTGAGAATGCCGGGGGATGAGTAGCCAGAAAATTGTAGTAGGAGATTTGTTGGCGCTCCTCGCGATCTTGACGCCTCTCCGGTCGAGACGTATTTGCAATTAAGGTCTGGAACAACTCTGTGTGCTGCTGATGAGAACCCGTCATAGCCGCAACGATGTTGGCCAATGTAACCATTGGCGGTGGCGGTTGATGCTGTTGCTTCTGTTGCTGTCCCAAGGAATCCTCGGGAGGCTGTTGGGAGGTATCTCCCCCTGACTAGAACCCCCAACGTCTGGGTTGGCATGAGTGCGAGTCATTCTGAAATTCAAAACAGTAGCGATCAGCACATGCCATTCTTAAAATTCCATATAAAAACAGTAGGTATTGAAGTGACACATGAATAACTTGCACAACATTCACATATATTGATAAAGCATAAACTTTATACAAGATACATTATTCTTGGGTCTCCGAGAAGTCGTGCTTATGTTGTCACTACCTATACACATGCTACTGTCTACACGACATGTCAGTGTTTACAAAAGTTTTCATACACCACCCTCGCTGCCCTACTTGGCAATGGTAACCCAATACTCGGAGTAGAACTTGACCCCCTGCGGGTCGTCCTCCTACGCTACCTCTACAGGTGGCTCCGGGTCCATGACCTCCTCTTCAGGTTCAGGTTCCCACATCGCCGGGATACCCAAAACCACGGGTACGACACCTACCATAGGTAGGCCCACTACCGGAGGTACGAGGTCTTGCAAAGCATGCACCTCGTCCATGGCTTGGTTATAGTCCTCTTCCCATCCCTGGCTCTCCTCTATGGCGTAATCACGCTCTTGAGTAAGGACCTCATTTTGCTGGGTCCAGGCCTGCACTTGCTGTTGTAAAGCCATGATGTCGACGCGGCTTTTCTTTTTCGCCTTCTTCAGACGATGCAACTGATTATGTTGTTCGTTCAGTCGCTTTATCATCGGAAGGAGAACATTGCGGAGTGCGCTGTGAGCACTCTCGAAATGGTCTCCACGGCTAGTACTCTCCTTGAGCTTCACGGCAAGACAATCCGTATGGACAGCTTGGCTGTCCATCATGGTCTTCCCTGCCCTTAACTGGAGGCTGAGGTTCGCCTCCGCGGGGTTGTACCTTGGGCAACCTGGATCTGTTGCCTCCAAGTACCTTTCCCTCCACATCTGATTAGCTTGCCCCTCCACCGGGACCAGCGCGTATGGAGTGCTCTCCATAGCTCTCATGTGTAGTTGGCAAAAACGCGACATGGTGTCGCGGGCTGCCACTTGCCACATTTCCTCCGGCTGTCTACCTCTCACCGTGACGGTGAATGGTGCCCAACCGGGTGGCGTAGGTCCTGCAGGAACTTCAACATGGATGATCCACGTCTTGTTCCCCTCCTCGCCTTCCTCCTTGGTGAGGTACTGCAGCATTTCCACATACCCGAAATATTGAAGCATTTGTTTCAACACTTCCGGATAACCGCTGCGTTGAGAACAGTGGGAGACCACCCACCCGTTCTCCAGTTGTTTATCCACTGTCATCTGTAGAAACATATTTGAAAAAGGTCAAATATTCATTTAAACAGTAAATAATTGAGTTATAACATTAAATCATGTCATTGAACTCGTAAAACTTGGAAACACAATTCAAACTTAGACAAATTTGACTGCTTGTATGCTGCCCAAACTGACAGCCCTGACCAGTTTCCATTTCAACCTGATTTAGACCATGCTAAAGACAAAACCAATTCTGGAGCTCAACTTCAAAGTTAAATATAACTTCAATAGCTTTCCAGAAAGTATTTGCTTGGCCAAAGATCTGTGCTAGTTCAAAAGTTATGAGATGTGAAAGTTGACAGAATTTCTGGAGTAAATTGGACAGCACCTCCCTGCTTGAGGTACTGATTTGATCCAAGAATCCCAGTTAATTCTTCATCGAATTTGACAAAACTTTATGTTACAAAGTTGTAAATTATCTCATGAACGTTTCAGAACTATCTCATTTTCTATTTTTGGATTTTTATGCAGGAAGTTATGCTCAATTTACAGAGAGTTACAGAGAGTATATGCTCTGCCCTGTTTTCTGGACAGTTTCAACCCTACTGCATTTTTCGACTGGTTAAAGAATGAAACACCTCTGGAAATCAATACAAAACTTCTAAATCTCTTCCAAAGATTTCCATAAATGTATCATATGACCCCAACCTCGAGAGAACTTGACCTCTAACCTTTTTTTAACTTCAGCCTTATTTCAGCTGAAAACCGGGGACTCTGTCCTTAATATCCTATAAGTTGAAAACTTGTTAACTTTGAACATCCTGATTAAGGAAAGAAGTTATATCAAAGTTTTAGTGCTCTGGATTAAAACCTTCAAGTTTTACAATGACTTTGCTCATTTAGTGGGGTGTGATGTCGAAGCGTCACCAGTTCATGTCGGTACTACGTCCCTCACAAAGAAAAACCTATACCGGACTTAGCCGGCTTCATTAGTTCAGTGGCACTAAACGTCTCTCGCACATGGATGCTACTCGTCTACCGATTCGTGGTCAGACTACCTGCAAATAAACCACTCAATCATCAGGCTCGGCTGCACACCGAGCCCGGTCCCAATACAGTTCATACAACCGTCCGTCATCACTCACACGGTTGTTCTCAAGCCAAACACGCCTTGAGCTACGTGTTCACGTTACTAACCACGTGACGGGTCTCCCAAACTCGCCTGTAGCACGGCAGGGAAGGGCGTTGCTCGAATATCCCAAACGACATGAAGAGTCGTAGAGGATATTAAAGCTGGCCGGTTACCTGCCACTCGTGAGGCTCCACCCTTCAGCTTGTGCGCACTGGTGGACAGAACTTACATGCACCCCCCAAGACATATGACGTCCCGAGATGCATGATTTTCCAACATAAGCAAATAGGTTAGTATTGCCACTTTCTGTATACTAATAACATCCTTATATGTGCTACTAACTCGTTCCCACCAAGTTTTTGAAAAAGATGACCTTTTCAGTGCGTGAAACCTCAAGCGAGCTCTGATCCCATGCTGACACGACCTCACGGCCTCGTCGAGCCAGGATCACGCTGAGGGGTGCTGCGTTGCACAGCACCGGATAACACACATAAAAGGTACAAGACGGAAGCAAAGTTTTATTACATAAACGAGTTTATGAACATGTTTACAACAAAATATGTTCAGTCCACACCCACGGGCGTAGACTACGCACAGAGTTCACGTTTAGCCCGTGAACGTGTTCCCTCTAGCACACACGCACACTAACTCGGCGGCGTGCATGACTCCCATCCGACGAGGTTGCCCTCTTGGGGGTCTGTCTCCTCTTCGGGAGTCTCCGCCCCATAACACCCTGGAAAAGCTTCAAACACAAGCAGTGAGCATGATGGCTCAGCAAGACTCACCCGTCTTTCCTATACATGAAACTTCTACATGCTGGATTACGTGTAAATGGGAACGTAAGTTGCAAAGGACTCGCCTAAATAGTTGAACCTTACTTTAAAGTTTTAGCAGCAATTTGTGGAGAACCTCACGCTAAGGCACATGAGAGAGCTGCAATCAAACAAGAAACACATTTCTATCATATACTTTTCCCAAGGTCGAAAAGAACTTTAATGAGCTCTAAACTATAGCACTTCATTAGCAATCAAGGTCCCTACTTCAAATCAGCAAACTTTTAACATGTATCTAGCCTGTTCTTTCTACGTCATGGTACAGTGAACAAGTGGTACTCACTGACCCTGAGGGACGGTGATTATAATTGATTTACACCTACAGGGTTACCCGAATAACCCGTCACGTACGCCCGTACTCGATGTTTCCTACAGCAACCATCACGGACGTCATACCCAACCACCTTTCATCCGTCAGCCAAATGTTGAACCGGTCCTATCGTCCCGAGCAAGAGGTCTCTGCGCGCGCATCCGCAGTGCCACCAGCCGATTTACACCTCAAGCTCTCAATCTACCCTCTGGACGATAAGCAATGCCTCAACACCTAGCTACCCGAATTACATCGGTTTCCCGGTTCCCATATATCTGGTAGGTCTTCGGTACTGTTCTAGCTTGTCCAACAGGTCCGCACACGGCTCGGTTCTCAATCAACACAATCAGAGCTATGGCACCCAGGCCCCAACGTCCTGCTGCCCTTACTCTCTGCTTGGTCTCATTTTTCTTGCCATGTGTTCCATTTGCTATCTTTACCCGAGTTGTGTGCCTCTAGCCTATTCTTGCGAGCAGTTCCAACTACTCGACTTGTACCGAATCCTACACTATCTTAGCATTGCAGTAGCTTATCAAGGTTTAAAAACCTAAGCCCAAACCAGGGTTTTCTTGGCTATGCATTTGAGTTTTCAAACAGGACTCTAATGCATAAATGAAGTGGGTGCTCAAAGTAAGTTCTCAAAACAGTAAAATATATAAAAAGGTTAATGCAAACCGGAGCTTGCCTTGCTGCTGTTGATCATAGGCTATCTGTTCCTCCGGAGTGATGAAGTCTAAGACTTCGGGCTCCTCCTCAACCTTAGCGACTACATGAGATGAATACATGTATGTATCAATTTGAATACATTTGAATTTGAAGTTGAATTTGTTAAGACTATAAGTATTGCTAGACAGGCACAATTACTATGAAATTTTTACTGTGGTTTAGATACAACCTAAACAGAGATTTGGCCAAGTTTAATTTGCAGCAAAGCTCATTTGAGCCCTCCACAATTAATTGTGTATTTGGCCTTAATTGGAGCTCTTAGGGTGTTCTAGGGATTTTCATGGAGCAAGCCATGACTTTCTGAAAACTAGATTTTCAGAGGGTTCTAATGGAGTTGGTTTCACTTAATTTTAAGACTCATAACCAAAGATATGAGCTAAAAAATTTCAGGGAAAATCTTAAAATGTTTTTGGACATTTTCCATTTTCTCTGGAACAGTTTTATTAATCACACCATTAGGTGGATCAAATTAGCTCAAATGGATATGACATTTTTGTGGTAGCTCAGGTATATTATTATGAACATCCTGGACAAATTTCGGAATTTTCCTCCAAAGGGTTTTCCAGTTAAAATTCTAAACAGTTTAAAATTTGAATAATTAATTTTGGGGAAATAAAGACTTTCGTAAAGTGAAACTTGATTTTTTGGAAAGTACTCAGAGAGCTGAAGCCAACAAAATTTGGTCCACTCAATTTGGAGCTTCCTAGCCAATGTTATGTGGGTTTGAAGTTTGAACTAAATCTGAAAATCAGGGAAAAGTTTAAACTCCTGCTGGTGGGCCCCACACGCTCTGCTTCTTCTTCTTCCTTGCGCCAAACACCCGACGGCGGTGGTATCTGGCAAGACTCACCGTAATTGAGTTCCTGTCCACCCCTCAGCCCGAAACTCGCCGCCTCTCCATTTTCCGACCTCCTGAACTCAGCTGTGGGCTCGCCGGTTACCGGCGATGGCCGGAAACCTGCGCGCACCGGCGACAGCACCCGCTAGGGTTTCGCAAGGTCAGTTAATCTCTGCCCTTCACCAAAACGTTGGGTTTTTGGCTCTATAGCACCAGGGGACCATAAGGAAGCTGGAAATGGTAGGCAACCTTGGTGAAGCGGCCGGCAACATCGAGCTCCACGGTGAACCGAGACCGTTTTCCATGGCGGCCCGAAGAACTGCCCTCTCTGAGCCAATTCTCCATGATTTTCCTTGGTTTTTCTTCAAGGCGAGGTGCTAGGGGATGTACAATCTACTTGCAAACGAGCTCAGCATGTGGTGGTACATGTGAACCGAATTTGGCTCAAAACCGAGCTCGGGTGTTTTGTACTATGGTTCGGGAATTGGAAAATTCTAGCTCTATGGTTGACCATTTGCCAAACGGCTTTCGGTTACACCTTCTACACACGGTGACACACCTTTCTTGTGTAGAGAAGTAGAGGCGAGGATTTCTGTGCCGAGCTGTCCGTGGGAGCATCAAATGGCGGCAATGCTCGGGTCGCCGAAAAAACGCTCGGTTAGCTCGAGGGAGTTCGGTCACGGGGCAACAAGACGTCGAGGATGTTGCTCACAAACCCATGACACCGTTTTTCTACTGGGAAGGCTCTGTTCACGAGTGACCGGCCTGCTCACGAGCGAGACCGAGAGGGCAGCGCGCTTTCGGTTGAGCTCGGCGTGAGAGAGGACGAACACGCTGTGGATTCGGGTTGAGCAAACGGAGCACGTCGAGGAGGGATAAGGCATCGAGAAGCTAGTCTCCAGCGCGGGGAAATGAAGCAGGAGCTGGCGCCGATCCTCCGCTCGGTGGCACGCTCAGCTACAGCCCAAGAAACTGAGTGCCCGTTGCTTCAGTCGGTTCTCTACCTTGTGAGGCTGACATAAGGGCCCCACTTCCCATTTTAACCTCCTAAATTCAATTCCTCCACTGCTCAAAACAGTAGAGTCCATAATATCCTTTGTGAGTTGATCAAATTTCAAAATGGCTACTTGACTTTGAATAATTGAAAGTGTTGTTTGATTTGATCAAATTTCAGCAAAGAGTAACTGAAATTCAAATTTGGTTTGAATTTAACCAAATTGGCTCATGTCAAGATCAACTCCAAATGGAGTGAAAATTGGTGTGTGAGCTCACAAAAATATGCTGTGTGAATATGAATCCCACTTTTGAATTCATGGGATGAAAGGAGTTTGAATTTGAATTGGAGTTCAAACTAGCCTCTTTCTAATTATGCCCAAAAATACCTCAAAAAGGTTTTGGATTTGGGTGAAATTTGGCATGAACATTCCTAACAAAGTGTAGGAGTTTTTCATATGCTCAGCCCCTATATGATGCATGTGGGAAATGTCACTTTTTCATTTTGTGAGTTTATCATCTAATGACCATGTTGATGGTGTTTACTTGCTCTTCAAATGTGTTCATAAATTTTCCTCAAATGAGGTGTGTGTGTGTGTGGTGTGATGAACACTTTGAATGTGTGCAAAATCTTAGGCCTTACAAAGGTTAAGTCTAGAGTGATCAAGCCTTCCTCCAGGTATTGTTGTGGACAACCAAATCCACTGTAGATGGCGTTTGGCCCACGCGATACTAGATGTCACCGTTGCCTCTGTCCAGCATGCATTGCTGCCATCCTCGGTCTTGTAGCAGGTGACCGTCTCTCTGCGCAGAGATTGGCTTGGGGAACAACCAAGTATGCCACGGAGCCACAGATTGATCGACTTGTAGCTGCTGAGTTCCTTAGTTGTCTTGTATCCCCTTTTGTATGCCAAACTCTATCATTAATGAAAGCTTCTTTGTTTCAAGCCTTTCTTTCCCTTGTATTGTTGATGTAGACTTCGGATCCTTAGCCGCGCAAGGGTCCGAGATGACTTTAAGCGACGTGGATAGATTTTTGCCGATGTATCGAGCTTGTTCCTCCGGGTCCTAAGCAGTTTAAGGACCCAGGGTGCCCCGACAGTGCGGCTACCACTCCTTTCAGGTCCTCAGCAGCGTAAGGACCTAAGGGAAGATCGGTCCTTGCCTCCAGCTTGTTCCAGAGGGACACAAGGCAAAACTTTCTCACTTCAGGCTCTCTCTCATAGGAGGAAACAAGCTGTACTCGAAGGCAGCGACCCATCCCAGATGTCGAGAGTGTCAGGGCTCCTCCGGGACTTAGCTATTCTAAGCGTTGTTCCTAGACACTGTGACACCCTTTCAGAGAAAATAAAACCCTACCGCTGTGCTAAGGATAGAACTTATGGAGGTGTTCTATGTTGCATGGATTGGGTAGAGGTACCCCATCCTCTGTGGCTAGGCGGACGCACCCGGGGCGACATACTTGTGTCACTCGGAAGGGGCCCTTCCAGCTGGGGAAGAGTTTGTTCCCTCCTTGTGGAGAGAGTATTCACCGTAGTACCATGTCATCCACCTCAAGCTGTCTACTTCGCATGAACCGCTGTTGATAAGGCCGGAGCGCTTGACGGTATTGCACGTTTCGGACAGCTGCTTGCCACCTTCGCTCATCGACAAGGTCGATATCTTCGCGCCGGATCTGGTCCTGCGCGGCGTTGTACGCTCAGACACGGGATGAGCCCATGGTGATTTCTAGGGGGAGGACGGCCTTAGCCGCATACACCAGGAAAAAGGGCGTTTCCCCTATTGAGTGATTGAGGGATGTCCGGCTAGCCCAGTGCACACATAAGCTCTTCAACCCAATTGGCACCGTGCTTCTTCAAGCTGTTGTAGGTGCGCGTCTTGAGTCCCTTGAGTATCTCGGCGTTTACTCTTTCGGCTTAACCGTTACTCTCTGGGTGAGCAATAGAAGCATAGCAAAGTTGGATGCTGAGTTCCTCGCAGCAGTCCTGGAATACTGCATTGGTGAACTGGGTCCCGTTGTCGGTGATGATTCTGTTCAGGACCTCAAACCAACAGACGATTGACTTGATGAACTTGACTGCTGACTTCTTGTGGATAGTTACTACGGGGGTAGCTTCTGGCCACTTGGTGAACTTGTCTACGACAACGTAGAGGTACCGGTATCCTCCGATAGATCTGGGGAATGGTCCCAGGATGTCAAGCCCCCACACGGCAAAGGGCCATGAGGGCAGGAACATCTGCATCGTCTGAACTGGTGTGTGGATCTGCTTAGCATCGAACTTGCACGCCTTGCATCTCTTGACCAGGTCGACGGCATCCTAGAGAGTTGTCGGCAAGTAAAAGCCATGCTGAAAGGCTTTACTGACCAGCACGCAGGAACATGCATGGTTCCCACACTCGCCTCCATCAATCTCTACGAGCAGGTCGCAGCTCTCCTCCCGGGTTATGCACCACAATAGGCATCATTAGCGCCATGCCGGTAGAGATCCCCTTCTACCAGCGTGTATCTCTTAGCCAACTGAGCGATCCGTTCAGCGGATACATGTTCATCAGGAAGGAAATTGTCTTTCAAGTAGTCCCGGATCTCCGTGATCCATGCATCAGGACCTACTTGAGCACTTGGATCTTGAGCACTGGGTTGCACGGAGTCCCCGATGACGCTTACGATCCTTGGCAGGCGACATGGTAACATGGCCGCCGAGACCACCAGCTTTGAGGTGCTGGTCCCGCCCCCTTCACCTGGTTCGGTCGGCTAGGCGGTAGGTCGAAGCAACTTCCTTTCAAAGACCCCCTCAGGTACCGGAGCCCAAGTGGAAGCCTTCGTTGACAGGTCGTTGGCTATTGTGTTATTGGTGCGGGGAACATGGCACAAGTCCAAGGATAAGAAGTCCTTCTCCAACTTCTGTACTTGGAGGAGATATGCTGCAAGCCGTGAGTCGTTGCAGCAGCACTCTCCCTTGACTTGCTTGATGATCAATTTAGAATCACCCTTGACCAACAACTGCTGGACGCCAAGGGACAGTGCGGTCTTCAATCCAAAGATGCCTCATACTCCACCATGTTGTTGGTCGCCTTGAAGTCAAGTCACACCATGTACTTGAACTGCTCTCCTGTTGGTGTAATGAGCAGAACCCTCGCTCCGGCACCCTGCTTCCGCGAGGAGCCGTCGAAGTAGAGAGTCTAGTAGGGCCCAATGAAGACCAGAGCTCTGGGCTCTGGTTCACCGATGTCTTGGCCCCCTGGCCGGCATGGTTGTGGAGTCTACTCTTACACGAAGTCAGCTAACACCTGGCTTTTCACCGCATGGCGCGGTAAGAAGTACAACTCGAACTCCGCCAACTCTGCAACCCATTTAGCTATGTTTCCAGTGGCATTGGGGCTGTGGAGGACGGTTCTCAGTGGGTATGAGATTACCACCGAGATCTTGTGAGCCTGGAAGTATTGGCGCAGCTTCCTTGATGCAATGAGGATAGCATAGCGCAATTTGTGCACCTTCAGATATCTCGTCTTGGCATCACGGAGGACCTCGCTGATAAAGTAGACCGGACGCTGGATGGTTCAGACCCTCCCGGAGGGGTCCACAACGTCTCCTTGTAGAGGTCCTGGACTTGGGGGCCACTGGGCCCGGGATTGAGCTCTTGGAGCTCGGACCCAAGTGCACACTAGTTGTCAGGTCTAGGCCTCTGAGGCCCGACCAGTTCTTCTTGGTGATGTCCGGGACCTGGGGACCCCTGCCCCCCGGTCCGGACTGCACTCTGGGAGCTCGGACCCAGAGGCACTCCTGTTGCCAGTTCTAGATGGCTGAGACCCGACTGGTTCTTCTTGGGGAGGTCTGGGACTCGGGGCCCCCACGCCCCTGGGTCTGGAACAGAATTCTGGAAGCTCGGATCCAGATATGCATCGATCATCAGGCCCACCTGTTCGGGACCTGACTACTTCCCCATCCCAAGGGTTTTTTGCATGGTCTGAGCCCTAGGGCTTTAGACCAACGGCAGCAGGGGAATCTTCTGGGACATGATGGCGATAGAGTTCTGGTCGCTCTATGACCAGAACCATGCTCACGACCTCGGTTGTGGCAGCGATGTAGAGGAGCAGTGGCTCGCCTTGTTCAGGGGCCACCATGACTGGTAGCGTTGTGAGGAACTTCTTCAGCTCCTGGAACATCTCATCTGCCTCCTCGATCCATACGAATGGACCAGACTTGCGTAGAAGCTTGAAGAACGGAAGAGCCAGCTCGGCTAGTCTTGAGATAAACCGACGAACCGCAGCCAAGCATCCAGTAAGCTTCTACACATCCTTGATGCGGGCAGGGGGTCGCATCAGTTCTATCGCCTTAATGTTCTCTGGGTCAGCTTTGATCCCTCGGTGTGATACCAAGAAACCTAGCAGCTTCCCGGCAGAGACCCCGAAGACACATTTGTCCAGGTTCAACTTCGTGCGTGTGGAACACAGTCTATCGAGGACTAAGGCTAGGTTGTCGAGCAGAGATGCTTGCGACTTAACCTTCACTATGATGTCATCGACATAAACCTCGACTAAGTCCCGAATGAGGTTCCCGAACGTCTTCTGCATTGCACGCACCAAAGTGGGAAGAGTATTCTTAAGACCATAAGGCATGGACACATAGCAATATAGACCATCTACTGTGATGAAGGCTGTATGTCTTTCATCTTCCCTAGACATAGGTATCTGGTGGAAACCTCAGTATGCATCTAGGAAACACACCAGATCACAACCGGATGTGGAATCGACTATCTAGTCTATACGGGGGAGAGGGAACGGATCCTTCGGACATGCCTTATTGAGGGTGGTGTAATCGATGCACATGCATAGCTTCTCGCCAGCCTTGGGGACGACAATAGGGTTGGCCAACCATCGTTGATGATGGACCTCTCGGATGAAGCCATCATCGAGTAGCTTCTTGATTTCTTCATGGATGAAGTATTGCCGCCTGATGGATTGCTTCCGATGCTTCTGTTGGTGCTCGATCACCTCCCTGGGGATCTCGGGCATTTCCTACGGTTGCCAGGCAAACACGTCGACATTGGCCCGAAGGAAGGTGACGAACGTGTCTTCCTATTTGCCTCTCAGGCCCCGGCGATTTGGGTGGTCTGGGCGACATCAGGACCGACTTGGACGTCATTGACTGGTACGTCCTCGTCATCCGAGGGCTGCACACGGGGTGCATATGTCACCCCTCACTGACACATTCTTGGAGGTGGCCGGCTAGCTTCAGCGTGACCGGAGGCGGCCTCCTGTTCTGCTGCCAGCGCTTGGAGCTTTTCCAGCGCCGAGACAGCCGCGGTGCAAAGCTGGTACAAAGCATCTTGAGAACTAAGTAGCCGTAGTGGGTTACTGCCATGAACTGGTACAAAGCTGGTCTGCCGATTATGGCGTTCAAGGGGAGGCTGACCTTCGCAACGTCAAAGATGACGCTCTCTGTACAGTAGTTCTCATGCGTCCCGAATGTCACCGGGAGGGAGATGCTACCGCACAGGAAGATTGGGTCTCGACCTACCCCAGAGAATGGTCTCGAGGGGTAAGTTGGGACATAGGGATTTGCAGCTTCTTGAAAGTTGCAAGGCTGATGACGCTGAGGGCTGCCCCGCCATCGATCAACACGTGGCAGAGGTTCATGTTGGAGATGGTCGGGGTGACGAGGAGAGGCAGCTGCCCGGCGCCTGCTATGTTCTTGGGGGCAGTCCGAGGCGTCAAAGCTAATCGGCATCACCATCCATTTGCGATGTGGCGCCGGTCCCTGGACCGGTCGTCTGCTGCCACCGCTCGACGGAGGGTCTTGATGGCTCATGTGGACGAGACAACGAAAGAACCTCCGTACATCACACAGAGTGTGCCGACCGCTTGGCCGCTGGCTAGGCTAGATCTGCCCGCTCTGGAGCAGGGGGTAGCCTCGTCGTCTCCCGCCTGGAGACAACGGCGAGCTGGGCGAGAAGGCTCGCCACGAGAAGTGATGTTCACCATGGCCGCGTGGAGAGCGCGGAAAGCCCCCTTCCTGGCGTGCCAAATATCGGAGTGTGACCTGCGTCACTCCTCCCGGCCTTCTCAGAAGCAGTCCGCGAGGTTCTTTTTTTCCGGAGGGGGCTTGGCGCCCTACGCGACCTGGGCTCGAGAGAGCGGATGAACAGCGAGCTATACGTGGTTCGGGACGCCGGAGCATAATACCCTATGTCCATGGGTGTGATTGTTCTATTGCTTGAGCGTGAGTGCTTGTGTGTTCAGGAATGCGAAATCGGGAACCCTCGGTAGGGTGGTCACCCCGGTCCTTTTATAGCTCAAGGTCAGGTTGGTTAAATGAGGCCCGGGGCCCGAAAGGTGGCCCCAAAGCTAAGTGAACCCTATACACGATCTAGGACTTCGTCCTCTGAGAAGAGTGGAAGTCGGAAGAGTTAAGTCCCGCCGTTCAGCGTGCTGAGCGCCCCTTACCACGTGTCAGGTGATGATGAAGACGTCGTCTTGTCGCCGCGTCTTCTCGCCCTGCTTGGGCGGCTTTGTGCCGTTGGGCAGCACTGTACTGCTGTCACACTTTGCTGTCCTGTCTTGTCACTGTAATGGCGAATGGGCAAGGGACGGAGGCGTGTGCTGTGCGCCATGATTCTGGGGAAGGTGCGAGCCTTGAATGCAAAGCCTGACAACACACTTCCTTCTTGACTTCGTCGACCCATGGCCCACAACGGATCGTGAGTGCACGATGTGGCTCTGGAGCTCTTATCGACGGGCTTGCTACCAGGGGACACGTGGCAGCTCTGGACCTCACCTCAGCGGGGAGGCTCGGGCTGGAGCCGGGGGCATGTGTTTGTTCCGGAGCTGTCCTCAGCATGGAGGTGGCTCAGAACTAGGGGACATGTGGCAGCCCCGGACCTCACCTCAGCGGGGAGGCTCGGGCCGGAGCCCAAGGCACGTGTCTGCTCTGGAGCTGTGCCCAGAGGGGAGGCGGCTCGGAGCCAAGGGGACACGTGTCAGCCCCAGACCTCACCTCAGCAGGGAGGCTCGGGCCCAAGCTCGGGGCACGTGTCAGCTCTGGAGCTCATGTGCACGTGGCATCCCCAGGGCTGACCATGGGGCCAAGGGCACGTGGCTTATGCTGGGTCCCGCCTAGGCAAGGAGGCGGGACCCAGGCTATCTTTTACCAACTACGCGGGGGTACCCGGTTTGTAGGATACCGACAAACTTATTTATGACGGCCGTTCCCAGCCATCGTAAATAAGGGACGTTGCTTGTGCCCGTGCCACGTGGCGGGCAGGCACCTAACTTACGACGGCTTGGACCTCAGGCCGTTGTAAGTTATGTAGGTTTCCTTACGACGACCCTGTATAGTTGGCCGTCGTAATAAGGTTTTTATTTTTTTTTAAAAAACAGAAAAAGCTACCCTGGCACGATGGCCAGCTCACAGAACAACTATTCATATACACAATAAGATATTCCATAAAATAATCATCCAAAATATAAAACAACAAGGGGCTAAACACTACCCCTTCGACTTGCTCCTCCACTCGCTCCGAACCCGAAGAAACCATCTCCGCGCCCTCCTTCTGGTGCCGGCAGCTGTGGCGGTGGAGTTTGAGCCTCCGTCGCTGATCCCTGCAATGAAAATAAATAATTAAAGTGAGTTTGAGCTTCCAACTCACTGATTTCTTTATCCCTCCCCCTCTCAGTCCCCCTCTCTCTACCACTCCCTCTCTCTCTCACCCCACTCTCTTTACCACTCCGTCTCTCTCTCCCTCCCTCTCCCCTCACTCTCATTCTCTCTCCCTCTCCCACCCTGCCCTCTCCCTCCCCCTCTCTCTACCACTATCTCTCACTCTCACTCCCTCCCTCTCCCCCCTCACTCTCACTCTCTCCCCTCTGCCACACTAAGTTTTTCTTAGATTAGAAATAGCAAATAAAAAACACATTACTGGATATATGAATGTCCATGTGCTGGGAGCACCTGTGGCGGGGCCAACTCTGACGGCTGCCACATAGGGATCGGGATCTGCTGCCCACTCTGTCGAGCTAAGGCCTGTAATTGCAAAATATTAAAAAAATAGATACTATTGGAATGTTATGAATTTAAATTAAATTACAGTGAATTACTTACCTCCATTGCCTCCTGCATCTGAGCCATGTAGTTTGCCATATAGGCGGCCTGTTGCTCCTGTGCGGCCCGGGCTATCTCCCTCTCCCTCTGGAGCTCCTCTCCCTCTCTTCGGATCTCATCTCTCTCCCTATGGAGCTCCTTTGTCTCGCTCTGGGAGAGACGATGACTTATCTGGCCGACGGAGGAACCCTTTGTCGATGGAGTGACGATCGAAGGTCGCGCTACCCTCGAGTCGAGAACTCCATCGAATATGGCAAACCTACAAAAGAATAAAAGAATAATAATCAAAAGAAGCAAAATTGTAAAAAAACAAAGAAAATGACCATCTAACCGTCCATATGCCTTCCCGCCTCCGCTAGCATACACGGCTTGAGGGTTGATTGGTGTGTTTTCCCAATCGTACCCTTCCCCGTGTATCCTCACGGCCTCCCGCCCATACTTTTCCTAAAAGTAGTAAAATTGTGTATTAATAACAACAATAGTATTAGTAACAAATGAATTGCTGAGTTTTAATAACTTACCAGTCGATCAGCCGCAACCTGACGGCACTTTCCAGGCTGGGATGGGTCCTTATGACCCCGCTTCTAGACTTGAGTGGCGGTCGGTACCTGACCGGTCTCGCGCTCCTATAGATATGCGTTAGTATGCTAATTATATTATAAAGACATACAAAGAAGGGTTATTACTCTTACCATGCATTTATGTAAACGCACATGGCCATCGAAGCCATAGGAGTGCTTCCTGTAGGAACCTATGCATCCACGAGCCCTCCTAGACTTAGCGATGAAAGCATCGTTAGCCCACATCTGGCAGAGAGCTCGGTATGCTTCGGGCCGACCCTCTAGCCATGAAATACCGACCTGCCCATATTTATTATATCATTGAAATACCATTTACATAACTAAGTACTGAAAATAATTAAACACAAACAACTTACCTCCGCGTACTGCTCCTCCGTCAAGTACGTGTCTGAGGCCCTCCTAAACAGCCCTGACTGGTGCTCCTGATGTCGCTTGAGGTGCTCGTTCAAGGCTTGAATACGAGCGTAGGACAATGCTTGCGTTACAAACTTCCGTGCGTTCCTGTTGAACACAGCTCTAGCATGGTTCAACAGCTCTGGCTCATGTCCTCTAAACAGTACCTCAGCGATAAGAAAACAAATATTGAAAAGATATGCATTAACACTTTAAGCAAGTTGAAGAATACTAATTTACAAAATTTTATTAAGCAGACTTACCATAAAATCCACCCACACAGCCCCCTAAAGGTTGTTGTGCGCCTCGTGAGAGACACGAACGTAGTCGTCCCACAACGTCGTAGGGACCGTGTCGATCACACCGGAATAGTGCAGACGCACTAAAGACCCGATGCAATCGGACACCTATCTGTGGTTTCCCTGACCCATGAACGAGCAGTCGTCCCAGGAGCTGCAAGAATTTAGTGAACTCATTATTGTACCCACAAACAAAAGAACCCAAAAGTTGAATACTATGTGATAGTTTGCTTACGTGTCTCCGACCGGGCGGATAGTAACTTGATCTGTAGGAACTAGAGAAGGAGACACAAAGTGCGTCCTCCTCGTCCGCCGCCTCTGCTCTGGGACCACATCTGATGATCCGGAAGGCTGGTCACCACTGGAGCCCGAAGGCTCCACGCTAGGCGGCTCCACGAAAGGCGCCTCCACGGCAGCCATAGGTGACCCTGAAGGCTGTGGCGGCGCTCTAGTCTCTGACTCTGACTCAGATGACTTTGAGTCAGACTGCAAAATTGAAGGATTGATAAGAACAATTAATTGGTAAGTGAGATATAAGATAACGTAATTCGCAATGTAGATTTACCTCCGTGCGCTGTAAAGTCAGAGGTTTGCCCGCTAAGTTTGGAACGTGTCTCATCAGCTGAGAGCATCTGCTCTCACCTGACGAGCTGCCCCTAAAAAGAGTGTCCCGTGCCTGCCTGAGGAAGCCCTAGCCCTCTTCCCTTTTCCTTTCTCTAACGACATCCTGTTGTAAGGAGTAATTGATCAATATGCTAAGGAAATGTACAAAGTTATTATAATTTAGTGAACAAATATTTACATGGAGTCAGTTTCAAAATTCATCGACATCACGAACCCTACTCCTTAAACAAAACATTGATCTTGTTTCATAATTTGTTTCCATTTTTGTTTGCGCATATCAGAAGTCTCTACATCATAAGCATTTCCAACTAAGTGATTGAGTTCAACACCAGGCTCGACAAAAAACGAGTCTGGCAACGCTTGTTCTTGATAAACCTTGTTAATGTCATTGATATCATGGTAACCATCATCTCTTGGAGTATATAACCGCTCATGAGGATTCACCTTATGTACCACCACCAAGCAAGCTTTTGACATGGATAAGGTAAATAATACACTTGCCCCACTTGGTGTGCAATAACAAATGTATCGTAGCCTCGTAGTCGTTCATTGTGTTTGCCTTCCACCATGCCAAATGTATCGTAGATGACTTGAAGTTCCTTATTCTCAGCAAAAGTAAATTCAAGGATTTTGTTAATGATCCCATTTTAATTAGTTTTGTGTTCTTGAGAAACGATTGCCTACATCACAACTCCGGTATTACATGTTGTCGCGAGAGGACGAAGAGCTTCAAATTGAGTTGTACGAAATCAAAACTCATTGACGTCATATCGGCTATATCTTCTAACTTTAACCAATTCATAGGATATCGCAAGTCTTCATGGACGTCGGGCTCTTTCACACACTTTCCAAAATATGAAGTTATAAGGATACTTTATAATACTTATAAGAATACTTTATAAATACACGTAATTTAACGAGAAAACGTTACATATTCTCGTAACCAGGAAAGGAAATTAGGTCATCCATTTATTACGTCCCGTTGCATCGTTTCTACTTGTTTGCTTGTAGGTTGATGCCTATGTGTCCAATTTTGCTTGTGGAACTCACTGGACAAAAAACTTTCATGAATATAAATGTTGCATAATATGCTCATAAGCATCAATGTTAGGATAAAAACTTACTCAAAATATTTTTCCATCCCATCTATATTAGCATACATGTAGAGGAAAACAGCCGTTCTTTCATCTGCGTTACAATTGTAGCTCCAGCTACCACCAACAGTAGTGTCCCTCGTTGCAAAAATAGAGATATCGCTGCAAGATGGATGTTCATCCATATTGTATTGCATCGCCGAAATATTTACATTGTGTCCCTCTACAAAGTAAACAATTGAAAAGTATCCCACTTCCTTAAGGGTATATGCTTCGGCGATGCACCCTTATACCCTTGCCTGGTTGCCAACTATTGGCTTTAGATATCAAAGTGCTCTTTCAATGTGATACATCCGTCTATATTGCACAGGACCACCCACTTTAGCCTCCAATGGAAGATGGATAAGGAGATGTTGCATTGGGTTGAAGAAACCTGGAGGAAAATTTTTTCTATCTTACATAATAGTAGCGGTATCTCCTTCTCCAACTTATTCATCATCTCCACCGTGGTTTCTTTTGCACAGAGAGGTCTATAGAAGTAGCTAAGCTCGGCTAACACCTTCCACACCACATCATCAAAATAGCCGCGAAACATAACATTATGTGATAGTCATGACTTTTTCAGCCCAGTGAGCTTTCCTTTCTATCACGGCTTGTTTTAGACTAGCTGCGTAACCATTTGGGAATTTCAAACTTTTCAACCATTTCATGACTTCTTTCTTTTCTTTAGATCAAAGACAAAAAGAAGCACGTGGCTTACCACCACTTTCGGAGAGCTCAAGAGTGTACGGTTACAAAGCTCTGCCAGATCTTTTCGAGCCTTTATATTGTCTTTCATTTTTCCCATCATATCCATGCATGTGCTTATTATACATTCGCCCATGTTATGCTTCTGATGCATGACATCAATGTTGTGCATTAAAATCAAGGACTTCACATATGGTAAATCTCATATTCCACATATATCAGTCCAATTATGTTCCTCTCTGTAACCTACAAAAAAATCAGGACGACTTTCATCTGCCATCAGTTTATCCAACATATCAGAAATTTCTGACCTGTTTTGAGGTTTCGGTGGTCCTTTTATTACAACTGTGTCCTTTCTAAAGACATTCTTCTGTTGTCTAAACACGTGATTTCGAGGCGACCAACGTCTATGACAATCGAAGTAGCATATCTTGCCTCTATGAGTAAGTTGAAAGCAATCCGTGTCCGAAGCACATATCGGGCACGTCAAATGATCATGAGCGCTCCATCCAGAAAACATACCATACGCTAGAAAATCATGGGCGAACTACAAGTAAGCAGCCTGTAGGTTGAATTTCTGCTTCTTATAACAGTCGTACGCTTCGACTCCTGTCCACAACATTTTCAGTTCTTCAATCAACGGTTGCAACATCGTGTTTAGACGTGGGCCGGGATGATCCGGTCCAGGTACGATGAGGCAAAGAAACATGAATTCATACTTCATACAAAGAGATGGTGGTAGGTTGTATGGAATTACAAAAATGGGCCAACGGGAATATGGCGTGGCGTTTGTACTAAACGGCGAGAAGCCATCTGTCGCCAACCCGATGCGAACATTTCTCGTATCACTGGCAAAGTCTGGATCATAGCGATCCAGAGCCTTCAATGCCTCAGCATCAGACAGGTGCGTCATGACAATTGTTTCTACATACACCTTCTTCGTGTCATGTCATGTGTCTGGCTGTTCTTATTGAAATAAACAACCGCTTCAATCGGGGTGTCAGAGATAAGTAACGAAGTTGCTTATGTGCGACTTCTGTCATCATATTATCACCATCGTTGTTAACAACTTCGACAAAACTTGATTTACCATATTTTAAGCACTTGTTCTCTTTAGCATGCTCTTTCTAAAAAAAGTATACAGTTGTCTAGACACACATCAATCTTCTCATAT
Source organism: Neostapfia colusana (assembly GCA_030760725.1). NCBI lineage: Eukaryota > Viridiplantae > Streptophyta > Magnoliopsida > Poales > Poaceae > Neostapfia > Neostapfia colusana. Next base: position 21,720,242 of record JASWHV010000003.1, read on the forward strand.
TTAATATCGAGACCAGATAACAATTTTTTTGACTGATACATATCTTTAGGCACTTTGTGGGGTTGTGGAAGTATATAGCTGATCGATTTGATTAGTTCGTTGTAACAGTTGTTGGAAAAGAAGTACTTATACTTAATTGCCATAAGTCTGGTAATGAACGTAAGGAGGGTCACTTCTGTGTGTTCATGAAGCGGCTCTTCTGAAGCCTTGAGAAACTTGAAGAACGCTTCTACCTCCATTGTTGGAGGATCCTCTGTAGCCTCTGGTTCAATATCTTATAGCATCTCATCCATTCGATCAACCCACGTGTTGTCATCATCCTCTTGCACTTCTTGTACGGCTTGAGAAGCTGTCTCGCCATGAAAGCTCCACTCCTCATAATGTGACATGTAACCGTTTCAACACAAGTGTATCGAAATAGTCATTTTATCAAACCACTTTGTGTTTCGGCATTTCGTACATGGGCACCACACCTTATCGATCATCGACAACGAAAAATCTCAATCTACAAAAGCATATGTCTTTGCGGACTATTCATATGAGTAACCACTTTTCTTAATCCAACCAGTATACATCCAACTATGTTCTTCACCCATGTTTGAGACTACAGATTAAAGACAGGGAAAATATCATTAATTTATACTTTACTATATGTCGTGACCCTACTTCTAATGGGACGGATAGATCCTAAACCCACCCAAGAGTGACTGAGAGGAACGTGCTTCTGACGAGACGCCGGGTCCGATTCCATATGAAATTTCAGCAGCATAACCCCGTTGTTCTCCAACTGCATGCCCGATAATGGTGCAGCGGAGAACATTAGGGTTATTCTTTTGAAATCTCATCCGGATTCAGACCCGCGTCTCGTCATAAGCACACCCCCTCGGTCACTTCCAGGCTGTCCAAAAAGGGGCAATTCAGAACCTACCCGGCTCACATGCATAACGCATGTGAGACAGGCCGGTTCGAAACCGGCGATGCATATTCTAAAGGTTTACGTTACTCATTCATTTTTAAGTCGTTTATGAGAGAGAGATAGAGAGAGAGGAAAAAACGAAAGAGAAAGAGAGCGAGGGGGGGAGAATAGGGGTGACCGTCAACGTGCGGGTCTACGTCCATGCGACCTAATCCTTCGGCATGTCTGGGGTCTCAAGAATAGCGGGAGAAGGATGAAGCCAAAGCCCGCCGACCTTTTGGGGACTCGGGCACCGAACACTTGGGTCGTCGGGGGATCGTTACCCTTCTGCGACAGGTCATGGCGGAATGGCGATCGAGCATCAGAGGGAGGTCAGTCGGGCGCCGATCCTGGACCGATGGCTCTCGTCGAGCGTCTCTCCGCGTCCTTGGGTGCTCGAAGCTTGGAGGTTCAGAACATTCTGGCTCCCGCAGCGTCGTGACAGAGAGGGTCACGTGGCAACCCAGACCGGAGCCGTCATAAATAATGTATTTTACACATGCTCTCATGACGGTGTATATATATATAGCTAACTTTCATATGAGCATATAATTATCACTCAATTTTTGACAGGGCCCGATACTCGATCACGGGGCCGTGCCGCTCGCCCGGGAACCACATTGGGTGGTGCCGTGATATGCGGCACCCAACATCACACATATAAGGAAACATGTATTACATAAATCAAAAGCAGAAGCTTACAAATGTTCTTTGTAAATAATTTACATCAAATAGCTACAGCGGAAGACTATATTCATCTCACGTTGAATATCTACTAAGCACTCAAGAAGATGTCCAGCCCGCGGACTCTTCTCGCTAGCAACACGAAGACAACTGCAGCGGCTGGGTTCTCCATGTGTTAAACGACTCAGAAGTATCCGAGTCTCACTGGACAACCTCCTCATAGCATCGATTTTAACCCGCAAAACCGCTCGTATAGCAAGCGTGAGCACATAGGCTCAGCAAGACTAATCCGTCTCTCCTAAACAAGAAACTCTACATGCACGACGGATTGAAATAGGTTAGCTAAATTTGCATAAAGGACTCGCCTACAGTTGATCCTTAACTTTCATATTTTAAGCCTCATTTTAAAGACCTTGAGCCGAACAACATCGCAACTTCACAATCAAACAAGAAACACGTTGTTGTGATGTTTCTTGCACAAAGTGAAGTAAAGTTTAATTAGCACTATCTCTAAGGCAAGCATGGTTGCAATACAACTTAAATCACAAGCCTTATCAAGTTCAAAGGAAATCACTTCAGTTCTTACTACGTCAAGACGCAGTGGACAAGTATGCTCATATGACCGCGAGCGACGGTGATTCGAATCAGTACACGCTCGGACTACAGCAACCTCGACTGATGTTGTACGCAGCCACCTTTCCCAAGTTCTTCCACACAGGATGCAGTCCAATCGCCCCGAACAACAAGCTCCCTCAAGGTACATACCCACAGTGATATGTTCTTGAGCGAGTTACCTCCTGCTGTACTGACGCCGAAAGCCTAAGCCGATTAGAAAAGTTCCAATGTGGATCTCACAAGGTACATCGGTTTCCTGGGTACGATATAGCCAGTATGCGACCGGTACACAACTCAAACTTTTCCAATAGGGCCAAGTACGGACGGGACTTAACTGACACAGACAGGGCTATGCACGCACGGTCCGCAGTCTGCTGCATCTAAATCTCCCTGCCCGGTCTCCATTTCTTACTTGAGAACTTTCTTCAATGATTCTATTCACGACCCGCTCCAAAGAAACCAATCCCTAAACTCGCGAGTAGATTCCAACTACTCGACTTCTACCGGTCCTTCCAAACTAACATTTAGCGTAGGCTAAATCCACTCGAGAAGGTGCTACACTACCCATTCTCTCTTAGGTTGATCTGGTCATGCAATTGGGTTTTCAATATCACCTAGACCTAATGCACACAATAATTCAAAGCTATGATCTCTAGAAATGGAAATACTTTATAAAATAGCTTGAATGCAAACCGGGGCTTGCCTGTTTTGCAGGTGACTAAGAAGGTAAATTCAGTTAGTGTCTTCGATCACTTGAGGCTTGATTAGTCGATCACCTTGTCCTTGAATCCGACTTCACTTCCTTCACAAGTCCTCACATCGACGACTATACGATATGAACATGCATATGTATTTAATTGTAAAGCTTTTGCTAACAAGATCTAATGACAAGTTTGAAACCAGAACTCTGTTTAAGAATTTAAAATGACACTGGTGCTAGTGGTTGTTGGTTAAGTAAAGTGATCAAGTGTTAAGTGCTTTTCATCACTTGTGTTTTAATTACCTAAAGAGGTTAAAAGGGACAGTGATGATCTAGAGATCTAATGGAGCTGAAAATTTTCATGTGAGTTTCTTGTCACAAGAAAGTCATCTGGACCAAAAATTAGAACTTTTCACGGAGTGGTTTATTCAGAACAATTCTCTAAGAACTTAAGAAAAAAGGAATTAATTCTGAAGTAACTCACATGTTCATGTCAAACTTAGTGAACTACAATTTCAATTATAGTTCATAGAGCCTGCATGAATTTTTTAGGAGGTTTGGAGCTAAGAATATCCTAGAACCGAATTTTCAAGTTTTGGGAATTCTTTGAAAAAATTTCTGTATTCATTTGAACACAACAACTTGAAATCTGAATTCTCCTAACCAACTAAACTCCAAATGAGCTGAAATTTTTACAGAAGTTCAATAACATCATAAGGATTATTCTGGAACAATTTGAGAATTTCTGGATGAACCAAACTCCCTCTAAAATTCTTTTGCTGAAAAGTTTTAAAGAATTTTACAGAATTATTTATTGACTTTATACAAATTGGGTTGCATATTCGGATAGGGTTTTTCAACCTGAATCTAACCCAATTTGAATCACTAAATTTGGAGTTTTCTAGCAAAAGTTATGCTCTTCCAAAGTGTGATCAAAATCTGTAATTCAAATTAAACCGGGAAAAATTTAAATCCCTGACAGCGGGCCCAGGGCTACGTGGCACATTCTCAGGCAATGCCACACGGGGACACAGGGTCATCCCCGCACAACCACAGACTGATCCGAGGCCGCAGAGAATCCTCTTTTTGATTCCCCTCTCACTGACAGCGGGCTTGGCAGCTTCTCCAACCTCCAGCCATCCCGCGCCGGTCCGCCGCCCACCTCACCGGAGTTCTCGCCGGGAGGGGGTTCCTGTGCCCCGAACTCAACATATCTCGCCACCTCTATCTAAAAGCGTTCGGGGAACACGCTGCCACCCTTGGCGCCAGCAATCACCGAAAATGGCTTTGCGACCGCGACAGCATCTATGGCAACTCCGACGACGTCGCGAGGACGTTGTAGTGCCCCAAAATTGCTTCGATTAGCTCCTACTGCATCACCACAACCTAGGGAGCAACGTTCAAGGCTGTGATCTCGCGAGAAACGTCAGCAAATACAAGTTCACCGTGCGACTTAGGTCAAGTTCGGTGAAAACTCAAAAAACTCGAAGAACCGAAGGTTTACTCGATGGTTCTCCCTAGTTCTTGACCCCACGAACTTGCACGGACGTCTAGAAATGATTTGCTAGGTTATATGATGAGTGGTGCATCATTTTACACGAATTTATCAATTTTCTCCTTGCGATTCATACCGCATGTCGGCGGGAAAAGTAAAATTCCAACGAGCACGATTCCTTATATGCTGTCGGTGAGAAAAGGAAAGGGTCACGAGAAACAAAGTGATCAGTTGGTGCAAGGTACAATCGAGCCATCACATGGAAGCCGAAACTACATGAGAACATGAGGAAGATCTCAAGGCGGAGTTGCCCCATCTTTTCTCCACTCTATCGAATCTCGAGGGCGAGATTCATTTTAAGGGGGGTAGGTTTGTAACACCCTCAATTTCACTACCATGAATTGCATACATTTTTCATGTAGAGAAGCATTTGAAAAGAAGTAGAAATGGAGAAAGAACCATAGAAATGGAGAAGGGAATATAGAAATGGAGAAGGGAACATAGAAATGAAGAGAAATGGGATAAAACCCTGGCCGCATCTTAGAGATAAATCTTCTAAAAGAATTTTAGAGATAAAGCTTCTAGAAGAATTTTAGAGATAAATCTTCTAGAAGAATCTTGGGGATAAAGCTTCTAGAGGAATCTTGGAGACAAACCTTCCAGAAGAATCTTGGAGATAAAGCTTCTAGAAGAATCTTGGAGATAAACCTTAGAGATAAAGCTTCTAGAAGAATATTGGAGATAAACCTTAGAGATAAAGATTCTAGATGAAACTTAGAGATAAAGCTTCTACATAAGCTTAAAGATAGAGCTTAGAGATAAAGTTTCGGAGATAAAACACCCTGCTGGCTGCACCTCTTAGGGATAGAGTTCTTCTCCTCCACTAAACTGAGTAGGAGATTGCATCTCATGGAGATAGAGTCCCTCTCCTCCTCCAAACTGAGTAGGAGATCTCCCCCTCTTATAAATACAGCCTTCCCTGTCTGCCACCCCTGCCGAAACAAGCCTGTTGCCCCCTGATGCCAAGCCCTGGTCTCCACCCCTTTGCTGCTGCCTTGGCCGCCGTCGAAACTCTGCCCCGCCTCGCCGTCGCCGGAGAAGAAGACCCTTCCTGCCAAGCCCTGGCCGCAGCCCTATTCTTCTCCAAAGAAAAACCCCAGCTGCTGCCATTGCAAGGGAAGAAGTCCAGCTGCAAGGATTAGAGGGGGAAGAACAGAGGTAGGTCCCCGTCACCCCTCTTACCACGTCGCTGCTGTTGCCACACATCCGTTTTCACGCCCCCTTCGAGCAGAAACTTTTGCGTGTGGACAGATCATGTTTTGATCGATTTTTGACGGTGGAATTGATCTACATCTTGTTTCAAGATCATCACCACGTCCACACTTGATCCCAGCACCCTTGTTCATCATAAAACCCCATGAAAGCCCATTAAAACATGCAAGAACATGTACAAACTGGTTTTTATAAACTGCACTATAGGATTTGCATTCATCTACCCCATTGCATCTTGAGTAAAGTTTGTGCATGATGAATGATTGCTGTAAATTTTATATGTGCGTGGTCTTGAGTAGAAGGACAAGCTCAAGAGGCCGTCTACGAGTAACTACAGCACCAAGACTTCGAGACGCTTGAGCAACACGAACCACGGGAGCAAGGCAAGTGCCCCTTGGCCATATTGATCCCATGTTTTGAAACTGTTTTTTTTTTTGCAAAAACGTGTATGCTTGAGTCAACTTGATGGGACACCATTTTTATAGGAGTTTACTAGTTTTGTTAACCATCCTTGTCGCCGGGGAAGTTAATGAGTCGGGTATATTCATTTTTCCTTTTTGCTTCGCTTAACTTATGGGATACGGGAAGTTGAAATAAAACATGGTTAGCTACTGCACTCATATGAATAATGATGATGATAACTTGATAAGGTTAATGAGCGTGGAATCGGGGAGATCTAGGCAAGCTTGGTTCGTGGATGTTGCTGAATGAGATGGTGGTTTACTTGCCATAGATCTAAGGACCGGTTCATGCGAGCACATGCCAGGAAAACAGTGCCATCACAAGGCCAAATATGGGTGCAGCTTAGCTGACTAATTAGGTGTGTTGATAGCTTTTTATGGACCGTTGGATGACGTGGGAAATGAGAGTCGAGAGGGACTGCCCTGGGAACTGCATGTCACAAGAGGGGGCCTGTGGGTGGGAGAATGGAGATTCGAGCCTGCCGGCGAAACCTCAGTAGGTCCGTACATCCTAGTAGCCCCTTTGTAAAGGCTATTTTTTGATCTCTTGGCCGTACACCGATGGTTGTGTACTGGTATAATGGAGGTTCTTTCTAGTCGCCGACGGGTGAACGAAATCACAAACTTGTGGGTAAAGTGGTGCCACCTTTGCAGAGCGTAAAACTATCATGATAGCCGTGCTTCCGGTCACAAGCACCTGGCCAACTTCCATGATTAGAGGCAAAACTTGGGATGTTTATTCGGGATGGTTGTGGTATGGTCATTGGGATTGGTTTTGGGACTGTTTTGAGTCATGAAAATCGGTTTGGTTTCGGTTATATGAATATGAGATGGTTATGAATATTTATGAGTATGAGATGAACTTGAGAAAGATTATTGGCTGGTTGAAGCATGATAAATGGTGAATTATGATGAAAGAATGTTGCTGAATTACTTGGTTATGTTGGGATTAAACTCATCTAGACTTAGTTGCTGTTTTTATCATGTTTGTGAAATAAAATTTGCTTGCTCCAATGAGCTTTTTTATTCGATACCTTGTTGTAAGCTACATGTCATATTTTTTCTGCACTTGCTGAGTATGACATGTACTCACCCTTGCATTCCCACATATACATCAGCTACAGGAGAAGAGTACTTCGAGGAACATGTGGAGTACTAGGCGTGCGCACTACCGTCAACATGCCTGTGGAGTTGAAGATTGGAGCCTGCTGTTTTAGTTATTTTCCGCTGTCGTTTAGAGTCTTCCGCTGCAAGAATAAGTTAGAGATTCATGAGTGAGACATTGAGTCATTGTAATAAAGTACTTAAACACTATATATTCGTGGTTATAATCTGAATTCAGTTTGTGAATTACATGTGTATGTATGAAGAACATCCTGGGCACACATATGCATTCACTTGGTTCTATTTTCGGAACGGGTGTCACAGCTGATTTCGTTAACCGGTCCACGATTACCCAAATCGAATCATGGGTTGTGGAAGGTCATCGGCAACCCGACGATAAAATCCATACATAAGTCTTCCCACTTCCATGCCTGTATTTTCAGCGGTTGCAGCAGGCCTGACTTCTTCACATGGTCGGCCTTAACTCTTCGACACGTATCGCATTCCAAAACGTGCTTTGCAACTTCACATTTCATACGTGTCCACCAAAATTTCTTCTGGAGATCTTGGTACATTTTGTTGCTTCCCGGATGAATGGAAAATTTGGACAAATGAGTTTCATCCAAAATTTTCTTCCATAGTCCCATATCCCGGGGTACTACAATCCAGTCGTTGAACCACAAAAAGTACCTTCATCGTCCTTCCGGAAGCATCTCATTTCTCTGTTGTCGATTCTCCGTTGTATGTGAGACATTCCCTTGTCTTTTCTTTGAGCTTCAATGATCTCCTCCCGGATGGTAGGAATGAGAGCGACATTATTGAGCGCTCCATACGGGATGACACGGAGACTTGGTTCTTCATCATCCATTTCAGCAATAGTCAAGTGGTGAACATGCGCCTTATGACTGAAGTGCATCGGCGACCACGTTCGCCTTTCCCAGATGATAATGAATCTCAAGGATCAACAGCGATGCCCTCAGCTGAAATAATGTGTCCGAGAAAAGGTACTTGATTAATCCAGAATTCACACTTGCTGAATTTTGCATAGAGCTGGTGATCTCGCAATCTTTTAGCACAATATGCAGATGCTCAGCATGTTCTTCCTCTGACTTGGAGTACACCAAGATATCATCGATGAAGACCGCGATGAATTTATCCAACTCCGGCATGAACACTGAATTCATCAGGTACACAAAATGTGCCGGGGCGTTGGTCAACCCAAAAGACATAACGAGATACTCATATAGCCCGTATCTCGTTGAGAATGTCATCTTCGGAATATCTTCTGCCCGGATTTTAATCTGATGATATCCGGAACGAAGATCCATCTTTGAGAATACTTTAGCACCCACTAATTGATCGAAGAGCATATCAATGCGAGGTAGTGGATACTTGTTCTTGATGGTAACGGCATTAAGAGAACGATAATCAACACAAAGCCGTAGTATTTCGTCCTTCTTCTTGACAAACAACGCTGAACAACCCCAAGGTGACAAACTCGGTCGTACAAAGCCCTTGCTCATTAGGTCATTCAGTTGTGTCTTCAACTCTGTGAGTTCATTGGGTGCCATCTTGTACGGCCTTTGTGATCTCGGCGTTGTTCCCGGTGCAAGTTCAATCTTGAACTCTACGTCCCGTTCTTGCGGCATGCCCGGTAAATCATCGGGAAACACATCCAGATATTCACGTACCACCGGAATGTCCTCTAGCTTCACAGTTTCTGTGTGGTTCAATGTTGCAATCTGCCGGGGCCCGGAGGACCGCATTGGGTGGTGCCGTGCGATGCGGCACCCAACAGCACACGGGTCAAGGACAACATCATATTATATAAAACATTTGTGGAAGTGTACAAAGAGTATTTTACAAATACTTTACCTCAAATACAACTACAGCGGAAGACTACAACTCTCACGACTCATTTCTAGCTTAGCATCAAAGAAACAGTCCAGCCCGCGGACGTTTCTTACTAGCAACACGAAGAGCAAACCGCAGCGGGGAGGATGCTCATGAGTAACCACTCGGAGGTTTTCGAGTCTCATCGGCATCCATGCTCGTAAGCATAAAGTCAATACCTGCAAAACAACTAGGATAATATCTGTGAGCATAAAGCTCAGCAAGACTTAACCATCAGACCTAGTCATGAAACTCTACATGAGGGTATAAACATAAAGTGGGATAGCATAATGCATAATGAACTCGCCTAAAAGTGAATCCTTACTTTCAGGTATTATTTGCAGCAATTTAAAAGTAACATTGGGCACGCCACATCGGGAGTCCACAATCAAACAAGAAACGCTTTCCCCCGATGTAATTTGCTCACGGTGGAAATGAATCGAGTTTGCTCTAGTCTTTTCACAAAAGATATCATCACAAACTAGTATGAACTTCAAACCACAATGATTAATTCTTATCTCAATTGCAAGTTCTTACTACGTCCTGACTGTGAGAACAAGTATGCTCAATCCTCTTCCGCGAGCGACGGTGATTCGAATCAATAACAGCCAGACTACACGACACGTACGCCCGTACTCGACGTTGCCTACAGCAACCATCACTGACGTCGTACGTGGCAGCCTTTCCCCCGTTTCACCCACGTTGAATCGATCCAATTGCCCCGTACAGTAGCCACCCTCATGGTGCACCTACCGACATGAGATGTCATGAGAGTGTTACCCACATACTGCACACCGGACCTCTCGCCTGAGGCGACCGGAAAAGGCTCAACACAAGCTTCTCGAGGTACATTGGTTTACTGGGTCCCATATAACCAGCATGAGTCCGGTACACAACTCAAACTTGCTCAACAGGGCCGCATACGGATCAGTCCTTGACCGACACGGACAGTTCTAACTCACCCAGGCTGCTCCTACAACCTGTCCGTCTCAACTTTAACTTGCTAACAATTTTCTGAACCAATCCCGTATGCCCTTGTTTTCCTGATCATGCGAGTTGCATGTCACCACTCGACTTCTACCGAACCTTACTTAAGCATGGCAGTTCTACACGATGAAAAGATATCTACCCAATACTCCATGGGTCTATTTGGTCATGCAAGAGGAGTATTAAATCATCTAGACCTAATGCACAGTTCATATCCTAACCAACAAGTGAATACAAAGTAAAAACTTAAAATCTGTTAAATGCAAACCGGAGCTTGCCTGTTTTGCAGGGTAGTAGTATATATAAGCAGTTAGTGATCCTTGCCCCCTTAATCCTCCGGAGTCTGATCCAACTTCAATGAATTACTCCTTCGAATCCTCTTCGTTGTGAATCCTATCGACATGTATATGCACAAATTTTACAATGCAATTCAAAGAGTTAAAGACTTGATTTCTTAAGAACAGAGACTGTGTGGAAATGCCAAAAATGGCTTTGTTGCCCCTGTTGTGCAAAGAAACCTCAATGAACTAAGTCTGTCCTAGAGGTTTAGTTTATAAACTAAGTTTTCCTAATGGACATAAGAGATGAGCTGAAAAGATTTGAATGAAACTGAAGATCAAGAACTCCAATGGATTGAAAACTTTTACAGCATGTTCTGTACTACCCAGGGATTTAGCTTGCGAAATCGCAGCTAATATGGAATGAAATTGTATTCCCCATAATTCCTACAAGACTCTTATGTATTTCCCCACATACATAAGCATGGAGAATAGGAACAGAGAGATCTAAGGCTCAACTTGAGCTGACAATTTGCATGTGAGTTCCTGGTCACATAGAAGTCCTTTGGTACAAAATTCAGCCCTTTTACTTGAGTAGTTCCTTCAGAACAATTCCTTAAGCATTTCTACTAAAAAGAATTAATTCTGAAGTAATGTGCATTTTCATGCCCAATCAAGTGAACTACAATTTCAAGTATGACTCATAGAGCTTGCCTGAATTTTCTCATGATTTTTGGAGCTATGAATGTCCTAAAATGGATTTTACAAGTTAGAAACCTTTTCTGAAAATGTTTCTGGACCACTTTGTACACAGCAGTTTGTACTTAGCAAATTCCCTCTCAAATAATCTTCAAATGAGATTAAAATTTTCTATAAGGTAAAAAATATCCTAAAGAACATTATGGCAAAATTTGAGGATTTTTGGATGAACCATACTCCCTCTATAATTATTTTTCAGAAAAAATTCAAAGAATTTTCCAGAATTTATTATTGACTTTCGTACAAATTGGAGTTTATATTTGGATAGATATTTGCAAAATGAATCCAACCCAATTTGAATCACTCAATTTGGAGATTTCTACACAAAGATATGATTTTCCAAATTTGTGGCTGATTCTGGAATTGATTTGCTATTGGAAATTGATTGGGCCCACGTGTTTAAACCTAAGCCACTCAGATTCGAGGACACACCGGGCTACACGGTTCCAGCACACAGCCACAGTGGATCCGAGCCACAGACAATCCTCTTTTTAAATTATTCAGTCGCTGACGCTGGGCCTGACCCTTCTCCTACCTCCCGCCCGCTCTCTCTCTCTCTCGCGCGCTCTAGCTTGCCGGACCGAGGCCGGGGCTCGCCGGACCGGCGTTTCTGGCCACCGCTAGGCCAGAGGCTCGCCGCTAGGGGGTTTGGGAGGCCAGGGAACACACTCGTGGGGTCTGTTCGGGCTGCCGGTGGTCGGAAATAGCCCGGCGACTTGCGGCGGCTAGGGATGACTTCGACGCTGTCGACTGACCTCTCTAGCCCACCAAACAATCGAACAAACTGCTCTTCAGCACCAGTGAGTGATAGGCTAGCTCGGCAAGGAGGAACCCGAGCTCGAAAACGTCTCCAAATAGGTTCTCACCGTGCACCCGATCGGTGCCGCCATGGAAACGCTAGGAAAAGCTTGAAATACGCCGCTTCGAGTCGGTTTCACGCCAAGGTTGCTAAAGAGAAGATGATCGCTGGCTATTCCAGCCCATGTGTGCAAAATTTGTTGAGCTAACAACAATTATAGAGGGAGAATTTGGAGTTCCCGTACCGGTTATTCGGTTTGCACCCGCCGGAGCAAAATCCTCAAATTATCGCTCGGTAGTCCACGGTTTGATCCAAGTTTTGGAGGAGAGCAGCACCGAGGTAGGGCACTCCTGTGGCCGTGCTTGCTCGGGCATGCAAGCCTCCGTGGAGAGCTGTCCACGTGCGCCCAGTTGTCGGCTTGCTTTAGGTCGCCGCGGATGAAGGCCGTTCTAGGGGAAAGGAACCCGAAACTTGCTAGCTTTCGCGCTGAGGAGGTGAGGGACGAGTGCGCCGTGCTTTTTTGCAGCTCGGAGGGTGGGTGCACGCTCGGTTTCACGATCTCTGGATTGGAACTGACGTGCGGCGCTCAGCTCTCGGTGTTAGCTCGCGAGGAAGAGGCAAAGCACGGTTTGCTCGGTGCAGTGAAGGAATAGATCACACTGAGAGACAAGGAAGCAACCAAACTGGTCGCCAGCGCGGGGAAAATCAACTAGGAGGTGACGCTGTGGCAGCTCGGTGTCGCTCGGGTGAAGGCTCCTCGGTGGAGTGGAAAAACAGAGACCTGATTACTTCGTGTGCAAGTCATTGTGTACCATTGACAGGTGGGTCCCACCCATTTCCTCCGCAAAAGATCTTCTCATGTCCATCTCCTCAATTCAAAAGTTCTGAAATTTAAAATGGGGCTAGAATTGGAATGCACCAAATTCAGTTTGAATTTGCATTGCAAATTTGAATTTGGTTTGAATTTGAAAAATGCTCATATTCACTTCCTTTTTAGCCCATCCTAAAGTCAAAAGTTTGCCACCCTAAGTTTTCCTAAAATTCAAAAGTGTAGGGCTGCATGTGTATTCAAAAGTTTGGCCACAATTTGCGGCGAACTTTGAATTTTAAAAGCTGATTTTAAACTTTCATGCAAATGAGGGTTTAAGTCCATATTGGTTCAACACATTGAAATGAACATGTGAGCCTCTTTTTGATGAATATCCTCTTGTACAACTTTGTGTGTAGAAAAGTTTTTGCAAGTCCCAATCTTCATGAATTTGCACACATAGACTTCAAGCCTCGGTTTATTTCATATACAATTTGGGACTTTTACACAGTCTGCTGCCGACTGGCGCCCAGAATTAATATGAAGACCGTGCTGTGGGGAGTTGAGCTCAACGGTCCTAGAGCTGATGTTAAGAACCGCATTGTGGTAATCCAACCACGACATCCCCAAAATGACGTCAATCTTCAATCCTCAACAATAATGAGAGTTGTGGGGTATATTCTACCCCCCAAACAAAGAGGTGTTGAGGAGACAATCTCACTTGTAGTACTGCTGCCCCCAGGCAAAGATATGAGATATTGGCTCTTTGTAAAAGTTGTTTGGAGCTGATGTTGAGCCACAAAAGATTCGCTAATGAAGTTGTGTGTGGCACCGGAATCAATGAGAATTAAAACCGGTAGCTGATTCAGAGAAAACATCCCTGCTAAAGCGGCTTCTCCTTCCGGAACATCATCAATCACTGTATAGTGAATGCTGCCCCTTGTCTGCCCTCTTTTCTGCAGATATTGGTATGGGTCTGAATATGGCAAATATGATGAACCACAGCCTTGATTTCCCTCTGGACAATACCTAGCATAATGGCCCATGCGCCGACAAGTAAAACACGGATATCTCTCCGGTTCTTCGCTGACTTGCGGTTGGATGCTAGGTACACATGGCTGCAACGATGGAGCACAAACCACCATCTGATGCTGCTGCTGCGGAGGTGGAGCAAGTTGTGGTACTTGACCAGAAATCAACCTCTGAGGAGTTGCTCGTACAGGTGGCCTCCATCTTTCACCGGCGTACGCCAAACGGTATTTTTGGGGCACATAACTTGTGCTGGCCTGCTCGATCTCACTCATTTTTCTCTTCTCTGCTTGCCATTCAAGTGTAGGCTTTTCTTGGATGAGAGCCGCATCAACCATGTCAGTGTAATTACCTTTGTTGAACACAGCCAACTTCTCTTGTAATATGGCACTCAGGCCATGGAAGAATAAATCACACCGTGCCTCTTCTTTCGCCACATATTCGGAGGCATATTGAGCCAAATGGTTAAACCTTTGGACATACTCGAGGACACTCATGTCCCCTTGCTTCAACATCATAAACTCCTTCCGCTTTGTCTTGATAATACCTTTCGGTATGTGACGAGTACGAAAGGCTTCACAGAACTCACTCCATGTCACTTGATGGCCCTCCGGAATGGTGGCGAGATGTTCCACCCACCAGTTTCCGGTAGCTCCATGAAGTTGTTGAGCGGCAAACATTGTCTTATGAACTTCATCACACTCGAATACTCCAAATTTAGACATGACACGAAGCCACTGATCTGCTTCCACAGGTTCGGTAGATTCAGTAAAGATTGGCGGTTGAGTCGCCAAGAAATCCAGATAAGCGTTCCGAGGTGGAACGACTTGTTGCGTGTTCTAGAGTACGCCTTGTTGTACCAAAGCTTGGAGTAAGCGTGTGTTCTCTTGAGTTGCTTCTTGGGGTATCCTTGTGTTCTCTTGGTTAGAATCGACAACTCGAGTCATAAGATCCATCCATCCTGCAGATGGAGATTCCAATGGTGGAATAGATTCATCACCGCCTTGGTGAGAACTCCCGGCCTTACTCGAGGAACGCGTACGACCCATACTGCAAAATACATTTCGAGATAAGTTAAACATTAACTCATAAGTAAGTGAAACTAATGAAAACACGAATATATCAAAACTTTATGAAAGCAGTAACAATTCCATGTTTACACAACTCCTTAAAGTAGGCATAACCAGTCCTATTTTCTGTACAGAACAGACCTTGATGCACTAAATCCAGATTTTGATCCAGTTGAACGGCATTTTCATAACCCAAGGTTAATACCAAAGTTAAAGTTAACTTCAATATCTTTCCAACTAGTATTCATATTCCTTCAGATAATCTTTGGATCAAAATTTATGATTTTCCAAAGCTGACAGAGTTCCTGGATAAAATTTGCCAGCATCTCCTTTGTATGTGGCTATTTTTTCACAGTTGTATATGCAAATACAATAAGAATCTGAGCAAACTTTGAACTACAACAGTGTTTCACATTTATAAACTTTCCAGCGGTGTATAATAGGATTCTTAGGGATTTTTCTACAGAGAGTTATGGCTTAAATACAGAAATATCCAGAGAGGTTTTTCTGCTGTCCTGGTTCTGGACAGTTTGCCTTCAACTGGACTGTTCACAATACTGTGTGATTTTGCTCTGGAGGTCTACAGAGAAGTTGTAGAGCACTTAAACATCTTTACAGAACTGTATCATACACCTTAATTGGGTAAATCTACTCAGAGTTAAGCTCTGTGAAAATCCAGCAAGAATTCCTGCCAGAAACAGAGCACTCTGTTTTTGAAATCTTTGAGGCGTAGTCATCCTCTCATTTGAATCTTAGCTCAAAATAAGAGTTTAGTAACTAATATTTGTTTCAAACATCCATTTTTAGTTGAAAGTTAGTTCATGGGTCATTTCTTCATAGGGAAGAGGTTATTAAGTGCAGTACGGTGTTGATGCACCGTAAGAATCATGTCGGTACTACGTAGCCTCACCAAAGAAAAACCTAACCGGATTATACCGGCATATCCGTATCATAGGTGGCACTAAAACGGTCACTCGCAGAAGTGTGCTAATCGTACTACTGTTTCGTGGTTAAACCTGCATAAGTCACAAACAATCGTCAGGTTCGGCTGCACACCGAACCCGGTCCCAATACAGTTTCATACACCCGTCTGTCAACACTCGCACGAGTGTTCTCAAGCCAAACACGCTTTGAGCTATGTGTTCACATTACTAACCATGTGACGGGGTCTCCCATACTTGCCCGTAGCACGCTAGGGAAGGGCGTTGCTCAAATACCCCAAACGACATGAAGAGTCGTAGAGGATACTAAAGCTAGCCGGGTTACCTGCCACCCGTGAGGCTCCACCCTTCAGCTTGTGCGCACTGGTGGACAGCGCATACATGCACCCCCAAGACATAGAACGTCCCGAGATGCATGATTTTTCGACATAACATAAGCTAGGTTGCCACCTTCATATTGGACTAATATAGTAGTCCTTATGTGGGCCCAGTACCATTTCCTCACCGTATCATAAGTTTTTGTCATAATATGATCCTTATTCTGTGCGCTACTACCAATGCAGCTCTGATACCACGCTGACAGGGCCCTACACCCGATCACGGGGCCGTGCCGCTCGTCCGGGAATCGCATTGGGTGGTGCCCTGATATGCGGCACCCAACAGCACACATAATAAAAAACATGTATTACATTAATCAAAAGCGGAAGCTCACAAATGTTCTTTGTAAATAATTTACATCAAATAGCTACAGCGGAAGACTATATTCATATCACGTTGAATAACTACTAAGCACTCAAGAAGATGTCCAGCCCGTGGACTCTTCTCGCTAGCAACACGAAGACAACTGCAGCGGCTGGGTTCTCCATGTGTTAAACGACTCGGAAGTCTCAGAGTCTCACTAGACAACCTCCTCATAGCATCGATGTTAACCTGCAAAACCACTCATATAGCAAGCGTGAGCACATAGGCTCAGCAAGACTGATCCGTCCTAAACAAGAAACTCTACATGCACGACGGATTGAAATAGGTTAGCAAAATTTGCATAAAGGACTCGCCTACAGTTGATCCCTAACTTTCAGATTTTAAGCCTCATTTTAAAGACCTTGAACCAAACAGCATCGCAACTCCACAATCAAACAAGAAACGCTTTGTTGCGATGCTTCTTGCACAAAGTGAAGTAAAGTTTAATTAGCACCATCTCTAAGTCAAGCATGGTTGCAATACAACTTAAATCACAATCCTTATCAAGTTCAAAGGAAATCACTTCAGTTCTTACTACATCAAGGCACAGTGGGCAAGTATGCTCACATGACCGCGAGCGGCGGTGATTCGAATCAGTACACGCCCGGACTACGTGACACGTACACCCATACTCTGAGTTGCTGGCAGCAACCTCGAATGATGTTGTACGCAGCCACCTTTCCCAACTTCTTCCACACAGGACGCAGTCCAATCCCCACGAATAGCAAGCTCCCTCAAGGTACATACCTGCAGTGATATGTTCTTGAGCGAGTTACCTCCCGACGCCGAAAGCCTAAGCCAATTAGAAAAGTTCCAATGTGGATCTCACAAGGTACATCGGTTTCCTGGGTCCCATATAGCCAGTATGTCCCCGGTACACAACTCAAACTTGTCCAACAGGGCCAAGTATAGATGGGCCTTAACTGACATAGGCAGGGCTATGCACGCACGGTCCGCAGCCTGCTGCATCTAAGTCTCCCTGCCCGGTCTCCATTTCTTACTTGTGAAGTTTCCTCAATGATTCTATTCACGACCCGCTTCGAAGAAACCAAGCCCTAAACTCGCGAGTAGATTCCAACTACTCGACTTCTACCGGTCCTTCCAAACTAACATTTAGCGTAGCCTAAATCCACTCGAGAAGGTGCTACACTACCCATTCTCTCTTAGGTTGATCTGGTCATGCAATTGGGTTTTCAATATCATCTAGACCTAATGCACACAATAATTCAAACCTATGATCTCTAGAAATGGAAAGACTTTATAAAATAGCTTGAATGCAAACCGGGGCTTGCCTGTTTTGCAGGTGACTAAGAAGGTAAATTCAGTTAGTCTCGTTGATCACTTAAGCTTGATTACTCGATCACCTTGTCCTTGAATCCCACTTCACTTCCTTCACAAGTCCTCACGTTGATGACTATACAATATGAACATGCATATGTATTTAATTATAAAGCTTTTGCTAACAAGATCTATTGACAAGTTTAAAACCAGAACTCTGTTTAAGAATTTAAAATGACACTAGTGCTAGTGGTTGGGTTTTGGTTAAGTAAATTCATCAAGTGCTAAGTGCTTTTCATCACTTCTGTTTTAATTACCTAAAGAGGTTAAACATGACGGTGATGATCCAGAGCTCTAATGGAGCTGAAAATTTTCAAGTGAGTTCCTTGTCACAAGAAAGTCATCTGGACCAAAAATTAGCACTTTTCACTGAGTGGTTTATTCAGAACAATTCTCTAAGCACTTAGGCAAAAAAAATTAATTCTGAAGTAACTTACATGTTCATGTCAAACTTAGTGAACTACAAATTCAATTACAGTTCATGGAGCCTGCATGAATTTTCCTAGGATTTTTGGAGCTAAGAATTGCCCAGAACTGAATTTTCAAGTTTTGGGAATTCTCTAGGGAGCAATGTTCAAGGCTCTGATCTCGCGAGAAACGTCGGCAAATACAAGTTCACCGTGCGACCTAGGTCAAATTTGGTGAAAACTCGAAAAACTCAAAGAACCGAAGATTTCCTCGACGGTTCTCCCTAGTTCTTGATCCCACAAACTCGCACGGACGTCTACAAATGGTTTGCTAGGTTATGTGATGAGTGGTGCATGGTGTTACACGAATTTCTTGATTTTCTCCTCGCGGTTCATACTGCATGTCGGTGGGAAAAGTAAAATTCCGACGAGCACGATTCGTTACATGCTGCTGGCTATTGCGGTGAAGCAAGAGAAGGTCTAGACGAACCTTTTGACTTTTGAAACTCGCTGGTAGCTGAACTGTGGCGGCCGGGCGACGGGTTCTTGTGACCGGCGGCTCGCTCTGGCGTCGGTGGAAAAACCGAGCTCGGCGCCGGGTTCCAGTGGAAGAAACGTCGAGCTCTTGCGTCGGACACGTCGAGGAGGACACGGCAATGCTGTGGGGAGGCTCAGCTCGGCGTGCAACCTGTCGAGACGGCCTGGCGCCGGTGGACCGGTTGTCGCGGTTTGTCGGAGGCCGAGACGCTCGTGCGGGGAGGCAGCAGCGAGGGAGCTCGAGAGGCAGGCGAGAAATATGTTGTGCCGAGTGCTGGGCTGGCTGGGAAGAGTTTATTGGTTCTGTGAGGCGGTTCGACGTGTACCCAGGCAGAAGCATTGAGGGCACGCGCGCTGGCGCCGGCTACCCTGCTGTCGAACGCTCAAAAGAGGCAAAACAGAGACTTGGTGCCTCACTGTTGATCTTTTGAGTGCAACTGCCAAGTGGGTCCCACAGCCCCTCTTATCCCCTCTAGAATATCTCCAAAATTTGGAAAATGATGAAATTCAATTGTGGGAAGTTCAAATCTGAGCTGTAATTGGATAATTGGGCAAGTTTCATCTAAATTCAAATGTGTATTTGAATTCATTGCAAATTTAAGTCTATTTGGAAAATGGATAGCAAAACATTTCAGAAATTCATGAAACTTTGCAAACCCACTAATTTGGACCTAAGGAATTCAAATATGAAACCTGATTTTTGGTTTGGCTGCTACGAATGAGCTTTTTAACACAACAGTTTGCAATCCATTGTGTTGGCCTCATTTGAAATTTGAGTTTAACATTTCAAGTTCAAAAACTGATTTTTAAACTTTCTATTGCACATGAGACTTCAAGTCTGTGGTTTTAATCCACCTTGGGCCCAAGCATGTAAATAAACATAAGCTTGTGTAGAGAGAGCTCTATGTGCATCATCACATGTGAAAGTTTAAAATAAGTCCCACTTTTCATACACATGAAACCAAATATTTGTGCAAACTTGAGTTTCTTTGTATTCATATTTTTGGGACTTTTCAATTTTATACACAATATTCAACTAAATAATCAAATGAAGCAAATAGTTAACAATTAGCCTAACGAAATAAGAAATTATCTAATTTAACAACTACTTATCACCTAAAATTAAACTAATTAATAAACTCAAGACAATTTTCACCTAATTAATTAACAAACTACTAAATTCAATTTATAACAAATTACAACTAAACTTAACTAAATTCAGAAACTACATAATTTACAACTAAATAAATAATTTACAAATAGACTAATAATTCATAAACTAAATTAACAACTAAACTAATAATTTACAAATTAAATTTACAAATTACTTGGTTTCGGAGGTGGTGTGGGGAAGCCAGGGGCGGAGCGGATGAAGACGGGGGCGACGCGGGGAGCCGGGGGAGGCCGGGGCGAAGATGGTCCGCTGCGGGTACCCCTTGGCGAGCAGCCTGCATCATAGTTACACACATACGCATGATTGATTGGTCATTTGGTTGGTTGGGGGCAAGTTTTAACACACACACAGAAAATGAACCAAGTGAATGCATATGCGTGCCCAGGATGCTCATCACACACACAACTTTATCACAAACTGAACTCTGAATATAACCACGTACAAATGATGTTTAAGTACTTATTACATTGACTCATTGTCTCACTCATGAATGTCTAACTTATTCAGCAGCGGAAGATTCTAAACGACAGCGGAAAATGACTGAGACGATGGGGCTCCACTCCGACTCCGCAGGCATGTTGACGGTAGTGAGCACACCTAGTACTCCACATGTTCCTTGAAGTATTCTTCTCCTGTAGCTGATGTATATGTGGGAATGCAAGCGTGAGTACATGTCGTACTCAGCAAGTGTGGGAAAAGTATGACATGTAGCTTACAACAAGGTAGGGAACAAAAAGGTTCACTGCAGCAAGCAAATTTTATTTCACAAACATGGTAAAAACAGCAACTATCTCTAGGTGAGTTAAATCCCAACATAACCAAGTAATTCATCAACATTCTCTCATCAGAATTCATCATTTATCAAGCCTCAACCAGCTAATACTCTTTATCAAGTTCATCTCATACTCATAAATATTCATAACCATCTCATTTTCATAGAACCGAAACCAAACTCATTGTCATGACCCAAAACAGTTCCAAAACCAGTCCAAAAAACCATACCCGAATAACCATCCAAAGTTTTGCCTCTAATCATGGAAGTTGGCCAGGTGCTTGTAACCGGAAGCACGGCTATCATGATAGTTTTACACTCTGCAGAGGTGGTTCCACTTTACCCACAAGTTCGTGATTTCGTCACCCGTCGCCGACTAGAGAAAACCTCCATGATGCCCCGTGTATGGCCAATAGATCACAAAATAGCCTTTACAAAGTGGCTACTAGAATGTACGGACCCACTGAGGTTTCACCGGCAGGCTCGAATCTCCATTCTCCCACCCACGGCCCCCCTCTTGTGCCATGCAGTTCCCAGGGCAGTCCTCCTCGACTCCCATTCCCCGTGCCATCCAATGGTCCATGACAAGCTAGCAACACACCTAATTAGTCAGCTAAGCCGCACCCATATTTGGCCTTGTGGTGGCACTGTTTTCCTGGCATGTGCTCACATGAACCGGTCCTTAGATCTACGGCAAGCAAACCACCATCTCATTCAGCAGCATCCACAAACCAAGCTCGTCTAGATCTCCCCGATTCCATGCTCATTAACATCATCAAGTTCTCATTATCTTTATTCACATGAGTGCAGTAGCTAAACAAGTTTTATTTTAGCTTCCCGTATCCCATAAGTTAAGCGAAGCAAAAAGAAAAACGACCATACCCGACTCTTCAACTTTCCCGGCGACAAGGATGGTTAACAAAACTAGTAAACTCCTATAAAAAGGTGTCCCATCAAGTTGACATGAGCATGCAATTTTCACAAACAAAACAGTTCAAAAACTTCGGTTCAATATGGTCAAGGGGCACTTTCCTTGCTCCCGCGGTTCGTGCGAGGACCCGACGGTCTTGACTAGCCAAGATCACGCTGGGGGGTGCTGCATTGCACAGCACTGGATAACACACATAAAAGGTACAAAGCGGAAGCAAAAATTTTATTACATAAATGAGTTTATGAACATTTTTACATCAAAATATGTTAAATCTACACTCACAGGCGTAGACTAAGCAAAAGAAGTTCACGTTCAGCCTATTAACATGTCTCCACTAGCACACACGCACACTAACACGGCGGCGTGCACGGCTCTCACTCGACGGTGTTTCCCTCTTGCGGGTCCGTCTCCTCCTCGGGAGCCTCCTCCTCATAGAACCCTGAAAACGCTTCAAACACAAGCAGTGAGCACGATAGCTCAGCAAGACTGACCC
This sequence comes from Neostapfia colusana, assembly GCA_030760725.1. NCBI lineage: Eukaryota > Viridiplantae > Streptophyta > Magnoliopsida > Poales > Poaceae > Neostapfia > Neostapfia colusana. Next base: position 21,742,485 of record JASWHV010000003.1, read on the forward strand.
GTCTTACCTACACATGAAACTCTACATGCTGGGTTTGCAGTGTATAGTGGAATATATTGCAAAAGACACGCCTAAATAGTTGAACCTTACTTTCAAGTCTTAGCAGCAAGTTGTTGGAGAACCTCGTGCTAAGACTTATAAGAGAGCCGCAATCAAACAAGAAACTCATTTCTCTCATGTGCTTTGCTTAAGGTTGAAAAGAACTTTAATTAGCTCTAAACTACAGCAACTCATTAACAAGCAATGTAAAGCTTTCAACCAGCAATCTTTTAACATGACACTAGCCTGTTCTTTCTACGTCACGGTACAGTGAACAAGTGGTACTCACTGACCGCGAGGGATGACAATTATAATCGATTTACACCTGCAGGGTTACCCGAATAACCCGTCACGTATGCCCGTACTCGATGTTGCCTACAGCAACCACCACGGACGTCGTACGCAACCACCTTTCATCCGTCAGCCAAGTGTTGAGCCGGTCCTATCGTCCTGAGCAGGAGGTCTCTGCATGGAGCATCCACAGTGCCTGCCAGCCAATTTACACCTCGCTGCTCTCAACCTACCCTCTGGCCGACAAGCAATGCCTCAACAGATCGCTACCCGAATTACATCGGTTTCCCGGTTCCCATATATCCGGTAGGTCTTTGGTACTGTTCCAACTTGTTCAACAGGCCCGCACACGGCTCAGTCCTCAATCGACACAAGCGGAGCTATGGCACCCAGGCCCCAAAGTCCTTCTTCCCTTACTCTCCGCCCGGTCTCATTTTTCTTGCCATGTGATTTATTTGCTATCTCTAACCGAGTTGTGTGCCGCTAAGCCTATTCTCGCGAGTAGTTCCAACTACTCGACTTGTACCGAAACCTATACCAATTTAGCATTGCAGTGGCTACTCGATGTTCAAAACCTAAGCCCAAAACCCCTGGTTCTCTTGGCTATGCATTTGGGTTTTCAAACAAGACTGTAATGCACAATTGTAGGAAATACATAAAGTAGGTGATCAAAACATAAAACTTATGAAATGGATAATGCAAACCGGAGCTTGCCTTGCTGCTGGTCGTATGCTAGTTGTTCTTCCAGAGCAAGGAAGTCTAACACCTCCGGATCCTCTTCGATCTTAACGACTACACAAGATAACATGTAATGCGTGTCAATTTAAATGCATCTGAGTTGAATTTGATAATGTGAAGGCTATAAGTATAGCTAGACAGTCCTGTTGACTTTGAAATTTCTACTGTGGTGTGGATACAACCTAAACAGGGACTTGGTCAAATTTCATTTGAAACAAAGCTCATTTGAGCCCTGAACAAATAAATGTGTATTTGGCCCTAATTAGAGATCTTATGGTTTTCTAAGGACTTTCATGGAGCAATCCATGACTTTATGGAAACAAGATTTTCAGAGGATTCTAATGGAATTGGTTTCATATAATTTGAAAATTCCTAGCAAAATATATGAGCTAAACAAATTCAGAGAAAATCTGAAAAATGTTTCTGGACATTTTTCTTTTTCTCTGGACCAGTTTCTTTAATCACACCATTAGGTGGATCAAATGAGCTCGGATGGATCTGAAATTTGTATGGTAGCTCAGGGGTATTTTAAAGAACATCCTGGCCAAATTTCAAAATTTTCCACTAAAGGGTTCTCCAGTTAAAATTCTAAACAGTTTAAATTTTGGAGAATTAATTATGGAGAAATAAAGGTTTTCATGGAGTGAAACTTGATTTGTTGGAAAGTACTCAAAGAGATGAATCCAAAAAAATTTGGTTCACTCGATTTCGAGCTTACTAGCAAAAGTTATGGGTGTTTGAAGTTGAACTAAATCTGAAAATGGAGAAACGTTTAAAACACTGCATGTGGGTCCCATGCACAGTGTCTTCTTCAACCTCCCGCCGGCGCCCGAGCGTGCGACACACAGCGGCGGTGGCGCGGCTCATTCTTGTCCGATCCCGCCTAATTCTCGACGCGGTTTCTTCCTACAAGATCCTTGAAGCACGACACACGCGCCGGACAACCCGTCGCGCATCGACATCGCCGGGAAAGTGGTCGGCAACGGTGGCGGCGGAATTGAGCTCGGGTCCGACGTTGCTAGCTCGTCTCGGCAGCGAACACGATCAACCAACAGGTTGCAAAGCACCACTGGGGCACGGGGAAGCTAACCCTGCCCTCCTCTTGGCCGGAGATAGCCGGGAAAGTGGACTTCACCGGCGGCGGCGAAAACACGGCGCTGAGCTCACTGGGTTGATCATTCTCGCTAAGATTTGGCCTAGGTAATCATGAGGTGCTACTCTAGCTTCAGCTAAACCAGAAATTCTGGTGATCAAGTGATTGAGACGAATTTCCGGTTTTGGTTCTCGATGTTCTACACAGCGATCATCAGAAAAAGTAAAATTCTGGCTAGCCGATGCTAAAAGGGAACTAGGGGGTTCGAGAGGAGTAACTAGACTTCGGTGCTAACCTCTGTGAGCAGTTGGTTTCGCCGGAGAAGCTCGGAGCTGTCCGGGTGACGGTGTTTAGTCAGCGGCGTGTCAGAATGAACTGTGGACTGGAAACCGACTCGGAGAAGCTCGAATCACGAGCAGCTGAGGGCTGGAGCACGTAGAGTGAAGGTCAGCGGTGTCATTTATGGCCTCAGCTCGAGGTGGAAGGGTCGGGTTTGACCGGTCGATGGCGAGGGTGTGAGGTCGGGTGGTGCGGCGAGTTTCTCCGGGTTTTCAGTGCGGGAAAGCGCCGAGGCAGTGAAGAAATCAGGTTTTGCTGTCAGTTGCTCGAGGATAAGAAGCAGAGGACGTCGCCCAGATACTGAAATCGCCGAGCAGGAGGTGGCACCGGTCTCCAGCGCCGTGGCGCACACGCAAGAAACCGGGCGCCTCGGTGGACTCTGTTTCTCCGGTTGTGTGGCTGACAGTGGGTCCCATTTTCAATTTTTGTCCCACAAAATTGAATTTCTCCACTGCTCTAATTATTAGGGACCCTAATACCCTTTGTAGTTTGATCAAACCCCCAAATGCCCATTTGAATTTGATTGAATCAAAGTGTGATTTGATTTGACTAAATTTGCAGCAAATGTGAACTGAAATCAAATTTGATTTGAATTTAGCCAAACGAGCTAATGTCAAGATCAACTCCAAATGGAGTGAAAATTGGTGTTTGAACCCATAAAAATGTGTTGAGTGTGAATATGGATCCCACTTTTGAATTTATGGGGTAAAAGGAGTTTAAATTTGAATTTAAGTTCAAACTAGCATTTTTAATAATTGTACCCGAAAATACCTCAAAAGGTTTTGGATTTGGGTGAATTTTGGCATGAGCATTCCTAATAAATTTTAGTGGTTAATCATATGCTCAGCCCCTATATGATGCATGTGGGAAATACCACTTTTGCACTTTGTAAGTTTATCTCCTAATGAATCTATTGATGGTGGTTACATGCTATTCAATTGTGTTCATGTGAATACCACGAATGAGGTGAGGTGTGATGAACACTTTTTAGCAAGCGAAAACTTGGGCCCTTACAGTTCATGTTGCTCAAGCGTCTCGAAGTCTTGGTGTTGTAGTCCCTCGTAGAAGGCCTCTTGAGCGTGTCCTTCTACTCACGACCACGCACATACAAAGATTATAGCAATAAATTATCATGCACAAACTTTACTCAAGATGCAATGAGGTGGATGAATGCAATTCATATGGTGCATTTTATAAAAATCAGTTTACACGTGTTCTCGCAAGTTTTTGTAGGCTTCCATGGGGTTTTATGATGAACAAGGCTGCTGAGATCAAGTGTGGACGTGGTCATGCCGGAACTGGACAAGTTTGTCGTGGTCTTCATCGATGACATATTGGCATATTCCAAGTCGGAGGAAGAACACACGAAGCATCTGCGTATAGTCTTACAACGGCTGCGGGATCACAAACTATACGCGAAATTTAGCAAGTGCGAATTCTGGATATCGCAAGTGCCTTTTCTCGGGCATATTATCTCAGTGGAGGGCATCACTGTAGACCCGAGTAAGATCACACAAATGCTGAATTGGAAGTCCCTGAGAACTGTTCATGAGGTACGGGGTTTCCTCGGACTCGCGGGATATTATCGGAGGTTCATTCCGAACTTCTCGAAGTTTGCCAAGCCTATGACAGAGCTGCTGAAGAAGGCTACCAAATATGTTTGAAGTCCAGCATGTGAAGCGGCGTTCAAGGCATTAGTGAAGCACTTAACATCAGTACCAGTTTTGGCGCAGCCAGACACAACAAAACCGTTCGATGTGTACTGCGATGCATCCGGCATTGGGCTCGGATGTGTGCTGATGCAAGACGGAAGGGTGGTCGTGTATGGATCACGGCAGCTCAGAAATCATGAGCAGAATTATCCAACTCATGACTTGGAGCTCGCTGCCGTGGTACTCGCACTTAAAATGTGGAGGCACTACCTACTCGGTAACCTCGTGCATTTATATACCGACCATAAAAGCCTCAAGTACATATTCACTCAGAAGGAGCTGAACATGAGGCAGCAAAGATGGTTGGAGTTGATAAAGGATTACGAAATAGAGATCCATTATCACCCCGGTAAAGCAAATGTAGTGGCGGATGCGCTGAGTCGCAAGTCACATGTCAACAATCTGACCATCACACTGTTGGAAGAGAGCGAGCCACCACTGCATGTGCTTCCACATGGAGCTCTCTACAACTTAGCTTTGATCCCCACCATCCGTGAAGAGATAGTGGCAGCCCAGAGACATGACAAGGGCATGTCGCATTTGCGGAGACGTGTAGACAGTGGGGAGCTGAAATGTTTCCGGAAAGACGGAGACGGCATCCTATGGTTCAAGGACCGGATTGTCGTACCCTGTAACCCAGAGTTACGGAAGAAAATCTTTGGTGAGGCTCACTTGTCAAAGTTTTCTATTCACCCTTGCAGCAACAAAATGTATCAAGAACTCAGAAGCAAGTTGGGGACGAAGCTGATCCGTAATTGAGCGTACCACCCGCAGATGGATGGGCAAACCGAGCGGGTAAATCAGATTCTAGAGGACATGCTACGAGCTTGTGCTATCAACCACGGTAAGAATTGGGATGATCACTTACCGTTGGCCGAGTTCTCGTACAACAATGGGCACCAAGCCAGCATCAAGATGGCGCCTTACGAGGCGCTATACGGGAGAAAATGCCTCACACCACTGAATTGGTGTGAGTCTGGCGAAAGGGTCACCTTCGAGATTGATCTTGTCAACAACGCGGAGGAAAAGGTTTGACTAATTCAAGCAAACCTAAAAGCCGCCCAATCCCGACAAAAACAGTATGTGGATCGAAGAAGACGGCCATTACAATTCGAAGTCAGGGATCACGTGTATCTACGTGTATCTCTAATGAAGGGCGTTAACAGATTCGGGGTGAGAGGAAAGTTGGCACCCCGATTCATCGGTCCATTCCAGATTACAGAAAGATGTGGATCGGTAGCATGCTGGCTGGAATTGCCAGAAACACTCTCCAGTGTGCACGACGTCTTTCACATTTCTCAGCTGAGGAAGTGTCTTAAGCTATCAACTACATTCAGCTGGGAGATATTGAAGAACTGAAACCGGATCTCACATATCGGGAGGAACCGGTTCATATCATTGATGAAAAGGCCCAAACCACACGCAACCGTACGTTGTGGTTCTACAAAGTTCTATGGAGTAATCACTCCGTAGATGAAGCGACATGGGAGAATGAAGGATTTCTTGCGCTAACTATCCCGACTTTTTCATGTCGCATATACGGTAATTTTTCCACCGTCCTCTCTCTCATTTTCACCTTATAATCTCGGGACGAGATTCTTTTAAGGGGGAGGAATGTAAGGGCCTAAGTTTTTGCACACAATCAAAGTGTTCATCACACCACACACACTTCATTTGAGGAAAATTTGTGAACACCTTTGAAGAGCAAGTAAACACCATCAACATGGTCATTGGAGAATAAACTCACAAAATGCAAAAGTGGCATTTCACACATGCATCATATAGGGGCTGAGCATATGAAAAACTCCTACACCTTGCTAGGAATGCTCATGCCAAGTTTCACCCAAATCCAAAACCTTTTTAAGGTATTTTTGGGTATAACTAGAAAGAGGCTAGTTTGAACTCTAATTCAAATTCAAACTCCTTTTAGCCCATGAATTGAAAAGTGGGATCCATATTCACACTCAGCACATTTTTGTGAGCTCACACACCAATTTTCACTCCATTTGGAGTTGATCTTGACATGAGCTAATTTAGCAAATTCAAATTCAACTTGAATTTCAAACTGCATATGTGCTGAAAATATATTCAAACACTTCAAATTTGAATTCTATCAAATTCAAATGGCCAGTTGGTAGATAATTCAAATGTCAAAGGGTATTAGGGGGACTACTGTTTAGAGCAATGGAGGGAAGTTAATTTCAGAGGTTAAAATGGAGGTGGGTCCCACATGTCAGCCTCACTAACAATTTAACCGACTGAAGAGCTGAATTCGGGTTCTTGCTCTTGACCGAGCAGCCGCCACGGAGAGAAACGGCAAGGACAGCAGCTGGTTGCCGCCTCTGGCCACGAACCGCCTCGCTGCCTATTTATCCTCGTGCCCGAGCCGTCCCCATTTCTTCTCTCTGCTGTCCCGACGCCTTCTCACACAGAAACCTTGATACACCTCGCCGGTCTTCCGAGCTCTCAGTCCACCGTCGCCCGGACAAACCCGTGGTTGTCACGGCGACCTGAGACCGCAACCGAGTGCGCCAAGCCTTACTGGACGTTCTCGCACCGGTTCCAGACCGTTATCGACCCTCCTCGAGCTCCACCGCGACATTCTTTCTTCCTCGGTTCAACCCGAGCCGCCGTCACAGGAACGACCAGTCTGACCACCACAACCCACCTTTCTCCGAGATGTGAATAGCAAAGAGGTTCGCCCTCGATCCCTCTTTCATTACCGCAAGCTCCGGCGGCATGACATAAGCTACCGACGCCGGAATTTCCTGATTTTGCGCCGGTATACAAAAGAGACAACCGGACCGATTCGCAAAATTTTTGATACACACTGCACCACTCATCACCTAATGTAGAGAACCACTTCTAGGCGTCCGTGCGAGTCCATAGGATTCGAAACTTCGAAGAACTATTGGGTGTAGCCACTGTTCTTCGAGTTTTATTAGAATTCCCGGTTTCCGACCTAGGTCGCACGGTGACAGCCCAGTACGGCTGTTGCCGAGCTCCGTGGAGTTCATGTCAATCTTCCCTAGGGTCCACTGATGCTCTGTGGCCTTTTGCTCGATCGTTTGGGATGCTAGGAAGCCCGGCCGATACGGCCGAAGTTCTTCCGAAGCCGCCACTCGTCGCCGGCTGGGATCCGGTGGTTGTCATATCAAGCTAAGTCCAGCACCGTGTTCCCCGTATTATATGAGGCAGAGGCATCAAAAATCATGGAGTTTGGCACACAGCAAAGCCCCTCCGGCGAGCACTCCAGCGAGGGGGCGGCAGCCGAGCGCGGAGGTCGGGAGGTAGACGAAGCTCTTGGTCCCACGGGTCAGCGGCCTTTAATTTAAAACGGGGATCAGCTGTGGCACCGGATTTGCTGTGGCTGCGCGTGAAGCACTCCGTAGCACCGTGTGTCCGCCGCTGAGGAGTTGACACGTAGCCCTGGTCCCACGCGCAGCGATTTAAACATTTCCCCAATTTTCAGATTTAGTTCAAACTTCAAACCCACATAACTTTGGCTAGGAAACTCCAAATTGAGTGAACCAAATTTTGTTGGATTAATCTCTCTGAGTAATTTCCAACAAATCAAGTTTCACTTTATGAAAATCCTTATTTCTCCAGGATTAATTCTTCAAAATTTAAACTGTTTAGAATTTTAACTGGAGAACCCTTTGGAGGAAAATTCTGAAATTTTGCTGGGATGTTCACAAAAATATCCCTGAGCTACTATAAAAAATTCAGATCCATTTGAGCTCAGTTGATCCACCTAATGGTGTGATTAATAAAACTGTTCCAGAGAAAATAGAAAATGTCCAGAAACATTTTCAGAATTTCTCTGAAATTGTTTAGCTCATATCTTTAGCTAGGAACCTTCAAATTAAGTGAAACCAACTCCATTATAACCCTCTGAAAATCTAGTTTTCATAAAGTCATGGCTTGCTCCATGAAAATCCCTAGAACACCCTTGGAGCCCCAATTAAGGCCAAGTACATAATTATTTGTGGAGAGCTCAAATGAGCTTTGCTGCAAATGAAACTTGGCCAAGTCTCTGTCTAGGTTGTATCCAAACCACAGTAAAAATTTCAAAGTCATTGGGTCTGTCTAGCAGGACTTATAGTCTTCACAAATTCAACTTCAATTCAAATGCATTTAAATTGACACATGTATGTATTATCTCATGTAGTCGCTAAGGTTGAGGAGGAGCCCGAAGTCTTAGACTTCATCACTCCTGAGGAGCAGCTAGCCTACGACCAAGAGCAGCGAGGCAAGCTCCGGTTTGCATTAACCATTTTTATAAATTTTACTGTTTTGAGAACTTACTTTGAGCACCCACTTAATTTTTGCATTAGAGTCTTGTTTGAGAACCCAAATGCATAGCAAGAAAACCCTGGGTTGCGATTAGGTTTATAAACCTCAATTAGCTACTGCAATGCTAAGATAGTGTAGTATTCAGTACAAGTCGAGTAGTTGGAACTACTCGCGAGAATAGGCTAGAGGCACACTACTCGGGTAAAGGTAGCAAATGAAACACATGGCGAGAAAAATTAGACCGAGTGGAGAGTAAGGGCAGCAGAACGTTGGGGCCTGGGTGCCATAGCTCCGCTTGTGTCGATTGAGGACCGAGCTGTGTGCGGGCCTGTTGAACAAGCTAGAACAGTACCAAAGACCTACCGGATATATGGGAACAGGGAAACCGATGTATCTCGAATAGCTGGGTATTGAGGCATTGCTTGTCGTCCAGAGGGTAGGTTGAGAGCTTGAGGTGTAAATTGGCTGGCGGCACTGCGGATGCACGCGCAGAGACCTCTTGCTCAGGATGATAGGACCGGTTCAATATTTGGCTGACGGGTGAAAGGTGGTTGCGTACGACGTCCGTGATGGTTGCTGTAGGCAACATCGAGTACGGGCGTACGTGACGGGTTATTCGGGTAACCCTGCAGGTGTAAATCGATTATAATCGTCATCCCTCGTGGTAAGTGAGTACCACTTGTTCACTGTACCATGACGTAGAAAGAACAGGCTAGATACATGTTAAAAATTTGCTGATTTGAAAGCTGTACATTGATTGTTAATGACTTGTTGTAGTTTAGAGCTAATTAAAGTTCTTTTCGACCTTGGGCAAAGTACATGTGAGAAATGCGTTTCTTGTTTGATTGCGGCTCTCTCATGTGCCTTAGCGTGATGTTCTCCACAACCGGGTGCTAAAACTTGAAAGTAAGGTTCAAATAATTAGGCGAGTCCTTTGCAACTTATTTACCTCATGTAACCTAAAACCCTTCATGTAGAAGTTTCATGTATAGGAGAGACGGGTCAGACTTGTTGAGCCATCGTGCTCACTGCTTGTGTTTGAAGCTTTTGCAGGGGTTTATGAGGAAGGGACTCCCGAGGAGGAGACAGAACCCCAAGAGGGAAACCCCGTCGAGTGGGAGTCATGCACGCCGCCGTTTTAGTGTGTGTGCGTGCTAGCGGGGACACGTTCACGGGCTGAACGTGAACTCGATGCATAGTCTATGCCCGTGAGTGTAGACTGAACTTATTTTTTTGTAAAAATATTCATAAACTGGTTTATGTAATAAAAATTTGCTTCCGCTTTGTATCTTTGATGTGCGTTATCCGGTGTTGTGCAACACAGCACCCCTCAGCGTGATCCTGGCTCGACAAGGCCATGGGCCCGTGTCATGTATGTGTGATGAACATCCTGGGCACACGTATGCATTTACTTGGTTCATTTTCGGAACCGGGTGTCACAGATTGGTATCAGAGCCACGTTGACCGTAGGACGCAAGCCTAGGTAGAATCGACACTCAAACACATAGGAACACCCCTCTAAGCTATTATTTTCGAAAATTGCTTGCTGCTGCACTTTACTTATCAATTCAGCCACCGCAAAGTGCTATTCTCAGCCCCTCTTTTCTCTTCTATTGGACAACAATACTTTTGCTTTTTCTTGCTTCATACCTTCTGAAGTTTTGGTGTATTTTCTTCTTCTCTAAAGTTTCTCATGTCCTATTTATAGATGCTGGTGTCAGGAGCACAGCATGCATAAGGACTCGTCCACCACCACTTGGGAGTGCACTTAACCCCATTGAGGTGTCCGATGGACCGTATTGGGAGGAGGTGAAGATGGAACCTCATGATGAAGAGGAAGTCAATAGCTCTATGCATGAGGAAAAAGATCTGGTAGAGGTACAACCATTCGAAGACGATATGGAGGATGATCCACAAGAACGGCATTGGCACGCACCACAGGAGGAATTTCACGCGGGCTTACACCCCGTGGAGTCTCATGAAGCTATGTCGGGAGGAGATGAATCCGAAGAGGAACCACCACTTGCTGAGACAAATAATGAAGGTGACGAACGGGCCAACCATTTAGTTCAAGAATTTTGGTTAGACGGAATGGAAGGAGGACACATATCCAGGAGCTCAAAGAATTTCTGGATTGCTGCAGCCTATACCCAGAATATCTTCTGAAGAAAGTCCCTCGTCTCGGACTTGAAGAGTGGAAGGCTGAAGTAACCATCCTATCTAACGGTAGGGTTGTCACCCAGCACTTCGCACCCACATGGAGAGCTACAAGGGCAGAAGCTATCGATGATGCTGCATGGGACACTCACCGGACTGTGCTATGCCTTCCGTGAGCAGCTTGAGGACACCACTTTTGAGCTGCACCCGTATCGGAATAGTGGTACAAGGGAGATCATTGGACCCTATGTAGGAACTCTTTCCAACCCACAAGCTGCTGACAAGTCTCAGAGGTTGTTCGTGGAGTTAGGAAACCACTATGCAAGCGCACAAGAAGAAATCCGTTACCTCCCCAAGAAGTTGTATTTGCTGGAGAAACAAGAGGAGACTCGTTCCAACGCGGGAACAAATGGAGCACCAGCGTCATCCATCCCTACATGGACAGCCGACTCACCATGGCGTGCGCCCATGTATGGAACACCCCCCTCACATGGCGAGAACAGCACCGGTTCTCACGATTAAGTTTAGGTTTCCCATTGAATAAATCTGTAATAGGAATGTTTAGATCGCCGTGAGTCAAATAAGAGTAGTGTGCTGAAAATGTTGTGATGATTGATTGGTTTGTGTGCTGATGTGAGTTGTGGGACGCTTCGGCGAATGTCCACATCCACACATAGTGGAGAGATGTGAGATGCTTTGGCACGTGTTCACATCCTCATATTGGCTGAAATTAATAAAAGAAGATACTTAGTTCATACACCTTGATACATATAGATGGGGGGATCAATCTAAACTTCTATTTTCTATTCTACTATACTCTCTCTCACAGATGGTGAGGGAAAACTCCAACCGTAAAAGGAGGAACACTCGTGGCAACAATGAACTACAGGAGGATGGCAATATTGAAGTTCCTGAAAATGCTAACCCCGGGGCTGATGCAAGCAACCTTGAACGGTTGATGGCCATGCAGAACCAGCTCATGAAAACTATGATAGAAACGTTGGGTCAGCTTCAGGCCAACAACAACAACAATCCTAACCCCGTTCCTGCACCCCCAACGCCGCCACCGCCACCACCGCCGGCTCACAACGGATTGGGAGAGTTCATGAGGAAGAGGCCGCCTACTTTTGCGCAAGCCCCCCCATGGAGGCTGATGATTGGCTGAAGTCCAAAGAAAAGAAGCTTGCTGTTGTTCAGTGCAATGATCGGGAGAAAGTTCTCTTCGCATTGCACCAACTTATGGGAGCAGCCGCTGACTGGTGGGACGCTCTTTGCAATGCTCATGTCAATCAGGAGACTATCAATTGGGCTGAATTCAAGGAGAGTTTCTGCTCTCATTACGTCCCTGCAGGAGTCATGGTGATTAAAAGGCAAGAGTTTGAAGGTCTCCGCCAAGGAAGAAAGAGCGTGAATGAGTACCTCAACAAGTTTACGTAGCTGTCAAGGTATGCTCCAGAAGATGTCAACTCGGATCAAAGAAAGCAATACTTGTTCATGAGAGGATTGAACAATGAGATCCAAGTTCAGCTGCTTAACAATGATTATGCAAACTTCCAGAAGCTCGTTGACAAAGCTATAGTGGTTGAGAGCAAAATCTGTGAGATCAAGCAAGAGGGCAAGAGGAAGATGCCATATCAAGGACAGCCACAAGGGAGCAATGTACGTCCCCGTTTCATGCCACCAGCTGCACCACATTATGGCTCGTCTGCTTCTACTTTCCGCCCTGCAAATCCACCTCACCCTAATCAGCCATCGCATCAACGTCCTGTTATGCAAGCACCTCGTATGCCTTTGCCTCCTGTGCCCCGTCCCAACATGGGCGCCTATGCTCAAAACCAGCCTCGTCCCAACATTCCTGCTGTTATGGGCAACAAAGAATGTTTTTCATGCGGAGAGGCGGGACACTTTGCAAGTCAGTGCCTGAAGAAAGGCCTTGGACAGCCGAGCAACGCACCTAAGCAGAACCCACAGCCGAATGGAGGAGCTAATCAAGGTAACCGTGGACAGCAGAACTATGCTCGTGGCAATGTAAATCACGTCTCCACCAAGGAAGCACACCAAGCTGAGGACGTCGTGATTGGTATGTTTCTTGCCAACTCCAACCCAGCCACTGTTTTATTTGATTTCGGAGCATCGCATTCATTCATATCATCCAAGTATGTTGCCAAGTATAACCTGCCCATATCACACATGAAACAAACTATGTTGGTTAATTCTCCCGGGGAGAGATGAGGACTAATATAGTATGTGTGAAAGTAAGCCTTAAAATAAGGGGGGGTAGACTTTCTTGCCAACTATATTGTCTTGGATTCCCAAGGGATTGACATAATACTTGGAATGGATTGGCTAAGCAAGCACAACGGAGTATTTCAATGTGCTGAGAGGATCGTGCAGTTGACAAGTAAGCACGGTACTCGTATTGGTTTCGAGGCAGCCCAACCGGCAACCGAGAAGGCAGCGCTGAACCACGTCAAAGAAGCGACATTGGAAAGCATTCCGGTGGTTCAAGAATATTCAGATGTGTTCCCGGAAGAACTTCCAGGTATGCCACCTGACCGGGACATTGAATTTGCCATTGATTTAGTACCCAGAACTGCACCTATAGTGAAGAGGCTGTATAGGATGCCTGCTAATGACTTAGTGGAGCTCAAGAAACAAATTGAGGAGCAGCTAGAAAAGGGTTTTATACGTCCAAACTCGTCACCATGGGGAGCCCCCATGCTCTTCGTAGACACGAAGGATGGGACCCAAAGGATGTGTGTGGATTATAGGTCTCTCAATGATGTGACGATCAAGAATAAATACCCGCTGCCCCATATAGGGGACCTGTTCGACCAAATGAAAGGTGCCCGAATTTTCTCCAAGATTGATCTTCGGTCGGAATACTTCCAGCTGAAGATTAAGCCCTCCGACATACCCAAGACTGCATTTTGAACACGGTATGGTTCGTATGAGTATACCGTTATGTCTTTTGGGTTAACGAATGCACGCACATACTTTATGTACCTCATAAATAAGGTCTTCATGGAGTACTTGGATAAGTTCGTCGTGGTTTTCATCAACGATATCATGGTGTATTTGAAAAGCGAGGAAGAACACGAAGAACACTTGAGGTTGACGTTGCAGACCGAGAGCATCAATTGTATGCTAAGTTCAGCAAGTGTCAATTTTGGCTAAAGGAGACATCGTTCCTAGGACACATCATCTTTGAGGGAGGAGTATTGGTTGATCCCGGAAAAGTGGGAGATGTTCTGAAGTGGAACCAACCGCAGAATGTGAGAGATATTCGGAGTTTCCTTGGGATGGCTGGATACTACCCCCGGTTCATCAAGGATTTCTCCAAAATAGCGAAGCCTATGACCGAATTACTTATGAAAGGGAAAACATTTCAATAGTCACAAGCATGTCAAGACAGCTTTGAGAAGCTAAAGAAGAGATTAACAACAGCGCCAGTTTTGGTATTGCCGGACGTGAGCAAGAGCTTCGATATATATTGTGACGCATCAAGACAAGGGCTTAGATGTATGCTCATGCAAGGAGGACAAGTGGTAGCCTATGCATCGAGACAACTAAAGAAACATGAGCTGAATTACCCCACACATGACTTGGAACTTGCAGCCGTGGTACATGCCTTGAAGATTTGGAGGCATTATATCCTTGGCCACCGATGTGAGATCTATACGGATCACAAAAGCCTCAAGTATATATTCACACAAACGGATCTGAATTTGAGGCAACATCGATTGTTGGAACTCATCAAGGATTATGATGTTGGAATCAACTATCACCCCGGAAAGGCCAATGTAGTAGCTGATGCGTTGAGCCGAAAGGGAGCATGTCACCAGCTCACGGTTCGGGAGCTGCCACCCGAGCTTCGTAAGGAGTTTGAACGGTTACGTCTCGGGTTCTTGAACGAGATGGAGGTGATCGATCTGAAATCAACGCTGGAACAAGAGATACGAGATGGCCAAGCAATGGATGAAGAAATTAAGGAAATCAAGGAGAGAATCCGGCAAGGCACAGAGAAGGATTTCAAGGAAGACGAGAAAGGCACGCTTTGGTTAGGGAAAAAGATTTGTGTGCCTAACGTGAAGCACATCCGCGACATGATATTAAAGGAGGCACATGACTCACCTTATTCCAAACATCCTGGCTGTACAAAGATGTACAAGGACCTGAAAACTTGCTATTGGTGGGATGGTATGAAAAGGGACATAGCTGAATATGTTGCCTTACGCGATACATGCCAACGGGTGAAGGCCGAACATCAAAGACCCGCTGGACTGTTGCAGCCACTAAAAGTACCCGAGTGGAAGTGGGAAGATATCAGCATGGATTTTATTGTCGGATTACCACGTACTCAGTCCGGCTACGACTCCATTTGGGTTATCATGGACTGATTGACGAAAACAGCCCATTTCCTTCCTGTTAGAACCAAGTACACCGTCGCACAACTAGCCGAGCTATATATGGAGCAAATCGTGTGTTGCCATGGAGTTCCGAAGAGGATAGTTTCAGATCAAGGTTCTCAATTTACCTCTAGGTTCTGGAAGAAGCTGCATGAAGCCATGGGTACGCGATTGAATTTCATCTCCGCATATCACCCGCAAACCCACAGGCAAACTGAGATAACAAATCAGATTTTGGAAGACATGTTAAGAGCTTGCGCCTTGAAACATGGGCGTAGTTGGGATAAGAGCTTGCCAAATTCTGAATTTTCGTACAACAACAGTTACCTAGCCAGCTTGAAGATGTCACCTTTCGAAGCATTGTATGGTAGACGGTGTACAACACCGCTGTTCTAGAATGAGACCAGAGAAAGCCAAGTATTTGGACCCGAAGTGCTGCAAGATGCTGAAAAGCAAGTCCAAACGATACGTGAAAACTTGAAGGCCGCTCAGTCACGACAAAAGGTTATGCGGACAATAGGCGAAGAAGATTGACCTTCGAAGTGGGAGACTTCGTGTATCTTAAGGTGTCGCCTATCCGAGGCCAACAATGGTTCAACATCAAAGGCAAGTTAGCAAGTCGCTACATCGGGCCATTCAAGATTTTAGGCAGGCGAGGAGAGGTAGCCTATCAACTAGAGCAGCCAACGCACCTCTCTGACGTGCACGACGTGTTTCACGTATCTCAGCTCAAGAAATGCCTAAGAGTACCGGAAGAATAAGTACCGATGGATGAGCTAGAGATTCAAGAGGATCTGACCTACACGGAACACCCCGTCAAAATCTTGGATGTGAAGGAAAGGGTCATGAGGAACAAAGTAATCCGTTGGTGCAAGATACAATGGAGCCATCACACGGAAGCCGAAACTACATGGGAACGTGAGGAAGATATCAAGGCAGAATTTTCCCATCTTTTCTCCACTCTATCAAATCTCGAGGGCGAGATTCATTTTAAGGGGGTAGGTTTGTAACACCCTCAATTTCACTACCATGCATTGCATACATTTTTCATGTAGAGAAGCATTTAAAAAGAAGTAGAAATGGAGAAAGGAATTTAGAAATGGAGAAAGAAATATAGAAATGGAGAAAGGAATGTAGAAATGGAGAAAGGAATATAGAAATGGAGAAAGGAATATCGAAATGGAGAAATGAATATAGAAATGGATAGTAATGAAAATAAAATAGCTAAATTGAGCCAACCCAAAATTTCCCCCTTTCCAAAAATTCCCAAATTCTTCCCAATTTTTCCTAATTTTCCCCAAATTCCCCAAAATTCCCCTTGGGGAATTTCCCCCACATTTGGGGGGGGGGATTTTCCCCCAAATTGGCTTCACCAAATTAGGTGGGAGACCCCTTGGTCGCAGCTCTTGAGGGGGGGGACCCTAGTCCCCCACCTCTAGGACTCTTTGGTGAAATCCCCCACCTCTAGGACTCTTTGCTTAAATCTCCCACCTCTAGGACTCTTTGGTTAAGTCCCCCACCTCTAGTACTCTTTGTCCCCCACCCCTAGGACTCTTTGGTTTAGTCCCCTACCTTTAGGACTCTTTTTTTCGACCCCTAGGACTCTTTGGTTGAGTCCCATACTTCTAGGACTCTTTGTTTCCACCCCTAGGACTCTTTAGTTGAGTCCCATACTTCTAGGACTCTTTGTTTCCACCCCTAGGACTCTTTTCCCCCTTATAAATATAACCCCACCCCGCTGGCCGCACCCCTCTCTCTCCTGGTCGCCACCCCTTTGCTGCTGCATTGGCCGCCGTCGAAACTGTGCCCCGCCTCGCCGTCGCCGGAGAAGAAGACCCCTGCTGCCAAGCCCTTGCCGCAACCCTATTCTTCTCCAAATTAAAACCCCAGCTGCTGCCATTGCAAGGGAAAAAGTCCAGCTGCAAGGAGGAGAGGAGGAAGAAGAGAGGTAGGTCACCGTTACCCCTCTTACGACATCGGAGCTGTTTCTACGCACCCGTTTTCTTGGCCCCCTGCGAGCAGAATCTTCTGCGTGTGGACAGACCATGTTTTTGTCGATTTTTGATGGTGGAATTGATCTAGATCTTGTGTCAAGATCATAACCACATCCACACTTGATCCCTACACCCTTGTTCATCATAAAACCCCATGAAAGCCCATTAAAACATGCAAGAACACGTACAAACTGGTTTTATAAAAAACTGCACTATAGGATTTGCATTCATCTACCCCATTGCATCTTGAGTAAAGTTTGTGCATGATAATTGATTGCTCTAAATTTTGTATGTGCGTGGTCGTGAGTAGAAGGACAAGCTCAAGAGGCCGTCTACGAGGAACTACAACACCAAGACTTCGAGACGCTTGAGCAACACGAGCCACGGGAGCAAGACAAGTGCCCCTTGACCATATTGATCCCATGTTTTGAAAATGTTTTGTTTGTGAAAACTCATATGCTTGATCAACTTGATGGGACACCCTTTTTATAGGAGTCTACTAGTTTTGTTAACCATCCTTGTCACCAGGAAAGTTGATGAGTCGGGTATGGTCGTTTTTCCTTTTTGCTTCGCTTAATTTACGGGATACGGGAAGCTAAATTAAAACATGGTTAGCTACTGCACTCATATCAATAATGATGATGAGAACTTGATGATGTTGATAAGCATGGAATCGTGGAGATCTAGGCAAGCTTGGTTCGTGGATGTTGCTGAATGAGATGGTGGTTTACTTGCCGTAGATCTAAGGACCGGTTCATGCAAGCACATGCCAGGAAAACAGTGTCACCACAAGGCCAAATATGGGTGCGTCTTAGCTGACTAATTAGGTGTGTTACTAGCTTGTTATGGACCGTTGGATGGCGCAGGGAATGGGAGTCGAGAGGGACTGCCCTGGGAACTGCATGGCACAAGTTGGGGCCCATGGGTGGGAGAATGGAGATTCGAGCCTACCGGTGAAACCTCAGTGGGTCTGTACATCCTAGTAGCCCCTTTGTAAAGGCTATTTTGTGATCTCTTGTCCATATACCGACAGTTGTGTACTGGTATAATGGGGGTTCTTTCTAGTCGCCGACGGGTGACGAAATCACAAACTTGTGGGTAAAGTGGTGCCACCTCTGCAGAGTGTAAAACTATCATGATATCCGTGTTTCCGGTCACAAGCACCTGGCCAACTTCCATGATTAGAGGCAAAACTTGGGTATGTTTATGGTTTGGTCATTGGGATTGGTTTTGGGACTGTTTTGAGTCATGACAATGAGTTTGGTTTCGGTTATATGAATATGAGATGGTTATAAATATTTATCAGTATGAGATGAACTTGAGAAAGATTAATGGCTGGATGAGACTTGATAAATGGTGAATTATGATGAGAGAATATTGCTGAATTACTTGATTATGATATGATAAATCTTATCTAGAAATAGTTGCTCTTTTTAACATGTTTGTGAAAAAAATTTGCTTGCTGCAATGAGCCTTTCTATTGCCTACCTTGTTGTAAGCTACATGTCATACTTTTCCCGCACTTGCTGAGTATGACATGTACTCACCCTTGCGTTACCACATATACATCAGCTACAAGAGATGAGTACTTCGAGGAACATGTGGAGTACTAGGCGTGCGCACTACCGTCAACATGCCTGTGGAGTTGAAGATTGGAGCCTGCTGTTTTAGTCATTTTTCCGCTGTCGTTTAGAGTCTTCCGCTGCAAGAATAAGTTAGATATTCATGAGTGAGACATTGAGTCATTGTAATAAAGTACTTAAACACTATTTGTTCGTGGTTATATTCTGAATTCAGTTTGTGGAATACATGGGTATGTGTGATGAACATCCTGGGCACACATATGCATTTACTTGGTTCATTTTCGGAACCGGGTGTCACACGCCGAGCCTCCACGCAGCTCACCTCCGAAGCTCAAGTCCAACCGTGGATCGTCACCGGCGGAATTCCAGTTTTTGTCCCATCCGGTGCAAAACCACATTCGGGTAAGGAAACTCCAAATTGCCGTTTGATACTTGCTTAGAGGCCACAAAACTTCACACACAGGAGCTAGACTTGATGGCGCACAAGTTTGCTTCGCAAACTTAGCATGAAACCACGTGTAGCCAGTGTATTTTGAGCTTTCCGGATGGCAGCCGTGGCGGGAAGCTTCGGGCGCACGGTGACATCGTGGTTAGAACCATTCCTGAGCCTTTTCACCACTATGCCGAGCTTCTCTAGCCATCACTGGTGCTGTAGGGTCAAAATCCATCGAGTTTGGCAGGCTAGCACGTCTGGGCGACGTCGCCAAACCTCCACCGAGCCGCCGCATCGGTGCGAGCTAGGTTAGAGCCGACGCCGGTGTGGGGAAGCTCTCCCAACATGTTTAGCGCATGAAATTAGGGCCTAGCGGCGGGTTTGGGCGTGGGAGATGGCTGGATGACCGAGTTCCGAGGTGCTCCGGCGAGCTCCGGCGGCACGGGCGCGTGGGGGCGGGAGGAAGACGAAGACCATCCGGCCCCACACGTCAGCCGCATGTTAAACAGGAGCTGGATCTTCTGTGGGCTCGAATCACTCTGTGACAGCATGGGAAGGATCCTGTGGCCCAGTGTGGCTTGGTTTCAACACGCGACACATGTTCCCCTGGACCCACCGTCAGCGTTCGAATTTTTCCCCGGTTTAATTAAAACTCCAGATTTTCCTACAAAGTTTAGAAGGGCATAACTTTTGTTAGGAAACTCCAAACTTAGTCATTCAAGTTGGGTTAGATTCAGATTGAAAAACTTTATCCAAATACGCAACCCAATTTGTAGGAATGCTATTATTTAATTCTGGAAAATTCTTTAAAGCTTTTCAGCAATAGAATTTTAGGGGAGTTTAGTTTATCCAAAGATCCTCAAACTTTGCCAGATTATTCTTTAGAGTGTTATTGAACTCCTGTAAAAATTTCAGCTTATTCAGAGTTGATTTGGTTAGGAGAATTCAGATTTCAAGTTGTTGTGTTCAATAGAATACAGAAATATTTTCAGAGAATTCCCAAAACTTGGAAATTCAATTCTGGACAATTCCTAGGAAAATTCATACAGGCTCTATGAACTATAATTAAAATTTTAGTTCACTAAGTTTGACATGAACATGGGTGTTACCTCAGAATTAATTCCTCTTTGCTTAATTGCTTAGAGAATTGTTCTGAATAAACCACTCAGTGAAAAGTGCTAATTTTTGGTCCAGATGACTTTCTTGTGACAAGGAACCCACATGAACATTTTCAGCTCCATTGGAGCTCTGGATCACCACTGTTCTGTTCAACCTCTTAAGGTGATCAACAGATAAGTGGGGAAAATACTTAGCACTTGATCATGTTGCTTAAACCCAACGCAAACCACTAGCACCAGTGTCATTTTAAATTCTTAAACAGAGTTCCAGTTTCTAAATTTGTCATTAGAACTTGTTAGCAAAAATCTTTGCAATTAAATACATATGCATGTTCATATCGTGTAGCATCTACGTGAGAACGTGAGAAGCAATTGAAGTAAAGATCACGGAGGGAGCAAAGCGAGTGATCAAGCCTCAAGTGATCTTCACTAACTGATTATATTAGTCACCTGCAAAACAGGCAAGCCCCGGTTTGCATTCGAGCAGTTTTATAGAGTATTTCCATTTCTAGAGATCATAGCTTGATTCTTTGATTGCATTAGGTCTAGTTGATAATGAAATCCCAACTGCATGACCAGAAATGTCCTAAGAGAGAAAGGGTAGAATAGCACCTCCTCGAGTGGATTTGGATACGCTAAATGTTAGTAGGAAAGGTCTGGTAGAAGTCGAGTAGTTGGAATCTACTCGTGAGTTTAGGGCTTGGTTTTATTGGAGCGGGTCAAGAATAGAAACAATGAGAAAAGTTCACACTTAAGAAATAGAGACCAGGCAGGGAGGTTTAGATGCAGCAGCCTGCAGACCGTTCGTGCATAGCCCTTCCTGTGTCGGTTAAGGCCCTTCCGTAGTTGGCCCTGTTGGACAAGTTTGAGTTGTGTACCGGGCGCATACTGGCTATATGGGACTCAGGAAACCGATGTACCTTGTGAGATCCACATTGGAACTTTTCTAACCGTCATAGGCTTTCGGCGTCAGGGTAGCAGGAGGTAACTCGCTTAAGAACATATCACTGCGGGTATGTACCTTGATGGAGCTTGCTACTCGGGGCACTTAGACCGCGTCCTGTGTGGAAGAACTTGGGAAAGGTGGCCGCATACAACATCAGTCGAGGTTGCTGCCGGCAACTCGGAGTATGGGTGTACGTGTCATGTAGTCTGGGCGTGTACTGATTCGAACCGCTGTCGCTCGCGGTCATATGAGCATACTTGCCCACTGCGTCTTGATGTAGTAAGAACTGAATGGTTTCATTTGAACTTGATAAGGCTGTGATGTAACTTGTATTGCAATCATGCTTGAAGTAGAGATAGGCTAATTAAAGTTTACTTCACTTTGTGCAAGAAGCATCGCAACAAAGCGTTTCTTGTTTGATTGTGGATTGCGACGCTGTTCGGTTCAAGTTCTTTACAATGAGGCTTAAAATCTTAAAGTTAAGGATCAACTGTAGGCGAGTTCTTTATGCAAAGTTAGCTAACCCATTTCAATCCGTCGTGCATGTAGAATTTCTTGATTAGGAGAGACGGATCAGTCTTGCTGAGCCTATGTGCTCACGCTTGCTATATGAGTGGTTTTGCAGGTTAACATCGCTGCTAAGAAGAAGGTTGTCCGGTGAGACTTGGAGACTTCCGAGTCGGGTAACACTTGGAGAACCCAGCCGCTGCAATGTCTTCGTGTTGCTAGCGAGAGGAGTCTGCAGGCTGGACTTCTTCTCGAGTGCTCATTAGTTATTCGACATGAGCTGTTTATAGTCTTCCGTTGTAGCTATTTGATGTAAACTATTTACAAAGAACCTTTGTAAGCTTCCACTTTGATTTATATAATACATTGTTCCTTATATGTGTGCTGTTGGGTGCCGTACAACACGGCACCACCCAATGCGATTCTCGGGCGAGTGGCACGGCCTGTGAATGAACGGGTGGCATGGTCCCTGTCAGCGTGGTATCAGAGCTGCATTGGTAATAGCGCACGGAATAAGGATCATATTACGACAAAAACATAGGTTACGGTGAGGATACGGTACTAGGCCCACATAAGGACTACTATTAGCTTAATATGAAGGTGGCAACCTAACTTATTTGTTATGTCAGAAAATCGTGCATCTCGGGATGTTCTATGTCTTAGGGGTGCACGTAAGCGCTGTCCAGCAGTGTGCACAAGCTGAAGGGTGGAGCCCACGGGTGGCAGGTGACCCGGCCAGCTTTAATATCCTCTACGACTCTTCACGTCGTTTGGGGCACTCGAGCAACGCCCTTCCCTAGCGTGCTACGGGAAAGTTTGGGAGACCCCGTCACATGGTTAGTAACGTGAACACATAGCCCAAAGCGTGTTTGGCTTGAGAACACCTGCGCGAGTGATGACGGACGGGTGTACGAACTGTATTGGGACCGGGTTCGGTGTGCAGCCGAACCTGACGATTGTTTGTGACTTATGCAGGTTTAACCACGAACCATAGTACGAGTAGAACACGTTTGCGAGTGACCATTTTAGTTCCACCAATGATATGGATATGCCGGTATAATCCGGTTAGGATTTCTCTTTTGTGAGGCGACATAGTACCGACATGTTTCTTACGGTGCATGGACACCGTACTAAACCTAATAACCTCTTCCCTATGAAGAAATGAATCATAAACTAACTTTGAAATAAAAACGGAAGTTTGAAACAAATATTAGTGACTGAACTCTTATTTTGAGCTAAGATTCAAATGAGAGGATGACTAGGCTTCAAAGATTTCAAGAACAGAGTGCTCTGTTTCTGGCAGGAATTCTTGCTGGACTTTGACAGAGCATAACTCTGAGTAGCTTGACCCAATTAAGATGTATGATACAGTTCCAGAAATATTTTTAAGTTCTCTACAACTTCTATGTAGACCTCCAGAGCAAAATCACACGCTAAATTGGTGGAAAGTTCAGATGAAGGTAAACTGTCCAGAACGAGGACAGTAGCAAAACCTCTCTGAACCTTTCTGTTTTTAAGCCATAACTTTCTGTAGAAAAAATCCCTAAGTAGCTTATGATATACCGTTGGAAAGGTTATGAAATGTGCAACATTGTTGTAGTTCAAAGATTGTTCAGATTCTTATTGTATTTTGTCACACCCGGTTTTTCCGAAGAAATAACCAAGTGAATATCACATGTATGCCAGGATCATTTTCTCATACATGTGATGACAAATAGTGAAGCATCATTTATTACAAGCCAGGTGTCGAATATAAATAAGTCTTACATCGCAAATGTCTCAATGGACACTAATTGCTTCATCACAAGTAAATAAACTAGCAGCGGAATATTATTCTTTAGGGCTCCATCACAGGCGTTGCCCGGGGGTCTTCATGAACCTAAAATCCTTCCTCGGGTCCAAAATCTTGGTCATTATACACCACCTCATTATCTTGACCTGAGCAGCAATATAAACCAACAAATATGCAAGGTTGAGTACCAATGGTACTCAGCAAGTGTGGGAAAATTATATCATGCATGGCTAGAACAAGGAGAGGTTGAACTCATGGTTAAAGCACTACGCAATTAATACCTATCACCTTAGCTTATTAAGCACCTACATTACTACACAGATGAAATGGTCCCATTCTCCGATCCCATCATTGTAATCAAAAAATCATAACATCATTACCAATGTTAAGCTCCCCGCTTAACTTCCAAAACCATCAATCCTCTAATCATGAATAAGTCCAGGCCGCTCTTAACCGTGAGCACGGCTGTCAAGACAGTTTTGACTCTGCAGAGTTTGTACCACTGTACCCACAAGTAGTGATTTCATCCCCCGTTGCCGGGTGGACTAAAAGAACCTCCATTATGCCAGTGGCTACGATCCACATTCACACTTCCCAGGTGTGCGGCCAGGAGATCACTACGAAGCCTTTACAAAGGGATTCCCGACGAGTGTGGGCCCACTGAGGTTTCACCCCTAACAGCATACAAGAGGCTCCAACCCCGCTGCAGTGGCCCCCTCTTGAGCCTTGCGGTTCATATGGTAGTCCAGCTGACACCTACTCCCCGCACCATCCAACACACCCATACTACGCCGGGGATACACCTAATTAATTGGCCAAGCTGCCCCATCTCAGCATGTGGTTGGCACTGTAAAGCCGGGTTACATGCTCCATGAACCGGTCCTTAGGATCCAGGCAAGTACTAAACACAAACCCAAGTCTCGTGCACCCAGCACACAACCAAAACATCCAACTTGCCTTGATCCCTACCTCTACATAACTCACAATAGCTCATTCAAGAGTATGGTATAATAAACTGATGATCTCATATCCCAAATATCCCATTCTAAGCATGGCTAAGCATATGCATGGAAATAAATGACATGACAAAATAAATCCCAACCCAAGCTACAAGGAAACAAGGTAATGCAATTCTAGGGAAACTTCCTAGCATGGGTTTCATATTTCATTTGACAATGCAAATAATTCTATCTACACATCCTAGCATAGGATCAAAGTGGTCAAGGACACTTGCCTCCTTCTTGCTGCTCTTGAAATGGGTAGTCCTGATCTTGGAAAGGAATAACTTGCTCTTGAACAGGTTCTACTTCATACCATCACACATAGCAAAAGAAAAACAACAATCATAAGACATAGTTCACACTTCTACTTCATACAAACCACACATTCATATTTATAAAAGTTCTTTACCATTATATGTGTTGTGGTTACTTTATGTGTGTTAAGTTGTGGCTTGCATGCACTTTTAACCATGTATATATGATTCCTACTTTTGTGTCCACATTTATACTTACATACTATATTTATATATATATATATGTGTTTCAGTTTTAAATAAATTCCTTATATTAAACTACCAAGTATGTATGAAAACTATTTTTCTTCTCCATATGTGCCTTCACAATTTCTATCAACCCTAAACTGAACCCTTTGGATTTTAAAAACTCCATTTATCATTTACTAGTTGCTATATTTTCAGATTTATATTCCTATGCATAATTGTGTATTTTATTATGAAATTAGTAATACACATCACCTAAACAGTATAGGTTCTGATCTAAAATAATTTAATAACATATTTTGACCTTGGCTTCTGATGTATACTATTTCATAATTATTTTCCCTATTTTTCTATAGCTATTCTTTACTTAAAAATGTGTCCCTATACTAATAAATGTGAATAATAGATGAAACAGATTTATTTCAGCCCAAAAATATATTTTTATCTCACTCCAAAGTTTTCTAAGTACTGAGAAAGTTTTTAATTAATTTTGACAATTACGTTTGTCCCCCTTTTTAATTTTTAAACACTAGTTACATATTCAATTTTCTAAATTAAATACTAAACAGGGCTAAAATAATGAATTCACCCCATTACAGGGTCTATAATATTATTTTCATAATTTCCAGGGGTCTAGCTGCACTTATCAGAGGTGTTTTTCCTAATTTCTATTAAGTCCAGGGGTTAAAACTGATTTTTAAATGAATTTACATGATTTTCTGGAGTTCCAGGGGCTAGATCTGAAGTTTCCGGGGCTAGCTCTCAATTCCAGAGAACCCCAGGGGGTAGCACGTAAGAATTCCAGTCTTTATAATGCGGGGCTGACGTGGACCGTCCGATTTTAAACCGACGGCTGAGATTATAACATCAAACCGGTACGCGGGGTTTTAAAGTCTACCGTGCGATTTAAAATAAACGGCGCACAAGCGGCCACGTCGCTCTGATCGAGCGCGGGCGGCGCTGCCGGCGGCGCACGGCGGCGGGAAACGGCGATCTCGCCGGAAAGTTTCGGATCCTCGAGAATTCTGCCTAGAACTGTGATCTGATGGCATAGATCGGTAGAGAGGATGTCAGGGATCTCACCTCGGGGGTTTTCTCGAGCTCGGGGGTCCTGGAAAGTGATCGGCGGCGAGGTCCGAGGCAAAACCACGGTGAAGCTCGTCGGCGCTGTGTTTACACCGTAACTCTCCGAGTTTTCTGCACCTGCAAAGTTCCCCGGAGGCGGTGGATCAAGACCAGCGAGTTAGATCAGAGTTTCTGAGCTTAGATCAGCCAAAATTCACCGGCGAAGTCTCGGTGCTCACCGGAGTAAAAATCGGCGATCGCGTGGGAAAAACCGATCGGGGTTGGGGTTTTTATAGCCGGGGGAGGGCGGTGGGTCAGTTGTGATCGAGTTGGATTCTTCTGGGACCGGAATTCGGCTGAGGGACGCGGTTTTCAATCGGTTAAGATCGCGCGCGCTCGGGAGGAAAAGTCCGGGGTCGGCGCGAGCGAGGTTGGGGATGACATGTGGGTCCCACCTGTCTGTGAGAGACAGCGCGGCGCGCGCGGGGGCGGGCTGGCGCGGGGAAACTGGGCCGGCTGGCGGGTTTCGGCCCACTGGCCGGTTTTTTTCCCGTTTCTCTTTTTCTTTTTCCATTTCTTTTCTGTTTTGAGTATAATTTGAATTCCAGTTTGAATTTGAATTTTTGCAAAACATGCAACACGTCCAAAAATTTTTAAATTCCCCTCTGAACATGGTTTAGAGTTTTGAATCAAAATTTGGGGTGTTACAGCTCTACCCCCCTTAAAAGAAATCTCGTCCTCGAGATTAGTGTTTCTAAGAAAACAATTCCGGAAATTGTGCCTTGAGCTCATCTTCCCGTTCCCAGGTAGCTTCCTCTTCTGAGTGATGCTTCCACTGCACCTTGCACATCCGGATTCTCTTGTTTCTGGTGAGGCGTTCCATCGTCTCCAAAATCTTGTATGGTTGCTCGGCATAAGACAAATCTTCAGCTACATCCACTTCATTCATGGGTAACACCTCTTCAGGCGTCCTCAGACATTTCTTGAGTTGTGACACATGAAATACATCGTGCACGTCCGATAGATGAACCGGTAACTCTAGTTGGTACGCCACTTCGCCTTTTCTTTCCAAAACTTGAAAGGGTCCGATGTATCGAGGTGACAACTTCCCTTTCACCTTGAACCGACGAAGTCCTCTGATAGGGGACACCTTGAGATAAACATAGTCTCCCACGTTGAAAACGAGTTCTCTTCTTCGTACATCAGCATAACTCTTCTGGCGTGTTTGTGCTATCCTCAAGTTGTTGCGAATCTCCCTCACCTTCGCTTCGGCTTCTTGTAGCACTTCTGGACCAAACACTTTACTTTCTCCTGTTTGGTTCCAGAATAGAGGAGTTCTGCACTTCCTTCCATACAAAGCTTCAAACGGTGACATTTTCATACTAGCTTGATAGCTGTTGTTATAGGAAAACTCCGCATACGGTAAGTTCTTGTCCCAACTCCTATTGTTTTTGAGTGCACATGCCCTTAACATATCTTCAAGGATCTGATTGGTTCTCTCCGTCTGCCCGTCAGTTTGGGGATGATAGGCAGAGCTGAAATTCAGATGGGTTCCCATGGTTTCATGCAACTTTTGCCAAAACCTCGAGGTGAACTGTGTCCCTCGGTCCGATACTATCTTCTTTGGCACTCCATGGTAACATACAATCCTTGACATGTACAATTCTGCCAATTTGGATCCGCTGTAGCTTTCTTTCACAGGGATGAAATGAGCTACCTTGGTTAGCCTATCAATAACGACCCATATTGAATCATACCCGGATTGGGTCCTAGGCAATCCCACGACAAAATCCATGCTGATTTCTTCCCACTTCCATTCAGGCACTTTGAGTGGTTGCAATAATCCCGCGGGTCGTTGATGTTCTGCTTTCACCAACTGACATGTGTCACATAGGGCAACATGTTCCGCGACATCTCGCTTCATGCCATACCACCAATACCTGCTTTTGAGGTCCTGGTACATCTTCGTACTCCCAGGATGAATGGAATAGTCGGAATCGTGAGCTTCCTTCAAAATTAATTCACGGATCTCCTTTACTTCTGGCACACAGATCCTTTTCCCGTGCCACACCGTTCCCTGTTCATCCTCTCTAAAACCAGGAGCTTTATTTTCCTTAATGAGCTGTCTGATCTCTTGTATCTTCTCATCATTCTTTTGGCCCTCGCGTATGTCTTGCTCGAGTGTGGAGTCCACTTCCATGGCGATGGCTTCACCACTATTTACTAGACATAGATTGAGCCTTATAACCTCATCCTTCAATTCTGCGGGCATGTCCTTCAAGCTCAACTTATTGACCTGCACTTTCCGACTCAAAGCATCGGCCACGACGTTTGCTTTCCCGG
This sequence comes from Neostapfia colusana, assembly GCA_030760725.1. Classification (NCBI taxonomy): domain Eukaryota; kingdom Viridiplantae; phylum Streptophyta; class Magnoliopsida; order Poales; family Poaceae; genus Neostapfia; species Neostapfia colusana. The sequence continues at coordinate 21,770,841 of JASWHV010000003.1, forward strand.
GATGATAGTTGATGCCTATATCAAAGTCATGGATTAGCTCTAACCATCTCCTTTGTCTGAGGTTGAGATCTGGCTGTGTGAATATGTACTTCAAACTCTTATGATCCGTATATATCTCTGTCCTCTTCCCCATCAAATAGTGCCGCCAAATTTTCAACGCGTGTACCACTGCAGCTAGTTCTAGATCATGTGTAGGATAGTTCTTCTCGTGCTTCCGAAGCTGCCGGGATGCATATGCCACGACATGTCCTTCTTGCATGAGAACACATCCCAACCCATTTCCAGAGGCATCGTAGTACACTGTGAAATTCTTCTGCATATCTGGTATAACCAACACTGGGGCTGTTGTCAATCTCTTCTTTAACTCCTGAAAGCTCGTCTCGCACTGTGGCGTCCAGGTGAATGTGATTCCCTTCTCCAACAGTTTGGTGAGAGGTCTCGAGATCTTGGAGAATCCCTCAATAAACCGTCGATAGTATCCAGCCAATCCCAAAAAGCTTTGAACTTCCCCGACATTTTCAGGGGTTTTCCACTTCTGGATATCCTCGATTTTGGCGGGATCTACGGAGATTCCTCCCTCCGAGATTATATGTCCTAAAAAGGGAACTCTCTTCAGCCAAAACTCACACTTGCTCAGCTTGGCATATAGTTGGTGTTCTCTCAGCCTCTGTAACACCAACCTTAGATGTTTCTCATGTTCTTCTTCATTTTTGGAGAAGACGAGAATATCATCTATGAAAACCACCACAAATTTGTCCAGATATTCCATGAATACCATGTTCATGAGGTACATGAAATATGCCGGGGCATTGGTTAGCCCAAAAGGCATGACAGTGTATTCATACAGTCCGTACCGAGATACGAAAGCTATCTTGGGAATATCTGATTGCCTTATCTTGAGTTGGTGGTACCCCGACCTGAGATCAATTTTCGAGAACACACAAGCTCCCCTCAACTGATCAAACAAGTCTTCAATGCGGGGTAATGGGTACTTGTTTTTGATGGTTACCTCATTCAAGGCACGGTAATCCACGCATAACCTTTGGGTTCCGTCTTTCTTGGGCACAAATATCACCGGAGCTCCCCATGGTGAGGAACTAGGGCGAATATATCCCTTCTCCGTCAATTCTCTCAAATGATCCTTGAGCTCTTCTAGCTGCTTGGAGTCCATTCGATAAGGTCTCTTGTATATCGGGGCTGTTCCCGGTACTAGCTCAATTGCGAATTCCACGTCACGGTCGGGAGGCATACCTGGCAATTCCTCCGGAAAAACATCTGGATATTCCGTGATAGTCCTGATTTCCTCAACTTTCACCTCCACTTGATTTAATTTAATGTCCCTCCTAGGCTCGTGTATTGTTATGAACTTTACTCTTGTGCCATTGGGGTGAGTTAGTTCCACCGTTCTGGTCGAACAATGGATGATTCCTTTATGTTTGGTCAACCAATCCATACCCAAAATAATATCTATCCCTTGTGAATCTATCACTATGAGGTTAGCCGTAAATACTACCCCATTAATGTCTAGGCTCACTTTGGGACACACTTGTCTTGTCCTTATTTCTCCACCTGGAGAGTTTACGGCTAGCATATGGTTCATTTGTGTGGTTGCTAGGTCATGCTTCTTAACAAACCCTTGAGCAATGAACGAGTGGGTAGCACCAGAATCAAACAGCAGAGTTGCAAGGTGTAAATTGGCAGGAAACTTACCAACTACCACGTCGGGTGCCTCTTGTGCTTCCTCCATAGTGACGTGGTTCACCCGTCCTCTCATTACATTCTGCTGTTGTGGCGGCGCAGGCTTCTTCTTTGGGCATTTATGGGCGTAGTGCCCCACTTCACCACAGTTGAAACATTGCACCCCAATCTTAGATGCTTGGCCCTTGTTGTCTTGGGGTTGGTTTGGGGGTCCTTGCACTGCTGGTCGAGGTGGATATGCGGGGCGAGGCTGCTGCACAAACTGACGTGGCGGCTGTGCTGGTGCCGTGGGTGGCCTGTAGTTTGGGTTGTACCCTCTTGGTGCTGAATAGGGTACCACAGCACGGTTCGTTTGCCCCGTAGGTTGTTGCATCATACGTGGGCGGGTGCTGCTCCCTGAGGCCTGATGTGACCACCCCGCCTTCCTCTTATTCTCATTTTCCAGGGCCTTTAGCTTCCTTTCCACCACAAACGCTTTGTCCACCATCTTTTGAAAGCTTTCATACTCATTGGAGGACATTGCACACTGCATCTCTGCGGTAAGTCCTTCCATGAAACAATCTTGTTTCTGCTCATCAGTCTCTATGTCTCGTGGAGCATAACGGGATAGTTGAGTAAATTTAGTGAGGTATTCCCTCACAGTCATGTTTCCCTGCTGCAGTCCCAAAAATTCCTTCCTCTTGTTTTTGAGTTCACCTCTTGGGATGTAATGGTTGCGGAAGCTACGCTTGAACTCTTCCCAAGTGATGTTCTCAGGGTCATGATGGGCGGCCATGTAGGCGGTCCACCAATCAGCAGCAGGTCCATGCAATTGATGAGAGGCAAACAGCACCCTCTCATACCCTTGGCATTGTATTATCCTCATCTTACTTTCAATGGTCTTCAGCCAATCATCTGCCTCCAGAGGTTCAGCAGCACTTGTAAACTTTGGAGGTTGAGTTCCTAGAAACTCACTCAACCTTGGTTGGCGTGGTGCAGCTTGTGGAGGTGGAACTTGATGCAAGTTGGCCACCACTTGAGTCAAGTTCTGGATAAGCTGATTTTGATTCTCCAGCATTTGGTGGAGAGGATCAACTTCTTCACGGCGACCACCCCTGTCCTGGCCTCCAGAAAGATGAGGGTTGCATGCCTCATCATTGTTGTTGGCGGGGTTGGCAGCACGTCCTTTTCCTCTTCCAGCCATCTGGCAGAATCAACAAATGTTAATTTGATATCATTTAGTATCATCTTACTACTTTCATTTGTTGGTGCTTTGAGGTGTTGAGGCTTTGTTAAAATTTTACGAGGGTTTATATCTCACACCAAATAAATGCACTATTATTTCCTGTGGGTTCACACACCAAAGCAAAACAATCTGAAGACGAAGCTGTGGACAATTGCTCATGGCTTCCACAACTCACGTCACACACCAAGCATCATCACACCATTAACTACGTAACGACTCGACTACTCGACCTCTTGCTAGCTAGGGGAAAGACTCTACACTACTCGTCCTCTTGAGCTGGCTCTTCGGGATCTTCCTCCTCATTTCGGCTACCTTCTGACTCTGCTTTGGGTGGGGAGGCTGCTGGTGGAGAAGTGCGACGACGCCTGATCGCTCGGCGATCCGGGGAGTCAGGAGTCCATGTATCACTCACGGTGACACACAGTTCATTCCCATCTCCTCTTTCTCTCGCCTTTAAGCAAGCTCGCAGCAACGCCTCCGTTTCCTTCAGGGTGTCTCGGACATCCTGAAGCTCTTGTTGACACTCCTGCAGTCGAGTGCTGAGCATAGCAGCATCCTCCAAGCACAAGTCCATGTGCTCATGGGAAGTCCCTTGCTGCACCGGTGGGTACTTGTACTCCGTGGTACCACTCTCACGTTGGAGGACATACATGTACTCAGTTTTGTCCAAGTGGCGACGATAGATGTGACTCTGGCAGGTGATGGCCTCCCAGGTGACATCTTTCTCCGCGTCAACTTGTGTTGCTCGACAAGCTGGGGAGTGGTGAATCTTAAGCAGCTGATTCTCGTGTATAATCCTCATCTCCGAACTCCATTCTTCCCTCTTCTCACGGATGGTCCTGGTGGAGTTATAGTGGATGATTAGCTTGCCCGTATTGCCGGCGGCTTCGAGCATACGTCGAAGACGGCGCAACAAATCTCCTACTGCCAATCCGTAGGAAAGGTACGTCACTGGACGACTCTCCTCTCTTTTGGCAAGGGCAACTACGGGAACTCTCCCTCCTGTGGACTTACGAGCGGTGCGAATCATGCGAACCATCTAAAACAAAAGAATTTAAAAATTAAGTTAGATAAATTCTCAAACAAAAATCCTATTTTGAATGAAAGTTGGGGTAAGATGAAGAAAATGACTCCTTTAATAACACTTTTCCACCCACACCTTGGAAAATAGTTTTTAAGAAAATAGGGCCCTTAAATACGTCCATTTCTACCTAGGTCCACGTTCCTACGGGCAACCCTTGGCTCTGATACCACCTCTGTCACACCCGGTTTTTCCGAAGAAACAACCAAGTGAATATCACATGTATGCCAGAATCATTTTCTCATACATGTGATGACAAATAGTGAAGCATCATTTATTACAAGCCAGGTGTCGAATATAAATAAGTCTTACATCGCAAATGTCTCAATGGACACTAATTGCTTCATCACAAGTAAATAAACTAGCAGCGGAATATTATTCTTTAGGGCTCCATCACAGGCGTTGCCCGGGGGTCTTCATGAACCTAAAATCCTTCCTCGGGTCCAAAATCTTGGTCATTATACACCACCTCATTATCTTGACCTGAGCAGCAATATAAACCAACAAATATGCAAGGTTGAGTACCAATGGTTCTCAGCAAGTGTGGGAAAATTATATCATGCATGGCTAGAACAAGGAGAGGTTGAACTCATGGTTAAAGCACTACGCAATTAATACCTATCACCTTAGCTTATTAAGCACCTACATTACTACACAGGTGAAATGGTCCCATTCTCCCATCCCATCATTGTAATCCAAAAATCATAACATCATTACCAATGTTAAGCTCCCCGCTTAACTTCCAAAACCATCAATCCTCTAATCATGAATAAGTCCAGGCCGCTCTTAACCGTGAGCACGGCTGTCAAGACAGTTTTGACTCTGCAGAGTTTGTACCACTGTACCCACAAGTAGTGATTTCATCCCCCGTTGCCGGGTGGACTAAAAGAACCTCCATTATGCCAGTGGCTACGATCCACACTCACACTTCCCAGGTGTGCGGCCAGGAGATCACTACGAAGCCTTTACAAAGGGATTCCCGACGAGCGTGGGCCCACTGAGGTTTCACCCCTAACAGCATACAAGAGGCTCCAACCCCGCTGCAGTGGCCCCCTCTTGAGCCTTGCGGTTCATATGGTAGTCCAGCTGACACCTACTCCCCGCACCATCCAACACACCCATACTACGCCGGGGATACACCTAATTAATTGGCCAAGCTGCCCCATCTCAGCATGTGGTTGGCACTGTAAAGCCGGGTTACATGCTCCATGAACCGGTCCTTAGGATCCAGGCAAGTACTAAACACAAGCCCAAGTCTCGTGCACCCAGCACACAACCAAAACATCCAACTTGCCTTGATCCCTACCTCTACATAACTCACAATAGCTCATTCAAGAGTATGGTATAATAAACTGATGATCTCATGTCCCAAATATCCCATTCTAAGCATGGCTAAGCATATGCATGGAAATAAATGACATGACAAAATAAATCCCAACCCAAGCTACAAGGAAACAAGGTAATGCAATTCTAGGGAAACTTCCTAGCATGGGTTTCATATTTCATTTGACAATGCAAATAATTCTATCTACACATCCTAGCATAGGATCAAAGTGGTCAAGGACACTTGCCTCCTTCTTGCTGCTCTTGAAATGGGTAGTCCTGATCTTGGAAAGGAATAACTTGCTCTTGAACAGGTTCTACTTCATACCATCACACATAGCAAAAGAAAAACAACAATCATAAGACATAGTTCACACTTCTACTTCATACAAACCACACATTCATATTTATAAAAGTTCTTTACCATTATATGTGTTGTGGTTACTTTATGTGTGTTAAGTTGTGGCTTGCATGCACTTTTAACCATGTATATATGATTCCTACTTTTGTGTCCACATTTATACTTACATACTATATTTATATATATATATATATATATATGTGTGTTTCAGTTTTAAATAAATTCCTTATATTAAACTACCAAGTATGTATGAAAAGTTTTTTTCTTCTCCATATGTGCCTTCACAATTTCTATCAACCCTAAACTGAACCCTTTGGATTTTAAAAACTCCATTTATCATTTACTAGTTGCTATATTTTCAGATTTATATTCCTATGCATAATTGTGTATTTTATTATGAAATTAGTAATACACATCACCTAAACAGTATAGGTTCTGATCTAAAATAATTTAATAACATATTTTGACCTTGGCTTCTGATGTATACTATTTCATAATTATTTTCCCTATTTTTCTATAGCTATTCTTTACTTAAAAATTTGTCCCTATACTAATAAATGTGAATAATAGATGAAACAGATTTATTTCAGCCCAAAAATATATTTTTATCTCACTCCAAAGTTTTCTAAGTACTGAGAAAGTTTTTAATTAATTTTGACAATTACGTTTGTCCCCCTTTTTAATTTTTAAACACTAGTTACATATTCAATTTTCTAAATTAAATACTAAACAGGGCTAAAATAATGAATTCACCCCATTACAGGGTCTATAATATTATTTTCATAATTTCCAGGGGTCTAGCTGCACTTATCAGAGGTGTTTTTCCTAATTTCTATTAAGTCCAGGGGTTAAAACTGATTTTTAAATGAATTTACATGATTTTCTGGAGTTCCAGGGGCTAGATCTGAAGTTTCCGGGGCTAGCTCTCAATTCCAGAGAACCCCAGGGGGTAGCACGTAAGAATTCCAGTCTTTATAATGCGGGGCTGACGTGGACCGTCCGATTTTAAACCGACGGCTGAGATTATAACATCGAACCGGTACGCGGGGTTTTAAAGTCTACCGTGCGATTTAAAATAAACGGCGCACAAGCGGCCACGTCGCTCTGATCGAGCGCGGGCGGCGCTGCCGGTGGCGCACGGCGGCGGGAAACGGCGATCTCGCCGGAAAGTTTCGGATCCTCGAGAATTCTGCCTAGAACTGTGATCTGATGGCATAGATCGGTAGAGGGGAGGTCAGGGATCTCACCTCGGGGGTTTTCTCGAGCTCGGGGGTCCTGGAAAGTGATCGGCGGCGAGGTCCGAGGCAAAACCACGGCGAAGCTCGTCGGCGCTGTGTTTACACCGTAACTCTCCGAGTTTTCTGCACCTGCAAAGTTCCCCGGAGGCAGTGGATCAAGACCAGCGAGTTAGATCAGAGTTTCCGAGCTTAGATCAGCCAAAATTCACCGGCGAAGTCTCGGTGCTCACCGGAGTAAAAATCGGCGATCGCGTGGGAAAAACCGATCGGGGCTGGGGTTTTTATAGCCGGGGAAGGGCGGTGGGTCAGTTGTGATCGAGTTGGATTCTTCTGGGACCGGAATTCGGCTGAGGGACGCGGTTTTCAATCGGTTAAGATCGCGCGCGCTCGGGAGGAAAAGTCTGGGGTCGGCGCGAGCGAGGTTGGGGATGACATGTGGGTCCCACCTGTCTGTGAGAGACAGCGCGGCGCGCGCGGGGGCGGGCTGGCGCGGGGAAACTGGGCTGGCTGGTGGGTTTCGGCCCACTAGCCGGTTTTTTTCCCGTTTCTCTTTTTCTTTTTCCATTTCTTTTCTGTTTTGAGTATAATTTGAATTCCAGTTTGAATTTGAATTTTTGCAAAACATGCAACACGTCCAAAAATTTTTAAATTCCCCTCTGAACATGGTTTAGAGTTTTGAATCAAAATTTGGGGTGTTACATATTTGCATATACACTGTGATAAAATGAGCCACATACAAAGGAGATGCTGGCAAATTTTATCCAGGAATTCTGTCAGCTTTGGAAAATCATAACTTTTGATCCAGAGATTATCTGAAGTCATATGAATACTCGTTGGAAATATACTGGAGTTAACTTTAACTTTGGTATTCGACTTGAGTTATGAAAATGCTGTTAACTGGATCAACATCTGGATTTAGTGCATAAAGTTCTGTTCTGTACAGATAGGCTGGTTAGCTATGCCTACCCTAAGGAGTTGTGTAAACATGGATTTTGTTACTGCTTTCATAAAGTTTTGACATATTCATGTTTTCATTAGTATCACATACTGCTGAGTTCATGTTTAACTCATCTCAAATATATTTTTGCAGTATGGTTCGTACTTGCTCTAAGAGTAAGGCCGGGAGTTCTCGTCGAGGCAGTGATGATTCTATTTCACCGTCGGGATCACCATCCACGGGATGGATGGATCTTATGACTCGTGTTGTCGAGTCTAACCAGGAGAACACCAGGCTACTCCAAGAAGCAACTCAAGAGAACACACGCTTACTCCAAGCGTTGGTACAGCAGGGCGTACTCCAGAACACGAAACAAGTCGTTCCACCTCGGAACGCTTATCTGGACTTCTTGGCGACTCAACCGCCAATCTTTACTGAAACTACCGAACCTATGGAAGCAGATCAATGACTTCGTGTCATGGAGTCCAAATTCGGAGTATTCAAGTGTGATGAAGTTCAAAAGACAATGTTTGCCGCTCAACAACTCCATGGAGCCTCCGAAAACTGGTGGGTGGAACATTTCGCCACCATTGCGGAGGACCATCAAGTGACATGGAGTGAGTTTTGTGAAGCTTTTCATACTCGTCACATGCCAATAGGAATTATCAAGACAAAGCGGGAGGAATTTTTGGGCTTGAAGCAAGGGGACATGAGTGTCCTTGAGTATGTCAGAAGGTTTAACCTTTTGGCCCAATATGCTCCCGAATATGTGGTGAAAGAAGAGGCACGGTGTGATTTATTCTTCCATGGCCTGAGTGCCATATTATAGGAGAAGTTGGCCGTGCACAATAAAGGCAGTTACACCAACATGGTAGATGCGGCTCTGATCCAAGAGAAGCCGACACTCGAGTGGCAAGCTGAGAAAAGAAAAATGAGTGAGATCAAGCAGGCCAACACAAGTTATGTGCCTCAAAAGTACCGTTTGGTGTACTAAACGCCATCCGGTGAAAGATGGAGTCCACCTGTACGATCACTCCTCAGAGGTTGATTACTGGTCAAGTACCACAACTTGCACCACCTCCACAGCAGCAACATCAGTCGGTGGTTTATGTTCCATCGCCGCAACCATGTGTACCTAGCATCCAACCACAAGTCAATGATGAACTGGAGAGACATCCGTGTTTCACTTGTTGGCGTATGGTCCATTATGCTAGACATTGTACAGAGGGAATTCAAGGCTGTGGGTCATCATATTGCAATATTCAGACTCGGACCTAAATCTGCAGAAAGGAAGGCAGACAAGGGACAGCATTCACTACACAGTGATGGATGATGTTCCGGAAGGAGAAGCCGCGTTAGCAGGGATGTTTTCTCTGAATCAGCTGCCGGTTTTGATTCTCTTTGATTCCGATGCCACACACAACTTCATTAGTCAACCTTTTGTGGCTCAACATTAGCTCCAAACAGCTTATACAAAAGAGGCAATACCTCATATCTTCGCCCGGGGGCAGCAGTACAACAAGCGAGGTTGTCTCCCGAGCACCTCTTTGTTTAGGGGTAGAATATACCCCTTTTGTAAGCTTTCGCTTTGATTTATGTAATACATTGTTCCTTATATATGTGCTGTTGGGTGCCGCACAACACGGCACAACCCGATACGATTCCTGGGCGAGTGGCACGGCCCCGTGAACGAACGGGTGGCGTGGTCCCTGTCAGTGCATTTTGTGGCAGCTCTCTAGGATCATAGACTAGCCCCACATATCAACACTAGTTTTTCTCTGCGCACTTTGTCCTCACTCGTGCGCACCCGGGAATACGTCCTAGTTGGTCACTCATCCCGAAATTTCTCCGGGCCAAGCATGCTTAACCCTAGAGTCCTTTGCAGGTGGGCTTCTGGAAAAGAAGGTATACCTTGATGGTATGAGTACTCTATCAATCCTATTAGGCCAGGAGCCAGGATGTCACAATCCACCCCCTTTAGAAGACCGACGCCCTCGTCGATCAACGCCGAGATAGGAGCGTCCCCTTTTAGCCACGTCCATACGTTCAATACAGGCATACGCATACCGTACGTCCTGTTAGTAGCATACGTACCATACTGTGTCCCTCACAGAGGACCCATGCTTCATGTGTACGTACCGACGTCCCTGACCTGTACGCTACCGTATCCTGCTCACTGACCCGTAAGCACCCGTGAAACTGCGAGGGTCGGCTCTGATACCATTTTGTGGCAGCTCTCTAGGATTATAGACTAGCCCCACATACCAATACTAGTTTTTTCTGTGCACTTTGTCCTCACTCGTGTGCACCCGAGAAGACTTCCCGGTTGGTCACCCATCCCGAAATTTCTCCGGACCAAGCACGCTTAACCTTGGAGTCCTTTATAGGTGGGCTTCCGGAAAAGAAGGTATACTTTGATGGTATGAGTACTCTATCAATCCTATTAAGCCGGGAGCCAGGATGTCACAAGAAAGTGGCAATACTAACCTATTTTCTTATGTCGGAAAATCATGCATCTCGGGACGTCATATGTCTTGGGGGTGCATGTAAGCGCTGTCCACCAGTGCGCACAAGCTAAAGGGTGGAGCCTCACGGGTGGCAGGTAACCCGGCCAGCTTTAGTATCCTCTACGACTTTTCATGTCGTTTGGGCTATTCGAGCAACGCCCTTCCCTGGCGTGCTATGGGCAAGTTTGGGAGACTCCGTCACATGGTTAGTAACATGAACATGTAGCTCAAGGTATGATTGGCTTGAGAACAACCGTGCGAGTGATGACGGGCGGTTGTATGAACTGTATTGGGACCGGGTTTGGTGTGCAGCCGGCCCGATGTTTGTGTGAGTTATTTGCAGTTAGTCTAACCACTAATCGGTAGACGAGTAGCACACGTGTGCGAGAGACATTTAGTGTCACCGAATTAACGAATCCAGCTACGTCCGGTATAGGTTTTTCTTTGTAAGGAACGTAGTACCGACATGAACTGGTGACGCTTCGACGTCACACCCCACTAAATGATTAAAATCATTGTAAAACCTTGAAGTTTTTATCCAGAGGACTAAAAGTTTTATATAACTTCTTCCCTTAATCATATTCAAAGTTAACAAGTTTTCAACTTATAGGGTATTAAGGACAGTCCCCTATTTTCAGCTGAAATAAGGCTGAAGTTAAACAGAGGTTAGAGGTTTAGTTCTTTCTAGGTTGGGGTCATATGATACGTTTATGGAAAGCTTTGGAAGAGCTTTACAACTTTTCTATTGATGTCCAGAGGTGTTTCAAACCAGTCGAAAATTGCAGTAGAGTTGAAACTGTCCAGAAAACAGGACAGAGCAAATACTCTCTGAAACTTTCTGTAAATTGAGAATAACTTACTGCATAAAAATACAAAAATAGAAAATGGGGTAGTTATGAAATTTTCATGAGATGTTTTACAACTTTGTAACAGAAAGTTTTGTCAAATTTGATGAAGAATTAACTGGAATTCTTGGATCAAATCAGTACCTCAAGCAGGGAGGTGTTGTCCAATTGTCTCCAGAAAATCTATCAACTTTGACATCTCATAACTTTTGAAACAGGACAGATCTGAGGCCAAGAAAATACTTTCTGGAAAGCTATTGAAGTTATATTTAACTTTGATGTTGAGCTCCAGAATTGGTTTTGCCTTTAGCATGGTCTAAATCAGGTTGAAATGGAAACTGGTCAGGGCTGTCAGTTTGGGCAGCAGACCAGCAATCAAATTTGTTCTAAGTTTGAATGGTTTTTCCAAGTTTTATGAGTTCAATGACATGTTTTAATGTTATAAATCTATGAATTTACTGTTGAAATGCATATTTGACCTTTTTCAAATATATTTCCACAGATGACAACGGATAAACAACTGGAGAACGGGTGGGTGGCATCCCACTGTTCTAGACGCAGCGGTTATCCGGAACTGTTGAGGCTAATGCTTCAACATTTCAGGTATGTGGAAATGCCACAGTACCTCGCCAAGGAAGAAGGCGAGGAGGGGAACAGGACATGGACCATCCATGTCGTTGTTCCAGCAGGACCTACGCCAACCGGTTGGGCACCGTTCACCGTCACGGTGAGAGGTAGACAAACGGAGGAGATGTGGCAAGTGGCAGCCCGCGACACCATGCCACGTTTCTGTCAACTACACGTGAGGGCTATGGAGGGCACTCCATATGCGCTCGTTCCGGTGGTGGGATGAGCTAATCACGTGTGGAGGGAGAGGTACTTGGAGGCAACAGATCCGGGTTGCCCAAGGTACAACCCCGCGGAGGCGAACCCCAGCCTCCAGTTGATGGCAGGGAAGACCGTGATGGACAGCCAAGCTGTCCATATGGATTGTCTTGCCGTGAAGCTCAAGGAGAGCACCAGCCATGGAGACCATTTCGAGAGTGCTCACAGGGCACTCCGTAATGTTCTCCTTCTGACGATAAAGCGACTGAACAATACAATCAGTTGCATCGTCTGAAGAAGGCGAAGAAGAAAAGCCGCGTCGACATCACGGCTTTACAACAGCAAGTGCAGGCCTTGACCCAGCAGAATTAGGTCCTCACTGAAGAGAGTGATGACGCTATTGAGGAGAGGCAGGGCTGGAAAGAGGACTACAACCAGTCCATGGATGAGGTGCATGCGTTGCAAGACCTCGTACCTCCGGTAGTGGGCCTACCGATGGTAGGTGCCGTACCTGTGGTTTTGGTATCCCGGCGATGTGGGAACCTGAGCCAGAAGAGGAGGTCATGGACTCTGAGCCACCAGCAGAGGTAGCAGAGGAGGACGACCCGCATTAGGTCTAGTTCTACTTCGAGTAGTGAGTTACTGTTGCCAAGTAGGGCAGCGAGGGTGGTGTGTAGAAACTTTTGTAATCGGTGACATGTCGTGTAGACAGTAGCATGTGTATAGGTAGTGACGACATGAGCACGACTTCTCGGGGATCCGAGAATAATGTATCTTGTATAAAGTTTATGCTTTATCAATATATGTGAATGTTGTTCAAGTTTATTCATGTGTCACTTCAATACCTACTGCTTTATATGGAATTTTAAGAATGACATGTGCTGATCGTTGCTGTTTTGAACTTCAGAATGACTCGCACTCGTGCCAACCCGAAAGTTGGGAGTTCTAGTCGGGGGGAGATGTCTCCCAACAGCCTCCCGAGGATTCCTCGGGACAGCAACAGCGTCAACAGCAACAACCGCCACCGCCAACGGTTACATCAGCCGACATCGTTGCAGCTATGACGGGTTCACATCAGCAGCACACGGAGTTGCTGCAAACTTTAAGTGCAAATACATCTCGACCAGAGAGGCGTCAAGACCGTGAGGAGTGCCAACAAAGCTCCTACTCTGACTTTCTAGCTACTCGTCCCCCGGTATTCTCAAGGGCGGATGAACCCCTCGATGCGGACAACTGGCTCCGCACGATGGAGATGAAATTTGGGCTGCTCCAAGTGAGTGAGCAGCGCAAGACTCAGTTCATGGCCCAGCAGCTTCAAGGGTCCGTGAGCGCTTTGTGGGCAAACTTTTGTGCCTCGCAACCCACCAAGCGAGTAATAACTTGGGTGGAGTTCCGGACGGCCTTCAAGGCCTATCACATACTGCCGGGTCTAATGAAAAGGAAGATGCAGGAGTTCCTTTGCCTACAGAAAGGTAGCAGGAACGCGCTGGAATACTCCAGGGTGTTCAACGGTCTCGCGCTCTACGCTTCATATCACGCCGATACCTACGAGAAGCGTCGAGATCACTTTTACCAGGGGCTTAATCCGCTCCTAAAGGACAAGCTGGCGATGTTCAATCGTGGCAGCCTCAATGATTTTATTTATGCTGCGATTGTGCAATAGGACTCCGGAAAGGAGTTAGCAGCGGCGGAGAAGAAGCGAAGCGTGCCGTAGAGCAGCGGATATGGAGGTGGTCCTTCCAAAAAATACCATATGGTGTATCGCTCACCATCAGGTCAATGCTGGCAGTCATCACAGCGGCCGATGCAATTCCGCAGTCGGCCATATTCTCCACCGGCGTTCCGGCCGGCATTACCAGCACCACCTCTGCAGGAATAACAGCACCAGCGGGTGATGCCGCATGCATTTGCACCTCAGGGGCACATGCCGGGCTTTCGTTCCCCAAGCACGGGCCAATCGTCAACCGCATGCTTCAAATGCGGTCGCCCAGGGCACTTCACCAACAACTGCCCCAAGAGGCAAGGCGGCAGAGTGGCACCACAGTTTCCGGGGAGGAATCAGCCCTGGAACCCCATTAATGCATGGCGGGCAAATCCTAAGCCTGGCACTGTCCACCAACTCGCCATAGAGGACGTGCCGGAGGGAGAGCCAATCCTTGCGGGTATGTTCCAACTCCACCAGCATCCCGTCATAGTGTTATTTGATTCAGGCGCCACACATAATTTCATTAATCAAGCTTTTATTATTAAATACAGCTTGCAAATACTACCCACTGAAAGTCCTTACTTGATTTGTTCTCCGGATGGGAAGATTTCCGCAAGCATGATGGTTCCAAAAGCGCCATTATGCTTAGAGTGTAGAGTATACCCTACATCTCTCATTGTTTTAGAGAGACAAAGGGTCGATGTCATCCTAGGGATGTCGTGGTTAACCCACCACAGTGCTGTTTTAGACACCGTCCTCCGAGTCGTGCATCTACACTCAGAAGTGCACGAGTCTCACTCATTATTTCTGGACAGTCCAGAAATAAAACTTCCAATTGAATACCAATCCACCACCACAGATTGGAAGACATTCCAGTAGTCCGTGAGTTCCCTGACGTGTTCCCGGATGATTTACCGGGGATGCCGCCCGACCGAGGTGGAGTTCAAGATTGAAATTGCACCGGGAACTATGCCAATATCCCGAAGGCCATACAAGATGGCGCCAAAGGAATTGGCAGAACTGAAGACGCAGTTAACGGACCTGCTGGAGAAGGGTTTTATTAGGCCGAGCTCCTCGCCATGGGGCTGTTCAGCATTATTTGTGAAGAAGAAGGATGAGACGTTGCGGCTTTGCGTGGACTATCATCCACTAAATGCCGTAACTATCAAGAATAAGTACCCGTTGCCACGGATCGATATGTTGTTTGATCAGTTGGTCGAATCAAAGATCTTTTCCAAAATGGACTTAAGATCTGGGTACCATCAGATTAAGATACGGGCTGAGGATATCCCGAAGACGGCTTTCTCGACAAGGTACGGACTTTATGAGTACCTAGTCATGTTCCATCAGCCTCACCAACGCTCCAGCTCACTTCATGTACTTGATGAACTCGGTATTCATGCCGGAGCTGGACAAGTTTGTCGTGGTCTTCATCGATGACATATTGGTATATTCCAAGTCGGAGGAAGAACACACGAAGCATCTGCATATAGTATTGCAAAGGCTGCGGGATCACAAACTATACACGAAATTCAGTAAGTGCGAATTCTGGATATCACATGTGCCTTTTATCGGGCATACTCAGCGGAGGGCATCGCTGTAGACCCGAGTAAGATCACACAAGTGCTGAATTGGAAGTCCTCTAGAACTGTTCACCAGGAACGGAGTTTCCTCGGACTCGCGGGGTAATATCGGAGGTTTATTCCGAACTTCTCGAAGATTGCCAAGTTTATGACCGAGCTGCTGAAGAAGGCAACCAAATATGTTTGGAGTCCAGCATGTGAAGCAGAATTCAAGGCATTAGTGAAGCACTTAACATCAGCACCGGTTTTGGCGCAGCCAGACACAACAAAACCGTTCGATGTGTACTGGGATGCATCCGGCATTGGGCTCGGATGTGTGTTGATGCAAGACCGACAGGTGATATTGTATGGATCACAGCAGCTCAGGAACCATGAGCAAAATTATCCAGCTCATGACTTAGAGCTCTCTGCCGTGGTACTCGCACCCAAGATGTGGAGGCACTACCTACTCGGTAACCTCGTACATTAAAATACCAACCACAAAAGTCTCAAGTACATATTCACTCAGAAGGAGCTGAACATGAGGCAACGAAGATGGTTGGAGTTGATAAAGGATTATTAAATAGAGAACCATTATCACCCCATCAAGGCAAACGTAGTGGTGGATGCGCTGAGTCGCAAGTCACGCGTCAACAATCTGACCATCACACAGTTGGAAGAGAGCAAGCCACCATTGCATGTGATTCCACATGGAGCTCTCTACAACCTAGCTCTTATCCCCACCATCCGTGAAGAGATAGCGGCAGCTCAGAAACATGACAAGGGCATGTCGAATTTGCAAAGACGTGTAGACAGTGGGGAGCTGAAGTGTTTCTGGAAAGACGGAGACGACGTCCTATGGTTCAAGGACCGTATCGTCGTACCCCGTAACCCAGAGTTGCGGAAGAAAATCTTTGATGAGGCTCACTTGTGAAAGTTTTCTATTCACTCCGACAGCAACAAGATGTATCAAGAACTCAGAAACAAGTTTTTGTGGACACGGATGAAGCGGGAGATCGCAAAGTACGTGTCCGAGTGTGATACATGCCGAAAGGTGAAGGCAGGCCATATGAGAAAACCGGGACTGTTACAACCACTGGGTGTTCCTGCCTGTGTCACACCCGGTTTTTCCGAAGAAACAACCAAGTGAATATCACATGTATGCCAGGATCATTTTCTCATACATGTGATGACAAATAGTGAAGCATCATTTATTACAAGCCAGGTGTCGAATATAAATAAGTCTTACATCGCAAATGTCTCAATGGACACTAATTGCTTCATCACAAGTAAATAAACTAGCAGCGGAATATTATTCTTTAGGGCTCCATCACAGGCGTTGCCCGGGGGTCTTCATGAACCTAAAATCCTTCCTCGGGTCCAAAATCTTGGTCATTATACACCACCTCATTATCTTGACCTGAGTAGCAATATAAACCAACAAATATGCAAGGTTGAGTACCAATGGTTCTCAGCAAGTGTGGGAAAATTATATCATGCATGGCTAGAACAAGGAGAGGTTGAACTCATGGTTAAAGCACTACGCAATTAATACCTATCACCTTAGCTTATTAAGCACCTACATTACTACACAGGTGAAATGGTCCCATTCTCCCATCCCATCATTGTAATCCAAAAATCATAACATCATTACCAATGTTAAGCTCCCCGCTTAACTTCCAAAACCATCAATCCTCTAATCATGAATAAGTCCAGGCCGCTCTTAACCGTGAGCACGGCTGTCAAGACAGTTTTGACTCTGCAGAGTTTGTACCACTGTACCCACAAGTAGTGATTTCATCCCCCGTTGCCGGGTGGACTAAAAGAACCTCCATTATGCCAGTGGCTACGATCCACATTCACACTTCCCAGGTGTGCGGCCAGGAGATCACTACGAAGCCTTTACAAAGGGATTCCCGACGAGCGTGGGCCCACTGAGGTTTCACCCCTAACAGCATACAAGAGGCTCCAACCCCGCTGCAGTGGCCCCCTCTTGAGCCTTGCGGTTCATATGGTAGTCCAGCTGACACCTACTCCCCGCACCATCCAACACACCCATACTACGCCGGGGATACACCTAATTAATTGGCCAAGCTGCCCCATCTCAGCATGTGGTTGGCACTGTAAAGCCGGGTTACATGCTCCATGAACCGGTCCTTAGGATCCAGGCAAGTACTAAACACAAGCCCAAGTCTCGTGCACCCAGCACACAACCAAAACATCCAACTTGCCTTGATCCCTACCTCTACATAACTCACAATAGCTCATTCAAGAGTATGGTATAATAAACTGATGATCTCATGTCCCAAATATCCCATTCTAAGCATGGCTAAGCATATGCATGGAAATAAATGACATGACAAAATAAATCCCAACCCAAGCTACAAGGAAACAAGGTAATGCAATTCTAGGGAAACTTCCTAGCATGGGTTTCATATTTCATTTGACAATGCAAATAATTCTATCTACACATCCTAGCATAGGATCAAAGTGGTCAAGGACACTTGCCTCCTTCTTGCTGCTCTTGAAATGGGTAGTCCTGATCTTGGAAAGGAATAACTTGCTCTTGAACAGGTTCTACTTCATACCATCACACATAGCAAAAGAAAAACAACAATCATAAGACATAGTTCACACTTCTACTTCATACAAACCACACATTCATATTTATAAAAGTTCTTTACCATTATATGTGTTGTGGTTACTTTATGTGTGTTAAGTTGTGGCTTGCATGCACTTTTAACCATGTATATATGATTCCTACTTTTGTGTCCACATTTATACTTACATACTATATTTATATATATATATATATGTGTGTTTCAGTTTTAAATAAATTCCTTATATTAAAGTACCAAGTATGTATGAAAACTATTTTTCTTCTCCATATGTGCCTTCACAATTTCTATCAACCCTAAACTGAACCCTTTGGATTTTAAAAACTCCATTTATCATTTACTAGTTGCTATATTTTCAGATTTATATTCCTATGCATAATTGTGTATTTTATTATGAAATTAGTAATACACATCACCTAAACAGTATAGGTTCTGATCTAAAATAATTTAATAACATATTTTGACCTTGGCTTCTGATGTATACTATTTCATAATTATTTTCCCTATTTTTCTATAGCTATTCTTTACTTAAAAATGTGTCCCTATACTAATAAATGTGAATAATAGATGAAACAGATTTATTTCAGCCCAAAAATATATTTTTATCTCACTCCAAAGTTTTCTAAGTACTGAGAAAGTTTTTAATTAATTTTGACAATTACGTTTGTCCCCCTTTTTAATTTTTAAACACTAGTTACATATTCAATTTTCTAAATTAAATACTAAACAGGGCTAAAATAATGAATTCACCCCATTACAGGGTCTATAATATTATTTTCATAATTTCCAGGGGTCTAGCTGCACTTATCAGAGGTGTTTTTCCTAATTTCTATTAAGTCCAGGGGTTAAAACTGATTTTTAAATGAATTTACATGATTTTCTGGAGTTCCAGGGGCTAGATCTGAAGTTTCCGGGGCTAGCTCTCAATTCCAGAGAACCCCAGGGGGTAGCACGTAAGAATTCTAGTCTTTATAATGCGGGGCTGACGTGGACCGTCCGATTTTAAACCGACGGCTGAGATTATAACATCGAACCGGTACGCGGGGTTTTAAAGTCTATCGTGCGATTTAAAATAAACGGCGCACAAGCGGCCACGTCGCTCTGATCGAGCGCGGGCGGCGCTGCCGGCGGCGCACGGTGGCGGGAAACGGCGATCTCGCCGGAAAGTTTTGGATCCTCGAGAATTCTGCCTAGAACTGTGATCTGATGGCATAGATCGGTAGAGGGGAGGTCAGGGATCTCACCTCGGGGGTTTTCTCGAGCTCGGGGGTCCTGGAAAGTGATCGGCGGCGAGGTCCGAGGCAAAACTACGGCGAAGCTCGTCGGCGCTGTGTTTACACCGTAACTCTCCGAGTTTTCTGCACCTGCAAAGTTCCCCGGAGGCGGTAGATCAAGACCAGCGAGTTAGATCAGAGTTTCCGAGCTTAGATCAGCCAAAATTCACCGGCGAAGTCTTGGTGCTCACCGGAGTAAAAATCGGCGATCGCGTGGGAAAAACCGATCGGGGCTGGGGTTTTTATAGCCGGGGAAGGGCGGTGGGTCAGTTGTGATCGAGTTGGATTCTTCTGGGACCGGAATTCGGCTGAGGGACGCGGTTTTCAATCGGTTAAGATCGCGCGCGCTCGGGAGGAAAAGTCCGGGGTCGGCGCGAGCGAGGTTGGGGATGACATGTGGGTCCCACCTGTCTGTGAGAGACAGCGCGGCGCGCGCGGGGGCGGGCTGGCGCGGGGAAACTAGGCCGGCTGGCGGGTTTCGGCCCACTGGCCGGTTTTTTTCCCGTTTCTCTTTTTCTTTTTCCATTTCTTTTCTGTTTTGAGTATAATTTGAATTCCAGTTTGAATTTGAATTTTTGCAAAACATGCAACACGTCCAAAAATTTTTAAATTCCCCTCTGAACATGGTTTAGAGTTTTGAATCAAAATTTGGGGTGTTACAGCTCTACCCCCCTTAAAAGAAATCTCGTCCTCGAGATTGGTGTTTCTAAGAAAACAATTCCGGAAATTGTGCCTTGAGCTCATCTTCCCGTTCCCAGGTAGCTTCCTCTTCTGAGTGATGCTTCCACTGCACCTTGCACATCCGGATTCTCTTGTTTCTGGTGAGGCGTTCCATCGTCTCCAAAATCTTGTATGGTTGCTCGGCATAAGACAAATCTTCAGCTACATCCACTTCATTCATGGGTAACACCTCTTCAGGCGTCCTCAGACATTTCTTGAGTTGTGACACATGAAATACATCGTGCACGTCCGATAGATGAACCGGTAACTCTAGTTGGTACGCCACTTCGCCTTTTCTTTCCAAAACTTGAAAGGGTCCGATGTATCGAGGTGACAACTTCCCTTTCACCTTGAACCGACGAAGTCCTCTGATAGGGGACACCTTGAGATAAACATAGTCTCCCACGTTGAAAACGAGTTCTCTTCTTCGTACATCAGCATAACTCTTCTGGCGTGTTTGTGCTATCCTCAAGTTGTTGCGAATCTCCCTCACCTTCGCTTCGGCTTCTTGTAGCACTTCTGGACCAAACACTTTACTTTCTCCTGTTTGGTTCCAGAATAGAGGAGTTCTGCACTTCCTTCCATACAAAGCTTCAAACGGTGACATTTTCATACTAGCTTGATAGCTGTTGTTATAGGAAAACTCCGCATACGGTAAGTTCTTGTCCCAACTCCTATTGTTTTTGAGTGCACATGCCCTTAACATATCTTCAAGGATCTGATTGGTTCTCTCCGTCTGCCCGTCAGTTTGGGGATGATAGGCAGAGCTGAAATTCAGATGGGTTCCCATGGTTTCATGCAACTTTTGCCAAAACCTCGAGGTGAACTGTGTCCCTCGGTCCGATACTATCTTCTTTGGCACTCCATGGTAACATACAATCCTTGACATGTACAATTCTGCCAATTTGGATCCGCTGTAGCTTTCTTTCACAGGGATGAAATGAGCTACCTTGGTTAGCCTATCAATAACGACCCATATTGAATCATACCCGGATTGGGTCCTAGGCAATCCCACGACAAAATCCATGCTGATTTCTTCCCACTTCCATTCAGGCACTTTGAGTGGTTGCAATAATCCCGCGGGTCGTTGATGTTCTGCTTTCACCAACTGACATGTGTCACATAGGGCAACATGTTCCGCGACATCTCGCTTCATGCCATACCACCAATACCTGCTTTTGAGGTCCTGGTACATCTTCGTACTCCCAGGATGAATGGAATAGTCGGAATCGTGAGCTTCCTTCAAAATTAATTCACGGATCTCCTTTACTTCTGGCACACAGATCCTTTTCCCGTGCCACACCGTTCCCTGTTCATCCTCTCTAAAACCAGGAGCTTTATTTTCCTTAATGAGTTGTCTGATCTCTTGTATCTTCTCATCATTCTTTTGGCCCTCGCGTATGTCTTGCTCGAGTGTGGAGTCCACTTCCATGGCGATGGCTTCACCACTATTTACTAGACATAGATTGAGCCTTATAACCTCATCCTTCAATTCTGCGGGCATGTCCTTCAAGCTCAACTTATTGACCTGCACTTTCCGACTCAAAGCATCGGCCACGACGTTTGCTTTCCCGGGATGATAGTTGATGCCTATATCAAAGTCATGGATTAGCTCTAACCATCTCCTTTGTCTGAGGTTGAGATCTGGCTGTGTGAATATGTACTTCAAACTCTTATGATCCGTATATATCTCTGTCCTCTTCCCCATCAAATAGTGCCGCCAAATTTTCAACGCGTGTACCACTGCAGCTAGTTCTAGATCATGTGTAGGATAGTTCTTCTCGTGCTTCCGAAGTTGCCGGGATGCATATGCCACGACATGTCCTTCTTGCATGAGAACACATCCCAACCCATTTCCAGAGGCATCGCAGTACACTGTGAAATTCTTCTGCATATCTGGCATAACCAACACTGGGGCTGTTGTCAATCTCTTCTTTAACTCCTGAAAGCTCG
The DNA here is from genome assembly GCA_030760725.1 of Neostapfia colusana. NCBI lineage: Eukaryota > Viridiplantae > Streptophyta > Magnoliopsida > Poales > Poaceae > Neostapfia > Neostapfia colusana. Next base: position 21,792,713 of record JASWHV010000003.1, read on the forward strand.
TCTCGCACTGTGGCGTCCAGGTGAATGTGATTCCCTTCTCCAACAGTTTGGTGAGAGGTCTCGAGATCTTGGAGAATCCCTCAATAAACCGTCGATAGTATCCAGCCAATCCCAAAAAGCTTCGAACTTCCCCGACATTTTCAGGGGTTTTCCACTTCTGGATATCCTCGATTTTGGCGGGATCTACGGAGATTCCTCCCTCCGAGATTATATGTCCTAAAAAGGGAACTCTCTTCAGCCAAAACTCACACTTGCTCAACTTGGCATATAGTTGGTGTTCTCTCAGCCTCTGTAACACCAACCTTAGATGTTTCTCATGTTCTTCTTCATTTTTGGAGAAGACGAGAATATCATCTATGAAAACCACCACAAATTTGTCCAGATATTCCATGAATACCATGTTCATGAGGTACATGAAATATGCCGGGGCATTGGTTAGCCCAAAAGGCATGACAGTGTATTCATACAGTCCGTACCGAGATACGAAAGCTGTCTTGGGAATATCTGATTGCCTTATCTTGAGTTGGTGGTACCCCGACCTGAGATCAATTTTCGAGAACACACAAGCTCCCCTCAACTGATCAAACAAGTCTTCAATGCGGGGTAATGGGTACTTGTTTTTGATGGTTACCTCATTCAAGGCACGGTAATCCACGCATAACCTTTGGGTTCCGTCTTTCTTGGGCACAAATATCACCAGAGCTCCCCATGGTGAGGAACTAGGGCGAACATACCCCTTCTCCGTCAATTCTCTCAAATGATCCTTGAGCTCTTCTAGCTGCTTGGAGTCCATTCGATAAGGTCTCTTGTATATCGGGGCTGTTCCCGGTACTAGCTCAATTGCGAATTCCACGTCACGGTCGGGAGGCATACCTGGCAATTCCTCCGGAAAAACATCTGGATATTCCCTGATAGTCCTGATTTCCTCAACTTTCACCTCCACTTGATTTAATTTAATGTCCCTCCTAGGCTCGTGTATCGTTATGAACTTTACTCTTGTGCCATTGGGGTGAGTTAGTTCCACCGTTCTGGTCAAACAATGGATGATTCCTTTATGTTTGGTCAACCAATCCATACCCAAAATAATATCTATCCCTTGTGAATCTATCACTATGAGGTTAGCCGTAAATACTACCCCATTAATGTCTAGGCTCACTTTGGGACACACTTGTCTTGTCCTTATTTCTCCACCTGGAGAGTTTACGGCTAGCATATGGTTCATTTGTGTGGTTGCTAGGTCATGCTTCTTAACAAACCCTTGAGCAATGAACGAGTGGGTAGCACCAGAATCAAACAGCAGAGTTGCAAGGTGTAAATTGGCAGGAAACTTACCAACTACCACGTCGGGTGCCTCTTGTGCTTCCTCCATAGTGACGTGGTTCACCCGTCCTCTCATTACATTCTGCTGTTGTGGCGGCGCAGGCTTCTTCTTTGGGCATTTATGGGCGTAGTGCCCCACTTCACCACAGTTGAAACATTGCACCCCAATCTTAGATGCTTGGCCCTTGTTGTCTTGGGGTTGGTTTGGGGGTCCTTGCACTGCTGGTCGAGGTGGATATGCGGGGCGAGGCTGCTGCACAAACTGACGTGGCGGCTGTGCTGGTGCCGCGGGTGGCCTGTAGTTTGGGTTGTACCCTCTTGGTGCTGAATAGGGTACCGCAGCACGGTTCGTTTGCCCCGTAGGTTGTTGCATCATACGTGGGCGGGTGTTGCTCCCTGAGGCCTGATGTGACCACCCCGCCTTCCTCTTATTCTCATTTTCCAGGGCCTTTAGCTTCCTTTCCACCACAAACGCTCTGTCCACCATCTTTTGAAAGCTTTCATACTCATTGGAGGACATTGCACACTGCATCTCTGCGGTAAGTCCTTCCATGAAACAATCTTGTTTCTGCTCATCAGTCTCTATGTCTCGTGGAGCATAACGGGATAGTTGAGTAAATTTAGTGAGGTATTCCCTCACAGTCATGTTTCCCTGCTGCAGTCCCAAAAATTCCTTCCTCTTGTTTTTGAGTTCACCTCTTGGGATGTAATGGTTGCGGAAGCTACGCTTGAACTCTTCCCAAGTTATGTTCTCAGGGTCATGATGGGCGGCCACGTAGGCGGTCCACCAATCAGCAGCAGGTCCATGCAATTGATGAGAGGCAAACAGCACCCTCTCATACCCTTGGCATTGTATTATCCTCATCTTACTTTCAATGGTCTTCAGCCAATCATCTGCCTCCAGAGGTTCAGCAGCACTTGCAAACTTTGGAGGTTGAGTTCCTAGAAACTCACTCAACCTTGGTTGGCGTGGTGCAGCTTGTGGAGGTGGAACTTGATGCAAGTTGGCCACCACTTGAGTCAAGTTCTGGATAAGCTGATTTTGATTCTCCAGCATTTGGTGGAGAGGATCAACTTCTTCACGGCGACCACCCCTGTCCTGGCCTCCAGAAAGATGAGGGTTGCATGCCTCATCATTGTTGTTGGCGGGGTTGGCAGCACGTCCTTTTCCTCTTCCGGCCATCTGGCAGAATCAACAAATGTTAATTTGATATCATTTAGTATCATCTTACTACTTTCATTTGTTGGTGCTTTGAGGTGTTGAGGCTTTGTTAAAATTTTACGAGGGTTTATATCTCACACCAAATAAATGCACTATTATTTCCTGTGGGTTCACACACCAAAGCAAAACAATCTGAAGACGAGGCTGTGGACAATTGCTCATGGCTTCCACAACTCACGTCACACACCAAGCATCATCACACTATTAACTACGTAACGACTCGACTACTCGACCTCTTGCTAGCTAGGGGAAAGACTCTACACTACTCGTCCTCTTGAGCTGGCTCTTCGGGATCTTCCTCCTCATTTCGGCTACCTTCTGACTCTGCTTTGGGTGGGGAGGCTGCTGGTGGAGAAGTGCGACGACGCCTGATCGCTCGGCGATCCGGGGAGTCAGGAGTCCATGTATCACTCACGGTGACACACAGTTCATTCCCATCTCCTCTTTCTCTCGCCTTTAAGCAAGCTCGCAGCAACGCCTCCATTTCCTTCAGGGTGTCTCGGACATCCTGAAGCTCTTGTTGACACTCCTGCAGTCGAGTGCTGAGCATAGCAGCATCCTCCAAGCACAAGTCCATGTGCTCATGGGAAGTCCCTTGCTGCACCGGTGGGTACTTGTACTCCGTGGTACCACTCTCACGTTGGAGGACATACATGTACTCAGTTTTGTCCAAGTGGCGACGATAGATGTGACTCTGGCAGGTGATGGCCTCCCAGGTGACATCTTTCTCCGTGTCAACTTGTGTTGCTCGACAAGCTGGGGAGTGGTGAATCTTAAGCAGCTGATTCTCGTGTATAATCCTCATCTCCGAACTCCATTCTTCCCTCTTCTCACGGATGGTCCTGGTGGAGTTATAGTGGATGATTAGCTTGCCCGTATTGCCGGCGGCTTCGAGCATACGTCGAAGACGGCGCAACAAATCTCCTACTGCCAATCCGTAGGAAAGGTACGTCACTGGACGACTCTCCTCTCTTTCGGCAAGGGCAACTACGGGAACTCTCCCTCCTGTGGACTTACGAGCGGTGCGAATCATGCGAACCATCTAAAACAAAAGAATTTAAAAATTAAGTTAGATAAATTCTCAAACAAAAATCCTATTTTGAATGAAAGTTGGGGTAAGATGAAGAAAATGACTCCTTTAATAACACTTTTCCACCCACACCTTGGAAAATAGTTTTTAAGAAAATAGGGCCCTTAAATACGTCCATTTCTACCTAGGTCCACGTTCCTACGGGCAACCCTTGGCTCTGATACCACCTTTGTCACACCCGGTTTTTCCGAAGAAACAACCAAGTGAATATCACATGTATGCCAGGATCATTTTCTCATACATGTGATGACAAATAGTGAAGCATCATTTATTACAAGCCAGGTGTCGAATATAAATAAGTCTTACATCGCAAATGTCTCAATGGACACTAATTGCTTCATCACAAGTAAATAAACTAGCAGCGGAATATTATTCTTTAGGGCTCCATCACAGGCGTTGCCCGGGGGTCTTCATGAACCTAAAATCCTTCCTCGGGTCCAAAATCTTGGTCATTATACACCACCTCATTATCTTGACCTGAGCAGCAATATAAACCAACAAATATGCAAGGTTGAGTACCAATGGTACTCAGCAAGTGTGGGAAAATTATATCATGCATGGCTAGAACAAGGAGAGGTTGAACTCATGGTTAAAGCACTACGCAATTAATACCTATCACCTTAGCTTATTAAGCACCTACATTACTACACAGGTGAAATGGTCCCATTCTCCCATCCCATCATTGTAATCCAAAAATCATAACATCATTACCAATGTTAAGCTCCCCGCTTAACTTCCAAAACCATCAATCCTCTAATCATGAATAAGTCCAGGCCGCTCTTAACCGTGAGCACGGCTGTCAAGACAGTTTTGACTCTGCAGAGTTTGTACCACTGTACCCACAAGTAGTGATTTCATCCCCCGTTGCCGGGTGGACTAAAAGAACCTCCATTATGCCAGTGGCTACGATCCACATTCACACTTCCCAGGTGTGCGGCCAGGAGATCACTACGAAGCCTTTACAAAGGGATTCTCGACGAGCGTGGGCCCACTGAGGTTTCACCCCTAACAGCATACAAGAGGCTCCAACCCCGCTGCAGTGGCCCCCTCTTGAGCCTTGCGGTTCATATGGTAGTCCAGCTGACACCTACTCCCCGCACCATCCAACACACCCATACTACGCCGGGGATACACCTAATTAATTGGCCAAGCTGCCCCATCTCAGCATGTGGTTGGCACTGTAAAGCCGGGTTACATGCTCCATGAACCAGTCCTTAGGATCCAGGCAAGTACTAAACACAAACCCAAGTCTCGTGCACCCAGCACACAACCAAAACATCCAACTTGCCTTGATCCCTACCTCTACATAACTCACAATAGCTCATTCAAGAGTATGGTATAATAAACTGATGATCTCATGTCCCAAATATCCCATTCTAAGCATGGCTAAGCATATGCATGGAAATAAATGACATGACAAAATAAATCCCAACCCAAGCTACAAGGAAACAAGGTAATGCAATTCTAGGGAAACTTCCTAGCATGGGTTTCATATTTCATTTGACAATGCAAATAATTCTATCTACACATCCTAGCATAGGATCAAAGTGGTCAAGGACACTTGCCTCCTTTTTGCTGCTCTTGAAATGGGTAGTCCTGATCTTGGAAAGGAATAACTTGCTCTTGAACAGGTTCTACTTCATACCATCACACATAGCAAAAGAAAAACAACAATCATAAGACATAGTTCACACTTCTACTTCATACAAACCACACATTCATATTTATAAAAGTTCTTTACCATTATATGTGTTGTGGTTACTTTATGTGTGTTAAGTTGTGGCTTGCATGCACTTTTAACCATGTATATATGATTCCTACTTTTGTGTCCACATTTATACTTACATACTATATATATATATATATATATATATATATATATATATATATATATATATATATATATATATGTTTCAGTTTTAAATAAATTCCTTATATTAAACTACCAAGTATGTATGAAAAGTATTTTTCTTCTCCATATGTGCCTTCACAATTTCTATCAACCCTAAACTGAACCCTTTGGATTTTAAAAACTCCATTTATCATTTACTAGTTGCTATATTTTCAGATTTATATTCCTATGCATAATTGTGTATTTTATTATGAAATTAGTAATACACATAACCTAAACAGTATAGGTTCTGATCTAAAATAATTTAATAACATATTTTGACCTTGGCTTCTGATGTATACTATTTCATAATTATTTTCCCTATTTTTCTATAGCTATTCTTTACTTAAAAATGTGTCCCTATACTAATAAATGTGAATAATAGATGAAACAGATTTATTTCAGCCCAAAAATATATTTTTATCTCACTCCAAAGTTTTCTAAGTACTGAGAAAGTTTTTAATTAATTTTGACAATTACGTTTGTCCCCCTTTTTAATTTTTAAACCCTAGTTACATATTCAATTTTCTAAATTAAATACTAATCAGGGCTAAAATAATGAATTCACCCCATTACTGGGTCTATAATATTATTTTCATAATTTCCAGGGGTCTAGCTGCACTTATCAGAGGTATTTTTCCTAATTTCTATTAAGTCCAGGGGTTAAAACTGATTTTTAAATGAATTTACATGATTTTCTGGAGTTCCAGGGGCTAGATCTGAAGTTTCCGGGGCTGGCTCTCAATTCCAGAGAACCCCAGGGGGTAGCACGTAAGAATTCCAGTCTTTATAATGCGGGGCTGACGTGGACCGTCCGATTTTAAACCGACGGCTGAGATTATAACATCGAACCGGTACGCGGGGTTTTAAAGTCTACCGTGCGATTTAAAATAAACGGCGCACAAGCGGCCACGTCGCTCTGATCGAGCGCGAGCGGCGCTGCCGGCGGCGCACGGCGGCGGGAAACGGCGATCTCGCCGGAAAGTTTCGGATCCTCGAGAATTCTGCCTAGAACTGTGATCTGATGGCATAGATCGGTAGAGGGGAGGTCAGGGATCTCACCTCGGGGGTTTTCTCGAGCTCGGGGGTCCTGGAAAGTGATCGGCGGCGAGGTCCGAGGCAAAACCACGGCAAAGCTCGTCGGCGCTGTGTTTACACCGTAACTCTCCGAGTTTTCTGCACCTGCAAAGTTCCCCGGAGGCGGTGGATCAAGACCAGCGAGTTAGATCAGAGTTTCCGAGCTTAGATCAGCCAAAATTCACCGGCGAAGTCTCGGTGCTCACCGGAGTAAAAATCGGCGATCGCGTGGGAAAAACCGATCGGGGCTGGGGTTTTTATAGCCGGGGAAGGGCGGTGGGTCAGTTGTGATCGAGTTGGATTATTCTGGGACCGGAATTCGGCTGAGGGACGCGGTTTTCAATCGGTTAAGATCGCGCGCGCTCGGGAGGAAAAGTCCGGGGTCGGCGCGAGCGAGGTTGGGGATGACATGTGGGTCCCACCTGTCTGTGAGAGACAGCGCGGCGCGCGCGGGGGCGGGCTGGCGCGGGGAAACTGGGCCGGCTGGCGGGTTTCGGCCCACTGGCCGGTTTTTTTCCCGTTTCTCTTTTTCTTTTTCCATTTCTTTTCTGTTTTGAGTATAATTTGAATTCCAGTTTGAATTTGAATTTTTGCAAAACATGCAACACGTCCAAAAATTTTTAAATTCCCCTCTGAACATGGTTTAGAGTTTTGAATCAAAATTTGGGGTGTTACAGCCTGGAAGTGGGAGGATGTGAGAATGGACTTCATCGTCGGTTTACCCACTACATTTCAGAAACATGATTCCGTGTGGGTGATCGTCGACTGGCTCACCAAAGTTGCTCATTTCATCCCGGTCAACACCAACTACAATGCCAAGAAGTATGCTGAATTATACATCTCACGGATCTTGTGCTTATACGGCGTACCCCGACCGTCATCTCGGATCGGGGCACTTTATTTGTGTCTCGTTTTTGGGAGCAGTTACATGCTACTTTGGGGACAAAACTGATCCGTACTTCAGCGTACCACCCACAGACGGATGGGCAACCGAGCGGGTAAATCAGATTTTATAAGATATGCTACGAGCTTGTGCTATAAACCACGGTAAAAATTGGGATGATCACTTACCGTTAGCTGAGTTCTCGTACAACAATGGGTACCAAGCCAGCATCAAGATGGTGCCCTATGAGGCGCTATACGGGAGAAAATGCCGCACACCGCTGAATTGGTGTGAGTCTGGCGAGAGATTCACCTTCGGGATTGATCTTGTCAATAATGCGGAAGAAAAGGTTAAGCTGATTCAAGCGAACCTAAAAGCCGCCCAATACCGACAAAAACAGTATGCGGACCGGAGAAGACGCCCATTAAAATTTGAAGCCGGGGATCACGTGTATCTACGTGTGTCTCCAATGAAGGGCATAAACAGATTCGGGGTAAGAGGCAAGTTGGCACCCCGATTCATCGGTGTATTCCAGATTATAGAAAGATGTGGGTCAGTTGCATATCGGCTGGAATTACCAGCGACACTCTCCGGTGTGCATGACGTCTTTCACATTTCTCAGCTGAGGAAGTGTCTTAAGCTATCAACTACCGTTCAGCTGGGGGATATCGAAGAACTGAAATCGAATCTCACTTATCAGGAGGAACCGGTTCAGATAATTGATGAAAAGGCCCGATCCACACACAATCGTACGTTGTGGTTCTACAAAGTTCTATGGAGTAATCACTCCGTAGATGAAGCGACATGGGAGAGCGAAGGTGTAACACCCTCAATTTCATATTCATGCATTGCATATAGAAAAACATTATAAAAGAAATAGAAATGGGAAAGAATCATAAAAATGGGAGAAAGATAGCTGAAAAGAGCCAATTCCAATTCGCCGAGGAGCGCCGTCGACACTTCCTGCGGCCTGCTGGCCACGTGGCGCCTTCGGAGCTCATCCCTGCGGAGGGGGTGAGGTCCGGCACTGCTGGCCACGTGGCAGGCTCGGAGCTCGCCTCAGGAGAAGGGGCGAGGTCTGACCCCGCTGGACACGTGTTGCCTTCGGAGATAGTCTCTGCGGAAGAAGCGAGGCTCAGCCCCGCGGGACATGTGTTGACTTCGGAGCTAGTCTCTGCGGAGAAGCGAGGCTCAGCCCTGCGGGACACGTGTTGACTACGGAGCTAGTTTCTGCAGAGAAGCAAGGCCCAGCCCGCGGAACGCGTGTCGCTTTCAGAGCTCGCCCCTGTGGAGGGAGCAAGGTCCGGCACCGCGAGACACGTGTCAACTTCGGAACCCACACCTGCAGAAGGGATGAGGTCCGCCCCACGGGACACGTGTCGCTCTCGGAGCTAGCCTCCGAGAGGTCCGCCCCATGGGACATGTGTCACCCTCGGAGCTCGTCTCCGAAAGGTCCAGCCCTGATGGACACGTGTCATCCTCAGAGCTCACCTCCGAGGAGAAGGGAGGTCAGACACTGTTGGACACGTGTCGCTCTCGGAGCTCACCTCCGAGAAGAGAGGTCCGACGCTGTTGGACACGTGGTGATCTCGGAGCTCGTCTTTGAGGAGAAAGGAGGTCCAGCGCTGCTGGACACGTGGCATTCTCGGAGCCCACCTCCGAGGAGAGGGGAGGTCCGACACTGACACGTGCGCCCTAGAGCTTGCCTCTGTAGAAAGGGGAGGTCCGACCCGCCAGACACATGGCGCACGCGGAGCTCGCCTTTGAGGAGAGGGGAGGTTCTGCCCGCCAGACACATGGCGCACGCGGAGCTAGCCTCTGAGGGAGACGGAGGTCCCGCCCACTAGACACGCGGCGCAACCGGAGCTCGCCCCTGAGGAAAAGGGAAGCCCGGCCCCCGCTGGACACGTGGCGCCTCCGGAGCTCACCCTGCAGAGGTGACGAGATCCTTAGGCAGTTTTTCTCCTGTGCGCGCGGGAATACACGGTACTGAGGAAACCGACACGATTTCCACGTTGACACCGCACCTAAATCAATTGGAGATAAGTTGTTAAGATCCAAAACAAATTGAATAGGACTCTTATTTGAAATCCAATCGGAGTAGGACTCTTCTTTCACCCCTTATAAATAAAACCCAAAACCCCTGGCCGCAACCACGTACCTATTTTTCACCTCCCGAGTCAACGACTTAGAGGCCCTAGCCCCCAACTCGCCGAGTTAACCCCCTTCGCCGGAGCTCAGCCACAGGTGAGACCGCCGACGAGCCCCGTTACGCTCGCCGGAAGAGAGCCGACGAACCGTCCTGCTGCCATTGCTAGGAGGAAGGCCGAGGTAGGTCTTTGTTCCCACCTTACAATATCATCGCGGTTTTCTTCGCATCTGTTTTTCTTCAAACAAAAGTTTTTTTGTGTGGACAGACCACATGTTTATCGGGTTTTGACGGTGGTATTGATCTAGATCTTAAGTCAAGATCATCACCACGTCCACACTTGATCCTTACACCCTTGTTCACCATAAAATCCCATGAAAGCCAAGTAAAACATGCAAGAACACGTACAAACATATCTAAATAAGACAGCATCATAGGATTTGCACCATTGCATCTTGAGTAGAGTTTGCGCATGATGTTTGATTGCTATAATTTTGTATGTGCATGATCGTGAGTAAAAGGACAAGCTCAGGAAGCTATCTACGAAGAACTACAGCACCAAGACATCGAGACGCCTGAGCAACAAAAGCCAAAGGAACAAGGCAAGTGCCCCTTGACCATATTGATCCCATGTTTTGAAAACTGTTTGTTTGCGAAAACATGTATGCTTGAGTCAACTTGATGGGAAACCCTTTTATAGGAGTTTACTAATTTTTTTAACCATCCTTGTCGCCGGGAAAGTTAATGAGTCGGGTATGGTCGTTTTTCCTTTTTGCTTCGCTTAGCTTACGGGTTACGGGAAGGCAAAGTAGAACATGTCTAAGTACTGCACTCATATGAATAATGATAATAAGAACTTGATGATAATGAGCATAGAACTGGGGGAGATCTAGGCAACCTTGGTTCGTGGATGTGGTAGAATGAGATGGTGGTTTACTTGCCGTAGATCTAAGGACCGGTTCATTCTAACACATGCCAGGAAAACAGTGCCACTACAAGGCCAAATATGGGTGCGGCTTAGCTGACTAATTAGGTAAGTTGCTAGATTATTATGGACCGTGGAAGGCGCGGAGAATGGGAGTCGAGAGAGGACTGCTCTGGGAACTGCATGGCACAAGAGGGGACCCGTAGATGGGAGAATGGTGATTTGAGCCTGTTGATGAAACCTTAGTGAGTCCATACATCTAGTAGCCCCTTTGTAAAGGCTATTTTGTGATCTCTTGGCCATACACCGACAGTTGTGTACTGGTATAATGGAAGTTCTGCAGTCGCCGACGGGTGACGAAATCACAAACTCTTGGGTAAAGTGGTGCCACCTCTTAAGAGTGTAAAACTATCATGATAGCCGTGCTTACGGTCACAAGCGCTTGGCCAACTCAAATGATTAGATGGGATGGTTATCGGGATGGTTCTTGGTATGGTTATGGTATGGGATTGGTTTCGGGACTGTTGAGTCTTGGTAATGATATTGGTTTGAGACTGTTAAGATATGACAATGAGTTTTCGTTATATGGTTATAAACATGAGATGGTTATTATGAGCATGAGATAAAGTTGAGAAAGATTAATGGTTGGTTGAGACATGAAAAGTGGTGAATCAGGAAGGAGGTATGTTGCTATTTTACTTAATTATATGTTGGGATTAAATTCACTTAAAGATAGTTGCTGTTTTTATCATGTTTGTGAAATAAACTTTGCTTTCTGCAATGAGCCTTTTTATTCCCTACCTTGTTGTATGCTACATGTCATACTTTTCCCACACTTGCTGAGTACGACATGTACTCACCCTTGCATTATCATACAAACATCAGCAACAGGAGAAGAGTACTTCGAAGATCATGTGGAGTATTAGGCGTGCGAACTACCGTCAACTTGCCTGTAGAGTTAGAGATGGAGCCGCTGCTGTTTAGTTGCTTCCGCTATCGTCTAGAGACTTCCGCTGCTAGAATAAGTTAGAGACTTCCACTGCAAGAATAAGCTAGAGATTTAAGTAATAAAGTACTTAAACACTATTTATATTCGTGGTTATATTCTGAAATCAGTTTTTGGATTACATGTATGTGTGTGATGAACATCCTGGGCACACATATGCATTAGCTGGGTTCCGTGTATTACGGGACCGGGCGTCACAGAATGGTATCAGAGCCACGTTGACTGTAGGACGCAAGCCTAGGTAGAATTCACAGATTGGTATCAGATCCACGTTGACCGTAGGACGCAAGCCTAGGTAGAATGCACAGATTGGCATCAGAACCAAATTGACCGTAGGATGCAAGCTTAGATAGAATGGACACACTAAAACACATAGGGACACCCCTCAAAACTGCTATTTTTGAAAATTTCTTGCTGCTTCACTTTCCTTGTCAATACAGCCACCGCAAGGTGCTATTTTTTAGCCCCTCTTTTCTCTTCTTTTGGACAGCAACACCTTTGCTTCTTACTCCATAACTTCTGAAGTTTTGGAGTTGTTTTCTCCTTCTCAAAAAATTTTCATGTCCTATTTATAGATGCCGGTGATCCGGAGCACGAGTACTCGTTCACCACCAGGTGGGAGTGCACTTAACCCCATTGAGGTGTCCGATGGACCACCCACGTCACACGGTGGGAACAGCACCAGTTCACATGATTAAGTTAAGGACTCCCATTGAATAAGCGTGAATAGGAGTGGTGTGTTGAACTTTTGTGATGATTGTTTGTGTTTGTGTGCTTAGTGTGAGTTGTGGGACGCTTCAGCGTTGTCCATATCCACACATAGTAGAGAGATGTGAGATGCTTCGGCATGTGTTCACATCCTCATATAAAAGTAAATATATTTAGTCCATCCACCTTGATGCATATAGTTGGGGGGATCCATCTAAACTTCTATTCCACCCAACTCTCTCCCACAGATGGTGAGGGAAAACGCCAGCCGTCAAAGGAGGAACATTCGTGGCAACCATGAACCACAAGAGGATGGCCACGATGAAGTTCCTGAGAATGCTAACCCCGGGGCTGGTGCAAACAATCTTGAACAGTTGATGGCTATGCAGAACCAGATCATGCAAACTATGATCCAAACATTGGGTCAGCTGCAAGCCAACAACAACAACAATCCTAACCCCGTTCCTTCACCACCACCGCCACCACCGCCGGATCACAACAGATTGGGAGAGTTCATGAGGACTTGACCGCCTACTTTTGCACAAGCTAATGATCCTATGGAGGCCGACGATTGGTTGAAGTCCATGGAGAAGAAGCTTGCTATTGTTCAGTGCAATGATCGGGAGAAAGTTATCTTCGCATCGCACCAACTTATGGGAGCAGCCGCTGACTGGTGGGACGCTCTTTGCAATGCTCATGTCGACCAGGAGAATATCACTTGGGCTGAGTTCAAGGAGAGTTTCCGCTCTCATTACGTCCCTGCTGGAGTCATGATGCTTGAAAGGCAAGAGTTTGAAGGTCTCCGCCAAGGCAAGAAGAGCATGAATGAGTACCTCAACAAGTTCACGCAGCTGTCAAGGTATGCCCCCGAGGATGTCAACTCAGATCAAAGGAAGCAATACTTGTTCATGAGAGGGTTGAACAATGAGATCCAAGTTCAACTGCTCAACAACGACTATGCAAACTTCCAGAAACTTGTTGACAAAGCTATAGTGGTTGAGAGCAAAATCCGTGAGATCGAGCAAGAGGGCAAGAGGAAGATTCCCATACCAGCTACAAGGGAGCAATGTACGTCCCTGTTTCATGCCCCCAGCTGCACCGCAGTATGGCTCGTCCGCTTCTACCTCGTCCTAATCCACCACCACAGCAATGTCCTGTCATGCAAACACCCCGTATGCCTTTGCCTCCTGCGCCCCGTCCCAACATGGGTGCCTATGCTAAAAAACACCCCCGCCCTAATGCTCCTGCTGTCTTGGGCAACAAGGCATGCTTTTCATGCGGAGAGATGGGACACTTTGCAAGTCAGTGCCCGAGGAAAGGCCTTGGACAGCTGACCAACGCGCCAATACAGAACCCACGGCCGAACGGGGGAGCTACGCAAGGTAACCTTGGGCAGCCGAACTACGCTCGTGGCAACATGAATCATGTCTCCGCTGAGGAGGCGCAACAGGCTGAGGACGTCATGATTGGTATGTTCCTTGCCAACTCCAACCCAGCTACTATTTTATTTGATTCCGGAGCATCACATTCATTCATATCATCCAAGTATGTTACCAAGTATAATCTGCCCATATCACACATGAAATATACTATGTTGGTTAATTCTCCCGGTGGAGAGATGAGGACTAATATAGTATGTCCAAAAGTAAACCTTAAAATAAGGGGGGTAGACTTCCTTGCCAACCTTATTGTCTTGGATTCTCAAGGGCTTGATATAATACTTGGAATGGATGGTTAAGCAAGCACAATGGAGTGATCCAATGTGCTGAGAGGAGCGTGCAGTTGACAAATGAGCACGGTACTCGTATTGAGTTCGAGTCAGCCCAACCGGCAACCGAGAAGGCAATGTTGAACCACGTCGAAGAAGCAACATTGGAAGGCATTCCGGTGGTTCAAGAATATTCGGACGTGTTCCCGGAAGAACTTCCAGGTATGCCACCTGAGCGGGACATTGAGTTTGCCATTGATTTAGTACCTGGAACTGCACCTATAGCAAAGAGGCCATATAGGATGCCCGCTAATGAACTAGTGGAACTTAAGAAGCAAATTCAGGAGCAGCTAGAAAAGGGTTTTATTCGCCCAAGCTCATCACCATGGGGAGCCTCCGTGCTCTTCGTAGATAAGAAGGATGGGACACAAAGGATGTGCGTGGATTATAGGTCTCTCAATGAGGTGACGATCAAGAATAAATACCCGCTGCCCCGTATAGAGGACCTATTCGACCAAATGAAAGGTGCCCGAATTTTCTCCAAGATTGATCTTCGGTCGGGATACTTCTAGCTGAAGATTTAGCCCTCCGACATACCCAAGACTGCCTTTCGAACACGGTATGGTTCGTATGAATATACCGTTATGTTTTTTGGATTAACGAATGCACCCGCATATTTCATGTACCTCATGAATAAGGTCTTCATGGAGTACATGGACAAGTTTGTCGTGGTTTTCATTGACGATATCATGGTGTATTCGAAAAGCGAGGAAGAACATGAAGAACACTTGAGATTGACATTGCAGAAACTATGAGAGCATCAATTGTATGCCAAGTTCAGCAATTGTCAATTTTGGCTAAAGGAGATATCGTTCCTGGGCCACATCATCTCCGAGGAAGGAGTATCGGTTGATCCCGGAAAAGTGGGAGATGTTCTGAAGTGGAACCAATCGCAGAATGTGAGAGATATTCGGAGTTTCCTTGGGATGGCCGGATACTACCGACGGTTCATCAAGGATTTCTCCAAAATAGCGAAGCCTATGACTGAATTGCTAATGAAGGGAAAAGCATTTCAGTGGACACCCATGTGCCAAGAAAGCTTTGAGGAGCTCAATAAAAGGCTAACCACAGCTCCGGTTTTGGTATTGCCGGACGTGAGCAAGAGTTTTGATATATATTGTGACGCATCAAGACAAGGGCTTGGATGTGTTCTCATGCAAGAAGGGCAAGTGGTAGCCTATGCGTCGAGACAACTAAAGAAACACGAACTGAATTACCCCACACATGACTTGGAACTCGCAGCCGTGGTACATGCCTTGAAGATTTGGAGACATTATATCCTTGGCCACCGATGTGAGATCTATATGGATCACAAAAGCCTCAAGTACATATTCACCCAAATGGATTTGAATTTGAGGCAACGTCGATGGTTGGAGCTCATCAAGGATTATGATGTTAGAATCAACTATTACCCAGGAAAGGCCAATGTGGTAGCTGATGCATTGAGCCGAAAGGGAGCATGTCACCAACTCATGGTTCTAGAGCTACCGCCCGAGCTGCGCAAGGAGTTCGAACGGTTACATCTCGGTTTCTTGAACGAGATGGAAGTGATGGAACTCCATTCTTCGCTGGAACAAGAGATAAGAGGTGGCCAAGCAATGGATGAGGAAATCAAGGAGATCAAGGAAAGAATCCGACAAGGCATAGAAAAGGACTTCAAGGAAGACGAGAAGGGTACGCTTTGGTTAGGAAAAAGGATTTGTGTGCCTAACGTGAAGCACATCCGCGACACGATATTAAAGGAGGCACATGACTCACCTTATTCCATACATCCCGGCAGTACAAAGATGTACAAGGACCTAAAAACTTGTTATTGGTGGGATGGTATGAAAAGGGACATAGCTGAGTATGTTGCCTTATGCGACACGTGCCAACGGGTGCAGGCCGAACATCAAAGACCCGCTGGACTGTTGCAACCATTGAAAGTACCCGAGTGGAAGTGGGAAGGCATCAGCATGGATTTCATCATCGTATTACCACGTACTAGGTCGGGTTATGACTCCATCTAGGTTATTGTGGACCGATTGATGAAAATAGCCCATTTTCTTCCTGTTAGAACCACGTACCGCGTCGTAGAACTAGCCGAGCTGTACATGGAGCAAATCGTGTGCCGTCATGGAGTTTTGAAGAGGATAGTTTCAGATCGGGGTACCCAATTTACATCTAGGTTCTAGAAAAAGCTGCATGAAGCTATGGGTACACGACTGGATTTCAGCTTCGCTTATCACCCGCAAACTGACGGGCAAATTGAGAGGACAAATCAAATTTTAGAAGACATGTTGAGAACCTGCGCCTTGAAACATGGGTGTAGCTGGGATAGGAGATTGCCGTATGCTGAGTTCTCATACAATAACAGCTATCAAGCCAGCTTCAAGATGTCACCTTTCGAAGCATTGTATGGTAGACGGTGTAGAACGCCGCTGTTCTGGAATGAGACCGGAGAGAACCAAGTGTTTGGACCCGAAGTGCTGCAAGACGCCGAGAAGCAAGTCCAAACAATACGGGAGAACATGAAGGCTGCTCAATCACGACTAGAAGGTTATGCGGACAATAGGCGAAGAAAGTTGACCTTTGAAGTAGGAGACTTCGTGTACCGTAAGGTATCGCCTATCCGTGGCCAACGACGTTTCAATGTCAAAGGCAAGTTAGCACCTTGCTACATCGGGCCATTTAAGATTTTGGGCAAGTGAGGAGAGGTAGCTTATCAACTAGAGCTCCCAACGCACCTCTCCGACGTGCATGATGTGTTTTACGTATCCCAGCTCAAGAAGTGCTTGAGAGTACCAGAAGAACAAGTACCGATGGATGAGCTCGAGCTTCAAGAGGACCTGACCTATGTAGAGCACCCTGTCCAAATTTTGGACGTGAAGGAAAGGGTCATGAGGAACAAAGTGATCCGTTGGTGCAAGGTACAGTGGAGCCATGACACGGAAGCCGAAGCTACATGGGAGCGTGAGGAAGACCTCAAGGCAGAATTCCCTCACCTATTCTCTACTCTATCGAATCTTGAGGGCGAGATTCAGTTTAAGGGGGTAGGTTTGTAACACCCTCAATTTCATATTCATGCATTGCATATAGAAAAACATTATAAAAGAAATAGAAATGGGAAAGAATCATAAGAATGGGAGAAAGATAGCTTAAAAGAGCCACTTCCAATTCGCCGAGGATCACCGTCGACACTTCCCGCGGCCTGCTACCCATGTGGCGCCTTCGGAGCTCATCCCTGCGGAGGGGGTGAGGTCCGGCACTGCTGGCCACATGGCAGGCTCGGAGCTCGCCTCAGGAGAAGGGGAGAGGTCTGACCCCGCTGGACATGTGTTGTCTTCGGAGCTAGTCTCTGCGGAAGAAGCGAGGCTCAGCCCCGTGGGACACGTGTTGACTTTGGACCTAGTCTCTGCAGAGAAGCGAGGCAGCCCCGCGGGACACGTGTTGACTATGGAGCTAGTCTCTGTAGAGAAGCGAGGCCCAGCCCGCGGGACACGTGTCGCTTTCGGAGCTCGCCCCTGCGGAGGGAGCGAGGTCCGGCACAACGGGACACGTGTTGACTTCAAAACTCACCCCTGCGGAAGGGATGAGGTCCGCCCCACGGGACACGTGTCGCTCTCGGAGCTCGCCTCCGAGAGGTCCTCCCCACGGGACATGTGTCACCCTCGGAGCTCGTCTCCGAGAGGTACATCCTCGTTGGACACGTGTTGTCCTCGGAGCTCACCTCCGAGGAGAAGGGAGGTCCGACACTGCTGGACACGTGTCGCTCTCGGAGCTCACCTCGGAGAAGAGAGGTCCGACGCTGTTGGACACGTGGCAATCTCGGAGCTCGTCTCTGAGGAGAAAGGAGGTCCAGCGCTGCTGGACACGTGACATTCTCGGAGCTCTTTTTTGGCGGATCGGACCTCCCCTTTCTACATAGGCGAGCTCTGGGGCGCCACGTGTCAGTGTCGGACCTCTCTTCTCCGAGAATGTCATGTGTCCAGCAGCGCTGGACCTCCTTTCTCCTCAGAGACGAGCTCCGAGATTGCCATGTGTCCAACAGCGTCGGACCTCTCTTCTCTGAGGTGAGCTCCGAGAGCAACACGTGTCCAGCAGTGTCGGGCCTCCCTTCTCCTCGGAGGTGAGCTCCGAGGACAATACGTGTCCAACGGGGACGGACCTCTCGGAGACGAGCTCCGAGGGTGACACATGTCCCGTGGCATTCTCGGAGGTCCTTTTTGCTTCGCTTAGCTTACGGGTTACGGGAAGGCAAAGTAGAACATGTCTAAGTACTGCACTCATATGAATAATGATAATAAGAACTTGATGATAATGAGCATAGAATCGGGGGAGATCTAGGCAAGCTTGGTTCGTGGATGTGGTAGAATGAGATGGTGGTTTACTTGGCGTAGATCTAAGGACCGGTTCATGCCAGCACATGCCCGGAAAACAGTGCCACCACAAGGCCAAATATGGGTGTGGCTTAGCTGACTAATTAGGTAAGTTGCTGTTATGGACCGTGGAAGGCGCGGGAATGGGAGTCGAGGGAGGACTGCCCTGGGAACTGCATGGCACAAGAGGGGGCCCGTAGGTGGGAGAATGGTGATTCGAGCCTACTGGTGAAACCTTAGTGAGTCCATACATCTAGTAGCCCCTTTGTAAAGGCTATTTTGTGTTCTCTTGGCCATACACCGACGGTTGTGTATTGGTATAATGGAGGTTCGGCAGTCGCCGATGGGTGACGAAATCACAAACTTGTGGGTAAAGTGGTGCCACCTCTTAGGAGTGTAAAACTATCATGATAGCCATGCTTACGGTAACAAGCGCCTGGCCAACTCACATGATTAGATGGGATGGTTATCGGGATGTTTATTGGTATGGTTATGGTATGGGATTGGTTTCGGGACTGTTGAGTCTTGGTAATGAGATTGGTTTGGGACTGTTAAGATATGACAATAAGTTTTGGTTCGGTTATATGGTTATGAACATGAGATGGTTATTATGAGCATGAAATAAAGTTGAGAAAGATTAATGGTTGGTTGAGACATGAAAAGTGGTGAATCAGGAAGGAGGTATGTTGCTGTTTTACTTAAATATATGTTGGGACTAAATTCACTTAAAGATAGTTGCTGTTTTTATCATGTTTGTGAAATAAACTTTGCTTTATGCAATGATCCTTTTTATTCCCTACCTTGTTGTAAGCTACATGTCATACTTTTCCCGCACTTTCTGAGTACGACATGTACTCACCCTTGCATTATCATACAAACATCAGCAACAGGAGAAGAGTACTTCGAAGATCATGTGGAGTATTAGGCGTGTGAACTGCCATCAACTTGCCTGTGGAGTTGGAGATGGAGCCGCTGCTGTTTACTTGCTTCCGCTATCGTCTAGAGACTTCCGCTGCTAGAATAAGTTAGAGACTTCCGCTGCAAGAATAAGCTAGAGATTCATGTAATAAAGTACTTAAACACTATTTATTCATGGTTATATTCTGAATTCAGTGTGTGGATTACATGTATATATGTGAGGAACATCCTGGGCACACATATGCATTAGCTGGGTTCCGTGGTTTACGGGACCGGGCGTCATAGAAGGCTTTCTTCGCGGTAACTACCCCGACTTTTTAACGTCACACGCACAGTAATTTTTTCCACCGTCCTCTCTCTCATTTTCACCTTATAATCTTGGGACGAGATTCTTTTAAGGGGGGGGGGAATGTAAGGGCCAAGTTTTTGCGTACATTTAAAGTGTTCATCACACCACACACACCTCATTTCAGGAAAGATTATTAACACATTTGAAGAGCAAGTAAACACCATCAACATGGTCATTAGATGATAAACTCACAAAATGCAAAAGTGGCATTTCCCACATGCATCATATAGGGACTGACCATATGAAAAACTTCTAAACTTTGCTAGGAATGCTCATGCCAAATTTCACCCAAATACAAAACCTTTTGAGGTATTTTTGGGTATAATTAGAAAGAGGCTAGTTTGAACGTAAATTCAAATTCAAACTCCTTTCATCCCATGAATTCAAAAGTGGGATTCATATTCACACTCAGCACATTTTTGTGAGCTCACACACCAATTTTCACTCCATTTGGAGTTGATCTTGACATGAGCTAATTTGGCTAAATTCAAATCAAATTTTAATTTGAGTTCACATGTGCTGCAAATTCAGTCAAACCAACTCCACAATTTGATCATTTTGCAAACCAAATCCCAATTTGGGTGAATGATCAAATGACCAAGGGTAGGAAGGTCTCTACTGTTTTGAGCAGCGGGGAAATTGAATTCCAGAGGTTAAAATTTTAAAGTGGGGCCCTCTTGTCAGCCACTCAAGCGAGCAACCGACTGAATCAACCGAGTACTCGGTTTCTCGGGCTGCAGCTAAGCGCTCCACCGAACCACAGCGCCGGCCAGCAGCTGCTTCGCTCGCACACGCTGGAGGCCACCGCTCGGCGTCCTTACCTGGCGCCCGAACCCTCTTTGGGATATTTCACCGATCACAGCCCGTTTGCATCGTCCCCAAATGAAAGAATCTTGCCGCTTGTGACGCCCCTGTTCCGAGAAAACCTCAGAATCGAGCTGATGCATATGTGTGCCCAGGACGTTCATCACACATACACATATCATCCACAAACTGAATTCAGAATATAACCACGAATAATGGGGTTTAAGTACATTATTACATCAATCTCTTAACATGTTCTGGCAGCGGAAATCTTCTACTTTATTCTAGCAGCGGAAGTCTTATTCTAGCAGCGGAAGTCTCTAATGATAGCGAAAACAACTAAGCAGCAGCAGCGGCTCCATCTCCTACTCCACATGCAAGTTGACCGTGGGTCATACGCCTAGTACTTCACATGCTCTTCAAAGTACTCCTCTCCTGTTGCTGATGATGAAGTAATAATGCAAGTTTGAGTACATGACGTACTTAGCAAGTGCGGGAAAATATGATATGTAGCTTACAGCAAGGTAGGTATAAAAAGGCTCATTGCAAAAAAGCAAAGTTTATTTCACAAAACATGATAAAAACAGCAACTAGCTTTAAGTGAATTTAATCCCAACATTTATCCAATTAAAACATCAACATACCTCCATCATATTCCACAATCTTTCATGTCTCACCCAGCCATTTATCTTTCTCATCTTTTTCTCATGCTCATGAATACCATCTCACTCATATTCAATTCCATCTCATAACCGAGACCAAAGCTCATTATCACGACTCAACAGTCCAATTCTCATTACCAAGACTCAACAGTCCCGAAACCAAAACCAAAGACCATCCATGACCAAACCCATAACCAAACCGAATACCATCCCAATCACCATCCCAATAACTATCCCATCTAATCATGGAAGTTGGCCAGGTGCTTGTGACCGGAAGCACGGCTATCATGATAGTTTTACACTCTACAGAGTTTGCACCACTTTACCCACAAGTTTGTGATTTCGTCACCCGTCGGTGACTGCAGAACCTCCATTATACCAGTATACAACCATCGGTGTATGGCCAAGAATCACAAAATAGCCTTTACAAAAGGGCTACTAAATGTATGGACTCACTAAGGTTTCACCAGCAGGATCGAATCACCATTCTCCCACCTACAGGGCCCCTCTTGTGCCATGTAGTTCCAGGGCAGTCCTCTCTCGACTCCCATTCCCCTCGCCTTCCATGGTCCATAACAATCTAGCAACTTACCTAATTAGTCAGCTAAGCCGCACCCATATTTGGCCTTGTGGTGGCACTGTCATCCTGGCATGTGCTCGCATGAACCGGTCCTTAGATCTACGACACGTAACCACCATCTCATTCTACCACTTCCACGAACCAAGCTTGCCTAGATCTCCCCCGATTCATGTTCATTAACATCAAGTTCTCATTATCATTATTCTCATGAGTGCAATAGCTAGACACATTCTATCACTTCCCATAACCCATAGATTAGCGAAGCAAAAAGCAAAAACCGACCATACCTGACTCATAAACTTCCCTGGCATCAAGGGTGGTTAACAAAACTAGTAAACTCCTATAAAAGGGTTTCCCATCAAGTTGACCCAAGCATTCACAGTTTTCGCAAACAAAACAGCTTTCAAAACATGGGATCAATATGGTCAAGAGGCAATTGCCTTGTTCCTGTGGCTTCTGTTGCTCAGGCGCTTTGAAGTCTTGGTGCTGTAGACCTTCGTAGATAGCTCCCTGAGCTTGTCCTTCTACTCACGATCACGCACATACAAGATTAATAGCAATCAATCATCATGCATAAACTTTACTCAAGATGCAATGGTGTAGATGCATGCAGATTCTATGTTGCAGTTTAGCTTGTACGTGTTCTTGCATGTTTTAATAGGCTTGCATGGGTTTTTAAGATGAACAAGGGTGTAAGGATCTAGTGTGGACGTGGTGATGATCTTGACTCAAGATCTAGATCAAACCGATCAACACGTGATCTGTCCACACGAAACAGCTTCTGTTCAAAGAAAAACAGATGCGAAGAAAACCGCGATGACGCCGTAAGGTGGTAATGGAGACCTACCTTACTTCCTTCGGAACCTTCCTCCTAGCAATGGCAGCAAAACAGATCGTCGGCTCTCCTCCGACGATCGTGTCGGGGCTCGTCGGTGGTCTCTCCGGCGGCTGTACTCCGGCGAAGGGGTTTAGCTCGGCGAGTTTGGGGCTAGGGCCACTAAGTTGTCGGCTTGGAAAAGATGTTACGAGCAAGGGGTGTTTCGGGTTCTATTTATAATCAGGAAAAGAAGAGTCCTACTCCGATTGGATTTCAAATAAGAGTCCTATTTGATTTGTTTTGGATCTTAACAACTTATCTTCAGTAGATTTGGTGCGTTATCAATCTGTAGGATCGAAGTACACGTGTAAAGCTACCAGAGGGGGGTGAATGGTAGATAAAAACTTTTCAGCGGAAGCAACAAAACACCCCTCAGCAGAAAACTGATCTGTTAAAGAAACCGTGTGTGCGACTAATCTAAACATGTTCAACTGTGACAAAACTAGTATAGATTGTAGAGAATCAAGTCATGAAGACGTCACAACAAGAATCATGAAAATCATTTGAGAGAAACTCAAGTTACGATCGAAAGATCGAACAAAGGTCAATCTGTTCTACGCGAGAAAAACAGTTCTGAAATACTGCAAAGAAACTCGTGTATATCAGAAACCACAAATTCAATGATCGTGAGATTTTCATAGATGATATATAATCAAGTTGTGAAGACAACCCAAAAAGAATCACATCAATTGGATCTGTAAAACTCGAGTTATGATAAAACCACCGAAGCAAGGTAGTACTGAACAGAAACTCGACGAGAAAAACTTGTCTGAAAGAAGTCGGACGAACAAGGCACAAAAGTTCCTTTAGAATACGAATTTTATTTATCAAAACACAAGAGGAACAGCCCCAAAGTCGTGCCCTATGAGCTCTGGCCTCCCTTGCTTATATAACGAGCCCGAAGGCCAACTCAACTCAAACTAGGACTCCTACTCCTACTTGGATTCAAACTGTAACTTTCCAATACTGCTCAAGACTCTTCTACACGCATATAGAAGCAATCTTAAGACTTCCAAACACCTTAGTAACGTCCCAAACATTCCTAAAACAACTCAAATTCATGACTCACACGAAATCCTATCATAACCAACTCAAAACTTTCCATATTTGAGTCAAACACGACTCAGCCGCAGCCTGAGTCCATAACCTAGTCGGTTGGACCTTTCCGACCAATTCTTTACGTCCACATCTCTTCATCACGCCTTGAAACCATGCAGCCACGTCCATACACTCCTTGCACACATGCAAACATCTTCCAACGACGTCCAAGATACCTTCATATGCATTGTTCTTGATTCAAACATACTGCGCAACCTCCCAATCAACTCAACCACAATTCCTCCCGAACTTGGTTGTTGAACCTCATCTTCTCCCTAAGACTAGTTCAATGGATCCCGTCACCATCCATGTCTTGAACTCAAGCAATACCTGCACATGAATAAACAACCAATACTTCCGAGCACAAGTCCTCGACTTGACTCTCGTTAGTTCCGAAACTACAACGTCTTACATGAGCACCTCACATAAGCATATTGTAAATCATAGCAAAATGATATCAGCCATAACCACCAAAACACACCAAAAACATAGTAAAATAATACTAAGCAAACTTTCCATAAGAGTAAAGCAAGTTCGAAACATTGCAACTTAAAAGCAGAACCATTGCAATCAAGCTCCGAACCTTACCAAAGCTAACCGGAGCTTACCAAATCTAGTCGGACCCAGCGCCGGAGCTTACTAAAGTTTAGTCGGACCTAGCACGGAACTTACCAAAGCTAGTCGGACCTAGCACCGGAGCTAGCAAAAACAAGTCAGACCTAGCCAAAATAAGTCAGACCTAGACAAAGCATGTCGGACCTTAAGTCGGACCTTGCCGGAGCTACGCAAAACAAGTCGGACCTATCGTCGGACCTTGCAGGAGCTCGGACCTTGTTAAAAAGGTGTTTTGGTAGTATTCAAAACTTTTATCGTCAAAGCCAATGTATTCAGCACACATAGGTCTCACAATCTCCCCCTTGATGAATTCATTGGCAACACCACTTAAAATCCGAACATTGGCTTATTCACATGAAAAGTTTTGAAAACAATTTCTCCCCCTTTGTAAATCAGAAATAAAATTAGAAGAAAAACAAAAATACCAAAAATTCTCCCCCTGAGAAGAATCATGCCAAAATACATGTGAATATGTGCAATGTGTGATCAATTTCTCCCCCTTTGATAATGTATTCAGCAAGGTACAAAAGAGAAATTTTAATTTGTTATGAGCACATTATAACATACACATATAAAACAAAGCTCATCCAAATCATACTATCAAGTAACTTACACTATCACATCAATAAGATACATAAAGTAGTGTAAGCCATGCTAGAGATCAATGTAATTTTCAATTTAAATAAGTCATGATCTCACAAACTTAACTATTTCAAGACCTGAAAGCATGACACTTGTTGCTGCATTTTATTTAACATTTAAAGCACAAATTTTGATCTTATGACATTTGCAAGAGATTATATGCAGCATCAGGCTTATTCTAACCAACCAAGCCAAGCCTATGTCATTTGACAGTCAGAAGCTTAAGGACATGGTTTTAGTCATACACAACTCCTTTCAAGTTCATATCTAAGTGCAATGATAAGCCATCTCAAAATAAGAAGTGCAATGCATGCATATTCTCTTGATCTTTTCTCATTTTTTATTTGAACATAAAAACTCCACATGTGAGTTGATTACTTGATTAATTCTTTATGATTAAAAGCACTTGTGAGCATGCAACAAGTTCAAAACAGCAAGAAAGTTCAACCATGACCAGATTTAGTTTAAGTAATTATTCCAATTACTAGACATGGTAAAAACTACAAAATGTATAACACGAGTAATGTAGTAAGAACTTTCAGCATGAAAAAGGAATCACAAAGTCATATATGCATGAAATACTATGCTCATATTATTTTAATTTCAGATTCACACATAGACTTCCCAAGTTTCAAAATTCTCCCTCAATTTAAGCCATGAGGATGCATAACCCCTATTTCACTATGAATGTAACAAAAACGAGTGAAATCCAAAGGTTTTGTAAAAATGTCAGCCAATTGTTGTTCGGTATCTACATGGTGAAGCACAATGTTCCCTTTTTTCGACATTATCACGGAGAAAGTGATACCTAATGTCAATGTGCTTAGTTCTCGAATGTTGCACGGGGTTTTTAGCAATGCAAATGGCACTAGTGTTGTCACAAAACAGTGGAACACTATCTAGATCAAACCCATAGTCCTTAAGTGTTTGAACAATCCAAAGAATTTGTGAGCAAGCACTAGCAGCAGCTACATATTCAGATTCGGTTGTGGATTGTGCAACTGAACTTTGTTTTCTAGAGGACCAGGCAACAAGTGAATTACCAAGAAAATGATAAGCACCAGAAGTACTTTTCCTATCAATCCTACAACCCCCAAAATCAACATCGGAAAAAGCTTTCAAAGTAACGGTTGAGGAAGAAGGAAGAAAAATGCCAAATTCTTGAGTTCCATGTAAGTACCTGAGAATCCTTTTGACAGCTTGACGATGTGAAGCACGTGGAGAGGCTTGAAACCGTGCACAAAGACACACGCTGAATGGTATGTCCGGTCTTGATGCCGTGAGATACAAAAGTGATCCGATCATGCTTCTATATTCTTTTTGATCAATGAGATCACAATCTTCATCAAGTTCAAGTGTTGTTGCTGTTCCCATTGGTGTCCGAAGAGGCTTGCTTTTGTCCATGTTGAAGCGCCTTAGGAGATCTTTTGTATACTTTGTTTGATGCACAAAGGTACCCTCCTTGGTTTGCTTGATTTGCAGCCCCAAAAAGTACGTGAGTTCTCACATCATACTCATCTCAAATTCTGAACTCATCATAGCTGAAAACTTGGACACAAGATCATGAGAAGCACACCCAAAGATAATATCATCCACATACACTTGAACGAATAATGAGTCATTGCCATGCTTAAGCACAAAAAGAGTTTTATCAACCTTTCCTATGGTAAACCCCTTTTCAAGTAAGAATGTTTTTAACCTATCATACCATGCTCTAGGGGCTTGTTTGAGACCGTACAAGGCTTTGGACAGTTTGTAAACATGATTAGGAAAATTTGGATTTTCAAAACCAGGTGGTTGTTTGACATAAACCTCCTCATCTATGTAGCCATTAAGAAAAGCACTTTTAACATCCATTTGATATAGCTTAAAACTTTTAGATGCAGCAAAAGCTAACAAAATTCTTATGGCTTCTAATCTAGCAACAGGAGCAAAAGTTTCATCAAAATCTAGACCTTCAACTTGTGTGAAACCTTGAGCAACCAACCTAGCCTTATTCCTAACCACAACCCCATCCTCATTTTGTTTATTTTTAAACACCCATTTAGTTCCAATTAAAGTGTGACCTTGAGGTGGAGGTACAAGTTTCCAAACATTATTTCTTTCAAAATTTTCTAACTCTTCTTGCATGGCAATAATCCAAGATTTAGTAGTGAGTGCGTGTGATATATCTTTGGGTTCAAAAGAAGCAACAAAAGCAGAATGAGCATGAGAATTGGGGTTGAAAAACCTGGATCTTGTAACTCGTTCATGCAAGCTTCCAATAATTTGTTGTGGAGGATGACTTTTGAGAATCCGGAGGGGAGTGGACACTTCACAAGCTTCTTCTTCTTCATGTTCATCACAAATAGATGAGCTTGTGATGTGAGGAGAATCTGGACCAGCAATGGTGGTCGTCGGTGCTGTCTGTGAATCAAGATCAGGAGCTAGAACAATGTCATTAGCTGCTGAATTTTCGGGCAGCAGCACCACTTCTTTCTGTTCTTTAACGAAAAATACTCTCCCCCTGCGGATATGGATCCGGACCTGCAATATTTGAACTAGTACCTGGGCTAGCTTCATCAAAAGAAACCTCACAAATCTACACAATTTTGTTAGTATCAAGTAAAAGCACACGGTAGCCTCTAGTATGAGATGGATAACTAAGAAATATGCCATCAACAGATCTAGATTTAAATTTATCAAGATTACCATGTTTTTTTAACAAAGCATTTGCAACCAAAGACCCTAAAATGTGTGACACTAGGCCTATGTCCAAACCTTAGCTCATATGGTGTTTTACCTAGCTTAGCACGCAAGAAAACACGATTTGAGACATAACAAGCGGTTGCAATTGCATCAGCCCAAAATTTCCTAGGAGTTTGATATTCTCCTAGCCATCTCAACTAAGGTTCTGTTCTTTCTCTCTACAACACCGTTTTGTTGAGGTACATGGTGAAGAAAATTGATGATCTATTGCATTTTCAGCACAAAAGTGATCAAACGATTGATTTTTAAATTCGGTTCCATTATCACTTCTAATTGCTCTTAAAGATCCTGGGTGATCAATTGATAACATAAGAAATAAAGTTCTAAAGTGACTAAAAGCTTCATTCTTAGATGCCATAAAGTAAACCCACGAGTATCTAGAATAGTCATCAACAATCACAAGAACATACCATTTACCTCCGAGGGATTGAACACGTGAAGGTCCTACGGTGTCAAGGTGTAAAAGTTGACCCGGTTCAGTTGTCATGGTCATTGTGAGAGGAGCATGTGAACCTGCAACCATCTTAGCATGTCTACAAGAAGAGCACATAATTTCTTTGTCCCCTTTAAGCTTAGGCAGCCCACGTATGCGATCAAGAGCACTAACACGCGTGAGATGATCAAATCCTACGCGACCAAGTCTACGATGCCAAAAATATAAATCTTTGAAATCATTTGCAACTAGACATCTATGCTTAGAGGAAGACATATCAAAATCAGCTTTAAAAACTCTTCCAAACCGAGGCATGTTAAAAATAAGCTCACTATTTGAACCTACAACTTTGCAGCAGTTTTTATTAAAAATAATTTCCAGATTTTCATCTAGCAATTGTGAAATAGAAAGCAAGTTGTATTTTAAATTTTTTACAAGTGCCACATCCTTCAAAGTGTAGTGATCATTTACTCGAACCGAACTCTTAGCAATTATAGGAGTTGAAGAATTATCGGCAAAAGTAACATTCTCTACACGTGACACAAAAGAGAGAGAGGAGAACCATTCTTTGTTACCGTTCATGTGGCGTGAGCAACCTGAATCCACAATCCAAATGTTCTCCTTCCTCAAGCGTGTAACCTACATAGAAGCACAATACGTCGATGACTCAATACTGGGGTTAGTTAAAAGGCATTTAGGAATCCAGTACTGAGTCATATGATGTCCAGCAGGAATAACATGCGAAAGCTAAGATAAAACAGCAGGTTTATGAGTCAAAGTTTGTGATTTTTTGTTCTTAACTACTGACCTATGAGGTGTTACTTGTGTAGCACGAAAATCAGTAGCTCCAGAGGCAAAAACAGAAGGTCCGGAGGCAAAAACTGAAGCTCCGGAGGTAAACTTTGAATATTTCTGACTCATAACAGCAGATTGCATGTTCTTGACATTCGGTTTAGTATGTGCAGCAAATTTTGCATGAGAGTTATAAGATCTAGCTTGCATCCTTTCCTTTTTATGTTGTTTAGCTAGTCTATAACAAAAATCTATGACATGACCATCTCTACCACAATAGGTACAATGAAATTTAACTTTGTGTTCATGTCTAGATGAGCATGCAGTATACTTATTTGAACCCGAATGTGACAACACTCCTGCAGATTTAAAAACCACTTCTTTTTTTTAGGAACTGTTTGAATCAAAACACTTCCTAATAATTTTACAATTTTAGGTGGATGTTCCTTAGCATGAGCATGTGAATCAAAACCTAAACCAGTTTTATCATTGCAAGACTTGGAAGAATTCAGCAGCAAGTTTAGGTTCTTATTCCCATTACAAAACCGATCTAATGTCTTATGCATGTTATAAAGTTTATTTGATAGATCAAGGCAATTTTCACATGAAGTTTTTCCTTTTAATTTGCAATTGGAACAATATTTAACTTCATGAGAACGTAAAGCATTGTTCCATATAGAAATTTCTTTCATAGAATCTTGTAGTTTCTTATCAAGAATCATCGCAAGTAGAACAATGCAAATCAATTGCAGAACAACAAGCATCTTTCAAGTTTTTATCATTAAGTGCAGCAAGCTTTTTGTTCTTTTCGATTTCATGTTCAAGTTTATCAAGCGTGGAGGTGTGTGCACTTCTTAGAGAGGACAATTGTTCATATATTAAATCACATGAGGAACAAGAATCATCACTAGGAATCAAGGATTTTAAACGATTAATTTCATATTCTAGTGACTCAATTTTTACAGCATTGTCCCTAAGCTTTTTGTCCTTTTTATAAACTATAATAGTGGCACAAGAAATAGCATCACACATTTCTTCGCAAGTAGAACATACCTCTTCGTTGTCACTGTTGTGTTCTGCATCCTCCATTGTGAGGGCCCATTCCCGATCACGGGGACGGGGCACCTCGCCGGGGAATCGCATTGGGTGGTGCCGTGCGATGCGGCACCCAACAGCACACATAATAAAGCATCATATTACATAAATCAAGCGCAAGCTTACAAAGTGTAAATTTTACAAATACTTCTAGAAATATTCTACAGCGGAAGACTATTACAACTCACGTCTCATACCTATGCTAAGCAACAGAGAAGGTGTCCAGCCCACGGACCCTTCTCGCTAGCAACACTATCACAATAGCAGCGGCAAGGGTTGCCATGAGTTTACCACTCGGAGAGCTCCGAGTCTCATCGGACACCCGTATATATCAGCGTACAGTTATTACCTGCAAAACAACTTATGCAGTATCTGTGAGCACGAAGCTTAGCAAGACTGACCCGTCACCCTAGTCATGAAACTCTACATAATGAAAATAGAGGGCTGCTTATAGAAGTTTGCACAAACGATGAACTTGAGCTAAAGGAGAGTCCTTACTTCAAGTTTTAAGCAACCTTTATAGCCCTCGCACAACTTACATCGAGACTCCACAATCAAACAAGAAACGCTTCATCTCGATGTCACTTGCCCGAGGTGAAAGTAACTTTAGTGAGCTATCCTAGACTCATACTGACCTTGCGCCATCAACGTCGAGACTCCACCATCAAACAAGAAACGCTTTGTCTCGACGCTACTAGCCCAAGGTGGAAATTAAATTTAGTGAAGTGTTGATCGTTCCTCATCTCCATTATGAGGATTTCCCACGAAGCATATTGAATGTTTCCTGGTTTATTACTACGTCACGACTCAGTGTACAAGTATGCTCACTACCGCGAGCGACGTTGATTGCAATAAAAAAACACCCGGCTGACACGACACGTACGCCCGTACTCGACGTTGCACATAGCAACCATCACTGACGTCGTACGTGGCAACCTTTCACACGACACCCAAATGTCGAACCGGTCCCACCGACTAGAATTAAGTCTCTCTACGGCAAACCCTGGTAGAGCTGACTTCTCTATCCTTTCAGCATCGGCATCAGACGGTGAGGTATGACTCGACACTCAGGTTAACATGTTACATCGGTTTCCTGGGTCCCATATAGTCAGTATGCATCCGGTACACATCTCAAACTTGTCTAGTAGGGCCGCACACAAGAACGGGCCTTAATCGACTCAGACATAGACTAGGTTCACAGGACCACGTCCTTGAGCCTCCCATCCACTGTCCGGTCTCCATTCCCAACTATGAGGATCAATTCCCAACTCTTCTGATTGATCCCCCTTAACCCCGTTTCATGAGTAGGAAACTACCCACTAGAGTTTTGCTTCTTTTAATCCACTTTTGTTAATTTGAGATCAGCAGTTATAATCAATTTAAAACCTACCCTACATTATACTCCAAGGTTTTCTGGGTCATGCATTTGGGGCTTCATACCATCTAGACTTAATGCAATAAATAAAATGCTAGACGTATAAAGTGAATAATTAAAAACTTGTAAGTTTTGATGCAAACTGGGGCTTGCCTTTGTTTTGTATGGAACTAATATATATATATATATCTCAGTTAGTGAAGACCACTTGGCTTGATCTCTTGCCTCCCTCCTTTGATCTCTATTCCAATGACTTCAAGTTCTTCACGGAGATGCTACACGTAATGAATATGCACAATTGTTTAATTGTAAAGACTTTGCTACAAGTTCTAATAACAAGTTTTTAGAAACTGGAACTCTGTTTAAGAATTTAAAATGACACTGGTGCTAGTGGTTTGGGTTTGGGTCTAAGTAACATGATTAAGTGCTAAGTATTTTTCCCCTCTTCTATATTGATCACCTTAAGAGGTTAAACAGAACAGGGGTGATCCAGAGCTCCAATGGAGCTGAGAACTTTCATGTGAGTTCCTTGTCACAAGAAAGCCCTCTGGACCAAAAATTAGCACTTTTCATTGAGTGGTTTGTTCAGAACAATTTGCTAAGCCGTTAAGCAAAGAAGAATTAATTCTGAGATCACATCCATGTTCATGCCAAACTTAGTGAACTAAAATTTCAATTATAGTTCATATAGCTTGCAGGAATTTTCATAGGATTTTTGGAGCTAAGAATCTCCCAGAAATAAATTTCCAAG
Source organism: Neostapfia colusana (assembly GCA_030760725.1). Lineage (NCBI taxonomy): Eukaryota > Viridiplantae > Streptophyta > Magnoliopsida > Poales > Poaceae > Neostapfia > Neostapfia colusana. Next base: position 21,824,849 of record JASWHV010000003.1, read on the forward strand.
TTTTGGAAATTCTCTGAAAATGTTTCTGTATTCAATGGAACACAGCAACTTAAATTCTGAATTGCCCTGATCAAATCAACTCCAATTGAGCTGAACTTTCTACAGGGGTTTACTAACATCCTAGAGAATATTCTGGAAAAATATGAGGATTTTTGGATTAACCAAACCCCCTCTAAAATTCATTTGCTGAAAAGATTTAAAGAATTTTTCAGAATTAAATAATGAGTTTCATACAAATTGGGTTTGATATTTGGATATTACTCTATTAGAGGAATCCAACAAAATTTGTTTCACAATTTTTGGATTCTCCTACCCAAAGTTGTGGCCCTCCAAAGTTCAAACTAGAAACTGAAATCCCCAAAATGTTTAAATGCCTGCCAGTGGGTCCAGGGGACCACGTGTCACTTGCTGGAACAAGCCACACAGGGCTACTGGATTGTTCCCGCGCATCCACACTAGATCCCAGCGCCACAGCCGATCAGAAATTCGAATCACTGTCGCTGACGTGCAGGACCCGCTGGGTCGTCTTCCACCTCCGGCCACCCGCGCCCGCGCGCCGCCGGGCTCGCCGGAGTCTGATGGATTTCGGTCTCCCGGCCATCCCCCGAGCCCTTCCTCGCCGCTAGGGCCTAAGTCCATGTGCTGAGCATGATGGCACCCTCTCCCCCGACCGGCGGTGGCTCTAACCTAGCCGGCGACGGTGCGGCGGCTCGGTACGAGTTCGGCGATGTCGCCCGGCCAACCTAGCCCGCCAAAACACCGGTGGATGGCACTACAGCACCGGGGGATCCCAGGGGAGGTCAACATGGCCATGCAACGGCTCAGGGGAAGCTCTAACCTAACTGGCACTGTGAGCCCGATCCTCCCCGCCATAACTGCCGTTGGAAAATGGGAAATACATCGTGCACAGTGGTTTTCATGCGTCGGTTGCAAAAGGGCAAATGATCGCCGGCTAGCTCAGCTCGTGTGTGCAAGATTTGACAAGCTACGGAGGAATAGAGAGCGAGAATTTTGGCGGCAAGTACCGGATGCTCCGTTTGAAGTCGCCAGGACAAAATCTCCAAATTAGCCGCCGATCCTTCACGGGTTGCTCCAAGCTTTGGAGGAGAGCAGCACCACGGTGGCGCGCTTCCGTGGCCGGGCTTGATCGGATGTGACAACCCCTGTGGAAGGCTGTCCGTGTGCGCCCGGTCGCTGATTAGCTTTAGGTTGCTGTAGATGGCGGTGTTTCCCGCTCGGAACACGTCAAATCTTGCTAGCTCTTGCTCTCAGAAGGTGAGGAACGGTGGTGCAGCATTGTGGTGCAGCTCGGAGGGCGCTGTGGCACGGGTTGAGCCGGCTCCCGATGGTTACACGGAGGCGGCGGCTTTTCTGTTTTCTTTAACGCATGAGAGCGAGCGAACAGAGGGCTCGTCGGTTATATGGCACGGCTGACCGCAGCTGGGAGGGTGAGAACGGAGAGGACAGCTCGCCAGCGTGAGATAAAACGCAGCAGGAGGTGTCGTTCGATGCCTCTCGGTGGCGCATGGTGGGAGCCGAGGTTGCTTCGGGTGGAGGAGGAAAACAGAGACCAATCACTGTGATATTTCTCCATTTAACCACCTCTATGACATGTGGGCCCAAAGGCAGTCCCTTCTCAGCCCTCAGAAGATTTCCAAAATTTGGCAAGTGACCAATTCAAATGTTTGGAGTTGAATAATGAGCAGCATTTGGAGAGTTGGACAAATTTCAACCAAATTCAAATGTATATTTGAACCCCTTGCACATTTAACTCCATTTGGAAAAATGGGTAGCAAATCTTTTCAAAAGTTGATGAAACTTTGCTTACCCACTAATTTGGACCTAAGGAATCTAAATATGCAACTTGATTCTTGTGTTAGCTGCTGCAAACAAGAGTTTGAACACAACAGTTTTGAATTCTCATTGTGTCCTCCCTCATTTAAATTTGGTTTGATCCTTTAGTTCCAAATCTGATTTTTAAACCCTTCCTTTGCACTTGAGTACTTCACTTCTGGGGTCTTAATCCACCTAGGGTCCAAACATGCAAATAACCCTAAGTTGGTTTTTGAACAACCTCTCATGTGTTATCATATGTGTAAAAAGTTTGAACCAATCCCCTTTTTCATACACATGACACCAACATTTGTGCAAACTCATGTTTCTTTGTATCCACATTTTTGGGACCTTTACATTCCTCCCCCCTTAAAAGGGAATCTCATCCCGAGATTACAAAAGAAAGATGAGGCGGAAGGTAATTACAAAATTTACGACAAAAGTTCCAGATAGTTCTTGTGGATGTAATCTTCACTCTCCCAAGTCGCTTCTTCCGGTGTGTGATTACTCCACAGGACTTTGTAAAATTTCAAAGTACGATTTCGAGTGATCCGGCTCTTCTCGTCGATAATCTTGATGGGATGTTCGGCGTAGGTGAGATCCGGTTGCAATATCTCCATGTCTTTCGAAAGGATCTCGTTCGGCCTCTTCAAACACTTTCTCAAGTGTGAGACATGGAAGATGTCGTGGATGCCCGATAAGGATGGCGGCAGCTCCAAACGGTAGGCTACCGGCCCACACCGTTCTGTAATAACGAACGGACCGACAAAGCAAGGCGCTAGCTTTCCTTGACCCCGAATCGATGAATTCCCTTCATCGGGGATACTCGGAGATAGATGTGCTCTCCGACTTTAAAACACAAGGGTCGGCGTCGCTGGTCTGCATAGCTCTTCTGGCGAGATTGAGCGGCCCTGAAGTTTTCTTGAATCAGCTGGACCCGCTCTTCGGCATCTTCTACAAGATCAATGCCGAAAATCACCCTTTCGCCAGATTCACACCAATTGAGTGGTGTGCGGCACTTCCTGCCATAAAGTGCTTCATATGGTGTCATTTTAATACTGGATTGGTAACCATTGTTGTAGGAGAACTCTGCTAATGGCAAATGGTTATCCCAATTCTTTCCATGATCTATGGCACATGCCCTCAGCATATCTTCCAAAATCTGGTTCACCCTCTCCGTTTGACCGTCAGTCTGGGGATGGTATGCTGAGCTTCTGATTAATTTTGTTCCCAGAGATTCATGTAGTTGCTCCCAGAAACGAGCAACAAATATTGAACCTCGGTCTGATATGATGGTCTTGGGGACTCCATGCAAGCACACAATTCTAGAGAGATACAACTCTGCATATTGTTTAGTATGGAATCCCGTATTCACTGGGATGAAGTGGGCTGATTTTGTTAAGCGATCAACAATCACCCAAATGGAGTCATGCTTTCTAGATGTGAGAGGCAGTCCGACAATAAAGTCCATGCTTATGTCCTCCCACTTCAATGCCGGAATACTTAATGGTTGGAGCATTCGCGCTTTCTTAATATGATCAGCTTTGACTCACCGACATGTATCACACTCGGATACATACTTGGCAATTTCTCGCTTCATCCGAGTCCACCAAAATTTTGTTTTCAGGTCTTGATACATCTTATTGCTCCCTGGATGTATCGAGTACTTGGACATATGAGCTTCGTCCAAGATCTTCTTTCTTAGCTTCAGGTTCCGGGGTACCACGATACGGTTGTTAAACCATAACACACCTTGCTCATCTTCCCGGAAACATTTCATCTTATCCTCATCGATTTTTCCTGGATTTTCCGCATTCCTTTATCTCTCTTCCGGGCTTGTACAATATCCTCTCTAATGGTAGGCACAAGAGCAAGATTATACAACGCCCCATACGGAATCACCCGCAAGCTTGGTTCTTCGTCCTCCTCCGGAACAACTGACAAATTATTAATGTGGGACTTACGACTGAGTGCATCAGCCACCATGTTAGCTTTGCCCGGATGGTAATGGATCTCGAGCTCATAATCTTTGATTAATTCCAACCACCTCCGCTGCCTCATGTTGATATCCTTCTGAGTGAATATATATTTTAGGCTCTTATGGTCGGTGTAGAGGTGCACTAAATTTCCAAGTAAGTAGTGCCTCCACATCTTCAACGCAAGCACCACCGCAGTGAGCTCTAGGTCATGAGTGGGGTTGTGCTGCTCATGGTTGCGGAGTTGACGAGACCCATACGCGATCACGCGTCTATCTTGCATTAAGACGCAGCCCAGTCCAATGCCTGAGGCATCACAATAAACATCAAATGGCTTTGTTGTATCCGGTTGGGCTAACACCGGTGCCGTTGTGGGATGTTTCTTCAAAGTTTGAAATGCCTCTTCACAGGCCTCTGTCCACACATACTTGCTGCTCTTCTTCAATAACTCTGTCGTTGGTTTAGCCACCTTCGAGAAGCTGGGAATAAATCTCCGATAGTAACCCGCTAGCCCTAGAAAACTGCGGATTTGATGAACAGATGTTGGAGACTCCCACTTCAAGATTTGCTCAATTTTAGTTGGATCCACGGCCACACCCTCCGCTGAAATAATGTGGCCTAAGAAGGGTACTTTGCTGATCCAAAATTCACATTTTCTGAATTTGGCATACAGCTTATGTTCCCGTAAGCGTTGGAGCACAATATGAAGATGTTTGGTGTGCTCCTCCTCCGATTTGGAGTATACGAGAATGTCGTCGATGAAAACCACGACGAACTGATCCAACTCTGGCATGAATACAGAATTCATGAGATACATAAAGTGTGTGGGTGCATTTGTTAGCCCGAAAGACATAACTAGATACTCATAGAGCCCGTATCTAGTCGAGAAAGCCGTCTTCGGTATATCCTCCGCTCTGATTTTTATCTGATGATAACCGGACCGTAAGTCCATCTTGGAGAATACCTTGGCACCCACCAACTGATCAAACAATATATTGATCCGCGGCAGTGGATATTTATTTCTGATCGTCACTGCATTCAGCGGCCGATAATCCACACATAACCGAAGTGACTCATCCTTTTTCTTCACAAAGAGGGTAACAGCCCCATGGCGATGAGCTTGGTCGGATGAACCCTTTGTCCATTAAGTCCTTTAGCTGTTCTTTCAGTTCAGCTAATTCCTTCGGAGACATTTTGTACGGCCTCCGAGATATTGGTGTGGTTCCCGGTGCTAACTCGATCTTGAATACCACATCCCTCTCAGGCGGCATCCCGGGAAGATCGTCGGAAAACACATCTGGGTACTCACGGACCACTGGAATATCCTCCAGTTTCGTGGTCACACTGTGGTACACCACTGGATTTTTAGGATCCACGGATTCAACTATGAGCGTTTGGAGACCGTAAATTGGAGAGTCCAAACTAACAATCCGTGGACCAATGTCAAGAACAGCCCCGTGGTAGTTCATCCACGCCATTCCTAAAATCACGTCGATCTTCTGCCCCTCTAACACAATGAGAGTTGTGGGGTATATGTTTCCACCTAAGCACAGGGGTGCTTTGATCACTACTTCATTAGCAGCTATATTTCCACCAGGTGAGCGGATAAGGTAGTGATCCTTCAGTGTAGAGGTGGAGAGCTCAGCTTTGCACACAAACAACCTGCTGTGAAATTGTGTGTAGCTCCAGAGTCAAATAAAATTAACACGGGCAGTCCATTGAGGGTGAACATTCCCGCTAGCACAGGTGCCCCATCTGGGACATCCTCTAGAGCTATATGATAAATGCACCCGGATTTTGGTGCTGTTCCTTGAAGATGAGCACGGGGTTGATTTATACCCCGCCCCTGTGTAGTTTATCTATGGTGTATCCTTTCTGGACACTTCCTGCTGATGTGACCCAAGTACCCGCACGTGAAGCACGGTTTCTCAGCCGGTTCCTGGTTGCTCTGTGTACGGACACTAGTTGTATTCTGCTGTGGCAAGAACACTTGAGGAACAGAATTACGTGGCTGCATATACCGTTGTTGCAGCTGTCCGACTTCAGAGTATTGAACTGAATGACCCGAATGTTTCTGGAGTCGTCGAGCCGGCTGCATCAGCTGACAGTTCAAGGTACTGTCTACCACCCTGTATTTCTGCAGAGCACTACTGCTACTCTCCGGTGGTATACGGCTCTTTCTTTTCTCAGCCTGAACTTCCCGCTGAGCATCTTCAACCATGATGGCAGCACTCATCAATTCGTTGAAGTTCTTTCGATCAGCTAAAACGAGTCTCCCCTTTAGCTTGGGATTGAGGCTGCGGAAGAACCATTCACACTTTTGTGCTTCGGTGTTCACATGTTGAGGCGCATACTGTGCCAGCTTGTTGAACACTCACGAATGCTCGTATGCACCCCTCCCTCCTTGTTTTAAGGCCAGAAACTCCTCGATTTTCCGCTGAATTATTCCAGAAGGAACATGATACGCGAGAAATGCCTTCCAGAATTCTGCCCATGTAAAGTCATGTCCAGCTGGTAAGGAGGCGAGTTGATTTGCCCACCATGCACTGGCGGACCCGTGAAGTTGTTGTGCTGCGTATAAAACCTTCTGATGTTCGGTGCATTGAAGCAACCCGAACTTAGACTCAATGGTATGGATCCAGCTATCCGCCACCAGAGGATCCTCAGCTTCAATGAAAACCGGTGGTTGAGTTGCCAAGAACTCAACATAGGAATTCAGTTGAGGTTGGCGCAAGTCTTCGTCTTGACATCCCCCTTGACGGGGTGTATTCATCACCAGGGTGCGGAGCAAGTCAGTTCGGTCATCACTTGCACTCGTCATGGCAGCCAGAATGTCCACCATTGTGACCGTGGGTGAAGGTCCTGGTGGCGGCTGCGGTTGCGGAGCTCGCTGCTCCCGCTGTGGAGAGTTATCACCACCACCGCCACTGGAACCACCCACCTCACTCATGGAACGAGTTCGCACCATTCTGCAATTGCATGAGTTCATTATCAGTTCAACACTATCACTTGATTGATTCCATAAACAAAGTAGTGCAACACTGATAATGAAATCTTAACATGTAAGCAAAATGATTTAAGCGCAAACTGATGTAGCTAAAAGCAAGGATTTAAAAGCCGATTGACCGGTCCTTAAACAAACCAGATTTCGATCCAGTTAAAAGCATTTTCATAACTCATGTTGAATACCAAAGTTAAAGTTAACTTTAATATCTTTCCAACGAGTATCCAAATGCCTCCATATCACTTCTAGATCAAAATTCATGATTTCGCAAAGCTGACAGACTTTCTGGATAAAATTTGCCAGCATCTCCTTTGTATGTGGCTGACTTTATCACAGTTATATATGAAAATACAACAAGAATCTGAACAACCTTTGAACTACAACAAGGTTGCATATCTCATAACCCTTCCAACGGTGTATCACAGGCTCCTTAGGGATTTTTCTACAGGAAGTTATGGCTTAAAAACAGAAAGGTCCAGAGAGGTTTTTCTGCTGTCCTGGTTCTCGACAGTTTGCCTTCAACTGGACTTCTCACCAAATTAACGTGTGATTTTGCTCTGAAGATCTACAAGAAAGTTGTAGAGCACTTGAAATGATTTCCATAACTGTATCATACACCTTAATTGGATCAAGCTACTCAGAGTTATGCTCTGTTAAAGTCCAACAAGAATTCCTGCCAGAAACAGAGCACTCTGTTTTTGAAATCTTTGAAACCTAAACCTTCTCTCATTTGAATCTTAGCTCAAAATAAGAGTTCAGTAACTAATACTTATTTCAAACTTCCATTTTTAGTTGAAAGTTAGTTCATGAATTATTTCTTCATAGGGAAGGAGTTATTAAGTGTAGTACGGTGTCGATGCACCGTAAGAAGCATGTCGGTACTACATAGCCTCACCAAACAAAATCCTAAACCGCATTATACCGGCATATCCGTTTAATCAGTGGCACTAAGACAGTCACTCGCACACGTTTACTACACGGGATACGTACGTGGTTAGTACCTGCAGAAAAATATTCAATAGTGGGGCACTCAAAGGTTGTTTCATTTCAGGCAGTTCCATATTTGAAAGTAAATATAAACGCCCGTATCATTGCCATACGGCCGTCATTGAGTTAAGCCACGTCTCAAGGTACGTGATTGTGTTTCTACACCACACGACGGGGAACCTGAGTATATCATGAACGGGTCGTCACGGTTGGGAATGTTATCAACCAATGGATACCACCTACTGCCCTGCAGGGCACGCCGATGGCAAGCGCTGCATATGTCCTCCTGAGCTATTTCTAGAAGACCACACTATCGCGTTACTGACCACACGATGGGGTCTCCACTTACTTGCCTAATGCATGCTAGGGATCAGTGTTTCATATGAACTCAGGAACATGAAGAGTCCAAGAGTTCATATTAACGTCTCACACCAAGCTGTGAGACCTTTCCCTGAACCACTTTCCTCGTCAGGGGAGCTAACCGAAATTGAACCGCTTTCGGTGGCGTTCCTTACCATGTTTACCTGAGCGTAGGTGCGTCGTTACATAATCAAAATTCAGAATTATAAGAAATATGTTAGTGATGCCACTTTAAGTAACTATACTACTATAGTCTTTATTTGGGCCTAATACCGTTTCTTTACCGTATCCTAAGTTTTTGTCGTAATACGATCCTTATTCAGTGTGCTATTACCAATGCGGCTCTGATACCACGCTGTGAGGGCCCATTCCCGATCACGGGGACGGGGCACCTCGCCAGGGAATCGCATTGGGTGGTGCCGTGCGATGCGGCATCCAACAGCACACATAATAAAGCATCATATTACATAAATCAACCGGAAGCTTACAAAGTGTAAATTTTACAAATACTTCTCAAAATATTCTACAGCGGAAGACTATTACAGCTCACGTCTCATACCTATGCTAAGCAACAGAGAAGGTGTCCAGCCCGCGGACCCTTCTCGCTAGCAACACTATCACAATAGCAGCGGCAAGGGTTGCCATGAGTTTACCACTCGGAGAGCTCCGAGTCTCATTGGACACCCGTACATATCAGCGTACAGTTATTACCTGCAAAACAACTTATGCAGTATCCGTGAGCACGAAGCTCAGCAAGACTGACCCATCACCCTAGTCATGAAACTCTACATGATGAAAATAGAGGGCTGCTTATAGAAGTTTGCACAAACGATGAACTTGAGCTAAAGAGAGTCCTTACTTCAAGTTTTAAGCAACTTTTATAGCCCTCGCACAACTTACATCGAGACTCCACAATCAAACAAGAAATGCTTCATCTCGATGTCACTTGCCCGAGGTGAAAGTAACTTTAGTGAGCTATCCTAGACTCATACTGACCTTGCGCCATCAACGTCGAGACTCCACCATCAAACAAGAAACGCTTTGTCTCGACGCTACTAGCCCAAGGTGGAAATTAAATTTAGTGAAGTGATGATCGTTCCTCATCTCCATTATGAGGATTTCCCACGAAGCATATTGAATGTTTCCCAGTTTATTACTACGTCACGACTCAGTGTACAAGTATGCTCACTACCGCGAGCGACGGTGATTGCAATAAAAAACACCCGACTGACACGACACGTACGCCTGTACTCGACGTTGCACACAGCAAAACCTTTCACACGACACCCAAATGTCGAACCGGTCCCACCGACTGGGATTAAGTCTCTCTATGGAAAACCCTCGTAGAGCTGATTTCTCTATCCTTTCAGCATCGGCATCAGACGGTGAGGTATGCCTCGACACCCAGGTTAACATGTTACATCGGTTTCCTAGGTCCCATATAGCCAGTATGCATTCGGTACACATCTCAAACTTGTCCAGCGGGGCCGCACACCAGAACAAGCCTTAATTGGCTCAGACATAGACTAGGTTCACAGGACCACGTCCTTGAGCCTTCCATGCACTGCCCGGTCTCCATTCCCAACTATGAGGATCAATTCCCAACTCTTCCGATTGATCCCCCTTAACCCCGTTTCACGAGTAGGAAACTGCCCACTCGAGTTTTGCTTCTTTTAATCCACTTTTGTTAATTTGAGATCAGCAGTTATAATCAATTTAAAACCTACCCTACATTATACTCCAAGGTTTTCTGGGTCATGCATTTGGAGCTTCATACCATCTAGACTTAATGCAATAAATAAAATGCTAGACATATAAAGTGAATAAATAAAAACTTGTAAGTTTTAATGCAAACCGGGGCTTGCCTTTGTTTTGCAGGGAACTAATATATATATATATATATATATATATATATATATATATATATATATCAGTTAGTGAAGACCACTTGGCTTGATCTCTTGCCTCCCTCCTTTGATCTCTATTCCAATGACTTCAAGTTCTTCATGGAGATGCTACACGTAATGAATATGCACAGTTGTTTAATTGTAAAGACTTTGCTACAAGTTCTAATAACAAGTTTTTAGAAACTGGAACTCTGTTTAATAATTTAAAATGACACTGGTGCTAGTGGTTTGGGTTTGGGTCTAAGTAACATGATTAAGTGCTAAGTGTTTCTCCCCTCTTCTATATTGATCACCTTAAGAGGTTAAACAGAACAGGGGTGATCCAGAGCTCCAATGGAGGTGAGAACTTTCATGTGAGTTCCTTGTCACAAGAAAGCCATCTGAACCAAAAATTAGCACTTTTCATTGAGTGGTTTGTTCAGAACAATTTTCTAAGCCGTTAAGCAAAGAAGAATTAATTCTGAGATCACATCCATGTTCATGCCAAACTAAGTGAACTAAATTTCAATTATAGTTCATATAGCTTGCAGGAATTTTCCTAGGATTTTTGGAGCTAAGAATCTCCCAGAAATGAATTTCCAAGTTTTGGAAATTCTCTGAAAATGTTTCTGTATTCAATGGAACACAGCAACTTAAATTCTGAATTGCCCTGATCAAATCAACTCCAATTGAGCTTAACTTTCTACAGGGGTTTACTAACATCCTAGAGAATATTCTGGAAAAATATGAGGATTTTTGGATTAACCAAACCCCCTCTAAAATTCTTTTGCTGAAAAGCTTTAAAGAATTTTCCAGAATTGAATAATGAGTTTCATACAAATTGGGTTTCATATTTGGATAGTACTCTATTAGAGGAATCCAACAAAATTGTTTCACAATTTTTGGATTCTCCTACCCAAAGTTGTCGCCCTCCAAAGTTCAAACTAGAAACTGAAATCCCCAAAATGTTTAAATGCCTGCCAGTGGGTCCAGGGGACCACGTGTCACTTGCTGGAACAAGCCACACGGGGCTACTGGATTGTTCCTGCGCAGCCACACTAGATCCCAGCGCCACAGCCGATCAGAAATTTGAATCACTGTCACTGACATGCGGGACCCGCCGGGTCGTCTTCCACCTCCAGCCACACGCGCCCGCGCGCCGCCGGGCTCACCGGAGTCTGATGGATTTCGGTCTCCCGGCCATCCCCCGACCCCTTCCTCGCCGCTAGGGCCTAAGTCCATGTGCTGAGCACGATGGCACCCTCTCCCCCGACCGGCGGTGGCTCTAACCTAGCCGGCGACGGTGCGGCGGCTCGGTACGAGTTCGGCGATGTCGCCCGGCCAACCTAGCCCGCCAAAACACCGGTGGAATGGCGCTACAGCACCGGGGGATCCCAGGGGAGGTCGACATGGACATGCAACGGCTCGGGGAAAGCTCTAACCTAACTGGCACCGTGAGCCCGATCCTCCCCGCCATAACTGCCGTTGGAAAATGGGAATACATCGTGCACAGTGGTTTTTATGCGTCGGTTGCAAAAGGGCAAATGATCGCCGGCTAGCTCAGCTCGTGTGTGCAAGATTTGACAAGCTACGGAGGAATAGAGAGCGAGAATTTTTGCGGCAAGTACCAGATGCTCCGTTTGAAGTCGCCGGGACAAAATCTCCAAATTAGCCGCCGATCCTTCACGGGTTGCTCCAAGCTTTGGAGGAGAGCAGCACCACGGTGGCGCGCTTCCGTGGCCGGGCTTGCTCGGACGTGACAACCCCTGTGGAAGGCTGTCCGCGTGCGCCCGGTCGCTGATTAGCTTTAGGTTGCGGTAGATGGCGGCGTTTCCCTCTCAGAACACGTCAAAGCTTGCTAGCTCTTGCTCTCAGAAGGTGAGGAATGGTGGCGCAGCGTTGTGGTGCAGCTCGGAGGGCGCTGTGGCATGGGTTGAGCTGGCTCCCGATGGTTTCATGGAGGCGGCGGCTTTTCTGTTTTCTTTAACGCGTGAGAGCGAGCGAACAGAGGGCTCCTCGGTTATATGGCACGGTTGACCACGGCTGGAGGGTGAGAACGGAGAGGACAGCTCGCCAGTGCGAGAGAAAACGCAGCAGGAGGTGTCATTCGATGCCTCTCGGTGGCGTACGGTGGGAGCGGAGGTTGCTTCGGGTGGAGGAGGAAAACAGAGACCAATCACTGTGATATTTCTCCATTTAACCACCTCTATTACATGTAGGCCCCACAGGCAGTCCCTTCTCAGCCCTCAGAAGATTTCCAAAATTTGGCAAGTGACCAATTCAAATGTTTGGAGTTGAATAATGAGCAGCATTTGGAGAGTTGGACAAATTTCAACCAAATTCAAATGTATATTTGAACCCCTTGCACATTTAACTCCATTTGGAAAAATGGGTAGCAAATCTTTTCAAAAGTTGATGAAACTTTGCTTACCCACTAATTTGGACCTAAGGAATCTAAATATGCAACTTGATTCTTGTGTTAGCTGCTGCAAACAAGAGTTTGAACACAACAGTTTTGAATTCCCATTGTGTCCTCCCTCATTTAAATTTGGTTTGATCCTTTAGTTCCAAATCTGATTTTTAAACCCTTCATTTGCACCTGAGTACTTCACTTCTGGGGTCTTAATCCACCTAGGGTCCAAACATGCAAATAACCGTTATTTGGTTTTTGAACAACCTCTCATGTGTTATCATATGTGTAAAAAGTTTGAACCAATCCCCTTTTTCATACACATGACACCAACATTTGTGCAAACTCATGTTTCTTTGTATTCACATTTTTAAGACCTTTACATCCATACTTGATTTTGATTTGCCCGCCATGAAGCACAAGTTTGCCAGATCATCTTCATCTTCATCACTTCCAATGTCTACATCACTCGAGCCAAGTTCTTGAAGTGCGGTGATGAAACTGTTTATCAGTTTGCGTCCTGTAAAACCCTTCTTTTTCTTGTTGGTGTTGCCAAAAGAGGACTTGACTTTATTCTGCTTTTCATCACGGTTAGAAGGACCTGAAAGGTTAGGGCAATATGTACGAAAGTGTCCTGTCTTACCAAATTCAAAGCATCGTTGAGGTCCGGAGCTTCCTCTCCTTCTAGTTCTCACATTTTGCAATGCTTTTGAGAACCTAGTAGAAAGAAGTACTAGCTCCTCCTCTGGAAACTCCTCAATCTGTTCCAGGGTTAGTGAAGACAGCAAAGCAAGTGTATTGCTAGATGATTGGCCGGAGCTAGGCATATCACGTTGTGAGACAAATGCAATAGTCTTATTTGGGTTCTTACGTGATACAATGTCAATTTCATGAGTTTTTAGCTTAGAATAAAGCACATCTAATGTAAGAGTACTCATGACAGTGGATTCACGTATGGATGTTACTTTCATCTCCCAAATTGACATGTCTAATGACTTAGTAATTGCCTAGCATTTTCAGCATCTGAAAAATTAATATTGACGCTACGCAAGTTGCTGAGAATTTTATTAAAGCGAGCAAAGAGGTCATCAATGGACTCACCGGGTTGCATCTCAAAGCGCATGTATTCTTTCTTGAACATATCCTGTCTTACCTCCTTGATCGTGTTGGATCCTTCGTGGTAGTCACAAAGTGCTCTCCACACATCGTACGACGATCGAAGGTGTGCAACACGGTCGAAGTCGCTCTGAGTTAGTCCTTGTATGATCAAGTTCCGAGCCTTGTTGTTGTTGTTGACATCTCTCATGTTTGTAGCCGTGACTTGATCGTTTGAATGCACATCGTAAGGCTTGTACACCTTTTTCCATATTGCGAAGCCTTGCGCCTGGATGAAAGCTTCCATGCGTGCCTTCCAAACCTAAAAATCAATACCACTAAACACACAAGGTTTGGCGGAGTATTTCTCCATGATGATTAGTCAAAACACGTGCAAATCACAAAGATTAGAGCAAGCTGGATCTGATACCAATTGTAGGATCGAAGTACACGTGTAAGCTACCAGAGGGGGGTGAATGGTAGATAAAAACTTTTCAGCGGAAGCAACAAAACACCCCTCAGCAGAAAACCAATCTGTTAAAGAAACCATGTGTGCGACTAATCTAAACGTGTTCAACTGTCACAAAACTAGTATAGAATCAATTCACGAAGACGTCACAACAAGAATCAGGAAAATCCGTTGAGAGAAACTCAAGTTACGATCGAAAGATCGAACAAAGGTCAATCTGTCCTATGCGAGAAAAACAGTTCTAGAATACTGCAAAGAAACACGTGTAGATCAGAAACCACAAATTCAATGACCGTGAAATTTTCACAGATGATAGATAATCAAATTGTGAAGACAACGCAAAAAGAATCACATCAATTGGATCTGTAAAACTCGAGGTATGATAAAACCACCGAAGCAAGGTAGTGCTGAACAGAAACTCAACGAGAAAAACTTGTCTGAAACAAGTCGGACGAACAAGGCACAAAAGTTCCTTTAGAATACGAATTTTATTTATAAAAACACAATAGGAACAGCACCAAAGTCGTGCCCCACGAGCTCTGGCCTCCCTTGCTTATATAACGAGCCCGAAGGCCAACTCAACTCAAACTAGGACTCCTACTCCTACTTGGATTCAAACTGTAACTTTCCAATACTGCTCAAGACTCTTCTACGCGCAGATAGAAGCAATCTTAAGACTTCCAAACACCTTAGTAACGTCCCAAACATTCCTAAAATAACTTAAATTCGTGACCCACACGAAATCCTATCATAACCAACTCAAAACTTTCTATATTTGAGTCAAACATGACTAACCGCAGCCTGAGTCCATAACCTAGTCGGTTGGACCTTTCCGACCAATTCTTTACGTCCACATCTCTTCATCACGCATTGGAACCATGCAGCCATGTCCATGCACTCCTTGCACATGTGCAAACATCTTCCAACGACGTCCAAGATACCTTCATATGCATTGTTCTTGATTCAAATATATTGCACAACCTCCCGATCAACTCAACCACAATTCCTCCCGAACTTGGTTGTTGAACCTCATCTTCTCCCTAAGACTAGTTCAATGGATCCCATCACCAGCCATGTCTTGAACTCAAGCAACACCTGCACATGAATAAACAACCAATACTTCGGAGCACAAGTCCTCGACTTGACTCTCGTTAGTTCCGAAACTATAACATCTTACGTGAGCACCTCACATAAGCATGTTGTAAATCATAGGAAAATGATATCAGCCATAACCAACAAAACACACCAAAAACTTAGTAAAATAATACTAAGCAAACTTTCCATAAGAGTAAAGCAAGTTAAAAGCAGAACCATTGCAATCAACCTCCGAACCTTACCAAAGCTAACCGGATCTTGAACCGGAGCTTACCAAAGCTAGTCGGACCCAGCGCCGGAGCTTACTAAAGCTTAGTCGAACCTAGCACGAAACTTACCAAAGCTAGTCGGACCTAGCACTGGAGCTAACAAAAACAAGTCGGACCTAGCCAAAATAAGTCAGACCTAGACAAAGCAAGTCGGAATTTACGTCAGACCTTGCCGGAGCTACCCAAAACAAGTCGGACCTATCGTCGGACCTTGCAGGAGCTCGGACCTAGAGTCGGACCTTGTTAAAAAGGTGTTTTGGTGGTATTCAAAACTTTTATCGTCAAAGCCAATGTATTCAGCACACATAGGTCTCACACAATCATAGAAGAATTCGTGTCGGTTTCCTCTGTATCGGGCGCTCACGCACAGGGCAAAACTGCTTACGGAACTCGTTCTTCCGCAGGGATAAGCTCCGGGGGCTCCACGTGTCCAGCGGGGGCCTGGGCCTCCTTTACCTCAGGGGCGAGGTCTGGTTGCGCCACGTGTCAGGCGGGCAGAACCTCCCTCTCCCTCAGAGGCAAGCTCCGCGTGCGCCACGTGTCTAGTGGGTCGGGATCTCCCCTCTTTCCAGAGACGAGTTTCGTGTATGCCACGTGTCAGTTCCGGACCTCCCCTCTCTTCAGAGGTGAGCTACGATAGTGCCACATCAGAGCCGGACCTCCCCTTTCTTCGGAGGTGGGCTTCGGAAGTTCCACATGTACTAGCAGCGCCGGTACTTCTTTCTGCTCAGAGATGAGTTCCGAGGTCGACACGTGTCCAATAGCGTCGGACTTCCCGGAGGTGAGCTCCGAGGTCGACATGTGTCCAACAGTGTCGGACCTCCCTTCTTCTCGGAGGTGTGCTCCGAGAATGACACGTGTCTAACAGTGTCAGACCTCCCTTCATCTCGGAGGTGGGCTCCGAGGACAACACGTGTCAAGCAGGGTGGGACCTCTCGGAGGCGAGCTCCGAGGCTGACACGTGTCCGGTAGTGTCGGACCTCCCGGAGGCGAGCTCTGAAGGTGACATGTGTCCAGTGGGACCGGACCTCTCGGAGGTTAGCTCTAAGAGCGACACGTGTCCCGCGGTTTCGGACCTCTCGGAAGGGAGTTCCGAGAGCGACATGTGTCCCGTGGGTTGTGCCTTGCTTTTTCCGCTGTGAATAGCTCCGAAGGTGACACGCGTCCTGCGGGGCTGGCCTCGCTTCTCCACAGAGGCTAGCTCCGGGGGCAACATGTGTCCCACGGGGTTGGACCTTGCCCTTTTCATAGAAGCAAGCTTCCGAGCCTGCCACGTGGCCAGTCAGCAGCGGACCTCTCCCCCTCTGCAGGGATGAGCTCCGAAGGCGCCACGTTGCCAGCGGGCCACGGGAAGTGTCTACAGCGCTCCTCGGCAAACTGGGATTGGCTCTTTTGGGCTATCTTTTTTATTCTTTCTCCGTTTCTACTTCTTTTAAACTGTTTTTCTACATGGATTATGAACGCATGCATGGATACGAAATTGAGGGTGTTAAAAACCTACCCCCCTTAAATTGAATCTCGCCATCGAGATTCGATAGAGTGGAGAATAGATGAAGGAATTCTGCCTTGAGGTCTTCCTCACGCTCCCATGTAGCTTCTGCCTCCGTGTGATGGCTCCATTGTACCTTGCACCATCGGATCACCTTGTTCCTCGTGACCCTTTCCATCACGTCCAAAATTCGGACAGGGTGCTCCACATAGGTGAGATCCTCTTGAAGTTCGATTTCATCCATTGGTATTTGTTCTTCCGGTACCCTCAAGCACTTCCTGAGCTGGGATACGTGAAACACGTCAGGCACGTCGGAGAGGTGAATCGGGAGCTCTAGTTGATAGGCTACCTCTCCTCGCTTGCCCAAAATCTTAAATGGTCCGATGTAGCGAGGTGCTAACTTGCCTTTGACGTTGAAATGTCGTTGGCCTCGGATAGGCGACACCTTAAGGTACACGAAGTCTCCTACTTCGAAGGTCAACTTTCTTCGCCTATTGTCTGCATAGCCTTTTTGTCGTGACTGAGCAGCCTTCAAGTTCTCCCGTATGATTTGGACTTGCTTCTCATCTTCTTGCAGCACTTCGGGTCCAAACACTTGGTTCTCTCCGGTCTCGTTCCAAAACAGCGGCGTTCTACATCGTCTACCATACAATGCTTCGAAAGGTGACATCTTCAAGCTAGCTTGATAGCTGTTGTTATAGGAGAATTCGGCATACGACAAGCTCCTATCCCAACTACGCCCATGTTTCAAGGCGCAAGCTCTCAACATGTCTTCCAAAATTTGGTTTGTCCTCTCAGTTTGCGCGTCGGTTTGCGGGTGATAAGCGGAGCTAAAATTTAGCCGTGTACCCATGGCTTCATGCAGCTTCCTCCAGAACCTAGAGGTAAACTGAGAACCCCGATCTGAAACGATCCTCTTCGGGACTCCATGGCGGCACACGATTTGCTCCATGTACAACTCGGCTAGATCTGCCACGCGGTACGTGGTTTTAACAGGAAGAAAATGAGCGGTTTTCATCAATCGGTCCATGATAACCCAGATGGAGTCGTAACCCGATCGAGTACGTGGTAATCTGACGATGAAATCCATACTGATGTCTTCCCACTTCCACTCGGGTACTTTCAATGGTTGCAACAGTCCAGCAGGTCTTTTATGTTCGGCCTTCACCCGTTGGCATGTGTCGCATAAGGCAACATACTCAGCTATGTCCCTTTTCATATCATCCCACTAATAACAAGTTTTCAAGTCCTTGTACATCTTTGTACTGCCGAGATGTATGGAATAAGGTGAGTCATGTGCCTCCTTTAATATCGTGTCGTGGATGTGCTTCACGTTAGGCACACAAATCCTTTTCCCTAACCAAAGCGTACCCTTCTCATCTTCCTTGAAGTCCTTTTTGATGCTTTGTCGGATTCTTTCCTTGATCTCTTTGATTTCCTCATCCATTGCTTGGTCATCTCTTATCTCTTGTTCCAACGAAGAGTGGAGTTCCATTACTTCCATCTCGTTCACGAACTCGAGGTGTAACCGTTCGAACTCCTTGCGCAGCTCGGGTGGTAGCTTCCGTACCATGAGTTGGTGACATGCTCCCTTTCGGCTCAATGCATCAGCTACTACATTGGCCTTTCCGGGGTGATAGTTGATTCCAACATCATAATCCTTGATGAGTTCCAACCATCGACGTTGCCTCAAATTCAAATCCGTTTGGGTGAATATGTACTTGAGGCTTTTATGATCCGTATAGATCTCACATCAATGGCCAAGGATATAATGTCTCCAAATCTTCAATGCATGCACCACGGCTGCGAGTTCCAAGTCATGTGTGGGGTAATTCAACTCGTGTTTCTTGAGTTGTCTTGACGCATAGGCTACCACTTGTCCTTCTTGCATGAGCACACATCCAAGCCCTTGTCTTGATGCGTCACAATATATGTCGAAGCTCTTGCTTTCGTCCGGTAATACCAAAACCGGCGCTGTGGTTAGTCTTTTCTTGAGATCCTCAAAGATTTATTGACACTCTTGTGTCCACTGAAATGGTTTTCCTTTCATTAGCAATTCAGTCATAGGCTTTGCTATTTTGGAGAAATCCTTGATGAACCGGTGGTAGTATCCAGCCATCCCAAGGAAACTCCAAATGTTCCTTACGTTTTGCGGTTGGTTCCACTTTAGAACATCTCCCACTTTTCAAGGAGCAACTGATACTCCTTCCACGGAGATGATGTGGCCTAGGAACGATACCTTCTTTAGCCAAAATTGACATTTGCTGAACTTGGCATACAATTGATGCTCTCGCAGCTTCTGCAATGTCAATCTCAAATGTTCTTCCTCACTTTTGAATACACCATGATATCGTTAATGAAAACCACCACGAACTTGTCCAAGTACGCCATGAAGACCTTATTCATGAGGTACATGAAATATGCGGGTGCATTCATTAACCCAAAAGACATCACGGTATATTCATACGAACCGTACCGTGTTTGAAAGGCAGTTTTGGGTATATCGGAGGGCTTAATCTTAAGCTGGAAATATCCCGACCAAAGATCAATCTTGGAGAAGACTCGGGCTCCCTTCATTTGGTCAAACAGGTCCTCTATACGGGACAGAGGGTACTTGTTCTTGATCGTCACCTCACTGAGAGACCTATAGTCCACACACATCCTTTGGGTCCCATACTTCTTGTCTACGAAGAGCACCGGGGCTCCCCATGGTGACGAGATTGGACGTATAAAACCCTTCTCTAGCTGCTCCTGAATTTGCTTCTTGAGCTCCGCTAGTTCATTAACGGGCACCCTATACGGTCTCTTTGCTATAGGTGCAGTTCCGGGTACCAAGTCAATGGAAAACTCAATGTCCTGGTCAGGTGGCATACCTGGAAGTTCTTCCGGGAACACGTCCAAAAATTCTTGAACCACCGGAATGCTTTCCAATGTTGCTCCTTCGACGTGGCTCAACGTTGCCTTCTCGGTTGTTGTTTGGGCTGACTCGAACTCGATACGAGTACCGTGCTCGTTTGTCAACTGCACGCTCCTCTTAGCACATTGGATCGCTCCATTGTGCTTGCTTAACCAATCCATTCCGAGTATTATGTCAAGCCCTAGGGAATCCAAGACAATGAGGTTGGCAAGGAAGTCTACCCCCCTTATTTTAAGGTTTACTTTCAGACATACTATATTAGTCCTCATCTCTCCACCGGGAGAATTAACCAACATAGTATATTTCAAATGTGATATCGGTAGATTATACTTGGCAACATACTTGGATGATATGAATGAACGTGATGCTCTGGAATCAAATAAAATGGTGCCTGGGTTGGAGTTGGCAAGGAACATACCAATCACGACGTCCTCAGCCTGTTGCGCTTCCTCAACAGAGACATGGTTCACGTTGCCACGAGCGTAGCTCTGCTGTCCACGGTTTCCTTGCGTAGCTCCTCCGTCCGGCCGTGGGTTCTGCTTGGGCGTGTTGCTTGGCTGTCCAGAACCTTTCCTCGGGCACTGACTCACAAAGTGTCCTGCTTCTCCGCATGCAAAGCATGCCTTGTTGCCCAAGACAACGGGGACGTTGGGGCGGGGGTTTTGAGCATAGGTGCCCATGTTAGGATGGGGCGCAGAAGGCAAAGGCACGAGAGGTGCTTGCATGACAGGACGTTGCTGTGGTGGCTGATTAGGGTGAAAAGTAGACGTAGACGAGCCATACTGTGGTCCAGCAGGAGCATGAAACGGGGGCGTACATTGCTCCCTTGTGGCTGGTATGGCATGTTTCTTTTGCCCTCTTGCTCGATCTCTCGGATCTTGCTCTCAACCACTATGGCTTTGTCAACTAGCTTCTAGAAGCTCGCATAGTCATTCTTGGGGAGCTGAACCTGGATCTCATTGTTCAACCCTCTCATGAACAAGTATTGCTTCCTCTGGTCCGAGTTGACATCTTCGGAGGCAAACCTTGAAAGCTGCGTGAACTTGTTGAGGTACTCATTCACGCTCTTCTTGCCTTGGTGGAGACCTTCAAACTCTTGCCTTTTGAGCATCATGACTCCAACAGGGACGTAATGAGAGTGGAAATTCTCCTTGAACTCAGTCCAAGTGATAGTCTCCTGGTTGACGTGAGCGTTGCATAGAGTGTCCCACCAGTCAGCGGCTGCTCCCATAAGTTGGTGTGATGCGAAGAGAACTTTCTCTCGATCATTGCACTGAACTATGGCAAGCTGCTTCTCCATGGACTTCAACCAATCATCGGCCTCCATAGGATCATTAGCTTGTGCAAAGGTAGGTGGTCGAGTCCTCATGAACTCTCTCAGTCGGTTGTGAGCCGGCGGTGGTGGCGGTGGTGGTGGCGGGGGTGCAGGAACAGGGTTATTGTTGTTGTTGGCCTGCAGCTGACCCAAAGTTGGATCATGGTTTGCATGAGCTGATTCTGCATAGCCATCAACCTTTCAAGGTTGTTTCCACCAGCCTCGGGGTTGACATTCTCAGGAACTTCGACGTGGTCATCCTCTTGGTTGCCACGGACATTCCTCCTTTGTCGGCCGGCGTTTTCTCTCACCATCTGTGAGAGAGAGTTGGATAGAATAGAGGTTAAAAGTTTAGATGGATTCCCCCAAATATATGCATCAAGGGTATGAACTATATATCAACCTATATGAGGATGTGAAATCATGCCGAAGCATCTCACATTTCTCTACTATGTGTGGATATGGACAACGCTGAAACGTCCTACAACTCACACTAAGCACACAATCACAAGCAATCATCACAAAAGTTTCACACAACTCCTATTCAAGCTTATTTAATGGGAGTCCTATGTGTTTTTATGGTGATACCAATCTGCGACTTCGTCCTATAGTCAATGTGGTTTGGGGTGATACCTAGGATACCAATCTGTGATCAATCTGTGACTTTTCCTAGGCTTGCATCCTACTGTCAAGGTGGTTCTGATACCAATCTATGCATTCTAGGATTGCATCCTATGGTCACAGTGGCTCTAATGCTAATCTGTGACTAGGCCTGCGTCCTACGGTCAACGTGGTGATTTTGATACTAATCTGTGATTTCTATCTAGGCTTGCGACCTACGGTCAACCGTGGCTCTGATACCAATCTGTGACGCCCCTGTTCCGAGAAAACCTCAGAACCGAGCTGATGCATATGTGTGCCCAGGACGTTCATAACACATACACATATCATCCACAAACTGAATTCAGAATATAATCATGAATAATGTGGTTGAAGTACTTTATTACATCAATCTCTTAACATGTTCTGGCAGTGGAAATCTTATAACTTACTCTAGCAGCGGAAGTCTCTAATGATAGCGAAAACAACTAAGCAGCAGCAGCGGCTCCATCTCCTACTCCACAGGCAAGTTGACGGTGGGTCACACGCCTAGTACTTCACATGCTCTTCAAAGTACTCCTCTCCCTTTGCTGATGATGAAGTAATAATGCAAGTTTGAGTACATGATGTACTCAGCAAGTGCGGGAAAATATGATATGTAGCTTACAGCAAGGTAGGTATAAAAAGGCTCATTGCAGAAAAGCAAAGTTTATTTCACAAAACATGATAAAAACAGCAACTAGTAAGTGAATTTAATCCCAACATTTATCCAATTAAAACATCAACATACCTCTATCATATTCCACAATCTTTCATGTCTTATCCAGCCATTTATCTTAGCTTTTTCTCATGCTCATGAATACCATCTCGTATTCATTACCATCTCAACTCATATCCAATTCCGTCTCATAACCGAGACCAAAGCTCGTTATCACGACTCAACAGTCCAATTCTCATTACCAAGACTCAACAGTCCCGAAACCAAAACCAAAGACCATCCATGACCAAACCCATAACCAAACCGAATACCATCCCAATCACCATCCCAATAACTATCCCATCTAATCATGAAAGTTGGCCAGGTGCTTGTGACCAGAAGCACGGCTATCATGATAGTTTTACACTCTGCAGAGTTTGCACCACTTTACCCACAAGTTTGTGATTTCGTCACCCGTTGGCGACTGCAGAACCTCCATTATACCAGTACACAACCGTCGGTGTACGGCCAAGAGATCACAAAATAGCCTTTACAAAGGGGCTACTAAATGTATGGACTCACTAAGGTTTCACCAGCAGGCTCGAATCACCATTCTCCCACCTACGGGCCCCCTCTTGTGCCATGCAGTTCCCAGGGAAGTCCTCTCTCGACTCCCATTCCCCGTGCCTTCCACGGTCCATAACAATCTAGCAACTTACCTAATTAGTCAGCTAAGCCGCACCCATATTTGGCCTTGTGGTGGCACTGTCATCCTGGCATGTGCTCGCATGAACCGGTCCTTAGATCTACGACAAGTAACCACCATCTCATTCTACCACTTCCACGAACCAAGCTTGCCTAGATCTCCCACGATTCGTGTTCATTAACATCAAGTTCTCATTATCATTATTCTCATGAGTGCAATAGCTAGACACATTCTATCGCTTCCCATAACCCATAGATTAGCGAAGCAAAAAGCAAAAAACCGACCATACCTGACTCATAAACTTCCCTGGCATCAAGGGTGGTTAACAAAACTAGTAAACTCCTATAAAAGGGTTTCCCATAAAGTTGACCCAAGCATTCACAGTTTTTGCAAACAAAACAGCTTTCAAAACATGGGATCAGTATGGTCAAGGGGCAATTGCCTTGTTCCTGTGGCTTCTGTTGTTCAGGCGCTTTGAAGTCTTGGTGTTGTAGTCCTTCGTAGATAGTTCTCTGAGCTTGTCCTTCTACTCACGATCACGCACATACAAGATCCACAGCAATCAATCATCATGCACAAATTTTACTCAAGATACAATGGTGTAGACGCATGCTGATCCTATGGTGCAGTATAGCTTGTACGTGATCTTGCATGTTTTAATAGGCTTGCATGGGTTTTTACGATGAACAAGGGTGTAAGGATCTAGTGCGCTGATTCTTCTTTCTACCGAGAGATGAGCTCCGAGGTCGGCACATGTCCAATAGCGTCGGACTTCCCGGAGGTGAGCTCCGAGGTCGACACGTGTCCAACAGTGTCGGACCTCCCTTCTTCTCGGAGGTGTGCTCCGAGAATGACACGTGTCTAACAGTGTCAGATCTCCCTTCATCTCGGAGGTGGGCTCCGAGGACAACACGTGTCAAGCAGGGCGGGACCTCTTGGAGGTGAGCTCCGAGGTTGACACGTGTCCGGTAGTGTCGGACCTCCCGGAAGCGAGCTCCGAAGGTGACACGTGTCCAGTGGGACCGGACCTCTCGGAGGTTAGCTCCGAGAGTGACACGTGTCCCGCGGGTTGTGCCTTGCTTTTTCCGCAGTGAATAGCTCCGAATGTGACACGCGTCCTGCGGGGCTGGCCTCGCTTCTCCGTAGAGGCTAGATCCGGGGCAACACGTGTCCCATGGGGTCGGACCTTGCCATTTTCACAGAAGCAAGCTTCCGAGCCTGCCACGTGGCCAGTCAGCGGCGGACCTCTCCCCCTCTGCAGGGATGATCTCCGAAGGCGCCACATGGCCAGCGGGCCACGGGAAGTGTCTACAGCGCTCCTCGGCGAACTGAGATTGGCTCTTTTCGGCTATCTTTTTTATTCTTTCTCCGTTTCTACTTCTTTTAAACTGTTTCCCTACATGGATTATGAATGCATGCGTGGATACAAAATTGAGGGTGTTACACCGCTCACCTGAGCTCTCGGTTCCACCTTCGCCCGGTCAAACCAGTGGCTGTCACGCTGAGCTGTGGCCGCAACCGAGTTCGCCGATCCTTGCTCGACGTTCTCGCACAGGTTCCAGACCGTGACCGACCTTCCTCGAGTTCCACCGCGCCATTTCTTCCTCGGTTCAAACCAAGCCACCGCCACGGGAACAACTCGTCCGGCCACCACAGCCCACCTTTCCCCGAGCTGCAAACAGCAAAGAGGTTCGTCATAGTTTCATCTTCCATTACCGCAAGCTCCGGCGGTGTAGCATGAGCTGCCGTCGCTGGAATTTCACGGTTTTGCGCCGGTGTACAAAGAGGCCGCCGGACCACTTCGCAAAAATTCGTGCTACACACTGCACCACTAGACGTCCGTGCGAGTCCATAGGATCAGGGACTTCGGAGAACCATCGGGTATAGCCACAGCTCTCCGAGTTTTGCTAGTGTTTCTGATTTCCGACCTAGGTCGCACGGTTACATACTAGTTGGAGCCGTTTCCGAGCTCATTTGAGTTCATGACGACCTTCCCTAGGGTGCATTGATGCTCTATGACCTTTTGCTCGATCATTAGGGGTGCTAGGAAGCCCGGCTGACACGGCCGAAGTTCTTCCAAAGCCGCCACTCGTCGTCGGCCATGTTCTGGTTGTTGTCATGTTGAGCTAAGGCCAGCACCGTGTTCCCCGTGCGGGATTAGGCAGAGTCGGCAAAAACCTCGGAGTTTGGCACACGGCAGAGCCCCTCCGGCGAGCACTCCGGCGAGGGGGGTGGCGGCCGAGCGCGGGATGGCGGGAGGTTGAAGAAGCCCCCGGCCCCACGCGTTAGTGAGTCAAGATTTAAACCGGGGATCTATTACGGCTCCGGATCGTTTGTGGCTGCGCGCGTAAAACTCCGTAGCCCCGTGTGTCAGTCGCTGAGGAGCCGACACGAAGCCTCGGTCCCACATGCAGCAATTTAAACTTTTTCTGATTTTCAGTTTCTAGTTCAAACTTCAAACCCACAGAACTTTGGCTAGGAAACTCCAAAACGAGTGAACCAAATTTTGTTGGATTCATCTCTCTAAGTATTTTACAACAAATCAAGTTTCAATTTATGAAAATTCTTATTTCCCCAGAATTAATTCTTCAAGTTTAAACTGTTTAGAATTTTAACTGGAGGACCCTTTAGTGGAAAATTCTGAAATTTGGCCAGAATGTTCATCATAATATCCCTGAGATACCATAAAAATTTCAGATCCATTTGAGATACTTTGATCCACCTAATGGTGTGATGAATAAAACTGTTCCATAGAAAATGAAAAATGTCCTGAAACATTTTTCAGATTTTCTCTAAACTTGTTTAGCTCATATCTTATGCTAGGAATATTCAAATTAGGTGAAACTAACTCCATTAGAACCCTATGAAAATCTAGTTTCCAGAAAGTCATGGCTTGCTCCATGAAAATCCCGAGAACAAACTAAGAGCTCCAATTAAGGCCAAAGACACATTTATTTGTGGAGGGCTCAAATGATCTTTGCTGTAAATAAAATTTGGCCAAGTCTCTATCTGGGTTGTGTCCAAACCACAGCAAAAATTTCAGAGTCATTGGGCCTGTCTAGCAATACTTAGAGTCTTAACAAATTCAAATGCATTCAAATTGACATATACATATGTTTATCTCATGTAGTCGCTAAGGTTGAGGAGGAGCCAGAAGTCTTAGACTTCATAACTCCGGAGGAACAGCTATCCTACGACCAACAGCAGCAAGGCAAGCTCCGGTTTGCATTAACCGTTTTATAAATTTTATTGTTTTGAGAACTTACTTTGAGTACCCACTTCATTTATGCATTAGAGTCTTGTTTGAAAACCAAATGCATAGCCAAAAAAACCCTTGTTGGGCTTTGGTTTTTAAACCTCAATTAGCTACTGCAATGCTAAGATAGTGTAGGATTTGGTACAAGTCGAGTAGTTGGAACTGCTCGTGAGAATAGGCTAGAGGCACACTACTCGGGTAAAGATAGCAAATGGAACATATGGCAAGAAAAATGAGACCGAGCGGAGAGTAAGGGCAGCAGGACTTTGGGGCCTGGGTGCCATAGCTCCGCTTGTGTCGATTGAGGACCGAGCCGTGTGCGGGCCTGTTGAACAAGCTAGAATAGTACCGAAGACCTACCGGATATATGTGAACCGGGAAACCTATGTAATTCGGGTAGCTGGGTGTTGAGGCATAGCTCTTCGTTCAGAGGGTAGGTTGAGAGGTTGAGATGTAAATCGGCTGGCGGCACTGCGGGTGTGCGCGCAGAGACCTCTTGCTCGGGACGATGGGACTGGTTCAACATTTGGCTGACAGATGAAAGGTAGTCGCGTATGACGTCCGTGATGGTTGCTGTAGGCAACATCGAGTATGGGCGTACGTGACGGGTTATTTGGGTAACCCTGCAGGTGTAAATCGATTATAATCGCTGTCCCTCACGGTCAATGAGTACCACTTGTTCACTGTACCGTGACGTAGAAAGAATAGGCTAGAGTCATGTAAAAGTTGCTGATTGAAAGCTATACCTTTATTGTTAAAGACTTATTGTAGTTTAGAGCAAATTAAAGTTCTTTTAAACCTTGGGCAAAGCACATGAGAGAAATGCGTTTCTTGTTTGATTGCGGCTCTCTTATGTGTCTTAGCGTGAGGTTCTCCATGACTTGATGCTAAAACTTGAAAGTAAGGTTCAACTATTTAGGCGGGTCCTTTGCAACTTAGTTTCCTATTACACATTGAAATTCTAGCATGTAGAGTTACATGTGTAGGTGAGACGGGTCAGACATGCTGAGCCATCGTGCTCACTGCTTGTGTTTGAAGCTTTTGTAAGGTGTTATGAGGAGGAGACTCCCGAGGAGGAGACGGACCCCCAAGAGGGCAACCCTGTCGAATGGGAGTCATGCACGCCGTCGTGTTAGTGTGTGTGCGTGCTAGAGGGAACACATTCACGGGCTGAACGTGAACTTTGTGCTTAGTCTGTGCCCGGGAGTGTGGACTAAACATATTTTGTTGTAAACATGTTCATAAACTCCTTTATGTAATAAAAATTTGCTTCCGCTTCGTACCTTTTATGTGTGTTATTCGGTGTTGTGCGACGCAGCACCCCTCAGCGTGATCCGGGCTCATCGAGGCCGTGAGGCCCTCGCATTAGCTACTACATTGGCCTTTCCAGGGTGATAGTTGATTCCAACATCATAATCCTTGATGAGTTCCAACCATCGACGTTGCCTCAAATTCAGATCTGTTTGCGTGAATATATACTTGAGGCTTTTGTGATCCGTGTAGATCTCACAGCGGTGACCGAGGATATCATGCCTCCAAATATTCAAGGCATGTACCACGGCTGCAAGTTCCAGTTGTGCGTAGGGTAGTTCAGCTCGTTTTTCTTTAGTTGCCTCGATGCATAGGCTACCAATTGGCCTCCTTGCATAAGCACACATCCGAGCCCTTGTCTTGATGCGTCACAATATATATCGAAGCTCTTGCTTACGTCTAGCAATACTAAAATCGGTGTTGTTGTCAATCTCTTCTTTAACTCCTCAAAGCTTTCTTGACACGCTTGTGTCCACTGAAATGATTTCCCTTTCATCAGCAATTCAGTCATAGGCTTCGTTATTTTGGAGAAATCCTTGATGAACCGGCAGTAGTATCCATCCATCCCAACGAAACTCTGAATATCCGCATTCTGCAGTTGGTTCCACTTCAAAACATCTCTCACTTTTCCGGGATCAACCGATACTCCTCCTTCAGAGATGATGTGGTCTAAGAACGATATCTCCTTTAGCCAAAATTGACACTTGCTGAACTTAGCATACAATTGATGCTCTCGCAGTTTCTGCAATGTCAATCTCAAGTTTTCTTCATGTTCTTCCTCGCTTTTTGAATACACCATTATGTCGTCGATGAAAACCACGACGAACTTGTCCAAGTACTCCATGAAGACCTTATTCATGAGGTCCATAAAGTATACAGGTGCATTCGTCAACCCAAATGACATAACAGTATATTCATATGAACCATACTGTGTTCTAAATGCAGTCTTGGGTATGTCGGAGGGCTCAATCTTCAGCTGGAAGTATCCCGACCTAAGATCAATCTTAGAGAAAATACAACCATCTTTCATTTGATTGAATAGGTCCTCTATGCGTGGCAGCTGGTACTTATTCTTTATTGTCACTTCATTGAGAGACCTATAGTCCACACACATCCTTTGGGTCCCACCTTTCGTGTCTACGAACAGCACGGGGGCTCTCCACGGTGACGAGCAAAGGCGTATAAAACCCTTATCTAGCTGCTCCTAAATTTGCTTCTTGAGCTCCACTAATTCATTAGCAGGCATCCTATATGGCCTCTTAGTAGGTGCAGTTCCGGGTATTAAACAAATGGCAAATTTGATGTCCCGATCAGGTGGCATACCTGGCAGTTCTTTCGGGAACACATCTGAATATTCTTGAACCACTGGAATGCTTTCCAACTTCACTTCTTCGATGTGGTTCAGCAATGTCTTCTCGGTTGCAGGCTGGGCTGCCTTGAACTCGATACGAGTATTGTGCTCACTCGTCAACTGCACGATCCTCTCAGCACATTGAATCACTCCGTTGTACTTGCTTAACCAGTCCATTCCACGTATTATATCAATCCCTTGGGAATCCAAGACAATAAGGTTGGCGAGAAAATCTACCCCCTTATTTTAATCCTTACTCTTGGAATAGAATTCAGAATTTAGAGAAGAGATTTCCCAACTATATGCATCAAGGTATATGAGACTAAGCAACTCCTTTTATTAATATCAGCCTATATGAGGATATGAACAAGTGCTGAAGCATATCACATCTCTCTACTATGTTTGGATGTGGACATTCGCCGAAGCGTTCCACAACTCACACCCAAGCACACAAACACAAGCAATCATCATAAAAATTCAGCACACCATCTTATTCAAGCTTCTACGATCTAAGCGTTCTTATTACAACTTTATTCAATGGAGAACCTAAACTTAATTGTGAGAACCGGTGTTGTCCTCGCCGTGTGACGGGATGGTCCATACATGGGTGCATGCCAAGGTGAGTCGGCAGTACATATAGGTATAGATGGTGCTGGTGCTCTATTTGTTACCGCATTGGCACGAGTCTCCTTTTGTTTTTCCAGCATGTACAACTTCTTGTAGAGGTAGCAGATCTCTTCTTGTGCGCTTGCTTAGCGGTTTTCTAACTCCACGAGCAACCTCTGAGACTTGTCAGCAGCTTGTGGGTTGGAAAGAGCTCCTCCATGGGGTCCAATGATCTCCCTTGTACCACTCTTCTGATACGGGTGCAGCTCCAAGGTAGTGTTCTCAAGCTGCTCACGGAAGGCGTAGCACAGTCTGATGAGTGCATCCCATACAGCATCATCAACAGCTTCTACCCTTGTAGCTCTCCATGTGGGTGTGAAGTGCTAGGTGACAACCCTACCATAATATAGGATGGTTACCTCAGCCATCCACTCTTCATGTCCGAGACCAGGGACTTTCTTGAGGAGATACTCTCGGTATAAGCTGCAGCAATCAAGGAACTCTCTAAGCTCCCTGGATATGTGTCCTCCCTCCATCCCGTCGAACCGGAATTCTTGAACTGAACGGATGGCTCGTTAATCACCTTCATTCTCGGCCTCAGCAGGGGGTGGCTCCTCTTCGGATTCATCTCCTTTCGACATGGCTTCATGAGGGTCCGCTGGGTGTAAAACCGCATGAAATTCCTCCTGAGGTGCGTACCAATGCTGTTCTTCTTGTGGATCGTCTTCCATGTCGTCTTTGATTAGTTCCACCTCTTCCGGATCCTCTTCCTCATGCACAGAGCTACTGACTTCATCTTCCTTATGAGGTTCCATCTTCACCTCCTCCCAATACGGTCCATCAGATACCTCGATGGGGTTAAGTGCGCTCCCGAGGGGTGGTGGACGAGTTCTCATGCGTGTTGTGCTCCTTGTGACCGGCATCTATAAATAAGACATAAGAATCTTCATAGAAGAAGGAAATAACTAAAAAAATTTAGAAGCTATGAAGCAAGAAAAACAGGAGGTATGGCTGTCCAAAAGAAAGTAAGAAATAGAGGCTGAAAATAGAACTTTTGACAGGGCCTCACGGCCTCGACGAGCCAGGATCACGCTGAGGGGTGCTGCGTTGCACAGCACCGAATAACACACATAAAAGGTACAAAGCGGAAGCAAAGTTTTATTACATAAAAGAGTTTATGAACATGTTTACAACAAAGTATGTTCAGTCCACACTCACGGGCATAGACTATGCACATAGTTCACGTTCAGCCCGTGAACGTGTCCCCTCTAGCACACACACGCACTAACACGGCGGCGTGCACGACTCCCACTCGACGGGGCTTCCCTCTTGGGGGTCCGTCTCCTCCTCGAGAGTCTCCTCCCCATAACATCCTGCAAAAGCTTCAAACACAAGCAGTGAGAACGATGGCTCAACAAGTCTGACCCGTCTTTCCTATACATGAAACTTCTACATGCTAGATTACAGTGTAAATGGGAAAGTAAGTTGCAAAGGACTCGCCTAAGTAGTTGAACCTTACTTTCAAGTTTAGCAGCAAGTTGTGGAGAACCTCACGCTAAGGCACATAAGAGAGCCGCAATCAAACAAAAAACGCATTTCTCTCATGTGCTTTGCCCAAGGTTGAAAAGAACTTTAATTAGCTCTAAACTATAGCACTTCATTAGCAATCAAGGTCCATCCTTCAAATCAGCAAACTTTTAACATGTATCTAGCCTGCTCTTTCAACGTCACGGTACAGTGAACAAGTGGTACTCACTGACCGTGAGGGACCGCGATCATAGTCGATTTACACCTGCAGAGTTACCTGAATAACCGGTCACGTACGCCCGTACTCGATGTTGCCTACAGCAACCGTCACGGACGTCGTACGCGACCACCTTTCATCCGTCAGCCATGTGTTGAACCGGTCCTATCGTCCCGAGCAAGAGGTCTCTGCGCGTGCATCCGCAGTGCCGCCAACCGATTTACACCTCAAGCTCTCAACCTACCCTCTGGACGACAAGCAATGCCTCAACACCCAGCTACCCTAGTTACATCGGTTTTCCGGTTCCCATATATCTGGTAGGTCTTTGGTACTGTTCTAGCTTGTTCAACAGGCCCACACACGGCTTGGTCCTCAACTGACACAAGCTGAGCTATGTAAAAGTCCCAAAACTTGTAAATGGAAAACTTGAGGTATGAATGAAGTTGAGTTTAAATACAAGAAATGGGACTTGCAAAAACTTTTGTATACTCATGAAAGTATTGGCATGTGCAATAAAACTTTGAATTCAGTTTGAATAAAAAGGGTCACTTCAAAAAGAAGAAGGGCATTTCCAAAAGGGGAATGAAACTGTTGTTTAAGAAGTTGTATTTGCAATGGCCAACTCAAAGATCAGAGAGCATATTCAAATTCTTCAGGTCCAAATTATGAGGAAGGCAAATTTGGAGGTGCTTTGATAGAAATATCAAAGGGACTTGTAAAATTCATCGAAATTTGAATTCAAATTTGAAACTGAGGCAAAACATGTCAATTTGCCAAACAGCTTTTGAAATTGAAATTCTTCATTACTGAAGTTTGCAATGTACCAAAATCTGGAGATATTTAAGAGAGAAACTTGGTGGGGCCCAATTTTCATAGAGAAGAGGGAAAACTTAGCACATAAGTCTTTGCTCTCGGGTCAGACACGAACTCGGATCAACTCACCGGGCGACACCGCGGCTACATCGAAGCCACCGCCTCACCCCCCCCCCCCCACCCTCGCGCTGGCGACCAGCTTACCAGCCTCTTTGCCCTCGGCGTGATCCTTCCCATCTGAACCGAGCAAACCGTGTTTCGTCTCTCCTCCTCGCGCCCGATAAGCACTGATCTCGCCGCCGCCTCGGTTCCAACCGGAAACGCATGCAACCCCAGCGCACCGCACCGTATGAACCGCAAAACGGCAAGGCCTGATCGCCCTTCACTCTCTCAGCACAAGAGCAACCCGAGTTACGGGTCTCCTAGCCGGAAAAACGGCTCCTCCGCGGTGACTTGGAACAGAACAGGCGTCGGGTTCTCGTGGGCAGCTCACCACCATGGGTTTCACGCTCAAGCAACGACGCTCAGAGGCGCGCCGTACCGCCATGGTGCTTCTCCCCGGAGCTCAGCTCAAACGGCGATCCCTAACGTCCGAATTTGAAGCTTTTCTTCCAGAGCACGCCCACGGACCCTCTGGTAAAGATTTCTCAAATTCGCGCTTAATTTGCACTTAGAGGTCACCAAATCGTGCACAAAGGATCTAGACTCGACGGTGATCCGATCCCCTCCCCAATCCTGGCTTGAAACCCCGTGTTAGCAGACCATTTTGAGTTTTCCGAACGGCGGCCATGGCGGGAACGCGCGGGCGCACGGTGACAACTGGGTTGCCGCCGTTTTCGAGCCAGGTTGAGGCCGTGCCGAGCTAGCCTGACCCCCACTGATGCTTTAGAGCGAATCCGCCAAACTTTTGGCGGGCTAGGGTGCTCGGGTCACGGCGCCGAAGCTTCACCGAGGGGTGCGCACGTCGTCGACCGATCTCCGGTCACCGACAGCCCGATATCACCGCACCATTGAATTCCTCGTAGCTGGAAACCCCCAGGCAGCGCGTACCGAGCCGAAAAGCGGCCGGGAAGTCAACTCCGGCTAGCTCCGACGAGGCTCCGGCGAGGGGGCGACGCGGGAAAAGAAAACGGCCCGAGGAGGAAGAAGGTCGGGCGGGTCCCACGTGTCAATGGTGAAAAGTTAAATCCCTGAACATCTGCGGCCCCGTGATCCAGTGTGGCTGCGCGGGAAGGGGTCTGTGGCCCCGTGTGGCTCAGCTCCAGCAGTGACACGTGTGTGATGGGCCCACGGTCAGAATTTAAACTTTTCCCCGGTTTATTTGGATTTCCAGATTTAGTTCACACTTTAGAACCTCATAACTTTTGCTAGGAAGCAACAAATTTAGTGATTCAAATATGCAACCCAATTTGGATTCAGAATGAAAAACTCTATCCAAATATGCAACCCAATTTGCATGAAAACCAATAGAAAATTCTGGAGAATTCTTTAAAGCTTTTCAGCAAAAGAATTTTAGAGGGAGTTTGGTTCATCTAAAAATTCCCAAATTTTGACAGAATATTCTTTAGGATGTTAGTAAACTCCTGTAAAAGTTTCAGCTCGTTTGGAGTTGATTAATCCGGGTAATTCTGGTTTCAAGTTTCTGTATTCAAATGAATACAGAAACATTTTCAGAGAATTTCCAAAACTTGGAAATTCAGTTTTGGGCATTCCTTAGCTCCAAAAATCCTAGGAAAATTCAGGCATACCCTATTAGCTATGTTTGGAATTTTAGTTCACTTGAATTTGCATGAAAGTGCAAATTTATGTAGAATTAATTCCTTTTTGCGTAAATGCTTAGGGAATTGTTCTGGGTGATCTACTTAGTGAAACATTCTGAATTTTGGTTCAGAGGACTTTCTTGTGACAAGGAACTCACAAGAAAATTTCCAGCTCCATTGGAGCCCTGTATCAGTAGTGTTCTATTCAACCAATTAGGTGATCACCACCCAAGTGATGAACCTCACTTCTCACTTGATGATAGTGCTTAAACACACACCCAAACCACTAGCACCAGTGTCATTTTAAATTCTTAGACAGAGTTCCAGTTTTAAACTTGGCTTTTGCATTTGTTAGCAAAAAGTTTTACAATTAAACATGTAGTGATTAAATGTGGAAAAGTGAACGAGAAGTTAAACTTGGATCAAGGAGCAAGAAGGGCAGGGATTGAGCTTCAAGGCATCAGCAACTAACTTCATATTATCTGACTTTAGTCACCTGCAAAACCAAGGCAAGCCCCGGTTTGCATTTAAGTTGTTTTCTAAAGTTTTTACTTTGTTCACTACTATGGGTCTCAGTTTGTATGTGCATTAGGTCAAGGATGTTTTATACCCCACTTGCATAACCAGAAATGAACCCTGAGGTCGAGGGTAGAATTGTGTCATCGCTGTAGAATAAGGCCATGCTAAATAGAATAGGGCATCCGGTAGAAGACGAGTAGTTGGAATCTACTCGCGAGCTATAGTTCAGAATATCATAAGTATGGTTGGGGAAGGAAGCAAACTAAAGTTTACAATTCTAAAGATGAGACCAGGCAGAGGGGTTAGGCAGCGACAAGACGAGGTCTTGGTCGAGTAGCTCTGCCTGTGTCGGTTAAGGACCAATGCGTGTGCCGCGTCCAGGAGCAAGTATTGAGTTGTGTACCGAATGCTTAGTGATATATGGGAACCAGGAAACCGATGTACCAGGTTCACTAGATTGTAGAGGCATACCACATCGTCTCGTTAGACCTATGAGCCCGAGACAGTCCGACCGGTTCTACAGTTTAGTGTCCTGAGAAAGGTTGCCACATACGACGTAATGAAGGACGCCAGAGTTGGGTCTTCAGAGACGGACGTATGTGTCGAGTTATCTGGGTAGTGTTTGATTCGAATCACCGTCCCTTGCGGTTATTGAGTACCGCTTGCTCCCATGTTGTGACGTAGTAATCAACTTGTGTGGGAACAGTTTGCAAAAGTATAATTGCTGCTATGATTATGTTAAGTTGCATGAAAACCCTGTTTGAAGTAGAGATAGAGCAAACTAAAGTTATTTTCCACCTTGGGACAAGTAATATTGGAATGAAGCGTTTCTTGTTTGATTGTGGAGTTCCAATGTTGTTGGGCGCAAGGTCACTACTATTATGGCTAAAATCTGAAAGTTAAGGATGAACTCGTAGGCGAGTCTTTTTGCAAATTACAGGATTAGGTCTTAAGTTACCCTCATGTAGAGTTGCATGCTTTAGGAGAGACGGTTAAGTCTTGCTGAGCCTTTGTGCTCACTCTTGCTATATAAGTGGTTTTGCAGGTAAACCACGACGCTATAAAGAAGGTTGTTCGGTGAGACTCGGGAACTTCCGAGTCATGTCACACTTGGAGAACCTAGCCGCTGCCATGTCTTCATGTTGCTAGCGAGAGGAGTCTGCGGGCTGGACCTCTTCTCGAGTGCTTCTTAGATATTCGACGTGAGCTGTTATAGACTTCCGTTGTAGCTACTTTATGTAAAGTATTTACAAAGAACAGTTGTAAGCTTCCGCTTTGATTTATGTAATACATTGTTCCTTATATGTGTGCTGTTGGGTGTCGCA
Source organism: Neostapfia colusana (assembly GCA_030760725.1). NCBI lineage: Eukaryota > Viridiplantae > Streptophyta > Magnoliopsida > Poales > Poaceae > Neostapfia > Neostapfia colusana. Next base: position 21,860,642 of record JASWHV010000003.1, read on the forward strand.
TAACACGGCATCACCCAATGTGATTCCTGGGCAAGGTGCCCCGTCCCCTTGACGTGATCGGGACGGCGGGGTCCTCTCAAGCTACGGCACCCAGGCCCCAAAGTCCTGCTGCCCTTACTCTCCGCTGGGTCTCATTTTTCTTGCCATGTGTTCCGTTTGCTATCTTTACCCGAGTAGTGTGCCTCTAGCCTATTCTCGCGAGCAGTTCCAACTACTCGACTTGTATCGATTCCTACACTATCATAGCATTCCAGTGGCTACTTGAGGTTTACAAACCTGAGCCCAACCCAGGGTTTTCTTGGCTATGCATTTGGGTTTTCAAACAAGACTCTAATGCATAATTGAAGTGGGTGCTCAAAGTAAGTTCTCAAAACAGTAAACTTTATAAAAAAGGCTAATGCAAACCGGAGCTTGCCTTGCTGCTGTTGGTCATAGACTAGCTGTTCCTCCAGAGTGATGAAGAATAAGACTTCCGGCTCCACCTCAACCTTAGCGGCTACATGAAACAAATACATGTATGTATCAATTTAAATGCAATTGTGTTCGGAGTTAATCTTATTAAGACCATAGGTACTGCTAGAAAGGCCCAATGACTCTGAAATTTTTACTGTGGTTTGGATACAACCTAAACAGAGACTTGGCCAAATTTCATTTGCAGCAAAACTCATTTGAGCCCTCCACAAATAATTGTGTGTTTGGCCTTACTTGGAGCTCTTAGGGTATTCTAGGGATTTTTATGGAGCAAGCCATGACTTTCTGAAAACTAGATTTTCAGAAGGTTCTAATGGAGTTGGTTTCACTTGAAGACTCCTAGCCAAATATATGAGCTGAACACTTTAATAGAAAATATGAAAATGTTTTTGGATATTTTCCATTTTCTCTAGAACAGTTTTATTAATCACACCATTAGATGGATTAAATTAGCTCAAATGGATCTGAAATTTTTCCGGTAGCTCAGGGATATTATGGTGAACATCCTGGCCAAAGTTAGAATTTTCCTCCAATGGGTTCTCCAATTAAAATTCTAAACAGTTTAAACTTTTGAAGAATTAAATTCTGGAGAAATAAGGATTTTCATAAGTGAGACTTGATTTGTTGGAAAGCACTCAGAGAGCTGAATCCAACAAAATTTGGTTCACTCGATTTGGAGTTTTCTAGGCAAAGTTACGTGGGTTTGAAGTTTGAACTAAATATAAAAATCGGGGAAAAGTTTAAATCGCTGCGCGTGGGACCAGGGCTACGTGTCGGCTCCTTAACGGCTGACACACTGGGACATGGAGTTTTTTTGTGAGCAGCCACAAACGATCCGGTGCCACAGCTGATCCCCAGTTTAAATATCTGCTCACTGACACGTGGGACCGGGGGCTTCTTCAACCTCCCGACCTCCCGCGCTCGGCCGCCGCCCCCTCACCGGAGTGCTCGCCGGAGGGGTTCTGCCGTACGCCAGACTTTGAGATTTTCGTCGCCTCTGCCTAATCCCACATGGGGAACAAGGTGCTGGCCTTATCTCGACATGACAACTACCGGAACATGGCCGGCGACAAGCGACGGCTTCGGAAGAACTTCGGCCGTGTCGGCCGGGCTTCCTAGCACCCCAACTGATCGAGCAAACTGTCGTAGAGCATTAGTGCACTCTAGGGAAGGTCATCATGAACTCAATGGAGCTCGGAAACGGTCACAACTAGGATGTCACAGTGTGACCTAAGTCAGAAATCGGAAATCCTAGCAAAACTCGAAGAACAGTGGCTACACCCGACGGTTCTCCGAAGTTTCGGATCCTATAGACTCGCACGGACGTCTAGAAGTAGTTCTCTAAGTTAGGTGATGAGTGGTGCAGTGTGTAGCACGAATTTTGCGAAGTGGTCTGGCGGCCTCTTTTGTACACCGGCGCAAAACCGTGAAATTCCGGCGATGGCAGTTCATGTCACGCCGCCGGAGCTTGCGGTCATGGAAGAGGGAACTATGACAAACCTATTTGCTGTTCACAGCTCGGGGAAAGGTGGGCAGTGGTGGCCGGACGAGTGGTTCCCGTGGCAGTGGCTCGGTTTGAACCGATGAAGAAAGAACGGTGTTGTGGAGCTCGATGGAAGCCGATCACACGCGGCCAAGGGCTGGAACACGTCGAGTGAGGGTCAGCGAACTCGTGTGCGACCTCAGTTCAGCATGTGAGCCTTTGCTTTGGCCGGTCGACAGTGGCACAGCGAGTTTGGTTGAGCGGCGGTCTTCTTTCATTCGAGCATGCAACGATCGAACTGTAAGCGGTGAAAATATTCGGGGAGGGGTCGGGCGCGAGGATAAGAGGCCGGCGACATCGCCCGGTTGCTAAGATTGCCGAGCAGGAGGTGGCAGTGGCGTCTGGCTTGGTGGCGACCGCAGCAGTGGCCCGAGAAACCGAGTCCCGGTACTCTTCAGTCCATTGATCAACTAGGAGGCTGACAGGAGGGTCCCACACCTAGTTTAACCAATGAAATTTAATTTTTTCCACTGCTCTAAACAGTAGTGCCCGTAATACCCTTTGCAATTTGAATTATCCACCAAATGCCCATTTGAAATTGGTAGAATTCAAATTGTGAAGTGTTTCACTATATTCATAGCACATATGCAGTTTGAAATTCAAATTGGATTTGAATTTGCTTAAATTGACTCATGTCAAGATCAACTCCAAATGGAGTGAAAATTGGTGTGTGAGCTCACAAAAATGTGGTAAGTGTGAATATGGATTCCACTTTTGAATTCATGGGGTGAAAGGGGTTTGAATTTGAATTTAAGTTCAAACTAGCCTCTTTCTAATTATACCCAAAAATACCTCAAAAAGGTTTTAGATTTGGGTGAAATTTTGCATGAGCATTCCTAACAAGGTGTATGAGTTTTTACTATGCTCTGTCCCTGTAATATGCATGTGGGAAATGCCACTTTTGCATTTTGTGAGTTTATCCTCTAATGACCAGATTGATGGTGTTTACTTGCTCTTCAAAGGTGTTCATAAGTCTTTCTCAAATGAGGTGTGTGTGGTGTGATGAACACTTCGAATGTGTGCAAAAACTTAGGCCCTTAGAACTTTGCGGTGGCTGAATTGACAAGTAAAGTGCAGCAGCAAGCAATTTTCAAAAATAGCAATTTAGAGGGGTGTTCCTATGTGTTTTAGAGTGTCCATTCTACCTAGGCTTGCATCCTACGGTCAACATGGCTCTGATGCCAATTTGTGACACCCGGTTCCGAAAATGAACCAAGTGAATGCATATGTGTGCCTAGGATGTTCATCACACATACACAGCTTTATCACAAATTGGACTCAGGATATAACCACGTACAAATGATGTTTAAGTACTTTATTACATTGACTCATTGTATCACTCATGAATTTCTAACTTATTCAGCAGCGGAAGATTCTAAACGACAGCGAAAAATGACTAAGACGATGGGGCTCCACTCCGACTCCACACGCATGTTGACGGTAGTGCGCACGCCTAGTACTCCACATGTTCCTCAAAGTATTCTTCTTTTATAACTGATGTATATATGGGAATGCAAGGGTGAGTAAATGTCGTACTCAGCAAGTGCGGGAAAAGTATGACATGTAGCTTACAACAAGGTAGGGAACAAAAAGGTTCACTGCAGCAAGCAAATTTTATTTCACAAACATGATAAAAACAGCAACTATCTCTAGGTGAGTTAAATCCCAACATAACCAAGTAATTCATCAACATTCTCTCATCATAATTCATCATTTATCAAGCCTCAACCAGCCAATACTCTTTCTCAAGTTCATCTCATACTCATAAATATTCATAACCATCTCATTTTCATAGAACCGAAACCAAACTCATTGTCATGACCCAAAACAGTTCCAAAACCAGTCCCAAAAACTATACCCGAATAACCATCCAATGTTTTGCCTCTAATCATGGAAGTTGGCCAGGTGCTTATAACCGGAAGCACGGCTATCATGATAATTTTATGCTCTACAGAGGTGGCACCACTTTACCCAGAAGTTAAGCGAAGCAAAAAGAAAAAACGACCATACCCGACTCTTTAACTTTCTCGACGACAAGGATGGTTAACAAAACTAGTAAACTCCTATAAAAGGGTGTCCCATCAAGTTGACACGAGCATGCAATTTTCACAAACAAAACAGTTCAAAAACTTCGGTTCAATATGGTCAAGGGGCACTTGCCTTGCTCCCGCGGTTCGTGTTGCTCAAGCGTCTCGAAGTCTTGGTGCTGTAGTTCCTCGTAGACGGCCTCTTGAGCGTGTACTTCTACTCACGACCACTCACATACAAAGATTATGGCAATCAATTATCATGCACAAACTTTACTCAAGATGCAATGAGGTGGATGAATGCAATTCCTATGATGTAGTTTATAAAAAATCAGTTTGCACGTGTTCTCGCAAGTTTTTGTAGGCTTCCATGGGGTTTTATGATGAATAAGGCTGCTGAGATCAAGTGTGGACGTGGTTATGATCTTGACACAATTCGTAGATCAATTCCACCGTCAAAAATTGACCAAAACATGATCTGTCCACATGCAGAAATTTCTGCTCGCATGGGGGTGAAGAAAACGGGTGCGTAGAAAAAGCAGTGATGCGTTAAGAGGGTAACGGGGACCTACCTCTATTCTTTCTCCTCTCCTCCTTGCAGCTGGACTTTTTCCCTTGCAATGGCAGCAGCTGGGGTTTTACTTTGGAGAAGAATAGGGCTGCGGTCAGGGCTTGGCAGTAGGGGTCTTCTTCTCCGGCGACGGTGAGGCGGGGCAAAGCTTCAACGGTGGCCAAGGTAGCAGCAAAGGGGTGGCGACCACAGCTTGGCAGCAGGGGGCGACAGGCTTGTTTTGGCAGGGGTGGCGGCCAGGGAAGGCTATATTTATAAGGGGGAAGATCTCCTACTCAGTTTGGAGGAGGAGAAGGACTCTATCTCCAAGAGATGCAATCTCCTACTAAGTTTAGAGGAGGAGAAGGACTCTCCCTAAGAGGTGCGGCCACCAGGGTATTTTATCTTCAAAACTTTCTCTAAGCTCTATCTCTAAGTTTATCTAGAAGCTTTATCTCTAAGGTTCATCTAGAAGCTTTATCTCTAAGGTTTATCTCCAAGATTCTTCTAGAAGCTTTATCTCTAAGGTTTATCTCCAAGATTCTTCTAGAAGCTTTATCTCCAAGATTCTTCTAGAAGATTTATCTCCAAGATTCTTCTAGAAGCTTTATCCCCAAGATTTTTCTAGAAGATTTATCTCTAAAATTCTTCTAGAAGCTTTATCTCTAAAATTCTTCTAGAAGCATTATCTCTAAGGTGCGGCCAGGGTTATATCCCATTTCACTTCTCTTTTTAAGTGATCTTTACATGAGAATTAATGCAATGCATGATGATGGAAATGAGGGTGTTACACACATATTGTGCCACACCACGTCTTGTGCACAGATCGATATTGTCGGTTCTCCGATACCACTATTTGTCCATACTAAGAGTTATTGGTATAACCGAGAGAAAAATCTTCACTACACCCTAAAAACTAGCTTAATAGGTGAGGGACTCTCCTTACTTTTAATATTGTGCTACTCTCCCCACATAACCATTATGAGACTATTACCAATAATATCTCCATCACATACTGGGAGAGTCCCTCGCGTGCTGGGCTAGTGTTTCTAGTGGAGTGAGGATTTCTCCTAGTTGGGTCAACGGCTCCTGATATGGGGCAAAAGATAATATATGTGCTTGTATGCACAAGATAGCGAGAGACCATCAGCCACCTACTAGTTGATTGCTTAGAGACTGGGTTCCAAGTCCTACGAAGTGTGCAGCTGGAGCATGTGCTGCCACATGGCAAACTCGCTTTCATCCCTTAGTGACTGAGGTTTTGATTCCCTAGTCGTGTTGGTTGCCTGCAGTGTCTGGAAAGAATGGGCGATCATATTTCAGTACCAAAGCTCTTCTATGGGTCACGTTTGTGCAACAAGTGCTAGAAGAGGACACCTACTGGTCATCATCGCGGTTCAAGAGGTTGGGGAGCGTACTCCCTCATCCAGGATCTTATCTTCAAGTGACATGTCTTGTTTCTTTCTTGTTGTGTTATTGTGTTGTTGTTTGTGTATATATTCCTGTTCTATTGTTCTGTAGCTAATTCTTTCTCAATGAAATATGTGCTCAACACGCTCTTCCAAAAATATAGCATCAGGAAACCCTAGCCCCCATCTCCCTTACCCACTCAAGATTATTATGAATGGTGGACTAAAGATCCACATCCCTCAGCATAGATGATCACTTGTTGTTCATGAGTAGTTGTGGCAATTTGTGTAACCGTTCACCACAGGGTGATGTAATCTTCGTTGATGGTGAGTGTCAAGCTATGATCTAGTGTCAATGTCTTCTTTGAGATGGAGGCACTAGTCGTGGTGGCCGGATCTAGGGTTACAGAGCTATGAACTCCTTGTGTCTATGTGCGGATGTCGTCAAGTGCTTTCATGACCCACTCTATGTTGATAGAGGTAGGGATCAAATCGAACCAATGTCTAGGTTTTCTTGCAATGAGGGGTGACAACAATGGCATCTCCTAGTGCCATTCATCACAATATGGGTGTTGTCTTGGCGCTTCTAACTCTTTGGATCTCCCGATAAAAATCTAATTCGATTACTGATTCACATTGGCAACATCTTTAGGTTTTCAGTCTTGTTTTATTGTTTTTTGGTGTGGATGGCATCTCTAATATTGCTATGGATGTTCTTGGAGTCATGTGGTGCATGAAAATTTCTTTGTTTCTTGGTTACACTTGGTCTTTGCTTTAATCAATAAATATTATTTTTCATTAAATTAACAGATGCCCTAGTGTTCTATCTCTAATAGGGTGGAAGAACAGTTAGTCAACATTATTAAAGAAACAACAAAGAACGACGATGGAAGCTACAAACATGAGTTTTTTATTTTCTAATTTTGTTTTATCAATAACATTTGTACATTTCTAATGATGCCCGACTTGTATCTAAGGTTGTATTTAACTATAATTTTCTTAAAAATCAAGAACACTGGACCTGTAGCTTCTCTTAGAGACAAAGGCCAGGATCAATGCAATTTTTCCATTATCTCAAAAAAGGCAATCAAGCAATAGCGTGGAGCTGGGAGAACAATCCCACGAGACCTGTCCCACGGATTTGTAGTAGACATAATTCACCCCTTGTGTCATTTTGGAACGAGAACAGAAGATTACCAGAACAAAATCCCTCGACTGACCAAGCAGGGAACAACCACATGTGAAGTATCTCAATTCTCCATCCCCGCTCAGCTACTAGATTTGAAGTGACCACAATCACATCATCAGCAACAACCGGGCAGTACAGGCCAACTCAGGACTCTAATAACGTACAAGGCCATATGAGCCACAATAAAAGTGGGCCACACATTGCACCGCACCAAGGGCAAACAAGAAAAAAGAACGCGAGCTGTAAAATCACCAACAAGCGGCATCTAACGATTCCCATATCAGATCAGAACAAGTTGATTATTAACGCATATAAAACCAGAGTGCAGATCTGATGTCTCTATAAGTGAACTTACAAGGAATACAAGCAAGCAAACATAAACATCTTTTTTGTACTTCCAACATAAAAGATTCAGCTAAGATATTCATTACCGAAAATGACAACTGGTAAAAGAAGCCCGCCTCGCCCTCTGGCTATGTACAACACTGCCATAGACGGGGTCTCAACTTTTTTTTGCTATATATATTTTTAAAATCTGAACTAGAATATCCCGTCCACTGCGGGATGGAATATAACAAGGCGCTGTTGCCTGAATAGCATCTTTAGTATGGTAGCAGCCTTTCTGTCATGAGAGAAGGCTGCTCTGGATGCGCTTGAGACTGGGGCAAACCCTGCGGAGCCTGCTAAAATCCAGAGCATTTATCTGTGCAGGAACATATGGATGTTATAGATCGAGTATAAACAACACACAAAGGATTGAACCATTGCACACAAAAATGTTTGCTTACCTTTGGACAAGAATGTACGTTAAGGATCTCCAAAGCACTACAGAGGGATATTGCAGATTCAAGTTCCTCTCCTTGCAACATGGTGCATGCCTAGTTTAACAAGATCAGTTAGCCTTTTTCAACATTAATTGATAAAACCAAGGACAAAGTGACTAACTAAATTGAGCAAGACTGTCAAATATATGTTTGACATAGACAGTATAGCTTATACATAAATGAAATAGGAAGAAGTATATTTTACAACATGGAGCTGTTGTGAAACCCCCTTCTAGGAGTACGCAGCGGTGAGCAGAGTAGCAGATGAGATTGAGAGTTGGATCTCAAGGGGTATCTCGGAGGAGAGAAGGAAGAAAAGCTTCTGTCGCCTGGGCTGGAAGATGATCCAGCCAGAGCGACCGAAGGAACCCCTAGCAGGGTAAAACTTTATTTCCTTCGATGCCTAATAAAATGCTATGCCCCCGCCTTTATAGACAGGCGGCAGCTTTATTCTGCATAACAGATTCTGTTTGAACAGAATCACAATCTAAATAAAAATAACAAACAGATTTTATTCTCCCTAACTCCTTATCTCTATCAACTTTTGCGCCTGTGATATTTTCTCCCATAAAAAGAGTCTGACATTCCCCCCCCCCCTCCCCAACAAACAGCTTGTCCTCAGGCTGAAAAGTTGGATATTTCTCCTTGAATTCACTGATTGACTCCCATGTAGTTTCTGTAAGGGCTCAAGTTTTGCATACACACCTCATTTGAGGAAGTTTTATGAGCATCTTTGAAGAGCAAGTAAACACCATCAATATAGTCATTAGATGATAAAATCAAAAAATGCAAAAGTGTTACTTCCCACATGCATCATATAGAGGCTGAGCATATGAAAAACTTCTACACCTTGCTAGAAATGCTCGTGTCAAATTTCACCCAAATCCAAAACCTTTGAAGGTATTTTTGGACATAATTAGAAAGAGAATAGTTTGAACTTAAATGCAAATCAAACTACTTTCATCCCATGAATTCAAAAATGAGATTCATATTCACACTTAGCACATTTTTGTTAGCTCACACAACAATTTTCACTCCATTTGAAGTTGATCTTGACATGAGCTATTTTGGCTAAATTCAAATCAAATTTGAATTTCAGTTCAAATGTGTTGCAAATTCAATCAAACCCATTTCCATAATTTGATTATTTTACAAACCAAATCCCAATTTGGGTGATTAATCAAATGACCAACGATAGGAAGGTCCCTACTGTTTTGAGCAGTGAAAAAAATTGAATTTCAGAGGTTAAACTAGGGGGTGGGGCCCTCTTGTCAGCCTCACAAATGAAGCAAACCAACTGAAGGCAACAGCGAGGAAACGGCAAGACAACACCTGTTTGCCGCCTCTGACCACCGAGCCACCTCTCTGCTCTCTTATCCTCGCGCCCGACCGCTCCCCGGATCTTTTCACCGCTCACAGCTCGATTGCTTCGTTCCCGAACGAAAGAACATCGCCGCTCACCCGAACTCGCTGTGCCACCGTCGACCGGCCGAAGCAACGGCGTGCACGCTGAACTGAAGTCGCTCACGAGGTCGCCGACCTTCACTCGACATGTTCCAGCCTCGGCCGCGTGTGATCGGCTTCCGTCGAGCTCCACAGCACCGTTCTTCATTGGTTCAAACTGAGCCGCCGCCACGGGAACAACTCGTCCAGCCACCACAGCCCACCTTTCCCCAAACTGTGAACAGAAAAGAGGTTCGTCATAGTTCCCTCTTTCATTACCGCAAGCTCCGGCGGCGTGACATGAGCTGCCGTCGTCGGAATTTCAAGGTTTTGCGCCGGTGTACAAAGAGGCCGCCAGACCACTTCGCAAAATTTGTGCTACACACTGCACCACTCATCACCTAACTTAGAGAACTATTTCTAGACTTTCGTGCGAGTCCATAGGATCAGAAACTTCGGAGAACCATCGGGTATAGCCACTGTTCTCTGAGTTTTGCTAGTGTTTCCGATTTCCGACCTAGGTCGCACGGTGACATACTAGTTGGGGCCGTTTCCGAGCTCATTTGAGTTCATGACGACCTTCCCTAGGGTGCACTGATGCTCTACGACCTTTTACTCGATCATTTGGGGTGCTAGGAAGCCCGACCGACATGACCGAAGTTCTTTCGAAGCCGCCACTCGTCGCCGGCCATACTCCGGTTGTTTTCATGTCGAGCTAAGGTCAACACCGTATTCCTCGTACGGGTTTAGGCAGAGGCGGCAAAAATCTTGAAGTTCGGCGCATGGCAGAGCCCCTTCGGCGAGCACTCCGACGAGGGGGGCGGCGACCGAGCGCGAGATGGCAGGAGGTTGAAGAGGCCTCCGGCCCCACGCGTCAGCGAGCAGATATTTAAACCGGAGATCAGTTGTGGCTCCGGATCGTCTGCGGCTGCGCGCGTAAAACTACATGGCCCCCGGCCGCTGAGGAGCCGACACGTAGCCCCAATCCCACGCGCAACAATTTAAACATTTGCCGAATTTCAGTTTCTAGTTCATACTTCAAACCCACATAACTTTGGCTAGGAAACTCCACCAAGTGAACCAAATTTTGTTGGATTCAGCTCTCTAAGTACTTTCCAACAAATCAAGTCTCAATTTATGAAAATCCTTATTTCTCCAGAATTAATTCTTCAAAGTTTAAACTGTTTAGAATTTTAACTAGATAACCCTTTGATGGAAAATTCTGAAATTTGGCCAGGATGTTCATCATAATATCCCTGAGCTACCATAACAATTTCAGATCCATTTGAGCTCATTTGATCCACCTAATGGTGTGACTAATGAAACTATTCTAGAGAAAATGAAAAATGTCCAGTATTTTTCATATTTTTTCTGAACTTGTTTAGCTCATATCTATGGCTAGAAATTTTCAAATTAAGTGAAACCAATTCCATTGGAACCCTTGAAAAATCAAGTTTCCAGAAAGTCATGGTTTGCTCTATGAAAATTCTTAGAACACCCTAAGAGCATCAATTAAGGTCAAATACACATTTATTTGTAGAGGGCTTAAATGAGCTTTGCTGCAAATGAAATTTGGCCAAGTCTCTGTTTAGGTTGTATCCAAACCACAGTAAAAATTTCAGAGTCATTGGGTCTGTCTAGTAGTACCTATAGTTTTAAGAATCTCAACTCTCAACTTATATGCATTTAAATTGATACATACATGTAATTGTCTCATGTAGTCGCTAAGGTTGAGGAGAAGCCAGAAGTCCTAGACTTCATAACTTCGGAGAAACAGCTAGGCTACGACCAGCAGCAGCAAGGCAAGCTCCGGTTTGCATTAACCTTTTATAAATTTTACTGTTTTGAGAATTTACTTTGAGTATCCACTTCATTTATGCATTAGTCTTGTTTGAAAACCCAAATGCCTCTAGCCTATTCTCGCGAGCAGTTCTAACTACTCAACTTGTACCGAATCCTACACTATCTTAGCATGGCAGCAGCTAAGCACACATGGCAAGAAAAATAAGACCGAGCGGAGAGTAAGGGTAACAGGACTTTGGGGCCTGGGTGCCATAGCTCCGCTTGTGTCGATTGAGACCGATCTGTGTGCAGGCCTGTTGAACAAGCTAGAACAGTACCAAAGACCTACCGGATATTTGAAAACCGGGAAACCGATGTAATTCGGGTAGCTAGGTGTTGAGGCATAGCTCGTCGTTCAGAGGATAGTTGAGAGCTTGAGGTGTAAATCGGTTGGCAGCATTGCGGATGCGCGCACAGAGACCTCTTACTCGAGACAATGGAACCGGTTCAACATTTGGCTGACGAATGAAAGGTAGTCGCGTACGACGTCCATTATGGTTGTTGTAGGCAACATCGAGTATGGGCGTACGTGACGGATTATTCGGGTAACCCTGCAGGTGTAAATCGATTATAATCGCCGTCTCTCGCGGTCAGTGAGTATCACTTGTTCATTGTATCGTGACATAGAAAGAACAGGCTAGAGTCATGTTTAAAAGTTACTGATTGAAAGCTATACCTTAGTTGCTAATGATTGATGTAGTTTAGAGCTAATTAAAGTTCTTTTTAACCTTAGGTAAAGCATATGAGAGAAATGTGTTTCTTGCTTGATTGCGACTCTTTTATGTGCCTTAGCACGAGGTTCTTCCACCACTTGTGCTAGAAATTGAAAGTAAGGTCAACTATTTAGATGTGTTCTTTGCAACTTACATTCCCATTTACACTATAATCTAGCATGTAGAAATTTCATGTATAGGAAAGACGGGTGAGTCTTATTGAGCCATCGTGCTCAATGCCTGTGTTTGAAGCTTTTGCAAGGTGTTATGAGGAGGAGACGGACCCCCAAGAGGGCAACCCGTTGAATGTGAGTCGTGCACGCCGCCGTGTTAGTGTGTGTGCGTGCTAGTGGGAACACGTTCACGAGTTGAACGTGAACTTTGTGCTTAGTCTACGCCCGTGAGTGTGGATTGAACGTATTTTGTTGTAAACATGTTTATAAACTCTTTTATATAATAAAATTTTACTTCCGCTTTGTACCTTTTACGTATGTTATCCGGTGTTATGCAACGTAGCACCCCTCGGCGTGATCCGGGCTAGTCGAGGCCGGTTGGGCCCTCGCAGTTTCTGTCGCTGCACTGCCTACCCATCGAACCAGTAATTCCCATTGTCCTCTGTTCAGCTGAGCCTTCAATATTTTTTCTGGAGTTGGAATGACCCTTCTATGTACAAATTCTGGCAAGGCTACTGTTGGGAGGCAGACCTAAATACTTTTTAAGCAAAGACACATGAAATACATCATAATTTCTTGATCTCGGAGGTAATTCTAGGCGATACGATACCTGACCTATACAAATGATTCTGTTGCCTCTAGAGACCATGCAAATGATTCTTTCTTTAGTAATGCAGTCAAGGGTCTAGCAATTTCCTCATACTTGGCAATAAACATGCGATAATAACCTGCCAACCCCAAAAATCCTCTAAGTGCCCTGATATTTCTTGGTTTTGACCATTCCTCAACCGCATTCACTTTTGCAAGATCCATAGCAACACCTCACCCAGATATAATATGTCCCAAGTATGCTACTGATTCTAGGCCAAAAAAGCACTTAGACTGTTTTAATACCAAGTGATTATCCCTTGGCACTTGAAATATGGCGTTCACATGCTGCAGGTGTGCTGCCCATGATGCACTATAGATCAGTATATCATCAAAAAATACTAAAACATATTTTCTGAGGAATGGCTTGAGCACCTCATTCATTAATGACTGAAATGTAGATGGTGCATTAGTTAACCCAAATGGCATTACTAAAAACTCAAAGTGACCATGATGAGTACGAAATGATGTCTTCTCAATAGCCATCTCGTCAGGGTTGTGAATCCACGCCTGGACGCCTAGGCGCCTAGGCGGTCGCCTAGGCGAGCGCCAGGCGAGGAGGGGAGGCGGGGGTGGGTCAAGGAGTGAGGCAGCGGCAGCGAGCGACAGCTGCGGGCGGAGGTGGTGGCGGTAGGCGGAGGCAAGGTCGGCGGGGGGCGCCAGGGAGGCGGCGGCGGCGGGTGTCCAGGGCGGCGACGGTGTTGCGGAAGCGGTGGTGTCGAGGGCGGCGGGTGTCCAAAACTGGGTCGATTGTGAACCGTCGGATGGGATCCAACGGTGCTCTTTTCAAGCACGACTTATAAAAACCATCTCAGCCCTAACACTAGCCATTTTATTCCCACACCCCCACTTTCCTCTCCACTGGTGGCGGCGGCGGCTCGGCAAGGGGCTCGCGGCGGCGGCGGCACGACGAGGGGCTCGCGACGGCGGCGGCTAGACGAGGGGCTCGCGGCGGCGGCAGCGCGGCGAGGGGCTCGCAACGGCAGCAGTGCTGCTAGGGTCTACCAGCGGCGGCAGCAGCGACTAGCACAACATCTACGGTGACAGCAGCGGCCTTACCACGGCGGCGGCGGCCGCCTGCCGGCCAGCCAGGAGTCGACCGGCCATGGCGTCCAAGCCGGAGCGCCTAGACGCCTAGGCGGCGACTAGGTGTCGCTTAGGCGACGCCTCAAAAACGCTGCATCTCGTTCATACGGACTTGATGATAACCACTGCTCGAGTCTAGTTTTGTAAAAACTTTGCATCCTTCAACTCATCTAATAATTCCTCCACCACTGGAATTGGAAATGTGTCCTTCACAGTCTGGTCATTCAATGCCCTATAGTCCACACAAAATCTCCATGACCCATCAGCTTTTTTAACCAATAATATTGGGGATGAGAAGGCTAAAGTGTTGGGCCTAATAATTCCCTGCGGTAGCATTTCTTCACATTGTTTTTCTATTTCATCTTTTAATAGCTGAGGGTAGTGATATGGTCTTACAGCAACCGGGGAATCTCCTGGGACCAAATAGATGCGATGATCTTGGCGTCTTGGTGGTGGTAAGCCCTGTGGAGCAGAGAACAAATCCTCATATTCTTGAAGAAGGGCATCCATCAATTCTGCCCCTGTCATGGACTGCAGTGCTTTGGTTGTTTTTCCACCTAATCCTTTCCATTGTATTGTTCTCCCTTCTCTCCAAAATGTCATTGTGAGTGCTTCAAAATTCCATAAAATCGGTCCCAATGTCTGCAGCCATTTGACACCAAGGACAATTTCAAATCCTTGAAGGGGAAGCACAAAACAGTCTTCCTCAATCTGCACTGCTGTTCCTGCACAAACACCCTTACTGGACATCTGATCGCCATTAGCCACAGTGACAGATAAGCCTCGGCATTTAGAAATTCCCATCTGTAAATTCAGAGCTATTGACTCAATAATGAATGTATGAGTGGATCCTGAATCTACTAATGCTCTTAGTGTATGGTCTTCAATCCTTACTGTCAACTGCATTGTGTTAGGCACTCCAATTCCTGTGAGAGCCTGTAGTGAAATTCTCAAGTCTTCTACTGCTGATTCCCAATCTGCTTCTTCGTCTAACTCCATCAAAAAAATATTTTTGCTGCTGCACTTGTGTTCAGGGGAGTATTTCTCCGAACAGTTGTAGCATTCCCCATTTGCTCTTTTTAACGCCAATTTTTCCGGTGATAGCCTCCTGAATCGAGGTTTTGCAGAAGTTGTAGACCCCTGAACCGAGGTCATCTTACTGGTAATAGACGATGTTGGCGCTGCTTGTCTTGTGTTAATGCGGACCACTCCCCTAGACACCCCAATTTTATCCTCTGTCATATTCTGTAGACGTTGTTCATATGCTCTAGCCAAGCTCATGGCTGTTTGTAGATTGGAAGGTGCTTGTAACTCCACATCTGTCTGTAAGGGCTGGCCCAACCCTGCTGTGAACAGATTGATCTGGTGGCTTATGGACAAATCATCGCAGCGACACAGTAAGGCAAGAAATTGCCGCTGATACTCCTCTACTGTTCCTGTTCGATGCAAATCCTTTAGTTTAACAAGGCCATGAGCACGAATGGAGGGTACGAAACGCAGATTCACAAAGTCTGCAAATCTTGGCCAAGATAGGATCCCATGATCACGCTCCAAGCCATAATACCACTATGCTGCAATGTCATCCAAATGCAGAGAAGCTAGCCACACTTTATCCTCTGCAAATATTCTCATCCCGAAAATATGACTCGCACTTAGTCAGTCATGTCAGAGGGTCTAGTTCGCCATCATAACTTGAAAAATTGATCTTGGGGAAGTGGTGTGTCATCCGGCGATCATCTCTTTGTGGAGGCCTGTTGACAGAGTCCCCCTCTGCAGTGTGTTGGAATCTGCTAGCCGCTCAACCCTCTGTTAGATATAATCCCGTTTTTCTAGAATAATTAGTGTTAGAGATAGGGTCCAAGTTAAATAAGAGTAGGAGTCTAGGTAGTATTAGATTAAGACTCTGTAATTTAGGGCTACATATACAGCCCCCCGTTGAGAATAAAGGAAGAGAAAGTTTAGGGAGGAAATAATCTCGGATTTCCAACATTTGGCATCAGAGCTAAGGTTTTAGATCTGCCCCCCGGAGGACGTGCTCTCGGGGGTGGCCAACGGCACGAGCAGAGGCCGCGAGGCAGGCGCGGGAGGCGTACTTGGTGGTGGTTGTGTGGCTGGAGACGACACAGAGAAGGAGGAAGTTGTCCTCAGCTTGGTGCGGTGCGGTAGCGCGGTCAGGTGCAACCGCACACGAGAGGCGGCGGTGGCCGTGGTCGCGGGTGCGGTGCCGAAGGGCAGCTAATGCAAGAAGGAACGAGCGTACCTCAAGGAGGGCGTGGATTGGGGCGGATCTCCGGCCCCGCAATCGTAGATCGGGCGCTCACAGGACGGATTTCATCAGGTCCGAGTGGATCCCGGCGCAAATCCGGCAAGCAGGGCGAGGGGCCCCAAGGGCGACGACGGCGGGAGCGCGCAGCAGGTGGCCAGCGCGGGCGCTAGCGGCGCGCGCGGCAACGAGCGGCGGACGAGGAGACGGCCACCGGCGTGGAGGGCCCTGACGGCGACGGGTGTGAGGCTCTGCGGAGGCCGGTGGGGTGCACGGGCTCGACGGCGCTCGACCAAGGCAGGTGAGGCGCACTGAGTTGGTACGCACGACGGGTGGTGCAGTCCGCGGCGTTGCCCAAGGAGGCAGGACGAGGCGGATCCCAGCAGGTGTGACGCGCTCTCTGTTTAAAAAAGCGGTTGCCTAGGCGGCTTAAGCGCCGCCTAGGCGCTAAGCGGCACCGGACTGCTTTGCTTTTCCCTAGGCGGCGGCATTAAGCGGTCGCGCCGCTTTTTTCCGCTTTCTTCTACTTTCCACCGCTTTGTGTGTCCATATAAAAAGAACAACTAACTCTAATTTTTTAATCCCCATCGGTGGTGTTTGCTGTTAGCAAAGTGGTAGTACCCTATCTTAGTGTCTGACTACCTACACAAGATAGTGTCACACTTTATCTCATCTCATTTTATTGATTGATTGAATATTTTTAAATTTAAAAATATACATATGTATAATATTATATGGATTTAACTCCGCTTTTTACGAAACGCCTATAAACGCCTAGGCGCTAGCCGGAGCTCCTCCGCTCGCTTTTTTCTACCGCTTTTTTAAACACTGGACGCGCTGAGGGTGAAGGCGACGCTCGATCCAGAGGAGGCGGCGGTAGCTCTCCCTTGGAGCACGGCGGCGAGCACAAGGCAGGCGGCTAGCTTGGAGAGAGAGAGGCTGCTAGGGTTTCTGAAGAGGAGAAGCGCCCTGGGCTAGCTGGGCCTCGTGGGCATGAGCTGGCTCTTGTGATACAGACCAAGGCTCAGGCCTGTTAGACAAAGTGTGCTCAGTTGGGCCAGCTGGGCTGAGGTGGGCAAGAGGAGGTCAAGAAAATCCGGTTGGGCTGGGCCAAGTAGCTGGACTAGGCTGGACTGCGTGTTCGTATGTTGGTCAAGTGCCACTTCACAACCAAGGAGGTATACACAGAACATGGCACATGATTCAAAGTTCAAGCCAACGGAGGACGAGCTGGTGCTCCACTTTCTTCAGCCACAGCTGCGTGGTTTTCCATCGCGTGAGGCGGGCGTTGTGATAGAAGCATACTTCTATAATATGACGCCATGGGACCTCTTGGCGAACTAACGGTCTGCGCGACTTGGGATATTTCTTCACGTTACGCACGCAGAGCAAGCCTCGAGTACAGCGGTCCGGCTGCGGCGGCATCTGGAAGTATATGGCTACCAAGTGTGCACAGTCGATTTCCAACATGGGAGTTGTGGTGCAGTGGCGTATGGTCAAGTTCTGCTTCTATATGCATGGAGAACTCGGGAAGCGTCGTAGCACGGGATATATCTTGGAGGAGTACGAGATCACTGACCCAAGGTGTTATCGCCGCGACGATGAAGATGAAGAAGAATATTGGGTGCTCTGTCGCGTGAGGAAGAGCAGGTCAATGCGAGGTGTGCTCGAGATGAAGATGTGACCATCTCGAGTATGTGGTCGGAATGAAGATGCGTCCATTCCGAGATCAAGTGCAAGATGAAGATGAGCCCATCCTGGGATTGAAGATGTGACCAACCTGAATTTGTGTGCAGGATGAAGATGCGATCATCTTGGGGATGAAGACGTGCCCATCCCAAAATTGAGTGTTCAAGGTGCAGTGCCCACCTCAGGAGTGTAGTGCCCACTCCAGAGTTGTAGTGCCCAACCCAAATTTGTGTCCGGGATGTAGTGCCCATCTCGGGGGATGTAGTGCCCATCCTCTAGTGTGTGAAGTGACCAAACTGGGGGTGTAGTGGTGTCCATCCCAAAATTGAGTTGTGCAGGGTGTAGATGTGACCATCCTGGGGGTGCAATTGTGTCCATCCCGAAAGTGTGTTTAGGATGGAAGTGTGCCTCCATCCTAATTAGTGTGAGTGTGATCAAGAAAAACGAGAATAGGGGGTTGATAGTTAGATATAATCCCATTTTTCTAGAATAATTAGTGTTAGAGATAGAGTCAAGTCAAATAAGAGTAGGAGTCTAGGTAGTATTAGGTTAGGACTTTGTAGTTTGGGGCTATATATACAACCCCCCCATTGAGAATAAAGGAAGAGAAAGTTTAGGGAGAAAATTAATCCCGGATTTCCAACATTTGGCATCAGAGCTAAGGTTTTAGATCTGCCCCCAGGATGACGTGCTCTCGGGGGTGGCCAACGGCACGAGCAGAGGCCGCGAGACAGGCGCAGGAGGCGTACTCGGTGGTGGTTGTGTGGCTGGAGACGACACAGAGAAGGAGGAAGTTGTCCTCAGCTTGGTGCGGCGCGGTAGCGCGGTCAGGTGCAACCGCACGCGAGAGGCGGTGGTGGCCGTTGTCGCCGGTGCGGTGCCGAAGGGCAGCTAACACAAGAAGGAACGAGCGTACCTCAAGGAGGGCGTGGATTGGGGCGGATATCCGGCCCCGCGATCGTAGATCCAGCGCTCGCAGGGCAGATTTCATCGGGTCCGAGTGGATCCCGGCGCAGATCCGACGAGCAGGGCGAGGGGCCCCAAGGGTGACGACGGCGGGAGCGCGCAGCAGGTGGCCAGCGGGCACTAGCGGCGCGTGCGGCAACGGGCGGCGGACGAGGAGACGGCCACCGGCGTGGAGGGCCCCGACACCGACGCGTGTGAGGCTCTGCGGAGGCCAGTGGGACGCACGGGCTCGACGGCGCTCGACCCAGGGAGGTGAGGCGCACTAAGTCGGTCCGCACGACGGGTGGTGCAGTCCGCAGCGTTGCCCAAGGAGGCAGGACGAGGCGGATCCCAGCAGGTGTGACGCGCTGAGGGTGAAGGCGACGCCCGATCCGGAGGAGGCGGCGGCAGCTCTCCCTTAGAGCACGGCGGCGAGCACAGGGCAGGTGGCTGGCTTGGAGAGAGAGGCTGCTAGGGTTTCTGAAGGGGAGAAGCGCTCTGGGCTAGCTGGGCCTCGTGGGCTTGAGCTGGCTCTTGTGATACAGATTAAGGCTCAGGCATGTTGGGCAAAGTGTGCTCAGTTGGGCCGGCTGGGCTGTGGTGGGCAAGAGGAGGTCAAGAAAATCCGGTTGGGCTGGGCCAAGTAGCTGGGCTGGGCTGGACTGCGTGTTCGTGTGTTGGTCAAGTGCCACTTCACAACCAAGGAGGTATACACAGAACATGGCACATGATTCAAAGTTCAAGCCAACGGAGGACGAGTTGGTGCTTCACTTTCTTCGGCCACAACTGCGTGGTTTTCCATCGCGTGAGGCGGGCGTTGTGATAGAAGCAGACTTCTATAATATGACGCCATGGGAACTCTTGGCGAACTACGGTCTGTGCGACTTGGGATATTTCTTCACGTTACGCAGGCGGAGCAAGCCTCGAGTACAGCGGTCCGGCGGCGGCGACATTTGGAAGCATAGCGCTACCAAGTGTGCACAGTCGATTTCCAACATGGGAGTTGTGGTGAAGTGGCGTATGGTAGTTCTGCTTCTATATGCGTGGAGAACTCAGGAAGCGTCGTAGCACGAGATGGATCTTGGAGGAGTACGAGATCACTGACCCAAGGTGTTATCGCCGCGACGATGAAGGTGAAGAAGAAGAATATTAGGTGCTCTGTCGCGTGAGGAAGAGCAGGCCAATGCGAGGTGTGCTCGAGATGAAGATGTGACCATCTCGAGTATGTGGTCGGAATGAAGATGTGTCTATTCCGAGATCAAGTGCACGATGAAGATGAGCCCATCCTGGGAATGAAGACATGTCCCAAAATTGCGTGTTCGAGGTGTAGTGCCCACCTCAGGAGTGTAGTGCCCACTCCAGTGTTGTAGTGCCCATCTTGGGGGATGTAGTGCCCATCCTCTAGTGTGTACAGGGTGAAGTGACCATACTGGGGGTGTAGTGGTGTCCATCCCAAAATTGAGTTGTGCAGGGTGTAGATGTGACCATCCTGGGGGTGCAGTTGTGTCCATCCTGAAAGTGTGTTTAGGATGAAAGTGTGTCTCCATCCTAATTAGTGTGAGTGTGATCTAGAAAAACGAGATTAGGGGGGTGATTGTTAGATATAATCCCGTTTTTTCTAGAATAATTAGTGTTAGAGATAGAGTCAAGTCAAATAAGAGTAGGAGTCTAGGTAGTATTAGATTAGTACTCTGTAATTTGGGGCTATATATACACCCCCCCCCCAATTGAGAATAAAGGAAGAGAAAGTTTAGGGAGGAAATTAATCCCAGATTTCCAACACCCTATGCATTGCTTTGAGCTTCAGTCCTTGCAAACCTCCTGCCGTGTGCGTCCAGCCGCGCGTCACCATCTGCGCTAGGATCCGATCCAGTTTTTGGAAGTCCGACAGGTCCTCAGGACCTTGATCAGCGGCGGCCATGGTGGCGATCCGCTAAGTAGAACCTAATACCAATTTGTTATGAAACCCCCTTCTAGGAGTACGCAGCGGTGAGCAGGAGTTGGATCTCAAGGGGTATCTCGGAGGAGAGAAGAAGGAAGAAAAGCTTCTGTCACCTGGGCTGGAAGATGATCTAGCCAGGGCGACCGAAGGAAGCCCTAGCAGGGTAAAACTTTATCTCCTTCAATGCCTAATACAATGCTATGCCCCCGCCCTTATAGAACAGGCGGCAACTGCAGATTCTGTTTTAATAGAATCACAATCTAAACAAAATTAACAAACAGATTTTATTCTCCCTTACTCCTTATCTCTATCCACTTGCGCCTGTGATATTTTCTCCCACAAAAAGAGTCTATGACAGGAACAATTTGCTTTGTCCGTTTAACCTCCAGAACAAAATATTGGCTTGAATTAGTCAAACAATTCAGGGCGTGTTCGGTTCAGCTGTGAATTTTTGAAAATCTGATTTTAGATGTGAGCTGTGAGAAAGCTGCTGTGAGCTGAAATTTGTTTGGCTGAAAACAACTATCAACTGTGGATTCTATAATAAATGTGTTATAAAGAAAATAACGTTTGGTTGTGTAATCAGTGACATGTTGGATAATTTCTGTGAAAAGTTCGAACAGGAATCTAGAAAAACTGGGTTCTCGCATATTTCCATTTGCACTAGAAAATCTGTAGATTATGGAGAATCTGATTCTCATGTGAATCCCTTTGGTTGGGAATCTGGTTGGTGCACTTTGATTTTTTTTCTCCATGTACGATTAGAGTTTAAAGCTGAAATTTTGTATGATGGTACATGACAGGAAAATCTACATTAAAACAATTATAACGTATTTTTAAGAACTCTTTCTACAGTTTAATAATATCAAAGGGTCTTAACATTAACAATAAAAATATAAAATGTATGAAAAATATTATTAAACAATTTTCAATTATTTTTCTAACATATGAAATGATATCATCCATCATCCTGCAAATTTAAAATGAAAATTTCTGTTACACTGCAAAGCAAAAGAAAATCAGTAACGGGTACATTCTGCTGATTTGAATAGTTTGAGGGAGTAAATCAAGTCAAGAATTTGTCCGGAAGGTTAAACGAACAAAGTAGATTTTTTGGAGTAAATTAGACTTATCCCATGAAAATAAGACATAAAGCACGAGCTTAAACTCAGGAAGATGATATACCATCAACCAATGTCAACGTGACAGTGAACAGAAATCATCATTGTTTTACTATAATTATATAGAATCTAATTTCAACATATTCCAAATATTACATAAATAAAAATGTACCAGAAGTTGGAGGTTGATCAATCTTGGGCAATCAAGCTTCAGAACCTCTAGTGAGCTACAGTTGCTGAAAAAGCACAATGTAAATACTGTACTAAATAAACAAAAAAGTTGCATGGACAACAGTGGGATGCAGAAGAGCAAATGTGTACCTCAAGTTTAGGGTGTAAAGATTGGAGCACGTCAAATCCACTTCCTTCAGATTTGTTGATAGATTAAGATTGATTTTGGAAAGATAAGGATAGTTCGCCATTGAAGGAATGACAACTTTCTTAATATTTGGACATCCAGTACAATTCAGAACTTCAAGCAGGCGACCAGATTGCACACTGACCTCTTCACTTCTGATTGGTGCAGAATCAAGAAGGCAGAAGTCAACTGGCATATCAACAGATTTGCAATCATCTGATCCGCACACCAACTCTTGCAAATTCGTACATCCATTCAAGTTCACATTAACCAAATTTGAACAACAAGCAAGAAGATCATCTATTGCAGCTTGCCCGATGGGTGAGTAAGACAGATCTAGCTCAACAAGCATTGGAAGAGCACCCTCTCTGTAGAGGGCATCTAACGATGAGTCACTGAGGTATTTGCAGGCTGAAAGTTTCAAGACCTGCAAAAGAAAGCAGGTACAGTCAGACAAACTAACTCTAATGCTCTATTGTGTATGTACACCGCCTAGTATTTAACTCCAAAGCCAGATAAGAATTCATGATATAAAAGTGTACTGCAATAGTTTTTAAAAGTACATAAGTAAGATCAGAAGTCATATTTGTTCTACAAAATATTACACAGAATGATGAACAAATTAAATCATGAAACATAGCTACGTCTAGATGAATAAAAAGGTGATAGGCCACATGGTACCAGTTGTCCAGTTCTAGTTACCAATAACTGCATAAACTAAATGTACAACAATGCCAAATCTATTTCAACAAGGTTTCAATTTTTATGCTTAAATAGCAAATTCAGAAACATAGGTATTTAAATAGCAAGTCGGTAAAACGATGAAGCCTACCCTTAACTGTGGACAACTGTCAAAAACAGGCTTCAAGTTGAACAAGAACGTATAAGACAGGTCAAGCAAGGTCAGCTTATAAAGGCAATGCAAGGAATACAATCCGTCAAAGCCAACGGACAGACATGATGACAGGACAAGATGCTCGATCAGAGGGCATGCCTCTGCCATACAAGACAGAGAATCATCCGCAAGTTGCCTGAACATGCCAAAGAACATAGTGAGGAGCAATATTAAATACCAATTAATTGTGTGTAACAGAGACATGGGATGTACAACAAAACCTGCAGAAAGAGGCGTCTAGAGATACCAAGCGAGGGCAATTGATGGAAGCCTGGGATAGCACGCCACAACCCTTCAAGTCCAATATGGACATATTTGGGGCCTCAACACATAGAACACTCAATTTCGGACAAATCCCAAGATTTAGGGACTCAAGGCCAACCTACAAAAGAAATAGGATTTAGCAACTCAACAATCAAATGCAAGAACGAGCATAAATATTTTAATGTAATATATTAAACAAAAAATAGGCCTTTCATTCAGTTTATCTACATTTGTTTGCCTCAGATACTCAGGAGAGCTGTGTATCTTTGTATTATAGATAGAAAAAAGGCCCCTTACAAGCACTCACCACCTCGCTCCAGGCCAAGCCATGAGGGGTTGAGTTTTACAAGGTTGGTAAAATAATGAACTTAAAAAATAAGACCTGACCTGATTCTAGCAAGCTAAACATCCTAGCTCATCACCTTGACCTAGACCAAGTGCTTGTAGGTCTCGCGCAGCTCAGTTTATCTACATAATTACACATTCACTTCACTTCTATATATACCTTTCAATTATGGGACATGACCTATGTACCCTAGGTATACCAGATACCTGTTCTTATCTTCACCAAAGTCAACCATATATCAATGTAATCTGGGCCCTAACTGTAGCCTGTGATATATTAGATTTCAAGATAAATTTTAAATAAACTCCGCATGTCTTTCTAGGTATAGCCGGTCCCAAGCCTGGGTAAAGGAGGAGGGTTGTGATAGGCTTGGTGAGCCAACATCAAAACCAGCCATTACTATGGATATGAAACCCAGTTTGGATTTCATATCTAGCCTACCTCAACATGCTTGAGATAAAGACTTTGTAAAAAAAGAAGAAGATAAATCTTAAATCAAGTAGCAGAATAAGCATAGATTACAAGGTGACATCTTATTGGCAGAATTTGTTATGGGGCACTCCAAAAGAGTGGCTTTGGATATAGCGAACTTCAAATGTCGATCTTAGCCCTGGAACATTACAAAATTGTGGTTCTTAGCTACATCACTTGGCGCCCATTATTTTATTATTTCCAGCAGGGAGGCTGAGAATTTTTTTCAAAATGACCACTGGTGACCCTGTCTACTGTTTGGACCGAGACCAGGTTTGAACCAAGACCACGTCGAGGCAGGTCCAATCTGAGCCACACAAAAGACTGCACAGGCTCGGCGCACCAGATCTGCCCGTGGCCACAGAGGATCCAGGCCAAGCCCAAACTCTGCCATCGCTCACAATGGCCAAACCGCAGCAGCAAGCTCGCTAGCAATGTGAAAATGTTATCATCTCCGTGCAAAGATTATATTGACTGGTCATCCTCAAACATTGCAAGGACATGGCCATTGAAGTAGATGAGCCTGATGCTGGCCATGCCGATTTGTGAGTTATACGAGGCCGCATAGATCGTGTTGTTAGTAATCTTGAGTTGCTGTTTAGAGTCCTAGTTGGTTTAGAGTAGGAGTCCTAGTCGACTAAGAGTTGGTGTCCTAGTAGAGCAAGAATAATGAGTCCTAATTGAACTGTGGGTCAAGTCCTAGTAGGACTACTTATGTACCCATAGATAAGCAAAGGAATATAGGAGCTACTAGAATAAGGACCAGCGCCAAAGGTACAACAATTGATACCAGAGCCGGCTTATATCAGGAAGAGTAGTGGTGCATTGTGACAACGAGACAGATATGCTAGACGAGATCCCCTCTTCCACACGCAACAACCAGGTGAGTTCCAAGGGCGAAGTTCAGCGGCATGCCAGTAGTTTCAGAGGTGAGCGATATGACTAGCCACCTTGTTCTCACCAAGACCAAATACTTGGATTAGGGATGATGAAGATCAAGCTCAAAGCACGAGCGCTCTAGAAGGTTGTGGAGACAGGTGACATCGATGAGCAATAGGACATGATGGCTCTCGACGTACTGGTCAGCATTGTGCCACCGAAGATGGTGGGCACAATCACAGACAAGAGATCGACGAGGGAGGCATGGGATGTGATCAAGCTCAGCAGATCGAAGGCAACGACATGAGGAAATCGACAACACAACAATCGCGTCAGGAGCTCTACCTCACGGCCTTCAAGGAAGGCTAGAGCGTGGAGGATTTTCATCCGGACCTTCCTAGATGTGTCGACTCTCACACTCACGAAGGTGACCAGACACTTGAGAGTTGCAGAGAACACGTTCAACGAGTCATTGCCCAAGGTATACCACCACAATTAGATTAGGGGAAAAATGGTTTCATTAACTCTGATACGTTGTCAAGGAGGATACATATATATGGGTACAAAACTTAAGGGCCAAGTAACCCTAATACAAAAGGACTAAACTGCCCCTATAGTATCCTAATACAAGAGCAGTCCAACAGCCCCCGCCCCCCCCAGTCCCAACATCTAGCCACGGCAGATGTTGAGACTGGATCGAAACTCGGTGAACACCGTCGAAGGGAGCCCCTTCGTGAAGATGTCGGCGAACTGCGACAACGTCGGAACGTGCAGGACTCGCACCTCCCCGAGAGCCACCCGCTCACGAACGAAGTGAAGATCGATCTCCACGTGCTTCGTGCGCTGATGCTGCACCGGGTTGGTGGAGAGGTAGACGGCGCTGACGTTGTCGCGGTAGACCAACGTACTCCGGGCGAGGGGAGAGTGGAGCTCCTGAAGCAGCTGTTGAAGCCAGGAGGACTCGGCCACGCCGTTGGCCACAGCGCGGTATTCTGCCTCGGCACTCAAGCGGGACACCACGTGCTGCCGCTTCGAGGACCAGGAGACGAGGTTGCCGCCCAGAAAGACGGTGTAGCCGGAGGTGGACCGGCGGGTGTCCGGGCAACCCGCCCAGTCAGCGTCGGTGTAGACGACCAACTCGGATGCAGAGTCGCGCCGCAGAAGAAGGCCGTAGTCATGGGTGCCACGCAGGTACCGAAGGATCCGCTTCACCGCCGTGAGATGCGGCTCCCGCGGATCATGCATGTGGAGACACACCTGTTGAACCGCGTAGGAGATGTCCGGTCTGGTGAAGGTGAGATACTGCAGGGCACCTGCAAAACTCCTATAACTGGTGGGGTCGGCGACCGGGGCGCCGTCGGCCGAAGACATCTTCGCCTGGGTGTCCACGAGAGTGGAGCACGGCTTGCAATCAGCCATGCCCGCTCGCTCGAGGATATCCAGGCAATACTGGCGCTGGTGGAGGAACAGAGCACCCGGACGGTGCTCAACCGCAACGCCCAGGAAGTGGTGGAGCTGGCCAAGATTCTTCATCGCGAACTCGCGCTGCAGGGCGGAGATCGTGCGCTGAAGGAGAGTCGGGCTGGACGACGTGAGGACAATATCGTCCATGTATAGGAGGAGGTAGACAGTGTCATCCTCACGTCTGTAGACGAAGAGCGAAGTGTCCGACTTGGCCTCGACAAAGCCGAGCGAGGCCAGGAAGGAAGCAAACCAACTGTACCAAGCCCGACGCGCCTGCTTCAGCCCATACAGGGACTTGTTCAGCCGGCAGACCATGTCTGGAGCTGAATCAACGAACCCTGTCAGCTGACTGCAGTACACCATCTCCATCAACGTCCCGTGGAGGAAGGCGTTCTTGACGTCCAGCTGGTGGACAGGCCAAGAACGCGACAGAGCCAGCGACAGAACGGTGTGAACTGTCGCCGGCTTCACCACCGGGCTGAAAGTCTCGTCGTAGTCGACGCCGGGACGCTGCGTGAAACCACGAAGCACCCACCGTGCCTTGTACCTCTCAAGAGACCCATCCACCTTCCTCTTATGCGTGAACACCCACTTGCCAGTGACAACATTGCCACGACCAGGACGGGGAACCAGGTCCCAGGTCCGGTTGGCTAGCAGGGCTGCATACTCTTCTTCCATAGCCCGACGCCAGTGAGGGTCGACGAGGGCGCTACGGACAGAAGAGGGGATAGGCGAGATGGGTGACGAGGCAGGCGGCGAGGAGGTCGAGGACGATAGAACGACCCCGGAGAAGCGCTCCACAAGTCGAAGGATGCCGGCAGCCCATCGAGTCACCATCGGGTGAACGTGACGAGGGTCTCGATGGAGCAGCGGAGGGTGGTACACTAGATCCTCAGGACGGGAAGAGGACGGATCACCAACCCGCGCTCGTCGCTGATAGACGAGAACGGGGTCGGTGTACCGCGGTCCAGGGGCCGCAGGTGGTGCGGCTGACGACGTTGGGGACGCCGTCGTGGCCATCGGGGTCACGCAAGGCGCGACGGACGACGTCCAGGACTCCATCGGGGACACCGGGGACGCCGGGGCCGCGCGTGGTGCGACTGACGACGCCGGGGCCGCGCGAGGCGCGACGGACGACGTCGGGGACGCCATCGGGGACATTGGGGCCGCACATGGCACGGCGGCGACGTCGGGGACGCCGGGGCCGCGCACGGTGCGGCTGACGACGTCGGGGACGCCGGGGCCGAAGCGTGGCACTGCGGGCGACGTCGGGGACGTCGGGGCCGCGCGTGGCGCGACGGACGTCGGCGGGGACGCCGGGGACGTGCGTGGCGCAGCGGACGACGTCGGGCCGTCGAAGGAACGGCCAGTGGCGGCAAGAACTCCGGATCCGGCGAAGGCGCTCACAGGGGAGGCGGCGACGGGGCCGGTGGCGCCGTATCCGAGGGCGGCCGCGGTCGGGCTAACGACGGGGAGAGGCTCCAGGCCAACGATGGAGGGGGGAAGGGGGAGGTGAGCCGGCGGCGAGCCGGCCGGTGGCGGCGGCGCCCGTGGATGTGGGAAGGCCCGACATCGGGAGAGGGGAGAGAAAGGCCGCTCTGATACCAAATTAGATTAGGGGAAAAATGATTTCATTAACTCTGATAGGCTGTCAAGGAGGATACATATATATGGGTACAAAACTTAAGGGCCAAGTAACCCTAATACAAAAGGACTAAACTGCCCCTATAGTATCCTAATACAAGAGCAATCCAACAACGACAACAAGTTGTACCTCACATAAGAGCAGTGAGAGGCGTGGCTAAATGAAAATAATGGTAAGAAGCCCGTCGACTCGTCGAAGTCAGGGACTTGCCAGAGGCACCCACACTGCAACTCATCGAGTGGTGGTGGCGAGCACACAAAATCTGATCCTCCCGTCCTAGCCAAAGTTTGGCCGAGATTAGTGTCGAAGGTGCGGAAAGAAAACATTGGGCTTGAGAATGTCGCTCTTGGCCCAAACAGGGGGGGGGGGGGGGGGGGGAGGCTTAGAGCGTGGATTTTAAGAAGGCACCTTGTTGATAGCCAAGGTGTACTACGTTCATAGTTATTAAGGCGGTAAGGCGACATAAGGCGACCGACCCCCTTTTTACCTTTTAAGCGATAAAGCGTAAGGTGAGGCGACGCCTTAATATAAGAGAATGTAGAAATATAATTTCAATTAGCAATACAAATAGTTCAACAAATAGCAATATAATATTGTTTCCTGGCCTGCCTCTTCTGTGGTCTCAGCCCAGCCCACGGGCCGCTCACCCACTGGTCTGCCTCTTTTGTGGCCTCAGCCCAGCACACGGGCCGCTCACCCACTGGCCTGCCTCTTCTGTGGCCTCGGCCCAGCCCACTAGCCTGCCTCTTCTAGGGCGACCCCCCTCCCCCGCTCCCGGTTCCCAGTCCCCACCCGCCCCCCGCTCCCTCAACCCGTAGCGGCGCCCCCCACTCCCTCAACCCGCAGGCGGCGCCTCCCCGGCGGCAGCCTCCCCGCCCGCATGTTGCCTTCCTCCACCGGCGGCCCCCCCTCCCGATTCCGAGGCTACGAGCGGATCTGCTCCACAGACGGCTCCCGCCCCCGATTCAGGCACGGATCGGCAGTGGCCTCCCCCCGCCCGGCGTGCTGCCTTCCTCCGCCGGCACACCCCACGACTCAGGCAAGGATCGGCGGCGGACTCCCCCCTGCCCGGCATGCTGCCTTCCTCCGCCGAGCGCCCCCCTCCCGCAGGTACTCTTCTGCTGCTCGGGCCTCTCCAGAAGGCGGCTCTGCCCCGCCCCCACCCGCCTTACGCCGGAAACCAAGGCCACCCGGACGCCTTACCTCCGTCAGGCGCCTTAGTGACGCTTAAGCGACGCCTTGATAACTATGACTACGCTATGGCGCGCCTTGCAATAGAAGAGGTCCTGTCACCATCAATGGAGCTGGTTGAATCACGGGTCTATGTGCACCTCAGCGCTTTTGACAACCTTGATGATGCACTATGGAACTTTTCGACATGGGTGCGGTCAATCATATGATTGGGTCGCGTGTCTTCTCCGAGCTTTGGGAGAATAACGCACTCACCTTCAAATGGGAGAATGACGCGGTCGCGTGACGTATGAGCACCAAGATGCACCGGATGCTCGACAACATAAGCGACCACTTGGAACGGCCCCTCCAACCACGGCTCAGATCTGGGCAAGGCGTCAGATGAGGACTCGCCCTCAGAGGACAGGGCGCTCGACTCCAATGCAGCTCCAAACACACCCGTGGGCAGAGATCACGAGGCAACTGCTAGGATAGCGGGTGCTTTGCCCGTGGCACCTGGTACCTTGTCTACGAACGTGTCGTGCTGCTGAAGAGCCTAAAGGTGGTGTGGATGAAGGCAAAGGTGAGCCAAGAGCTGATTTCGTCACAATTGAAGTGGTACAATAAAAGGTTGCCAGTGGGGGCATGGGGATAGACCAAGTGGTAGAAACACCATCAGAACCAGACCAAGGAGGTGTACAAGAAGATGGACAAAGGCACTAGGACAGGGGAAGTTCAAGGAATTGTGTGGACGCATGGGAATCTCAATGTCAAGTGCAAGCATCATGATTAGGGAGGGAAATGATGTTAGTAATCCTGTATTGCAGTTAAGAGTCCTAGTAGAGCAGGAATCATGAGTCCTAGTCCCTGTAGGACTACTTATGTACCTCTAGCCGCTAACAAGCATGTCCCACCCACCACACTTTTGGATAGCCACTAACCAACCAAGCAAGGGCACAAATGTCATTTCTCTCAGCCTCCCAGCCAGAAATAATAAAACAATGGGCACGATGTGTTGTAGCTAAGAACCACAATTGTGTAATGAGCCAGGACCAAAATCAACACTTGGAGTGGGTCCTACCCAAAGCCACTCTTTTGGAGTGTCACAGAGCAAATTTTGCCTAACTTATTATATAGATTCTGATTCACAAATCCCCACATACTTCCACGGAATCAAGACAAAATGAAAGGTACTACCAGCTTACAGAAACAGCACAAACTATAGATATTTACCGGACACAATGATGCACTTTCAAGATGGTCACAACCATCAAGATTAACATTCTGCAGATTCGGGCAGGAGAGTCTCAGGAATGTCATTGAACAACAGCCCGCAAGAGAGAGGCTAGCCAAAGAACTACTGTTCAGTTCCACGATGCTCAAGCTCTGCGATATGCAGGAAAATACCAACACAACTTAAATACAACAAAACATGTTGTTACTGTTATCTTAAGAAACCTATAAAATAATAGGAAGCACAAACTCCATACCTCACAATTGTCAAGAATCAAAGATCTCAACATAGGACAACCACCTCCATCACTAAAAACTTCACAGATTGTATTGTTTAATGATTCACAGTCACTAAGATCAACATCAGTCAAGTGTTTGCATTTCAATGACAAGCTAGATAGGCTCTCTTGTTTTTGTAGAACCAATTTCTTCAGAGACAAATTAAACATTCCGTAAGTGTTCAAATGTATCCAAATAAGTCAACAAGAATTTTCCAGTGATAAAACACAAAACTAACCTGAAGAGCACCTGATGTTATGCTAACACGTTGAAGCGCTGAACATCTGGAAACTTTGATGTAAGAAAGAACTGGGCTTCGCAAATTCAGATCAGCAAACCTAACAAGGAAGGTAAGCCATTATGAAAAAAAAAAGGCATACCCGGTGCTGAAAGCTCCCACACGTTGTGGGGTCTGGGGAAGGGAATTTCTAGGCAGCCTTCCCCTTGCTTATTTTGCAAGGAGGCTGATTCGAACCCAGGACCTCCAAGGTAAGCCATTATGAAAAAGATTAAAAAAATCAGCAGCAATCAACAAAGAGCCAGATAATAGGCAACTGCAATCCCAACTCACTTGCGTAAATGCACAAGACTTATATTCCTAAGGTGTGGCAGGTCCAGAGAAATTGATGTCAACAGACTGCAATTATCAAGTTGTAACAACTGTAATAATTGTCAAAGAAACTCCATTAGTTCTTGTAGCTACAAGTTTAAAGAACAATACAAAAAAAAATACTACCTCAAGCAGACGACTATAAGCTATCGCAGCCATTGAAGCAGAGGTGATCCCTTCACAACTTAGCAGTCTCAAGTCTACCAACATTGGAAGCCTTACCGACTTCATATCAGATAAAAAGATACATATTAAGCATTATTATGCTGACAGTTACATGAAGAACCCATGAAACACACATATGAGAACAGAATTGAATAAAACAAACCTCAAATGCAATGTTTGGACAGTTAGATGCATCAAGAACAGAAAGATTTGGACAGCTGCTAGCTATTTCACGCAGTGTCTCATCTGTTACACAAGAGCAAGATGACATATCTAGTTTCACCAACAACGAACAAGCTGAAGCTGCTTGACGAATTGCATTGTCAGAAAGCTTATGGCAGGATTGAAAATCCAATTCAAGTAACTGAGGACAGCTGAGTGATACATGAGCCATGCCAGTCCGTCTCAAAGACAGCACTTCAAGTTGGGGACATCTGAACGATAATGTAAAAGTATATTAGCCAGATGACAATTGTGACAGTACGCAGCAAAATACTTGCACCACAGAGTCAATCACCTGACAGATATTCTGAGTGCACGGCACTTCAATATTTGAAGTTCACGCAATCCATCATGAGTAACAGTAAGTTCTTGGATTCCACAACCAAAATATGCATCATTTATTGTCAGAGTAGTCAATAATGGGCACTTAGCCAAAGCATGAAAAAATGCTTCTCCCAAATGTCCCTTGCCCATTGTTAGTGTCCTCAGATGCCTAAAAGATACCAAATTTGAAAATACAATAATAAGAACTAGAATGTGGCGGCCATGGAGAACAAAATCTTGGGAGGGCAGACTGCGACCTTAAGAACATTATTGCTTCTACCACCAGTGCTTCTGAATTCATAACACCAGAGAGATTAAGTTCCTTAACATTCTGGTAACGATGGCAAATATCAACAACTGCAAGCAACATGGTAGAATGTGAATAACATTAGGTAATAATCCAGCGGGATTACAAATAGAGCAGCATAATAACGAGCATGCACAAATTAACTGCATGCCCTAGCTATCAAAAGGGATAGGATGCTTAGCTAAGCAGAAGAGTTCAATAAAGCGATTCTAGTTTTTAGTCAGAATCCTATAAACTGTAAACGACATCCATTAGCCTATCTGTCATTTCCTTGTATATACTTATTTAATAATAAATTTGAATGTCAAGGAAGTTCTAACTCTGTGTGTGCGCGCATTTTGAGGGTTTATTGAACCGATTGTCATTATTTATGGAATAATATGCTTAACAAAATAAATTTCAATTTCAAATAATGGAGTTGATGTTATAGTTATTTGATAAGGGAGGTAGTAGTAAACGCAGAGAGAGGTTAAAAAAAAAAGAAATTGACATACAGTTCTGCTGAGAAATCCTAGTGTTCTCAAACTTCAAGCACCTCCAGAAATCACCATGCATACTAGCACATCGCCACTGTTTGCATGTCGCACCGGCTCTGCATAAATCTTTCTGGCCCAAGAAAGAGAATATCTGCAATGACAAATCTAAGAAATCAGTACATTCCAAATCAAGCATTCTTGCGTGTATGGAAGTCTATAATAATAAGAAGCGTGTGGCAAACCAGGTGCAGGAGATCATCAGAGAGATCCATTTTTATTCCAAAATCCTCAGAATTTCTTCCAACTGACTTGTCTACATCATCATCTCTCTTGTTAGCGGCATCCCTTGGGCTCTCAGTACTTCCATTGTTTGGTAAAATTGACAAGCCAAATTCCAATGCATCTTCTGGGCAGTGTGATTCGGAGCCAAAAGAGGTAGCATTGACACCAGAATGATGAGAGCTTTCTCTGCAAAATAGAAAAACATCATGAGATAGTTCAAAAAAAAAAGATACAACTGAAGTAGTTAGAAGAAACCTAACTGAAACAAATGGAATGACTACTCACAGTCCCGTCCGTAGAGGATTTAGTTCCTCAAACATAAATTGTAAAATTAAGTATAGTTACATAATAGCATCCTCAGACAGTGTAACAAGACATAATATGGAATAACCTCATACCACAAAAAGATAAACTCCAAATTCCACAATCATAGTTCATAGTAAACTATTCAAATTGCATATGCAACACGATCTAGAATAACACCATAGTACAAAAGGCCCTCATTCTGCAGCACAACAAATAGTACAAGATACTAACAATAAATGACATTAAAAAGAGGAAACATCTACAAAAGCAGTGGAAGTCATAAACTTGCATGCAAGGCTAAAATAGCAGGCCATAACAAAGCCAGAATAACAAAAAACCTACATAGCATGGCCTGAGTCATCTATTAGGAGCGACTAAGATGCATGTTATTCACTTCATATAATGCAGTTTTAACATGGTGCGGGTAGCTTGGAGGAAAAGGGATTAAAAAGAGCAGCACGTTGCACATAGCCCCCGCTTGCGCAGAGTCCAGGAAAACATTGAATTGAAAAACGTTTTTGTGACAAAGTAGCCACTCTACCGATTACAAAAAACCTTTTATTTATATAAAGTGTTTCTAGGAAACAGAAATACATCAGTCCAACAAATTAGATTAGGGAAAAGTAATCACAATTAACAGCCTGTCAATGGGTTACATATATAGGGGGATACAGCTTAAGGGTTAAGCAACCCTAATACCAAAAGACTAAAATGCCCCTACCCCCTATACATGCAGTCTAACACTTACTATATAACTAAGACCCGGGGGCATGTGATTGCAGCATGCCTTCCTTTTTAGTGCAATGCGAGTAAACGATTTATTTCAGTTTCA
The DNA here is from genome assembly GCA_030760725.1 of Neostapfia colusana. Lineage (NCBI taxonomy): Eukaryota > Viridiplantae > Streptophyta > Magnoliopsida > Poales > Poaceae > Neostapfia > Neostapfia colusana. The sequence continues at coordinate 21,895,048 of JASWHV010000003.1, forward strand.
TCCAAATGATGCACAATAAACTCAGCAATATCATAATCATAAAAAAATATCAAAAAAAGTGTGTGACTAGATAAAATTCCCTACAACCGATTCAGCTAGTCTAGGTCGCTATTGCTTCAAGAAATCTCAATGTTGTTGGAATTCCAAACAGGGAAAATCAGGAATAATGAGAGCATTGATTTACTTCAAAAATCTGCCGGCCTTATATAGCCAGTTACACCACGATTATGTTCCATCTAGGACTCTCCTTCCCTAATCTAATTGCCAGCAACCTCCATTTCTACGACCTGTCTTATGCCCTTATCTATGAATTTCATGTCTTATTTATGGAGTCCATCCTAATACAACTCCCGGGCGCCCCTTGAGCCCACGTTCGTGCCGAAGGGACCACGCCACTGCTTGGATCAGAGCCAGATAGGCCTGCCAGCTCCTGGCATATGATGCCTCACACACCCAATCCGAGCACCATCACGCCCAGTGAGCCACTGTGTACACCCACCATCGTTGCGCTTGTGCACGCCTTCACATGACCACCTCCAGTCACGGCCTGCCTGCCGCCGCCTTGAGCTTCTTTACCTTGAGGCACCACGACCGAGATCTAGAGCTGTCCGCTCAAACCCTCGATCGTCCTCTGCAAGCCTGGTTTGTAGCATCGGTTGCGCACGCCGCACGAGTCTACCACGTATGCCATTGGGCATGCTGTGGCAGTAGCTCCTCGCCGAGATCCACTCCTCCTGGGGCCGAGATCCACGTGCGCTTGCAGACAGGCTCACGTCGTCCTGCACCCTCAACCTCGGCGGTCACACCCACCATGCGTTGTCAGGTCTGGTCTCACCTTGATTCTTGTCGGATCCATGCCAATTTCCGGGGTTCACCCAGATTCACGAGGCCTCGCCGTGAGCCTCACAACAGATTCCCGCCGCCTGCAAGATCCGTCTTCTTAACCTCGCTCCAGAAACGCGTGCAGGATTCCGCCTGGATCTGCCACTGCGAGCTCTGCCCCGCGGTGAGATCCACACGTGTCCTTCCTGCTGAGGTCCGCGTCACAGTGCCCGGGCCTCCCTGCCCGCAACGCCAAGATCCAGGGCTTCCGTGTCGGGCCACACGCCGCCAGCGCCACTCCTCGGCCTTGCTCATCCACGCCTCACCACAGCTCGCCTGAGTCCGCACCTGCGATCCAGGTGTAAGCCTATCTCGCATCATCATACCCGCTTGAGGCCACACCTCAAGCTGGATTTGCAGGCCTCTGAGCACCGATTGCTCCTATCAGGGGCAGCGATCTTGGATCTTAAACATATGGCACTGGATACCAGATTATTGGAATTAAAAAAATCAGGAATAGTGAGGGGGGTGGTTTATTCCAAAGATCTGGCGGCCTTATATAATCGGTTACATCCCGATTTTGTTTCCATCTATGAATCTTCTTTCTTAATCTACTAGGACTCTCCTTTCTGAATCTAAATGATCTCTAGGACCTGCATTGTCTATATGTTTCCAGCCTTGTTTATGGAGCCCTATCCTTATAGGACTCCTAGACGTCCAGGCCCATCCTACCTGCAGCTTGCACCCGGCCCATGTCTCGTGCATCATACAGGATCACCAAACGAATGTTTCGAAGACCCAGTAATGTTTGATAAATAAAACAACAATTGCAGATAAAACTCCATAACATGCACAATAACAAAACTAAAGAGGAACAAATCTTGGCAGCAACTTACGCGCCAAAGCCGCGCACTCTGAGACGTTTATTCTGCATGTCCCGGTCCTCATCTTCTTCGTGTTCGTCTGCCCACGCAGCCTCTGCACTGCCACCAGCATGGGTCCGGTCTGGGACGGTACCGCCTAACATGTCACAGAGCCCCAACGACGGGGTGGGTTGCCCATCTGATCCCCTCACAGCGGCCATCGAGGTCCCTTCCGCGTCAGGGTTCCACTCGGAAAGAACAGCTGTCCAGTTGCAGGAGTAGGACGCGGGCTGTTGGCACGACAGGAGGCGCCAGCCTCGCCGCCCCAGTGACAGCGCGAGCTCCAGCTCTTCGTGCGCCTCCTCATCACTCTCCTTCCCGTCGTCCCCTACCTCCCTGCCAGCGCCCTCCACGCCCTTCATCCGGCCTCCGTCCGCCATCCCCTCACGCGGAATCAACAATACCTAATCCTAGAACCAAACCCCGGCACAATATCCAGCCGTCAGACCCATGAACCCAAGCGCAACTCGACGGAGCACACCAGATTTATCCCGCCGCAGCTGCGAATTCGACCGGGCTCGGTCGAATTGCCTCGGGCCCCGCGGCTGGCGCGCCCGCAATCCCGGAACCACTTGCCAGCGGGTTGGGAGGGGGCAGCGGCTCGCGGCAGTCCGTACACACGCGATCGCCACGAGCCGCGCGAATCGGGCGGATCTGCGCGCCCCGGAGACGGTGGTGGTGGTGCTGGCCGCGCTCGCGCCCTCCGGAGGTTGGGGAGGCCGAGGAGTGGTCGGTGGTGTGGGGGGGGGGGGGGGGGTTGAGAGCTCGGACCGTGAGTATGGGGGAGCGGCCGCTTTGTATGGAGACGGGTTTCATGCTGACGTGTGGGACTGCAGTTACATGGGTCCCTTCTGTTAGTGTTTGGGCCGTGTTTTTTTTGTGGGCTTTCCGCTAGTACTTCAGTGCGCCCGGGAGCATGTGATGGTTGGCCTTTTTTTTCACTGACATGTGGGTTCAGTATTAGCCCAAGCTATTACTGTAGAGCAGTGTAGTAGTAGTAGTATTCTTGTGCAGTTAGTTAGCGTTTACTTTTCCTTCATTCTCGATGACATGTGGGGTCAATCAGTTACGCGGACCGAGCGTCAGTGATCTGAGACAATGGAGGTAGTGTAACCTAATGTAGGCTCTAACCGAGGATGTCCTAACCAGACATGGAGGGGACAGCTAGGGCCCGCTATGAACCTCACGGCGGTGTGCCACTTGCAGTATGTTTGCGTAACTCTATACCATGCCGGCCCCGCCTGTCAGTAAGCATGTGACTTGGGGTGGTGGTTGCCTGTGACCACGGTCAGCTGTGATCTGAGTAGGTTTGACATGGCACTGTTAATGTTTCATGGGTTCGAGCCAGGATGGACCCGCCTGTCGTTATCTAAGGTGCGTGCAGCACAAATTAAGGATTACTATTATGTGTGTGAAAACTTGTTGTAGCGTAATAAATAAATAGCTACTTAAAAAGAGTATTAACCATATAACACACTATCTTTGGTGTAGCTATCTTAGTCTGTTTGGTCTTGTGTACCATTCCCACAAAATCAGTTTCCCTTTGTCCACGTGTTATGTCGTGTAGCACGTGTTTTTTTTAAATGTATTGTATTTGCATTCACATGCCCTGCTTTCCTCCCTCCTGTTCTTCATGTTTTCATGTTCAGCACGTAAACCCTCAATCCTCATATAGTGCCGCGGCACGAGCTCCCCTCAATGCTCACACGAGCTTTTATTGACATCGTGTGTTGTGTCCCGACATGGTGCTTGCACTACCGTGCTAGCTTCCTTTGCATAGTGTGTTTTCTGATCGGTTATGACATACGTTGTGGCATTCACTATAACAAACTTAGTAACTAATCACGGTTGGAAACCGTCGTAAGTAAAATAGCTTATTTATGACGGTGAAGCGTTATTTACGACAGTCTGTAGCCGTCACAAGTCAAATATCGTAACTAACGATGGTCAGAAACTATCGTAAATAATCACTATATCATCGTAAATAGCTTATTTATGACGGTGAAGCGTTATTTACGATGGTCTGCACCTGACACTAGTCAAATGTCGTAAATAAACTTATTTACAATGGCTACCGTCAGAAATAAGTTATTTACCACGGCCTAGCATAGCCGTCGTAAATACTGAAGGCTTTCCATGTGGCCCTCACTTATTTACGAAGGCCATTCCCTACGTTGTCGTAAATTGTACAGCCTTATTTACGAGGGTTGACACTTGGGCCTTGTTGGGTGTTTTTGTCACAGGCACACTCAGATTTGTGTCACAAGTGGAGTAGAAAACCAGGAAGATGTTCTGCGTCCCAATCTCGGGATTTTGGTGGAGTACCAAAAAGGGGATGAACTCAGAAGTGTTGTGGCGGCGCTCAACAAACACCAGCGCTCATCCTGCTCCTTTTATTAACCGAAAACAATCCCTGGTGTAATAACGTCGCTCGGGCTTTGCACCATGCGGACTTGATCTCATGTAGTGCATGCATGCGCCATGCACGTATGACCCAAAATCCCGGGCGTTTGAAAATCAAAAACAGAAAACACACGCTAGGACTCGGTGCAACACATGAGACACAGGACATCCCCCTGGTTCTTGTCATGTGTGCATTATTTCTTTGAAACATAAAGGAAACTAAAAGCTTGATCAATCTTTAGAAGTACTCAACAATCTCCCCCTACTTCTGAGATTTGATCTCCAGAACTCCAATCTTCTCACGAAGCTCTTGGAAAAGTGTACGTCCCAGTGGCTTTGTGAGAATGTCAGCGAGTTCATCCTTTATCCCAACATGCTCTAGGATGACTTCTCCACGATCAACACATTCTCTGCCAAAATGGAACTTGATGTCAATGTGTTTACTTCTATCATGTAGAACTGGATTCTTTGCTAATGCAATTGCTGCTATGTTATCCATCTTAATCACTGGTGCAGGTACTTGAATTCTTGTCACCTTTTCAAGCACATGCCTGAGCCAAATAGCCTGACTTGTTGTTGCTGCTCCTGCCACATACTCAGCTTCACATGTGGATTTTGCCACAACCTTTTGCTTATGAGACATCTAGCTGATAGGATTCTCACTCAGGAAGAAAATGACTCTTGTTATGTTTCTCTGATCATCCACATCTCCCCCAAAGTCACTATCACTATAACCCTTTAACTCAAGGCTTCCTTCACCTCGGTTGTAAGACAAGCCATATCTTATTATAGCTACCACATACCGAAGCAAATGCTTCAAATCCACCATGTGTTCCACTTGTGGTTCTGCCATGAACCTGCTCAAGTACCCAACACCAAAGCTAAGATCAGGCCGAGCACGTAAAAGATACCTGAGTCCACCAATTATGCTGCGATAAGTAGTTAGATTAGTCAGTGGTGTTGTACTTCTCTTGGTGAGCTTCAAGCGAGGTTTCATGGGAGTGGCACACCCATTGCATGTTATCATGCCACTCCGTTCTTGCAACTCTGCAGCATATGCTTCTTGACACAGTTCAATACCATGTCTCCCTTGTTTTACTTCAATACCGAGGTAGTATGACAAACTTCCTAGATCACTCATGCGAAACTTCTCCTTCATTTTCTTCTTGAACCGACTAATCTCCTCCATGTTCTCCCCCACAGTCAATAAGTCATCAACATACACTCCCACAATGAGTCTTGCCTCACCTCCAAGCTTAGTGTACAAACCATGTTCTGATTTGCACCGTGTAAAACTTTCATCAAGTTTGTAGTTCCATGCCCTAGGAGCTTGCCTTAAACCATAAAGCGCCTTGTGGAGTCTTAAAACCCACTTGTCCTTGCTTTCAGCTATGAAACCCGGTGGTTGAGTAACATAGATCTCCTCTTCAAGGTTCCCATTCAAGAAAGCGGACTTAACGTCCATGTGATGAACATACCACCCAAAATATGCCGCAACGGCTAGCACTATTCTCACAGACTCCATCCTTGCAATCGGTGCAAACACCTCTTCAAAATCAACTCCTTTCTTCTGCACATACCCCTTGGAAACAAGCCTTGCTTTATGGCGTGTAACATTCGCATGCTCATCTTTCTTCAATTTGAAAACGCATTTCAAGTTAATGGCACGATATCCCTCCGAAAGATGTACCAATGACCATGTTTTGTTCTCTTCAATGGATGTGAGCTCTTCAATCATGGAAATACGCCACTTCTTGGTCCTCAAGGCCTCTTCTGTTGTGCATGGCTCTTCACCTATGACAACGAAAAGCTCATCTAATCCTCCTTCTTCCGGTTCACAATTTGGCACCATCTCAAGAATATTTCTCATGGAACGATAGCGAAGTGGCGCTTCTTTCAGATCACTATCCAACTCTAGTGATAAGGTAGGAGGTGACACAAACTCCACATCCTTGGGTGCATGCTGCCTCAGTTGTGCGACGGCCCCAAATGGCCTCGTCGAGCTAGGATCACACTGACGGGTGCTGCGTTGCACAACACCGGATAACGCACATCAAAGATATAAAGCGGAAGCAAAGTTTTATTACATAAACCAGTTTATGAACATTTTTACAACAAAATAGTTCAGTCCACACTCACGGGCGTAGACTACACATCGAGTTCACGTTCAGCCCGTGAACGTGTCCTCGCTAGCACGCACACACACTAACACGGCGGCGTGCACGACTCCCACTCGACGGGGTTCCCCTCCTGGGGTTCCGTCTCCTCCTCAGGAGTCCCTTCCTCATAGACCCCTGCAAAAGCTTCAAACACAAGCAGTGAGCATGATGGCTCAGCAAGACTGACCCGTCTCTCCTATACATGAAACTTCTACATGGTGGGTATAGGGTACATGAGGTAAATAATTTTTAAAAGACTCGCCTAATTATTTGAACCTTACTTTCAAGGTTTTAGCAGCCGGTTGTGGAGAACCTTACGCTAAGGCACAAGAGAGAGCCACAATCAAATGAGAAACACATTTCTCTCATGTACTTTGCCCAAAATTGAAAATAACTTTAATTAGCTCTAAACTACAACAAGACATTAACAAGCAAAGTATGTCTTTCAAATTAGCAAACTTTTAACATGTATCTAGCCTATTCTTTCTACGTCACGGTACATTGAACAAGTGGTACTCACTGACCGCGAGGGATGGCGATTATAATCAATTTACACCTGCAGGGTTACCCGAATAACCCATCACGTATGCCTGTACTCGATGTTGCCTACAGCAACCATCACGGACGTCGTACGCAACCACCTTTCACCCGTCAGCCAAATGTTGAACCGGTCCAATCTCCCGAGCAAGAGATCTCTACGCGCGCATCCACAGTGCCGCCGACCGATTTACACCTCGATCTCTCAACCTACCCTCTAAACGACCAGCTATGCCTCAACACCCAGCTACCCGAGTTACATCCGTTTCCCGGTTCCCATATAGCCAGTAGGTCTTCGGTACTGTTCTAGCTTGTTCAACAGACCCACACATGGCTCGGTCCTCAATCGACACAAGCGGAGCTATAGCACCCAGGCCCCAAAGTCCTGCGGCTCTTACTCTCCGCTCGGTCTCATTTTTCTTGCCATGTGTTTCATTTGCTATCTTTACTCGAGCGATGTGCCTCTAGCCTATTCTCGCGAGTAGTTCTAACTACTCAACTTGTACTGAATGAATCCTACACTATCTTAGCATTGCAGTAGCTAAACGGGGTTTACAATCCTAATCCCAACCCATGGTTTTCTTGGCTATGCATTTGGGTTTCAAACAAGACTCTAATGTAAGAATTTATTGAGTGCTCAAAGTAAGTTCTCAAAACAGTAAAACTTTATGAAAAGGTTAATGCAAACCGGAGCTTGCCTTGCTGCTCTTGGTCTAGGCTAGCTTCTCTTCCAGAGTGACGAAGTCTATGACTTCGGGTTCCTCCTCAACCTTAGCGACTACATGAGATAACATGTATATGTATCAATTTAAATGTATTTGAATTGAATTTAAACTTGTGAAGATTATAATTCTTACTAGACAGATCCAATGACTCTGAAATTTTTACTATGGTTTGATTACAACCTAAACAGGGACTTGGCCAAGTTTCATTTGCAGCCAAGCTCATTTGAGCTCTCCACAAATAATTATGTACTTGAACTTAATTGGAGCTCTTAGGGTGTTCCAGGGATTTTCATGGAGCAAGCCATGACTTTCTGAAAACTATATTTTTAGGGGGTTCTAATGGAGTTGGTTTTACTTAATTTGAAGGTTCCTAGCTAAAGATATGAGCTAAACAATTTCAGAGAAATTCTGAAAATGTTTCTGGACATTTTCTATTTTTTCTGAAACAGTTTTATTAATCATACCATTAGGTGGATCAAATGAGCCCAACTGGATCTGAAATTTTTATGGTAGCTCAGGGATATTTTGGTGAACATCCTAGCAAAATTTCAGAATTTTCCTCCAACGGATTCTCCAGTTAAAATTCTAAACAGTTTAAAATTTGCAGAATTCATTCTGGAGAACTAAGGATTTTCATGAAGTGAAACTTGATTTGTTGGAAAGTACTCAGAGAGCTGAATCCAACAAAATTTGGTTCACTCGATTTGGAGTTTCCTAGCCAAAGTTATTTGGGTTTGAAGTTTGAACTAAATCTGAAAATCGGGAAAAAGTTTAAACCGCTGCGCTGGGACCGGGGCTACATGTCAACTTCTTAGCGGTCGACACACGGGGCTATAGAATCCTTCGCACGCAGCCACACCCGATCCGGTGCCACAGTGAATCCCGGTTTTAAAATATCAGCTGCTGACACGTGGGACCGGGGGCTTCGTCTACCTCCGGCCTCCCGTGCTCGGCCGCCGTGACCCCTCGCCGGAGAGCTTGCCGGTGGCCTCTGTCGTGCGCCAAACTCCATGATCTTGGCTGCCTCTACCTAAATCCATCCGGGGAACACGATGCTGGGCTCAGCTCGTCACGACAATCACCGGAACACGACCGACGATGAGCGGCGACTTCGGAAGAACTTCGGCCGTGTCGGCCGGACTTCCTAGCACCCCAAACAATCAAGAAAAAGACCGTAGAGCATCAGTGGACCCTAGGAAAGACCGACATGAGCTCGAAGCAGCTCGGGGGAGGTCTTAGGTAGGCTCTCACCGTGCGCCCGACGCTTCCCGAGCCATCCGCCGTTGGCAAGCTCGGAAATACGCCATGTACACGGGTTCTCATGCTAGAGGTTGTGAAGCTAACTTGTGCGCCACTAAGTCTAGATCGTGTAGGAACAGTTTGAGGATCTCTAAACAACTATGGAGTGAGAATTTGGTGGATTCGCACCCGAAGGTCGGTCTGCATCGAGTGAAAAAGAAAACTGAAATTCGTCGCCGGTGATCAAACACTCGAGCTATGGTTCGGAGGTGAGCAGCACCAGTCTCTAACGCGTCCGGGGACGCCTTAGTTTGGGCGTGACATGCTCCTGTTTGGGCTGTCCACAGGAGCCCGAGGTGCGGCAGACTTAGGTCACCGGAAAGAACCTTCGGTAGGGGCGAGATCAACCGAGTTCAGCTAATTCCCTACGACGAGAAAGGAGAAGGGAAACCTCTAGTACCATTTTGCAGCTCGGAGGGAGTGGAGAGGTCGTGCTCGTGAGCTCTTCCGATCGATTACGAGAGAGCGGCAGCGAGAGCGGTGTTTCTTGCGCAAGGGAGCAGAGAAGCAACCGAATACGCCTATCCCCGGCTCAGTCTCAGGAATAAGAAGGCAGCGAGGCGGTTCAGCGGCTCGGGGCGGCAAGCAGCTGCTGGCCCCGACGGCCTGGCGCGGTGGCGGCTGCTGGCTCACGCGCAAGTAACCGAGCTCGACTCCTCAGTCGGTTGATTTTGCTGCTGAGGCTGACATGTGGGTCCCACTCCGCCCAATTAACCTTGGTCATTTGAATTATCTACCCCTGGGCCATTTGAATTGGATAGAATTCGAATTGGGTTTGTTTGAATATATCTTAGCACATATGCAGTTTGAAATTCAAATAAAGTTTGAATTTGCTAAACTTAGCTCATGTCAAGATCAACTCCAAATGGAGTGAAAATTGGTGTGTGAGCTCACAAAAATGTGCTGAGTAAGAATATGCCTCCCACTTTTGAATTAATGGGATGGAAATAGTTTGAATTTGAATTTAAGTTCAAACCACCTTCTTTCTAGATATACCTAGAAAGACCTCAAAAAGGTTTTGGATTTGGGTGAAATTTGGCATGGACATTCCTAGCAATGTGTAGGAGTTTTTCATATGTCCAACCCCAAAATGATGCATATGGGAAATGCCACTTTTGCATTTTGTGAGTTTATTCTCTAATGATCATGTTGATGGTGTTTACTTGCTCTTCAAATGTATTCATCAAGTTCCTTCAAATGAAGTGTGTGTGTGGTGATGAACACTTTGAATATGTGCCAAAAACTTAGGCCCGTACATTCCTCCCCCCTTAAAAGAATCTCATCCCGAGATTATAAGGTGAAAATGAGAGAGAGCAAGGTGAAAAAAATTACCGTATATGCGACGTGAAAAAGTCGGGGTAGTTCGCACGAAGAAATCCTTCGCTCTCCCATGTCGCTTCGTCCACGGAGTGATTACTCCATAGAACTTTGTAGAACCACAACGTACGGTTGCGTGTGGTTCGGGCGTTTTCATCAATAATCTGAACCTGTTCCTCCCGATACGTGAGATCCGGTTTCAGTTCTTCTATATCCTCCAGCTGAATGGTAGTTGATAGCTTGAGACACTTCCTCAGCTGGGAGATGTGAAAGACGTCGTGCACACCGGAAAGTGCTTCTGGTAATTTCAGCCGGTATGCTACTGATCCACATCTTTCTATAATCTGAAATGGACCGATGAATCGGGGTGCCATCTTTCCTCTCACCCCGAATTTGTTCACGCCCTTCATTGAAGACACCCGTAGATATACGTGATCCCCGACTTCGAATTGTAATGGGCGTCTTCTCCGGTCCGCATATTGTTTCTGTCGAGATTGGGCGGCTTTTAGGTTCGCTTGAATTAGCCGAACGTTTTCCTCCGCGTCGTTGACAAGATCAATCCCAAAGGTAACCCTTTCGCCAGACTCACACCAATCCAGTGGTGTGCGGCATTTTCTCCCGTATAGCGCCTTGTAAGGCGCCATCTTGATGCTGGCTTGGTACCCATTGTTGTACCAGAACTCGGCCAACGGTAAGTGATCATCCCAATTCTTACCGTGGTTGATAGCGCAAGCTCGTAGCATATCTTCTAAAATCTGATTTACCTGCTCGGTTTGTCCATCCGTCTACGGGTGGTACGCTGAACTATGGATCAGCTTCGTCCCCAATGCAGCGTGTAGCTGCTCCCAAAAACGAGACACAAATAAAGTGCCCAGATCTGATATGATGGTACGGGGTACGTCGTATAAGCATAGGATCCGTGAGATGTACAATTCGGCGTACTTCTTGGCGTTGTAGTTGGTATTGATCGGGATTAAATGGGAAACTTTGGTGAGTCGGTCGGCGATCACCTACACAGAATCATGCTTCTGAAAAGTGGTGGGTGAACCGATGATGAAGTCCATGCTCACATCTTCCCACTTCCAGGCAGGAACACACAGTGGTTGTAGCAGTCCCGGTTTCCGCATATGATCTGCCTTCACCCTTCGATATGTATCACACTTGTACACGTACTTTGCAATCTCCCGCTTCATCCTTGTCCACTAAAACTTGCTTCTGAGTTCTTGATACATTTTGTTGCTGCCGGGGTGAATAGAAAACTTTGACAACTGAGCCTCATCAAAGATTTTCTTCCGTAACTCCGGGTTACGGGGTACGATGATCCTGTCCTTGAACCACAGGACGTCGTCTCCGTCTTTCTGGAAACATTTCAGCTCCCCACTGTCTATACGTCTCCGCAAATGTGACATGCCCTTGTCATGTCTCTGAGCTGCCGCTATCTCTTCACGGATGGTGGGGATTAGAGCTAAGTTGTAGAGAGCTCCATGTGGAATCACATGCAATGGTGGCTCGCTCTCTTTCAACAGTGCGATGGTCAGATTGTTGACGTGTAACTTGCGGCTCAGCGCATCCGTCACTATGTTTTCCTTGCCGGGGTGATAATGGATCTCTATTTCGTAATCCTTTATCAATTCTAACCATCTTCGCTGCCTCATGTTCAACTCCTTCTGAGTGCATATATACTTGAGGCTTTTGTGGTCGGTATATATATGCACGAGGTTACCGAGTAGGTAGTGCCTCCACATTTTAAGTGCGAGCACCACGGCAGCGAGCTCCAAGTCATGAGTCGGATAATTCTGCTCATGGTTTCTGAGCTGCATGATCCATACGCGACCACCCTTCGGTCTTGCATCAGCACACACCCGAGCCCAATGCCGGATGCATCGCAGTACACATCGAATGGTTTTGTTGTGTCTGGCTGCGCTAAAACCGGTGCTGATGTTAGGTGCTTCACTAAAGTCTTGAATGCTGCTTCACATGCTGGACTCCAAACATATTTGGTAGCCTTCTTCAGCAGCTCCGTCATAGGATTGGCAACCTTCAAGAAGTTCAGAATGAACCTCCGATAATATCCCGCGAATCCGAGGAAACTCCGTACCTCGTGAACAGTTCTCGGGGACTTCCAATTCAGCACTTGTTTGATTTTGCTCGGATCTACCGCTATTCCCTCCGCTGAGATAATATGCCCGAGAAAAGGCACTTGCGATATCCAGAATTCGCACTTGCTGAATTTCACGTATAGTTTGTGATCCCGCAGCCGTTGCAAGACTATACGTAGATGCTTCTTGTGTTCTTCCTCCGACTTGGAATATACCAATATGTCGTCGATGGAGACCACGACAAACTTGTCCAGCTCTGGCATGAATACCGAGTTTATCAAATACATAAAGTGAGCTGGAGCATTGGTGAGGCTGAAGGACATGACCAGGTACTCATAAAGTCCGTACCTCGTCGAGAAAGCCGTCTTTGGAATATCCTAAGCCCGTATCTTAATCTGGTGGTACTCGGATCTTATGTCCATCTTGGAAAAGATCTTTGCTTCGACCAACTGATCAAACAACATGTCGATCCGTGGCAACGGGTACTTGTTCTTGATGGTTACAGTGTTTAATGGACGATAGTCCACGCAAAGCCGCAATGTGTCATCTTTCTTTTTCACAAATAATGCCGAACAGCCCCATGGCGAGGAGCTCGGCCTAATAAAACCCTTCTCCAGCAGGTCCGTTAGCTGAGTCTTCAGTTCAGCCAATTCCTTGGGCACCATCTTGTACGGCCTTCGGGATATTAGCATGGTTCCCGGTGCAAGTTCAATCTTGAACTCCACCTCTCTGTCGGGCGGCATCCCCGGTAAATCATCCGGGAAAACGTCAGGGAACTCACGGACTACTGGAATGTCTTCCAATCTTATGGTTGTGGATTGATAAACACTTGGAAGTTTTATTTCTGGACTGTCCAGAAATAAGGAATGACACTCATGCACTTCTGAGTTCAAGTGCACAATTAGGAGGACGGTGTCTAAAACAGCGCCGTGGCGGGTTAACCACGGCATCCCTAAGATGACATCGACCTTTTGTCCCTCTAGAACTATGAGAGACGTAGGGTATACTCTACCCTCTAGGCATAATGGCGCTTTTGGGACCATCATGCTTGCTAAAATCTTCCCACCCGATGAACGAATCAGGTATGGACTATCGGTGGGTAGTATTTGCAAGCTGTATTTAGCAATAAAGGCTTGGCTAATGAAGATATGTGTGGCACCTGAATCAAATAATATTATGGCGAGATGCTGGTGGAGTTGGAACATACCCGCAAGGATCGGCTCTCCCTCCGGCACGTCCTCTATAGCAAGTTGGTGGATGGTGCCGGGCCTAGGGTTTGCCCGCCGCGCATTAGTGGGGTTCCGGGGCTGATTCCTCCCTGAAAGTTGCGGTGCAACTCCGCCGCCTTGCCTCTCCGGACAACTGCTGGCGAAGTGTCCTGGACGACCATATTTGTAGCATGTGGCTGCTGCTTGGCCGGTCCTTGGGGGACAAAAGCCCGGCATGCGCTGCTGAGGTGCATACGCACGCGGCATCACCCGCTGTTGTTGTTGTTGTTGTTGCTGCAGAGGTGGTATTGGCAGTGCTGGCCGGAATGCCGGTGGAGAATATGGCCGACTGCGGAATTGCATCAGCCTCTGTTGTGGCTGCCAGCGTGGACCCGATGGTGGGCGATTCACCATCCTGTATTTCTGAGAAGGACCACCTCATTTTCCTCTGCTTTGCGGCGCGCTTCGCTTCCTTTCTGCCGCCGCTAACTCCTTGCCGGAGTCCTCCTGAACAATCGCAACATCAATTATATCGTTGAGGCTGCCGCGATTGAACATCGCCAGTTTGTCCTTCAGGAGCGAGTTAAGCCCCTGGTAGAAATGATCCCGCCACTTCTCGTCGGTATCAGCGTGATACGAAGCGTACAGCACAAGATCATTGAATGCCCTGGACTATTCCAGCGCGTTCAGGCTCCCTTGCTGCAGGCGTAAGAACTCTTGCGTCTTCCTCTTCATGAGACCCGACGGTATGTGATAGGCCCTGAAGGCTGTCCGGAATCCCGCCCAGGTCATAACTCGCTCGGTGGGCTGCGAAGCACAATAGTTCGCCCACCATGCGCTCGCGGATCCCTGGAGCTGTTGGACCGCGAACTGAGTCTTGCGCTGCTTACTCACTCGGAGCAGCCCGAACTTCATCGCCATCATGCGGAAACAGTTGTCCGCATCGAGGGGTTCATCCGCCCTTGAGAATACCGGGGGATAAGTAGCCAGAAAGTTGGAGTAGGAGCTCTGTTGGCGCTCCTCACAATCTTGACGCCTCTCTGGTCGAGACGTATTTGCAATGAGGGTTTGCAGCAACTCCGTGTGCTGCTGATGAGAGCCCGCCATTGCTTCCACAATGTCAGCCAAGGTAACCGTTGGTGGTGGCTGTGGCAGTTGTTGTCGTTGCTGTCCCGAGGAGTCCTCGGGAGGCTGTTGGGAGGTCTCTCCCCCCTGGCTAGAACCCCCAACGTCCGGGTTGGCACGAGTACAATTCATTCTGAAATTCAAAACCGCAGCGATCAGCACATGTCATACTTAAAATTCCATATGAAACAGTAGGTATTGAAGTGACGCATAAATAATTTGCACAACATTCACATATATGTATAAAGCATAGACTTTATACAAGATACATTAGTCTCGGGTCTCCGAGAAGTCGTGCTCATGTTGTCACTACCTATACATACACTACTGTCTACACGACATGTCATCGATTATAAAAGTTTGGGTTACATCACCCAGCTGCCCTACTTGGCAACGGTAACCTCCTACTCGGAGTAGAATTCGACCTCCTACGGGTCGTCCTCCTCCGGTATCTCTGCTTGTGGCTCTGGGTCTACAACCTCCTCTTCCGGCTCGGGTTCTCCCATTGCCGGAAGACCCAAGGCCACTGGTACGGCACCTACCACCGGTATGCCCATTACCGGAGGTACGAGGTCCTGCAACACGTGCACCTTGTCCATGGCTTGGTTGTAGTCCTCTTCCCAGCCTTGCCCCTCCTCAATAGCGTCATCCCGCTCTTGAGTGAGGACCTCGTTCTGCTGGGTCATAGACTGCACCTGTTGTTGTAAAGCCGTGATGTCGACACGCCTTTTTCTCTTCGCCTTCTTCAGACGATGCAACTGATTGTGTTGCTCATTCAGTCGCTTTATCGTCAGAAGGAGCACATTGCGGAGTGTTCTGTGAGCACTCTCAAAATGGTCTCCACGGCTTGTGCTCTCCTTGAGCTTTGCAGCAAGACAATCCGTATGAACATCTTGGCTGTCCATCACAGCTTTTCCTGCCCTCAACTGGAGGCTGAGATTCGCCCCCGCGGGATTGTACCTTGGGCAACCCGGATATATTGTCTCCATGTACCTCCCTTCCCACACGTGATTAGCCCATCCCTCCACCGGAACGAGCGCGTATGGAGTTCCCTCCATAGATCTCACGTTTAGTTGGCAGAAAAACGCGACATGATGTCACGGGCTGCCACTTGCGACATCCCCTCCGGCTGTCTACCTCTCACCGTGACGGTGAATGGCGCTCAACCGGGTGGCGTGGGTCCTGCAGGAACTTTGACATGGATCGTCCACGTCTTGTTCCCCTCCTCGCCTTCTTCCTTGGCGAGGTACTGCGGCATCTCAACATACCCGAAATATTGAAGCATTTGCCTCAATGCTTCCGGATAGCCGCTGTGGTGAGAACAGTTGGACACCACTCACCCGTTCTCCAACTGTCTATCTGCTATCATCTGTAAAAACATATTTGAAAAATGTCAAATATTTATTTTAACTGTAAACCATTGAGTTATAACATAAAACATGTCATTGAACTCATAAAACTTGGAAGCATAGCTCAAACTTAAACAAGTTTGACTGCTGATCTGCTGCCCACTATGACAGCCCTGACCAGTTTCCATTTCAACCTGATTTAGACCATGCTAACTGCAAAAACAATTCTGGAGCTCAACATGAAAGTTAAAGTTAACTTCAAAAGCTTTTGATAAAGTATTTGCTTGGCCTAAGATCTGCCCTGATTCAAAAGTTATGAGATTTCAAAGTTGACAGAATTTCTGGAGAAAATTGGACAGCACCTCCCTGCTTGAGGTACTGATTTGATCCAAGAATTCCAGTTAATTTTACTACAAATCTGACAAAACTTTCTGTCACAAAGTTGTAACCCATCTCATGAAATTTTTAGAACCACCTCATTTTCTATTTTTGGATATCTATGCAGGAAGTTATGCTCAATTTACAGAGAGTTACAGTGAGTGTTTGCTTTGCCCTGTTTTCTGGACAGTTTCAACTTTACAGCATTTTTCGATTGGTTAAGGGATGAAACATCTCTGGACATCAACAGAAAGGTTGTAAAGCTCTTCCAAATATTTCCAGAAATGTATTATATGACCTCAACCTCGAAATAACTCAACCTCTAACCTCTGATTAACTTCAGCCTTATTTCAGCTGAAAACAGGGGACTCTGTCCTTAGTATCCTATAAGTTAAAAACTTGTTAACTTTGAATATCCTGATTAAGGGAAGGAGTTACATCAAGTTTTAGTGCTCTGTATTAAAATTTCAAGTTTTACAATGCAGTTGCTCATTTAGTGGGGTATGATGTCGATGCGTCACCAGATCATGTCGGTACTACATCCTCACAAAGAAAAACCTATACCGGACTTAGCCGGCTTCGTTAGTTCAGTGGCACTAAACGTCTCTCGCACACAGACAATACACTTTTACCGTTTCGTGGTTAGACTACCTGCAATTAACTCATACAATCATCAGACTCGACTGCACACCGAGCCCGGTATCCATACAGTTCGTGCACCTGGCCGTCATCACTCGCCTGGATGTTCTCAAGCCAAACACGCCTTGAGCTACGTGTTCACGTTACAGACCACGTGGCGGGGTCTCTCAAATTGCCCAAAGCACGCCAGGGACAGACGTTGCTCGAATACCCCAAACGACATGAAGAGTCGTAGAGGATATTAAAGCGGGTCGGGTTACCTGCCACCCGTGGGGCTCCACCCTTCAGCTTGTGCGCACTGGTGGACAGCGCTTACGTGCACCCCCAAGACATAAAGCGTCCCGAGATGCACGATTTTCCGACATAAGCAAATAGGTTTGTATTCCACTTTCTATACACTAATAACATCCTTATATGGGCTACTAACTCGTTCCTCACTGGATTTTTGAAAAAGATGACCTTTGTAGTGCGTTAAACCTCAGCCTGGCTTTGATACCACGTTGCGACGGCCCCAAATGACCTCGTCGAGCCAGGATCACGCTGAGGGGTGCTGCGTTGCACAGCACCGGATAACGCACATCAAAGATATAAAGCGGAAGCAAAATTTTATTACATATACCAGTTTATGAACATTTTTACAACAAAATAGTTCAGTCCAATCTCACGGGCGTAGACTACGCATCGAGTTCACGTTAAGCCCGTGAATGTGTCACCGCTAGCACGCACACACACTAACACGGCGGCGTGCACGACTCCCACTCGACGGGGTTCCCAATGACTCTGAAATTCTTACTGTGGTTTTATTACAACTTAAACAGGGACTTGGCCAAGTTTCATTTGCAGCCAAGCTCATTTGAGCTCTCCACAATTAATTATGTACTTGACCTTAATTGGAGCTCTTAGGGTGTTCTAGTGATTTTCATGGAGCAAGCCATGACTTTCTGAAAACTATATTTTCAGAGAGTTTTAATGGAGTTGGTTTCACTTAATTTGAAGGTTCCTAGCTAAAGATATGAGCTAAACAATTTCAGAGAAATTCTGAAAATGTTTCTGGACATTTTCTATTTTTTTTCTGAAACAGTTTTATTAATCACACCATTAGGTGGATCAAATGAGCTCAACTGGATCTGAAATTTTTATGGTAGCTCAGGGATATTTTGGTGAACATCCTAGCAAAATTTCAGAATTTTCCTCCAAGGGATTCTCCAGTTAAAATTCTAAACAGTTTAAACTTTACAGAATCAATTCTGGAGAACTAAGGATTTTCATGAAGCGAAACTTGATTTGTTGGAAAGTACTCAGAGAGCTGAATCCAACAAAATTTGGTTCACTCGATTTGTAGTTTCCTAGCCAAAGTTATGTGGGTTTGAAGTTTGAACTAAATCTGAAAATCGGGAAAAAGTTTAAACCGCTGCTCGTGGGACCGGGGCTACGTGTCAACTTCTCAGCGGTCAACACACGGGGCTACGGAATCATTCGCACGCATCTGCATCCGATCCGGTGACACATTGAATCCCGGTTTTAAAATATCAGCCGCTGACACGTGGGACCGGGGGTTTCGTCTACCTCCGGCCTCCCGCGCTCGGCCGCCGCGACCCCTCGCCGGAGAGCTCGCCGGTGGCCTCTGTCGTGCGCCAAACTCCATGATGTTGGCCGCCTCTGGCTAAATCCATCCGGGGAACACGATGCTGGGCTCAGCTCGTCACAACAATCACCGGAACACGGCCGGCGATGAGCGGCGGCTTCGAAAGAACTTCGGCCGTGTCGGCCGGACTGCCTAGGACCCCAAACGATCGAGCAAAATGCCGTAGAGCATCAGTGGACCCTAGGAAAGACCGACATGAGCTCGAAGCAGCTCGGAGGAGGTCCTAGGTAGGCTCTCACCATGCGCCCGACGCTTCTCGAGCCATCCACTGTTGGCAACCTCGGAAATACGCCATGTACAGGGGTTCTCATGCTAGAGGTTGTGAAGCTAACTTGTGCACCACTAAGTCTAGATCATGTAGGAACAGTTTGAGGATCTCTAAACAACTATGGAGTGAGAATTTGGCGGATTCGCACCCGAAGGTCGGTCTGTGCCGAGTGAAAAGGAAAACTGAAATTCGTCGCTGGTGATCAAACACTCGAGCTATGGTTCGGAAGTGAGCAGCACTAGTCTCTAACGCGTCCGGGGACGCCTTAGCTTGGGCATGACATGCTCCCGTTTGGGCTGTCCACGGGAGCCCGAGGTGCGGCAGACTTAGGTCATCGGAAAGAACCTTCGATAGGGGCGAGATCAACTGAGTTCAGCTAATTCCCTACGACGAGGAAGGAGAAGGGAAGCCTCTAGTACCGTTTTGCAGCTCGGAGGGAGTGGAGAGGCTGTGATCGTGAGCTCTTCCGATCGATTCCGAGAGAGCGGCAGCGAGAGCGGCGTTTCTTGCACGAGAGAGCAGAGAAGCAACCGAATACGCCTATCGCCGGCTCAGTCTCGGGAATAAGAAGGCAGCGAGGCGGTTCAGCGGCTCAGGGTGGCAAGCAGCTGCTGGCCCCGATGGCCTGGCGCGGTGGCAGCTGCTGGCTCACGCGCAGTAACCGAGCTCGACTCCTCAGTCGATTGATTTTGCTGCTGAGGCTGACATGTGGGTCCCACTCTGGTTTTAACCCTTGAAATTGAATTTTCCCCACTGCTCTAAACAGTAGAGACCCAATTAACCTTGGTCATTTGAATTATCTACCCCTGGGCCATTTGAATTGGATAGAATTCGAATTAGGTTTTGTTTGAATATATCTTCAGCACATATGCAGTTTGAAATTCAAATTAAGTTTGAATTTGCTAAACTTAGCTCATGTCAAGATCAACTCCAAATGGAGTGAAAATTGGTGTGTGAGCTCACAAAAATGTGCTGAGTAAGAATATGCCTCCCACTTTTGATTTCATGGGATGAAAATAGTTTGAATTTGAATTTGAGTTCAAACCACCCTCTTTCTAGGTATACCCAAAAATACCTCAAAAAGGTTTTGGATTTGGGTGAAATTTGTCATGGACATTCCTAGCAAGGTGTAGGAGTTTTTTATATGTCCAGCCCCTAAATGATGCATGTGGTAAATGCCACTTTTGCTTTTTGTGAGTTTATTCTCTAATGAGCATGTTGATGGTGTTTACTTGCTCTTCAAATGTATTCATCAAGTTCCTTCAAATGAAGTGTGTGTGGTGATGAACACTTTGAATATGTGCCAAAAACTTAGGCCCTTACAAGTTGTGTCCCTGAAGACACTCCCTCGGCTGAGATTTTCTCGCCCTGACCTGTGTCACAAGAGGAAGAACTCACTCCACCTGGGTTCTCACTACGAAAAATGTACTCTACCCGGAAAATGTCTTCATCATTCACCACTTCACTTGAGTCGGCTATATCCCACTTCCATGGACGATTTTCCTCAAACACAACATCACGTGATACATGAACGCTCTTCGTGTCTTGGTTGTAAAACCTCCAAGCCTTGCTTCCCTGCCCATATCCGATGAAAACCAATGGAATACTCCGATCTTCAAGTTTGCTAAGACACTTGCTTCCCTGTTTCACATGTTCCACACAACCAAAAGTGCGCAAATGATGTACACTAGGTTTCTTGTCATGCCATACCTCATATGGAGTCTTTTTCTCGACACTCCGAGTAGGAGATCGGTTCAACACGTACACAGCAGTGGTCACTTCCTCCCCCCGAACCAACCAGGCATATTTATCACTTTCAACATACTTCTTGCCATTCCCATGACAGTTTGGTTCCTTCGCTCGACTACCCCGTTCTGCTCAGGGGAATATGGGGCTGTCAAGTGACGTTGAACACCCTCCTTGATGCAATACTCAACAAATGCCCGAGTTGTGAACTCTCCACCATGATCCGTGCGAAAAGTTCCAATCTTCCTCCCTGCCTCAGCTTCAACACTTGACTAGAAAGACATGAAAGTACTCATTGCTTGATCCTTTGTGCTGATCAAAAACACCCACATGTATCTGCTGAGATTATCCACAAGAAGGAAGAAAAACCTGTTGCCTCTTGGACTTGCCGGCTTCACCAGTCCACAAAGATCTCCATGCACAAGCTCAAGTTTCTTCTCAGCCCGGTACTTTGCCATGCACGGGAACGGTTGACGTCGTTGTTTCCTAGCCAGGCAGCTATCACACTTCTCCTCTGTTTGAGTGATAGTTGGCAACCCATACATGAGCTGTTCTTCGGCAAGTGTTCCGAGACTTCAAAAGTTCAAATGCCCCATTCTTGCATGCCACATCCATGTTGCATTGCTCCCTTGTGACATGAAACATGTTGGTTGTACCACCTTGAGATAAATGGTGTACAACCGATTCACACCAAGTTTCACCATTGCCACAGGGGTTCCATCCTTATCCCAAATCTTGACATAACCATCCACCATCAAGATTCCGTGTCCCTCCTCCTCAAGCTGTCCAAGACTTATGATATTTGTCTTGAGCTGAGGAATAAGATAGACTCTGGCCAACTCCTTTCGACCACCCCTTTTTCCTTGGAACACCACAGGTCCTTGTCCATCAATCTCTGTCACTGAGCCGTCTCCCAAATGAACAGTACCATGCACTGTGTTGTCAAGGTTTGTGATTACGTCCCGTTTCCCGGTCATGTGATTTGTTGCACCGGAATCCAGGATCCACCGAGTACTGCCTCCACCCTCCAAGTCTCCTACTTGAAGATGTAACATGTCATTGTTGAGGCATACCTCCTCCGGGGACGTGATTGGCTCGACCTTTGTGTTGGCACATGCCACCAAGAGACTGGATTCAAACTCACGATCAACTTGAGTCGTGTTCACTTCTTCTTCTTCCTGCATTCTCTAGCCCAGTGACCTTTCTTACCACAGTATCGGCACTCATCTTTGGCCACACCACGGCTTGAGTTTCCATCACCACGGCTTCCTCGACCACGGCCACGTCCTCGGCCATGATCTATCCTGGGTGCAGATGAGTCTTTGTGACGTTCCTGTCCATTTCCCTCGGACATCTTGAGATGTGTCGACAGCCGTGCAAGTAATTCTTCACTCAGATGCAACTTCTCCTGCGTGTTGCCTTCCCCAGTGCTTGCACCAAACCTTTCTTCTGCTGCCTTGAATCTACCGATCAACTCATCAACAGACATGTCACTCAAGTCGAGTAAGGTCTCGATGGAGGCGGCAATCTGCTCAAACTTTTGTGGCACTGCCTACAAAAACTTCTGGACAATCTCCTCCTCCGAACACTCACTCCCAAGTGCCGCGAGTTGAGACGTGATCCGGCTGACACGTACACCGAACTCATCCACCATTTCACCGTCGTGGAATTTGAGTGCATCAAACTCCCGATGCAATGTACTCGCCCTGGCCTTGCGCACACGTTCGGCTCCCACGTTGCGCAACTTGATCGCATCCCATGAAACCTTGGCCAACTCCTTCCCAGCAATTATCCCTACCAATTCTGGTGGCACAGCCTTGGTGAGAGCCTCCAACGCTATACGATCTTCTATGTAATCATCGGTGCCAAGGCTCACTGCAGTCCACAAGCTTCTCACTTGCAACATCACTTTCATAAGTGTCGCCAATCATGATAGTTTGTCTCCGTGAGCATTGGATACGTACCACCACTGCTGACTTCCTTTGTGGCGCGATGAATCACCAACGCCCTTGATCCTCCTCCTGCCCTGCTGGTGCCTCCCGGCGGCGTGGTGTCCCTCCATGAACGTCGGGCTGGCGAGGAAGATCTTCTCCGCGACATCAGCGCCCACTCAATGGCTGCGTCATGGTTCAAGGCAACATAATCGGCTCTGATACCAATTGTTGGGTATTTTCCTCACAAACACACTCAGATTTGTGTCACAAGTGGAGTAGGAAACCAGGAAGGTGTTCTGCGTCCCAATCTCGGGATTTCGGTGGAGTACCGAAAAGGGGATGAACTCAGAAGTGTTGTGGCGGCGCTCAACAAACACCAGCGCTCATCCTGCTCCTTTTAGTAACCGAAAATAAACCCTGGTGTAACAACTTCGCCCGGGCTTTGCACCATGCGGACTTGATCTCATGCAATGCATGCATGCGCCATGCACGTATGACCCAAAACCCCGAGCATTTGAAAATCAAAAACAGAAAACACACACTAGGACTCGGTGCAACACATGAGACACAGGACATCCCCCTGGTTCTTGTCACGTGTGCATTATTTCCTTGAAAACATAAAGGAAACTAAAATCTTGTTTAATCTTCAGAAGTACTCAACAGGCCTCGAAATTGTGGAGGGTTGTTTACGATGGCCAGGTTAGCCGTCGTAAATAAGTATAGCTTATTTAGGACGGTTGTCCTTCTGGCCGTCGTAAATAAGAAATTTCATTTAAAAACACAAAAAGTGCTAACATGGCACGATGGCTAGCTCACAGGCAGACACATAACAACATAAATATGATCACAAACAGTTTAGATAACAACAATATCAAATACAACACACAACACTAAACGCTTCCACGTACGCTACCTCCGGAGCCCGGAAAGTCATCCTCGCGTCATGCTCTAGGTGCTAGTAGCTGCGGCAATGGAGTCTGAGCCTCCATCGCCGATCTCTATGATATACATGTGTAGTTAGTGTAATACCCTCAATTTCACTACCATGCATTGCATACATTTTTCATGTAGAGAAGCATTTGAAAAGAAGTAGAAATGGAGAAAGAACCATAGAAATGGAAAAAGAACCATAGAAATGGAGAAAGGAACATAGAAATGAAGAGAAATGGGATAAAACCCTGGCCGCATCTTAGAGATAAATCTTCTAGAAGAATTATAGAGATAAAGCTTCTAGAAGAATCTTGGGGATAAAGATTCTAGAAGAATCTTGGAGATAAAGCTTCTAGAAGAATCTTGGAGATAAACCTTAGAGATAAATCTTCTAGAAGAATATTGAAGATAAACCTTAGAGATAAAGCTTCTAGATGAATCTTAGAGATAAAGCTTCTAGATAAGCTTAAAGATAAAGCTTCTAGATAAGCTTAAAGATAGAGCTTAGATATAAAGTTTTGGAGATAAAACACCCTGCTGGCCGCACCTCTTAGGGATAGAGTCCTTCTCCTCCTCCAAACTGAGTAGGAGATTGCATCTCTTGAAAATAGAGTCCCTCTCCTCCTCCAAACTGGCTAGGAGATCTTCCCCCTTATAAATACAGCCTTCCCTGGCCGCCACCTTTGCCAAAACAAGCATGTTGCCCCCTGATGCCAAGCCCTGGTCGCCACCCCTTTGCTGCTGCCTTGGCCTCCGTCAAAACTCTGCCCGCCTCGCCGTCGACAAGGAAGAAGACCCCTCCTACCAAGCCCTGGCTGCAGCCCTATTCTTCTCCAAAGAAAAACCCCAGCTGCTGCCATTGCAAGGAAAGAAGTCCAGCTGCAAGGAGGAGAGGAGGAATAAGAGAGGTAGGTCCCCGTCACCCCTCTTACCACGTCGCTGCAGTTGCTACGCACCCGTTTTTCTCCACCCCCTACAAACAGAAGTTTCTGCGTGTGGACAGACCATGTTTTGGTCAATTTTTGACGGTGTAATTGATCTACATCTTGTGTAAAGATCATCACCACGTCCATACTTGATTCTAGCAACCTTGATCACTATAAAACCCCATGAAAGCCTACTAAAACATGCAATAACACGTATAAACTGGTTTTATAAAACTGCACCACAGGAATTGCATTCATCTACCCCATTGCATCTTGAGTAAAGTTTGTGCATGATGATTAATTGCTGTAAATTTTGTATGTGCGTCGTCTTGAGTAGAAGGACAAGCTCAAGAGGCTGTCTACGAGGAACTACATCACCAAGACTTTGAGACGTTAGAGCAACACGAACCATGGGAGCAAGGCAAATGCCCCTTGACCATATTGATCCCATGTTTTTGAAACTGTTTTGCTTGTGAAAGTTGCATGCTTGTGTCAACTTGATGGGACACCCTTTTATAGGAGTTTACTAGTTTTGTTAACCATCCTTGTTGCCGGGAAAGTTGAAGAGTCGGGTATGTTCGTTTATTCTTTTTGCTTCGCTTAACTTATGGGATACGGGAAGCTGAAATAAAACTTGTTTAGCTACTGCACTCATGAGAATAAAAATAATGAGAACTTGATGATGTTAATGAGCATGAAATCAGGGAGATCTAGGTGAGCTTGGTTCGTGGATGTTGCTGAATGAGATGGTAGTTTGCTTGCCATA
The DNA here is from genome assembly GCA_030760725.1 of Neostapfia colusana. Classification (NCBI taxonomy): domain Eukaryota; kingdom Viridiplantae; phylum Streptophyta; class Magnoliopsida; order Poales; family Poaceae; genus Neostapfia; species Neostapfia colusana. The sequence goes on from JASWHV010000003.1 coordinate 21,920,246, forward strand.
GATCTAAGGACCAGTTCATGCGAGCACATGCCAGGAAAACAGTGCCACCACAAGGCCAAATAGGGGTGCGGCTTAGCTGAATAATTAGGTGTATTGCTAGCTTGCTATGGACCATTGGATGGCGCGGGGAATGGGAGTCAAGGAGGACTGCCCTGGGAACTGCATGACACAAGAGGGGGCCCGTGGGTGGGAGAATGGAGATTCGAGCCTACCGGCGAAATCTCAGTGGGTCCGTACATCCTAGTAGCCCCTTTGTAAAGGATATTTTATGATCTCTTGGCCAATACACCGACGGTTGTGTACTGGTATAATGGAGGTTCTCTTTAGTCGCCGACGGGTGATGAAATCACAAACTTGTGAGTAAAGTGGTGCCACCTCTGCAGAGTGTAAAACTATCATGATAGTCGTGCTTCCGGTTACAAACACATGGCCAACTTCCATGATTAGAGGCAAAACTTAGGATGGTTATTCGGGTATGGTCATTGGGATTGGTTTTGGAACTGTTTTGGGTCATGACAATAAATTTGGTTTCAGCTATATTAAAATGAGATGGTTATGAATAATTATGAGTATGATATGAACTTGAGAAAGATTAATGGCTTGTTGAGACTTGGTAAATGGTGAATTATGATGAAGGAATGTTGATGAAATACTTGGTTATGATGGGATTACACTCACCTAGAAATAGTTGTTGTTTTTATCATGTTGATGAAATAAAATTTGCTTGCTGCAATGAGCCATTTTATTGCCTACCTTGTTGTAAGCTACATTTCATACTTTTCCCGCACTTGCTGAGTATGACATGTACTCACCCTTGCATTACCACATATACATCAGCTACAGGAGAAGAATATTTCGAGGAACATGAGGAGTACTAGGCGTACGCACTACCGTCAACATGCCTGTGGAGTTGAAGTTGGAGTCTGCTGTCTTTATTGATTTTCCGCTGTTGTTTAGAGACTTCCGCTGTAAGAATAAGATAGACATTCATGATTGAGACAATGAGTCGATGTAATAAAGTACTTAAATAGTATTCGTACGTGGTTATATTCTGAGTTCAGTTTGTGGAATACATGTGTATGTGTGATGAACATTGTGGGCACACATATGCATTCACTTGGTTCATTTTTGGAACCCGGTGTCACAGCTAGACAAAGTTTTAGCTTCAAAATGTATGTTTCACTAACTTTGTTTATGACAAGGTAAAATTGAGCGAGTCTTGCTAAGTTTGGCTACGTTTTGCTAAATAGCCTAGATGTAGCTAAGTTTTGTCTATGTTTGACTAATTTTGGCTCAGATTGCTATATTAATCTAATTTATCTCGATTTCAAGAAGTGTTGCTTATGTGTGCTGCTGAAGAAGCTATATGTGGCTCCACTGGCACATGTGGCTACATCGGCGGCTGCCATGAGGGAATGGTAACCTGCTGCAGATGGTTCTGGGCTAAGGCCTATCACTACAGGAAAGTATCAAATTAACGATGGCTAAAGTTATTAACGACGACGCTGTCATTAATAAATATATCCACGACAGTGTATTTTAGCCATCGTGAATAATGCTCTTATTCACGACGGTCGACCTAGATCGTCGTGGATAAGTATGTTGTTCACGATGGCAGGCCCTCACCGTCGTTAATAAGGAGCTGGCGGTACCCTCAAGACCGGGTACCCCTGCGTGTAAGAGAAAAACAAGACATACGCCAGCATGTATGCAGAAGACAGGCACCCAACCTGCACGCTGGACCGAACCACCAGCTAGGGAGCACTCATGAGAACCTACTAAGGAGGGCTCTGAGGCTGCCACGTGTCTATAGGCTCTGAGTCTTACTACTGGCCGAGGATGGCTCCGGGGCCACCACGTGTCCGATGGTGCCGGTCCCGATCTCCCATCGGGAGGGGCTCCGGTACTGCCACGTGTCCGGAACCTCCGAGCCACGTCTCCCGCCAAGGATAGCTCTGGAGGTGCCATGTGTCCTACAGCTCCGGGCCCGACCTCCAGCATGGGAGGGCTCCGGTGCTGCCACGTAGGCAACAACTCCAGATGTCCCTTCCCGCCAAGGATAGCTCCAGAGGTGCCACGTGTTCTACGGCTCCAGGCCCGACCTCCAACATGGGAGGGCTCCGGTGTTGCCACGTAGGCAACAACTCGAGGCACCCCTTCCCGCCAAGGAGAGCTACGGAGGTTCCATGTGTCCTACGGCTCCGGGCCCGACTTCCAGCATGGGAGAGCTCCGGTGCTGCCACGTGTCCAACGACTCCGGACCCCTCGCTACTCCGCAAGACAGCCCCGGTGGCGACGCGTGTCCCCGGGGCTAGCCACCCGGAAGCCGCGCCGACAAGCAATGGGCATATAGCCAAGGAGTAAAGAGGAAGGTGTGCTATCGCGCATTTAAGGTTCGCGTGTTCCCCAGGCAAGCAATACAACGTACCCCGGTACAGGCGTGCCTGGCAGCAGATCAATCGTGCGGCGCTCTGACGGAGCCACAGTGCAGCACCGCGGGACAAGACACATTCCTACTGCCTTTGTCAGACAACATTTAAGGAAGCCGATGTGACAAGGCGACGCGCCCAACGGCTTCATCAAGTACGCTACTACTTGCAATGGACGTGCTAGCCGTGGTAGAGGTTGCTGCCCATACCGTGGCCGCCTGTTAGGCCCTGGGCCCACTTGTAAGGCTGTCTGGCCTTAAGCTATAAAAGGACCAGACAGCCAATGGGCAAAGGGACTTTTTCGATCTCGAGTCCAATCCTCAAATACCATTGTAAGCTCGCAAGCTCGAGCCACCCAAAAACTAGGGCAACAAAGAACATCCGACACTCCGTGGACGTAGGGTATTACGCTCAGGCGGCCCGAACCACGTAATTCTACGTGTTCATCTCACCATCATGCTACGACACTGAAAACCACTAAGCCCCTCCTAAAAAAGAAACTCCGCGGGCTGCTCCTGAGTAGACCGAGGGAAGTGTAGCAGGAAACACTTCAACATTTGGCGCGCCAGGTAGGGGCTTTACGGTTTTTGAAGTTGTTGGTGTAGCTCACAATGGTGAACATCAAGTCTCTAGAGGCTCTTCCCGCCCCTCGCGCCGCCAGCAGCAAAGGGAGTAGGAAGCCTCATTCCGTTCCATAGCGGGACCGACTGCGCCGGCGCCAGTCCCTACAGCGACGGTGCCCGCTGCCACCCAGCGGCCTTCAGTTGTGACAGCGTCGCAAGCTCTGACCGAAGCCAGCCCATAGAGTGCGCTACTGGCAGCTCACACGCTCCTCCACAACCCGCCGAGCGTGGGAGGTTTCCCGTACGCTACAGAGCAGTGGCGCAATGACGTCGACCACCTGGTCGTCGCCGAGCTCAACTCGCTGTGCCACCAGAGGCAACGACCAGAGATGGTACAGCTGCCAAACCGTACCCTAACGATGGATTACCGGGCAGCATCAACCCATGCGACGACGACGTCCAGGCTCTCCACTGCAGATCTCAGAGCCGAGCTGGACCGCCCCCGTCGGAAAGAAGATGGTCGCATCACCATCGAGCGACGGTGTGAGCGGTGCCGCAACCTCAAGATGGAGTATGGTAGCCATGCCTCCCATCTACGCGGGCCAGAACCCTGTCTCCCCAAGCTCAGTGAGGGGTTGCATGGCTCTGGTGCCACACCTTCGTATGGCGGTGTGGCCGCGTAAGTTCCGGCCGCATTTGCTGGAGAAGTTCGACGGGACAGTCAACCCCATTGAGTTCCTTAATGTCTCAATGTCTCACTCATGAATACCCAACTTATTTAGCAGCGGAAGACTCTAAACAACAACGGAAAATGACTAAAACAACAAGCTCCAACTTCAACTCCACAGGCATGTTGACGGTAGTGCGCACACCTAGTACTCCACATGTTCCTCGATGTACTCTTCTCCTGTAGCTGATGTATATGTAGGAATGCAAGGGTGAGTACATGTCGTACTCAGCAATTGCGGGAAAAGTATGACATGTAGCTTACAACAAGGTAGGGAATAAATAGGTTCATTGCAACAAGCAAATTTTATTTCACAAACATGGTAAAAACAACAACTATTTCTAGGTGGGCTAAATCCCATCATAACCAAGTTAATAATCAACATTCCTTCATCATAAAATCACCACATATCAAGTCTCAACAAGCAATTAATCTTTCTCAAGTTCATATCATACTCATAATTATTCATAACCATCTCATTTTAATATAGCCGAAACCAAATTTATTGTCATGACCCAAAACAGTTCCAAAACCAATCCCAATGACCATACCCAAATAACCATCCCATGTTTTGCCTCTAATCATGGAAGTTGGCCAGGTACTTGTAACCGGAAGCACGACTATCATGATAGTTTTACACTCTGCAGAGGTGGCACCACTTTACTCACAAGTTTGTGATTTCGTCACCCGTCGGACTAAAGAGAACCTCTATTATACCAGTACACAACCGTCGGTGTATGGCCAAGAGATCATAAAATATCCTTTACAAAGGGGCTACTAGGATGTACGGACCCACTGAGGTTTCACCGGCAGGCTCGAATCTCCATTCTCTCACCCACGGGCCCCCTCTTGTGCCATGCAGTTCCTAGGGCAGTCCTCATCGACTCCCATTCCCACGCCATCCAATGGTCCATAACAAGCTAGCAACACACCTAATTAGTCAGCTAAGCCGCACCCATATTTGGCCTTATAGTGGCACTGTTTCCTGCCATGTGCTCACATGAACCGGTCCTTAGATCTACGGCAAGCAAACCACCATCTCATTCAGCAACATCCACGAACCAAGCTCGCCTAGATCTCTCTGGTTCCATGCTCATTAGCATCATCAAGTTCTCATCATGTTTAATCTTTTGAGTGCAATAGCTAACCATATTTTATTTCAGTTTCCCGTGTCCCGTAAATTAAGCGAGGTGCTAACTTTCTTTTGACGTTGAACCGTCGTTGGCCTCGGATAGGCGATACTTTAAGATACACGAAGTCTCCCACTTCGAAGGTGAATCTTCTTCGTCTATTGTCCGTATAACCTTTTTGTCGTGACTGAGCAGCCTTCAAGTTTTCTCGTATTTTTTATACTTGCTTCTCGGCGTCTTGCAGCACTTCAGGTCCAAACACTTGGCTCTCTCTGGTGTCATTCCAGAACAGCGGCGTTCTACACCTTCCACCGTACAATGCTTCAAAAGGTGACATCTTCAAGCTAGCTTGGTAGCTGTTATTGTACTAGAATTTAGCGTACGGCAAGCTCCTATCCCAACTACGCCCATGTTTCAAGGCGCAAGCTCTCAACATGTCTTCCAAAATTTGATTTGTCCTCTCAGTTTGCCCGTCGGTTTGCGGGTGATAAGCGGAGCTGAAATTCAGTCGTGTACCCATGGCTTCATGCAGATTCTTCCAGAACCTAGAGGTAAATTGAGAACCTCGATCTGAAACTATCCTCTTCGGAACTCCATGGCGACACATGATTTGCTCCATATACAGCTCGGCAAGTTGTGCAACGCTGTACTTGGTTCTAACAGGAAGAAAATGGGCTGTTTTCGTCAATCGGTCCATGATAACCTAAATAGAGTCGTAACCCGATTGAATACGTGGCAATCCGACAATTAAATCCATGCTGATGTCTTCCCACTTCCACTCGGGTACTTTCAATGGCTGCAACAGTCCAGCGGGTCTTTGATGTTCGGCCTTCACCCGTTGACACATATCGCATAAGGCAACATATTCAGATATGTCTCTTTTCATACCATCCCACCAATAGCAAGTTTTCAGGTCCTTGTACATCTTTGTACAGCCGGGATGTATGGAATAAGGTGAGTCATGTGCCTCCTTTAATATCGTGTCACGGATGTGCTTCACGTTAGGCACACAAATCCTTTTCCCTAACCAAAGCGTGCCTTTCTCGTCTTCCTTGAAATCCTTTTCTATGCCTTGTCGGATTCTTTCCTTGATTTCCTAGATTTCCTCATCTGTTGCTTGGCCATCTCGTATCTCTTGTTCCAGCGAAGAGTTGAGTTCTATCTCTTCCATCTCGTTCAAGAACCCGAGACGTAACCGTTCGAACTCCTTGCGCAGCTCGAGCGACAGCTCCCAAGCCGTGAGTTGGTGACATGCTCCCTTTCGGCTCAACGCATCAGCTACTACATTGGCCGTTCCGGGGTGATAATTGATTCCAACATCATAATCCTTGATGAGTTCCAACCATCGACGTTGCCTCAAATTCAGATCCGTTTGCGAGAATATATACTTGAGGCTTTTGTGATCCGTATAGATCTCACATCGGTGGCCAAGGATATAATGCCTCCAAATCTTCAAGGCATGTACCACGGCTGCAAGTTCTAGTTCATGTGTGGGGTAATTCAGCTCATGTTTCTTTAGTTGTCTCGACGCATAGGCTACCACTTGTCCTTCTTGCATGAGCACACATCCAATCCCTTGTCTTGATGCGTCACAATATATGTCGAAGCTCTTGCTCACGTCCGGCAATACCAAAACCGACGTTATGGTTAGTCTTGTCTTAAGCTCCTCAAAGCTTTCTTGGCACACTGGTGTCCACTGAAATGCTTTTCCCTTCATTAGCAATTCAGTCATAGGCTTCACTATTTTGGAGAAATCCTTGATGAACCGGTGGTAGTATCCAGCCATCCCAAGGAAACTCCGAATATCTCTCACATTCTGTGGTTGGTTCCACTTCATAACATCTCTCACTTTTCTGGGATCAACCGATACTCCTCCCTCGGAGATGATGTGGCCTAGGAACGATATCTCCTTTAGCCTAAATTGACACTTGCTGAGCTTAGAATACAATTTATGCTCTCGCAGTTTCTGCAATGTTAACCTCAAGCGTTCTTCATGTCCTTCCTCGCTCTTTGAATACACCATGATATCGTCGATGAAAACCATGACAAACTTGTCCAAGTACTCCATGAAGACCTTATTCATGAGGTACATAAAGTATGCGGGTGCATTCGTTAACCCAAAAGACATAACGGTATACTCATACGAACCATACCGTGTTTGAAATGCAGTCTTGGGTATATCGGAGGGCTTAATCTTTGGCTGGAAGTATCCCGACCGAAGATCAATCATGGTGAAAACTTGGGCACCTTCCATTTGGTCGAACAGGTCCTCTATATGGGGCAGCGGGTATTTATTCTTGATCGTCACCTCATTGAGAGACCTATAATCCACACACATCCTTTGGGTCCCATCCTTCTTGTCTACGAAGAGTACGGGGACTCCCCATGGTAACGAGCTTAGGCGTATAAAACCTTTTTCTAGCTGCTCCTGAATTTGCTTCTTGAGCTCATCTGAATATTCTTGAACCACCGGAATGCTTTCCAACGTCGCTTCTACGACGTGGTTCAGCACTGCCTTCTCGGTTGCCGGTTGGGCTGCCTCGAACTTAATACGAGTACCGTGCTCACTTGTCAACTGCACGATCCTCTCAGCACATTGAATCACTCTGTTGTGCTTGCTTAACCAGTCCATTCCAAGTATTATGTCAATCCCTTGGGAATCCAAGACAATAAGGTTGGCAAGAAAGTCTGCCCCCTTATTTTAAGGCTTACTTTTGGAATAGAATTCTGTGACGCTCTCAATTTCATGGAAAACCCACGGAACCGAGAACTGATGCATATGTGTGCCTGGGATGTTCATCACACATATACACATGATCCACAAACTGAATTTCAGAATATATATAACCACGAATAACAGAGTTTATTACAAGGTTTCATGAGTCTTGAACTCAGCTCGGTAGCGGAAGTCTAATCTTATAGCGGAAGTCTTATTTCTATGCAGCGGAAGTCTTCTAACTAGTGCGGAAGCAATCTAAGCAGCAGCGACTCCATCTCTACTCCATCCCCACAGGCAAGGTTGAGGACAGATTACACGCCTAATGCTCCACCTGGTCTTCATAGTAATATTCTTCTGTTGCTGATGATTAAGTAATAATGCAAGTTTGAGTACACTGATGTACTCAGCAAGTGCGGGAAAATATGATATGTAGCTCACAACAAGGTAGGTATAAAAAGGCTCATTGCAGAAGGCAAAGTTATTTATCAAAACCATGATAAAATAGCAACTTGACTTTAAGTGAACGTAATCCCAACATGTATTAAAATACCAACACCTCCATTATGTTCATCACTTTCCATGTCCCAACAAGACATTAGTCAACTTCATTCTTGCTCACGAATACCTTCTCGTATTCGCTACCATCTCACGAATACCATCTCGTATTCGCTACCATTTCATCTCATAAACAATTCCGTCTCACACCGAGACCAATCTCGTTGCCATGACTCAACAGTCATGCAACCAGATCTTATCACCCGGACTCAACATTCACGAAAGCCAAACCATAACCAATAACCATAACCAATAACCATCCCAACTAATCATGGAAGTTGGCCAGGCGCTCGTGACCGTAAGCTCGGCTATCATGATAGTTTTAGACTCTACAGAGTTTGTACCACTTTACCCACAAGTTTGTGATTTCGTCACCCGTCGGCGACTGCAGAACCTCCATTATACAGTACACAACCATTGGTGTATGGTCAAGAGATCAAAAAATAGCCTTTACAAAGGGGCAACTAGATTTATAGACTCACTAAGGTTTCACCGGCAGGCTAGAATCTCCAATTCTCCCACCCACGGGCCCCCTCTTTTACCATGCAGTTCCAGGGCAGTCCTCACTCGACTCCATTCCACGCACCTTCCACGGTCCATAACAATCTAGTAACTTACCTAATTAGTCAGCTAAGCCGCACCCATACTTGGCCTTGTGGTGGCACTGTTATCCTGGCATGTGCTCGCATGAACCGGTCCTTAGATCTACGGCAAGTAACCACCATCTCAGGCTACCTCATTCATAAACCCAGGCTTGCCTAGATCTCCCTCCGATCCATGTTCATTAACAACATCAGTTTCTCATTATCATTGCGAGTGCAGTTAGCTAGACACATCTATCTCGCTTCCCAA